>CM062819.1:985076725-985808651 GCA_031772625.1 Pinus tabuliformis
GAAGGCTAGGGTAGCAATCTTTAGCCTAAAAGGAAAGGAAAATATATGGTGGGAAGACTTAAGCAACGTCAAAGCTATTCAAGAAAGGGAGTTGTCATGGGATGAGTTTGAAAAATATTTTTGAGACAAGTATATGTCTACAAGGTATTATGATGCCAAGGTCAAAGAGTTTCATGAACTCAAGTTGGGTCAACTCACTCTAGATGAATACACAAATAAATTCTTAGAGCTACTAAGATATGTGTCGTATATTAAAGATGAAAAATTAAAAATCCAAAGATACCTTAGTGGATTACGTCAGTCGTTCAGAGATCAAATTAAATTTGATGAACCTAAAACATTGGAAGATACTATTCAGAAAACTGGTTATTGCTATGAACAATCCAAACACAAGATTGAAAACCAAGTGGACTGGAATAATAAATATCGGAGCAACTTCAAAGGGAAAGGGTCAAAACCATTCAGGCATAAACAAATGGGAAAATGAGGGAAATTCACCACTTAATACCAAAGGTGAGTTCGACTGATCACACATTGAGAACAAAGACCAACCTTCCAAGTTAGCTACAAATGAAGCAGAGAGTTATAAGAAACCAGAATGTTGGAAATATGGGGGGGATCACCTGCGAAGAGACTGCCCTCGACTACATAATCAGAGTGATAAAAAGTTATACAATATAGAAGAAGCAGTGATAGTAAATGATGTATCCCATAGTATGCCTCGTATTTATGCTGCATTAGACAATAAACAAGTTGATCACCAAGCCTCAATTATTGAGATGGAAGGTAAGATCACTAATCAACCTATTTCAATTTTAATCGACCCTGGATCTAACCTTAGTTATGTTAGCCCTAAATTAGTAAAAGAATGCAACTTGCAAAAGAAAGAGCACACTAAGCCATGGATGGTTCAGTTAGCCACAGGAGCTAGAAATAAAGTGACAAAATTTGTCAGATTATGTCACATAGAGTTGAATGGTATGGCTACAACAACAAATCTCAATGTTCTTTCATTGGGTTCATATGATGTCTTGATTGGCATGGAATGGCTAGAAAACCATAGGACCAAGGTAGATTGTTATAATAAATTACTAGAATGCATGGATGATGAAGGCGAGGAAAGAACATTACAAGGGAAAAAGAAACCCATTTCTATGAGACAAATTTCAACAATTTAGGCATAGAAGTGCAGTCACAAAGAGTGTACTTTTTTCATGATTCAGGTGAACAAGATAGCAAAAGATGAAAAAACCAAATTTGATAACCACCCCATCTTACTGTAATATACCATGTATTTCCAAATGAAATACCAGGATTGCCACCTAAGAGGGGCATTGATTTATCTATCTATTTATTTCCTAGATAGGTGCTAGTCTCTAAGACAACTTATCACATGAGCATCCCCGAACTGATGGAACTAAAATCGCAACTCAAGGAATTGTTGGATAAACGGTACATTAGGCCCAATGTGTCACCCTGGGGAGCACAAGTCCTGTTTGTGAAGAAAAAGGATGACACACTATGATTATGCATCGATTATTGACAACTAAATAAAGCAACAATAAAGAATAAATACCAACTGCTAAGGATCGATGACTTGTTTGATCGATTAAGAGGAGCCATAGTGTTTTCAAAAATTGACTTAAGGATGGGCTATCACCAAGTTAGGATCAAGGATGAAGACATCCATAAGACAACATTCAAAACCAAGTACAGGCACTATGAGTTCATGGTGGTACCATTTAGACTCACTAATGCCCCAACTACGTTTATGTACCTAATGAATAATGTGCTCAACAAATACTTAGACAAGTTTGTTTTGGTATTTTTGCATGATATTATGGTCTACTAAAAAACCAGAGAGGAACATGAGGGACATTTGAAACCAGTACTACAAATACTAAGAGAAAATAAGTTATATGCTAAGCTTAGTAAATGTGATTTCTTTAAGATTAAGGTCCAATATTTAGGGCATGTGATTTCAGAAGAAGGCATATATGTGGACCCTGAGAAAATCAAGGCCATCATGGAATCTCCCACCCCTAGAAATGTCACAAAAGTTAGATTGTTTATGGGGTTGGCTTGGGGCATGTGATTTCAAAACAAGGCATAGATGTGGACCTTGAAAAAATCAAGGCCATCATGGAATCGCCCACCCCTAGAAATGTCACAAAAGTTAGATCGTTTATGGGGTTGGCTTGGGGTATGTGATTTCAAAAGAAGGCATAGATGTGGACCGTGAAAAAATCAAGGTCATCATGGAATCACCTACCCCTCGAAATGTCACAGAAGTTAGATTGTTTATGGGGTTGGCTGGATATTATCAGAGGTTCAATTGTGATTTCTCAAAAATTGAACATCTAATAACATCACTACAGAGAAAAGGGGTAGGATTCCAGTGGACACCAAAATTTGAAACCCAAATTGAACAACTAAAACATATCCTTACACATGCACCCATTTTAAGGTTACTGATCCAGAGAAAGACTTCTTGGTTTGCATAGATGCATGTAAAGAAGGATTAGGTGTAGGAATTTATAGGGTAGGTTCCTTAGATTGAACACCAAAGGACACCGCTCACAAATAGATCACATATCAGTACACCTGTATTCTTGACGTGGTTAAAACCGATACTTGATTCGTGGCTTAACACCCGATTGGTCCATGATCTCTATTTAAAGAGAATGGAGGGTCATTTGTCCGATGATCGTTCATGAGAGAAGCTTATGTGCATTTTCTTTCTTTTATTAATAATATTGCTTGAAGTGATCGCTTTGGCTCAGGCCGTGGACTGTTTCCCTCTTTGGGGGTTTTAACTACGTCAAGAATACGGGTGTACTGATCTATGATCTGTTTGTGAGCAGTGTCCTTTGGTGTTCAATCTAAGGAACCCACCCTGTAAATTCCTACATGGTATAAGAGCCATTCGAGGGTCACATCCGTTGGTAATCCATATCCAAAGCTGGTACAACTGCATCCGACTGTCATTTCCTAGATCTATTGTTTTTGTCTGCTTTTAGGCGGAGACGGTTGCTCTATTATGTTAGGAGCATTTGTTCTAGTGAGGAACCCCTTTCGTATCACGCGAAAAGGTTTCCGGTAGCCCTAGCTATGTCATTTTTAAGATCTGGAGGTATAGAGTCTTTATTTGTAGTTATAGTGATTTATTTCTCCTTTTATTTCAGTTTATAGTCACATATAAAAAAAATATTACCGGATCTAAACCCTTCATTTCTGCGTATGCTCTTTGCCTTGCGACTCTGTGCGATCTGGGCAAACCAGAAACAGAAAGAAAATATTTTTCTCATGTGTAAGCTCTTTTCCACCATGCTTTATTGTGATCTCAGAAAATCAGAAACATTGAGGAAAATATCTAGTTTCTAGGGGATTAACCCCAAATCTAACTTTAAGCCATAAGGCTTGGATACTTTTGCTTGTTTGTTTGCTTTGTGTGGTTGTTTTTTTGTTTTGTAGGCAAAAATGAGGTTTTCAAGTAAGCATGCACCCCAAAACTTCAGTGAAAAAAATAAAAAATCCTTCCTCCTTTCAAACAATTACTAAATATTTTTGCTAGCTCACTTGGTTTAAAGTTACTTTATGGGAATGGAGGTCTTGGGTTAAAATCTTTCTTTTTGTTGAGTTACTTTTTCAAAAAACACATGTAACTTATGTTTTAAAAGTTACTTTATGTAAAAGTGTTCTCACCAATTATAAAAAGTGAGTCACTTATAATTCTAAAGTCACTTTATCTTTTATTCAAGTTACAATTAGTGGATAGTTCATAAAATACCATTGTAAAAGTGTCTTTCACTTATTTATAAAAGTAGGTCACATACAGTGATCTTTTTTTTAAAAGTGAGCTAATTAGATTAAGTTTGGAAAGTGGGCTATTTTTTTTTAAATATAACATTATCATCAACTTCCCAACATTCACGTGGTTCGTTGGCATCTTCAACAAATTTTCTTAAAAAAAAACCATAACTTCTTCATTCGGAAGTCATTTTCAAAGCCCTTTTTTTTTAATCGGCCTAATTTTTCGAGATCTTTCCATTGGAACACTTAGTTTCAGTATATACATCTTCAGTTTCTTTTAAAATGGAAAGCCCATGCCTAGTTATTCTTGACAACACCAACTACTTCCAATGGCTATCCTACATGGTGGATTTACTTAGAAGTAAAGGTCTTTATAGAATAGCCCCAAGCCAAGAGTCTAAACCTCAAGATGAAGATAGCTAGCCAAATGGGAAAATAAGAAAAATCAAGCACGTGGGTTGATAGGGATGTCTATTTCTCCAGACCTTATATTCCATATCATAGAAATTGATACCCCCGATGAAGCAATGAAAAAGCTTAGTATTGTTCTTGGAATAAATGAAATTAAAGCCTATCAACTCGAAAATGAGTTGCTTACTTTGGACCCCAATAATTTTTTTTCCATTGAATATTTTTTGTCCAAGTTCAAGACCCTTAGACTTCTTTTGGAAGGTGTTAAGGTTAAGAAGGAAGATGGTAGCCTTATCTATTTCATTCTTACTGAGTTAGGACCAACCTGCGCTATGTTTGTTTCCACCTTCCATTCTACTAGAGAAGTCTTTATTTCTTAAGGACAAGACTACAAGTCCCCCTCTTTTGATTCCTATTGTGATTCTTTAGTAAGAGAACAAGAAAAACTCATACATCTTGGTATTCTTAATATTTGAAACTCTTCTAAGAAAGACTTAGAAGCCCAGTAGCAACCAATTTCACAGAATCCTAAGAAGCAACATCCCAAAAAGAATGGTCCTAAACCAAACAAGGGTCCTAAGCAATTTCAGATTCAAAATGAAAAATAAACTACAACAAAATGGTAAGGCAACTAATAACAAAGGGAAGAAGATTGATAGACATTGCAACTTTTGTAATCATGATGGCCACTTAGAATCCAAATGCTTTAAGAAGATGGAAGCCTTGGAAGCAATAATGAAGAAGCATATCATCCATTTGGAGCAGTCTTCAACTTCAACTTCATCTTCAGGAATAAAACTTTCTGCATGTGGTTGTCAAGCATCTCGGTTTGGTTATGTGCTAAATGTATCTTATTTTAATCATTCTCATGAATGGCTCATTAATTCTAGAGCTTCTTATCACATGGCTAAAAACAAAGCCATATTTTATTTTTTAAATGATTGTAACACCAAAAATATATATGTTGGTGATGATAGATCTCTTAGTGTTGTAGGGACTAGAACTATTCATTTAGACAATGGTCAATTTAATGATGTATTATGTGTTCCTAACTTATCATGCAACCTTCTATCTGTATATCAGATAACTCATTCAAGTGAAGGTAAAATCGTTGAATTTTCACCTCATGATGTTGTAATTAAGGACCTAAGAGATCCTAGACAGATTTTAACTACTGGCATTGTTGATGATTCTACAAGGTTGTATAAGTTTAACAACTTTGGGTCATAAACTCTCTCCTCTGTATTTGTTGCTCATAATGATGAAGTGAACAAACTTTGACATGAGCGATTTGGTAACTTAAACTATCGCTCCATTCAAAATCTATGTAAAGAAAATATGGTGGTAGGTCTTCCTATGGTATCTTGCAGAGATGGTGTTTGTTCTGGATGTGTACTCGGAAAACATCATTGGGATAGTTTTAAAAAATGTGCCTCTTGGCACACCTCAGCCCCCTTACAACTTCTGCATAGTGATTTATGTGGTCCACTTCCAGTTGTTTCATTCTCTGGTTACAAGTATTTCTTAACTTTCATTGGTGATTTCTCCAGACGCGCTTGGGTATACTTCTTAAAACTCAAAAGTGAAGTATTTAACATGTTCTTGGCCTTTAAGGCCTTTGTTGAGACACAATATCGACATCAAATTCTTAAGCTAAGATCTGATAATGGCGGAGAATATGTTAACAACAAATTGATCAACTTTTGCATTGAGCATGGAATTTAATTGCAACATACTGTTCCATATACTCCACAACAAAATGGTGTAGTTGAAAGGAAAAATTACACCTTAAAGGAAATGGCTAATTGTATGCCGCTTCAATCTAAATGACTTAGTCTTAGTTTTTGGGAAGAAACAATTAACTGTGCAAATTACATAGTAAATCACACTCCTACTAAGGTTTTAAAGAATATCACTCCAGAAGAAGTATGGAGTGTTGATTTGGGGTAGCATCGGATGTATTATAGCCATGAAAATTGGTGGAGAGGCTAAGGCACATGAGCTCTCCAATACCCAGAAAGGGTTTGGGTAGATTCTAAACAGTTTTGGAGATATTAAAATAATTAATATTTTTAATGGAGTCCCCAAGTCTAAACTTGGGGAAAATAAAATATTAATGTGAATTAATATAAAACTATGTTAGAATGGTCCAAAAGACATGGATCAAGCCAAATATAATCTTCGCCGTTGATTAGGGACTTAATCTCGGTCGTTGATTTTTCAACGAGAAAAGTATAAGAGGATGCTTGAGGGTCACTTGGAGAACACACCAAGAGATCAAGATTTCGACTTTCTGTGGCTGGGTTTGCTGAGAAAGTTGAGAGAGTGATCAGAGTTGCAGCTGAGGGGTAGTGAATACAGGAGCAGAGAGGCAGAGAGACAGTACCGAGAGGATCAACACAGAATCTGGGAGAGAGGGATGCAGAGCCAACTAGAGGCCACACAGATCTAGCTAAGGCCCACACAAAGGCAGCAAGGAGCTACGTGGTGCCTCAGAGATCCAGCGTGGGCGACGCAGAGGGCTAGAGGGCTGACGTAGTGCCTCCAGAGGCTGACGCAAGGGTTATTGGGCTGACGTTGGGCTTACGCAAGGCCAGAGAGAGGCTGACGCGGTCCCTAGAGGCCAACACTTGTGTTTCGTGGGGCAGATTGGAGATGTGGAGCTGCTGGAGTGTTTATTCAGGGTTTCAGCCGAAATATCTACTTCTAAGTAGAGAGGTACTACCGCTGAGAGTTTTCTCTATTGGGTATGCTGGATTTGGAACCTAGATTGTATTCTAAAACTGCTTAATAAATCAAACCCTCAGATAGTTGCACCGGTTTTCACACATTGGGTTTTTCCGGGGACATTAGTCCAAAAACAACGGTGTCACTTGTGTGCTTGTTTCTATTTCCTTCAGTTGATGATTTGTAATGGTTGAGCATGTTCTTGTATTTATTTCCAATATTTACATAGTAAATGACTTGTTAATTAATAGAATAAGTAGGTAGGAATAAATCAATAAAGTGCATGAAGGGTTTCTAACGTGTCAGACTTAGAAATTCCAACATGGTATCAGAGCATCGTTGCAGAGCACAAGAGAACTGAGGACATCAGCGGAACAGAGTAGCAACAGTAGAAAACAACTGTCTCGAGTGACAGAAGTTGTTCCTATCAGAGTAACAACAAGGAAGGGGTGACGCAGTGCATGTGTCATCAAGATTGAGTCAGGAAGAGGCAACACAGAGGCTGAGAGAGGTAAAGGCAGGCTTACGCAGAGGCCAAGAGGGCTGACGCAGTTGGCTAAGGAGGCTGATTTGCTAGTGCTGGGATTGCGCAGAGCCTAGGAGCTCTAACCTTTAGTTTGCTAGGGTTTAGGAGGCTGTGGGTAAGTTGTAGAGTGGAGATAGTGGGGTACTATTGTCAGAACAATACATAATAGGGCAAGGCCAAGGTAGAGGGAGTTGTTGCTGAGGTGGATTTCTAGCCAAGGAAACCATATTAGTGTTGCAATTGCACAGATGATTGGAGAGGGGCATCTCGACATTGGCAGAAGGGTTTCCAGGAGGGAAATTGAGGCTCAAAGGAGTCATACCGAGAACTTCCAGGAGGGAAGTAGAGGAGCAGCGAAATGACACTACACAGAGTAAGAGACTAGGACAGACTGGATGGAGCCTCAAACCTCATAGTCTGGAAGGCCAGAATCTTATCTGTACTAGACAGGAATCATGTCAAGTACTTCGTCTTGAGGACGATAGCCATCCGAGTTGACCCGGATGATAACGACAGGTACAAGGATGCAATGGCGAGGGTTAAGTGTATCATCCTTGACGGGGTCAAGGATCATATAGTACCACATATTGCCGAGAAGAACATGACACAGGAGATGTGGGAGGCCCTGACCAAGTTGTATCAGCATACTTCCGTGCAGAGGAGGATGCGATCATACTAGATGCAGAAGGGAGAACAAATTTACCCATTCCTCGGTCGATTGAAGGACATCCAAGATCAAATGACTTCCGTAGGGGCAACGCCGGATCCAAAATTGATGGTAAGAACAACCCTGAACGCAGCCTCAAAAGATTGGGTGGTGTTTGTCTAAAGCATACTAGGTAGGGCGACCCTTCCAGATTGGGAGGAAATGTGGGCTGCTCTTCGCCAAGAAGAGATCAAAAGGCTGAGCAAGGCGAGAAGTAGTGGCAAGGGGATTAGAATCAAGAAGGAGGAGGAGGAGGATGTTGCCCTAGCATTTGAGGGAAAGAAGGAGAAACAGAAGAAGAAGGACCTCTCTAAGGTCAAATCCTTCCACTATGGGGAGCTGGGTCATTATGCGACCCAATGTCCAAGGAAGAAGAGTAAGGAAGAGGCCTCCGAGACTAAGGCAGCACCAGCAAGGGCAGAGAAGGATGTGGAGACAGACGATGATTGTGCCATGAGTGCTCATGTTCCACTTAAGAAGAAGTGGGGAGACATCGAGCTGTAGTCAGGCGGACTATAGGCGATGAGGGGCAGGATCCTTGAGGCACCCAGCCTCTTGGATTAGACCTTGTTACGGAAGCCCCGAAGAGGAGTAGCAGTATTGGCGATGTAAGTAGAGAGGGATGCAGTTGGAGCGACAGAGGGAGCTACAGTGAAAGATTCCCAACAACGCAAGGCTAGCAGGCTGTAATTATTCGAGAGGCATGGAAGTGTTGCACTGATGTAGGATGGCACAAAGAGGTGTGCAATGGTGTGAGATGCATGGAGTTGTTGTAGCAGCACAAAGGTCAGAGAGGGAGCACTTGTTAGTAACAAAGGGAACTTAAGCTTCAAGAGTGTTTCTAGCCTAACAGAGATGTCAGAGTTGGGAGATCAATTACTTCTCAGTAACTGAGTTGCAGTGTAGCAGTTAGAAATGGTAGTGTTATGGGAAGCACGATGCATCATGATGAGAGGGGTTGCAGTGCAGGTGCAGCAGTGATAGTGGCAGGGCCATGGGCAGCAGCACAGATGCATAGGGAGTTGCAGTACGGATGCAACAATGGTAGTGGCAGGGCCATGGGTAGACGTATAGGATGCAACAGTGCAGAGGATGTTGGGTAGCAGGCCTAGCATGAGCATAGGGACCAATGCCAGATGATCAGAGTGATGCTCAATGAGGAGTATTACTAGAGCACAGTCCTCACTAAGAGGGAGTGTTGATTTGGGGTAGCATGGGATGTGCCCTAGCCATGAAAATTGGTGGAGAGGCTGAGGCACATGAGATATCCAATACCCAGAAAGGGTTTGTGCAGATTCTAAACAGTTTGGGAGATATTAAAATAATTAATATATTTAATGGAGTCCCCAAGTCTAAACTTAGGGAAAATAAAATATTAATTCGAATTAATATAAAACTGTGTTAGAATGGTCCAAAAGGTATGGATCAAGCCAGATATAATCTTAGTCGTTGATTAGGGACCTAATCTCAGCCGTTGATTTGTTAATGAGAAAAGTATAAGATGAGGCTTGAGGGTCACTTGGAGAACACACCAAGAGATCAAGATTTTGACTTTCTGGGGCTGGGTTTGTTGAGAAAGTTGAGAGAGTGATCAAAGTTGCAGCTGAGGGGAAGTGAATACAGAAGCAGAGAGGCAAAGAGACAATACCGAGAGGATCACCGTAGAAGCCGAGAGAGAGGGACGTAGAGCCAGCTAGCGGCCACACAGAGCCAGCTAGGGCCCACACAGAGGCATCTGGGAGCTACGCAGTGCCTCAGAGAGCCAGCGTGGGTGACACAAAGGGCTAGAGGGCTGACGCAGTGCCTCCAGAGGCTGATGCATGGGTTATTGGGCTGACGCTGGGTTGATGCAGGGCTAGAGAGAGGATGATGCAGTCCCTAGAGGCCGACGTTGGGGTTTCGTGGTGCAGATTGCAGCTGTGGAGCTGCCAGAGTGTTTATCCGAAGTTTCAGCTGGAATATCTGGTTCCGATTAGAGAGGTACTACTGCCAAGAGTTTTCTCTGTTGGGTATGCTAGATTTGGCACCCAGATTGTATTCTGAAACTGCTTAATAAATCAAACCCTCAGATAGCTGCACCGACTTTCCCGCATTGGGTTTTTCCAGGGACATTAGTAAAAAAACAACGGTGTCACTTGTGTGCTTGTTTCTATTTCCTTCAATTGATGATATGTAATTTGTTGAGCATGTACTTATATTATTTCCAGTATTTACATGGTAAATAACTTGTTAATTAACAAAACAAATATGTAGGAATAAATAAGTAAAGTGCATGAAGGGTTTCTAACGTGTTAGACTTAGAAATTCCAACATGGAGGTCAATTAAACCAAATTTAAGTCACTTTCGTGTTTTTGGAAGTGAAGCATGGGCCCATATTCCAGATGGGAAACATAAAGCTTTAGAAACTAAGAGTGAAAAATGTATTTTTTTTTGGGTATTCTTAAGATGTCAAAGGATATAGACTTCTTCAACATAAATCTAAAAATATAATCATTAAAAGAGATGTAAAGTTTGATGAAAATATATCGGCCTATGAGCCTAGTTCGGCAGATGTGCCACCTCTCTCTATCTCTTCTACTTCTGAAAATATTCCTTCTTCAGATGATGATAACGAGGATGAAAATCCTCTCCCACCTTCTCGAGATCTTCCTTTAGATCCTCAACTTCCAAAATGGGTCCGCGCTACTCGGGATGTAGCAGGTGCTCTTGCAGGTGATCCTACAGATCAACGTCATACACATTCTTAGTTTGATAGAGCCTCTTCTTTACTGGTTCAAGTTTTAGCGAATTATGATCCTAACACCTCTGCAGAAGCTTTAGGCCATCCAGATTGGGATGCAACTATGAATGAAGAATATCATTCATTATTGGAAAATGATACATGGGACCTTATTGCTCTTCCAAAGGGATGAAAAATTGTTAGATGCAAATGGGTTTACAGAACCAAGCTTGGACCAGATGGAAAAGTTGATAAACATAAATCTCGTCTTGTTGCTAAGGGTTTTTCACAAGTTTAAGGCATTGAATATACTAAAACCTTCTCCCCTGTTTCCAAAATGAACTCTATCCACTTGTTCTTTCCCTTGCTGCCTCCTTCAAATGGGAAGTCCATTAGATGGACGTTAAATCTGCCTTCTTGCATGAAGAAATCTATATGGAACAACCTCCCGAATTTATACAAAAAAGCTCCAGCCTTGTATGTCATCTTAAGAAATCCCTTTATGGTCTCAAGGAAGCCCCTTGGGCTTAGTATGCCAAAATGGATAGCTTTCTTTTAGATATTGGCTTTTCTAGGTGTCATTCTGACAATATTGTCTACACCAAGAAAGTGGTTAAGTCCCTTATCATTCTTGTTTTTAATGTTGATGATTTTATCCTTACTGGTAGTGATCCCAACCTTATAAACCATGTGAAGTCTAGCCTTAAAAAGCAGTTTGAAATGACAGAATTAGGACACTTGCGTTATTTTATTGGTCTTCAAGTCTTGCAATCCAAAGAAGGTATTTCCCTTTCCCATTCCAAGTATGCCTGTGATCTTATACGCCATTTTCACATGGAAGACCATAAGCCAACCCCTTCTCCCTTTTAGTCTAGAGTCAAACTTTCCATCACTTTTACTTCCCTTGAAGTTGATGCTACCTTATACCATCAGCTTGTTGGAAATATTTTGTATCTAACCCATACCCGTCTTGACCTTTCCTTTGTTGTTGGCCTTGTTGCTTGGTTTATGCACAAACCACATGAAAGTAATTGGAAAGAAGCTAAAAGAATACTTCGTTATGTTCGAGGTACAGGTCGGTTTGGGATTCATTACAATGTGGAAGCATCTCCTCTATTGGTTGGTTTCACTGATTCTTATTGGGTTGGTGACCCTAATGATCAGAAGTCTACTGCAGGGTATGCATTGACTCTTGGTTCTGGACCTATTACATGGGCTTGCAATAAACAAAGTGCCATTTCTCTTTCTTCAGCAGAAGCAGAGTATTGTGGCACCATTGAATCTAGTAAGGAAGCCCAGTGGCTTCATCAGATCCTGTCAAAGTTTGGTTTTCAGCAGCAACATCCGACTACACTTTGTTGTGATAATCAAAGTGCCTCTCAACTATGCAAAGATCCAGTCCAACATTAGCGCAACAAATACATTGAACTACACATGCACTTCAACAGAAAGCTCATTCATGACAATGTTCTTGAAGTGCAATATTGTTCAACCAATGATCAAGTTGCAAACATATTTACAAAGGATCTCACATAGGCGAAGTTTACTAAACTTCAATTCATGATTGGAGTTTAGGAAGTTGTCATTAAGGGGGGATAGGCTCTAATGCCTCATTCCTTTTCCTGTTGTGTCATCTTTGTACATCCTTCAATCCTATCCCAAGTTGTTCTTAAGGGGGGATGTTGGGATATTCCGACACATAGGAAATAATTAAGTATAACTTGTCTAGTGTATAGCTAGGTAAAGTGTGTTTCTTTAGTATGTACTCTTTGTAACTTACAATCCGATAGTCACAATATGTTCTAGACATGAGTTCATCCGACGGTTCATTCTCTCCTTGGTATTACCGATACTTGATTCATGGCTTAACACCCGATTGGTCCATGATCTCTATTTAAAGAGCATGGAGGGTCATTTGTCCAGTGACTGTTCATGAGAGAAGCTTATGTAAATTTTCTTTCTTTTATTAATAATATTGACTGAAGTGGCCGCATTGGCTCAGGCCATGGATTGTTTCCCTCTTTGAGGGTTTTAACCACATCAAGAATACTGGTGAACTGATCTGTGATCTACTTGTGAGCGGTGTCATTTGGTGTTCAATCTAAGGAACCTACCTTGTAAATTCTTACATTAGGCGGGGTATTAATGCAAGAGGGACATGTAATTTGCTATGAATCTAGGAAATTAAATGAGCATGAAAGAAATTATGTCACACATGACCTAGAACTTGCAACACTTATGCATGCATTAAAAATGTGGAGACATTATTTCATGGGGCGAAATTTTGTACTAATGTCAAGCCATGTGGGATTGAAATATTTATTCATTCAACCCAAATTAAATGCAAGGTAGGCCAGGTGGTTGACTCTAATTGTGAATTCAACTTTGAGATTAAGTACATCAAGGGAAATGAGAACAAAATAGCTGATGCACTTAACATGATTCTGCAAGTGAACTATAAGTTGTTGTGAATCTAACATCAAGGAAAAGGTTAAGGAAACATTGGTACAAGATGAACATTTCTAGTATGTGTAGGGTTGCTTACAAAGAGAACCAGAAGGGCCTTTAAGTTAATACTACACACTCATCAAGGATGGGATGTTAAAAGTCAAAGATAGATGGTCTATACCCTACATAGATAACTTGAAAAGATTAATTCTAGATGAGTTTCATAAAAGGCCATACTTGGGTCATCTTGGATATCAGAAAATGATTACTACAATAAAAAATATTTATTAGTAGCTAGGTATGAAAAAGGAAGTCGCTGAATATATTGCCAGCTGTATGGAATGTCGATAAGTAAAGATGGAATGAAGACATCCAGCTTTGATTCTGCAACTAATTCCAGTCTCGGAGTGGAAGTGGGAATTCATATCCATGGACTTCATCACGGGATTAGCAAAGACACCCAGATAACACAATACCATCATGGTGGTAGTGGACCAATTGAGCAAGGAAGCTCACTTCATACTTGTTAAGTCTACCCATAAAGCCATCAATATTGCACAAATCTTTATGATGGAAATATTCAGACTTCATGGGACACCCAAGAAAATAATCTCAGACCAGGATGCTAAGTTCATCTCATGCTTTTGGAAGGCATTGTTTGCTGGATTTAGGACTCAATTAGCATTCAGTACAACATACCATTCGCAGATGAACGAGAAAATTGAGAGATTGAACAGGGTGTTGGAGGACATGTTGAGAATGTACGTAATGCACCAACCAAAGAAGTGGGAGGAATACCTTCCCTTGGTTGAATTTGCATATAATAATCGCTACTGGGAATCACTAAAGATGAGCCCCTTTAAGGCTTTATATGGCAGGAATTGCAATACACCTATCAGCTGGGATGATTTAGTAAACAAAATAACTCTTGGGCTGGATATGTTAAAGGAAATGGAACAAGAAGTCATTATCATTAGAAAAAAGCTGAAGGTAACACAAGACATATAGAAGAGCCACGTAGATCAACAAAGGACACATGGAGAATTCCAGATAGGTGATAATGTATATCTTTGAGTTAAAACGAGTAGGAGCATGCTAAAATTGGGATCTTGTGCCAAGTTGGCACCCAAATTTTGGAGCGAGTGGGACTAGTGGCTTATAGATTAACTCTACACCCCACCATAAAAGAACATGATGTATTCCACATATCCTTATTAAAAAAGTATGTGCGTGATTCTAATCATGTGATCGATTAGTCTGTGATAAAGGTGGAACCTAAGGGAGAATTCCAACCCGAACCTTTATACATCCTGGACCAGAGACAAATAGTGCTCTTTAACCGAGTGATAGAACAAGTCAAGGTGCAATTGAAACACTTTGGACCCAATGAGACAACTTAGGTGGACACAGATCAAATGAAAGCATTGTATCCGTTTTTGTTTAATGCATAAAGGATGTAAAAGAGTTATTATTACAAAGCTCAATTTTTGTTTAATTGTCTTTTCAGTTTATAAGAACACCAAGGATGGTGTACCTTTTAAGGAGGTGGGGTTTGTAGCACCCCTATGTCTATGTAACCATTCTAAATATTTTCGACATGATTAAGCGACTCAATATGATAACTAATTAATGATGGAACTACATTTTTTTATCTTGATAACAAAGGATTATATGCTTGAATAACATGAATCATATTTTTTTTATTTTTGTTTAAAATTAATAATAATTTAAAAATTAACCATGCTTAACTAAATATACTATAACTATGTAATAAATAACACTTATAATATATAATTATGTAATGCTTAGTTATAAATAACACTTATAATATATAATTATGTAATAAGCATTATAGTAATTAACTATTATATGGTATAATATTGTTACACATTATATTATTAAAATTACACCAACTATATTGTTAAATGAGTGGATAGTGATGTATGAAAAACCAGATGTATTCCATAATAAATGCAAGCTATTAAATGATTAACTATTTTAAAATGGAATTGGCACATTCATCAATACTCAACAAAATTTATTTACATTAGTGGTGGTGGAATAAACTTGGAAGGAAGGATTTTAAGAGAGGTCAGGTCTTCGAACTGACTTACTAACACCACAGTTAATAAAATATAATAAATATTTCTTGTCAACTGCCCACCGCTAGATGCTTCCAGTGCAAGGAACTGGTAGCTTAGGATAGGAGGCCAGCCTTTGGAAAGGGGGACTCCGAGAGAGGGGGAGGGGGTTGGAGGAACGAAGGTCTTGAGCCCATTACCATTGAAATATTGAATGTGATTTATACAATTACCAATATAACCAACCTATTGATATTGATATACACACCTACGTTCTCCTTATATATCTACTACTTTAAGTAATTATAGGATTCATATTCCATATTTTCTTTTTCTTTAAAAATAAAATAAAAAAAAAACGAAGAATTAATCTAGCACACGCTAACTCATTAGGGCAAGGCTACCTTAAGAAGGCCTCAATGCATCCCATGTGGATAGTTAATCTAATACAGGTTGTTTGAGGTAATAATACATATATTAGTAGGTCGTAATATCAAAATGGTGGTTTACTTGTTTTTAAATTATAATTGCAACGAAATTTGGGTGCAACCTGAATTAATGTATTATTTGTTTATAATATAATTTAAAATCTGTAAATAACATTAAAATATAAACAATGCATTTAAACTCCATGACCATGACCCATGTAGGATGGTCTTTTATGTTCTAATAATTGTATCCTTGTGTATAGACCCGGCACTGTCCTCTCTTTATGTTATTTAGTTCTAATGGGTAGTTGTCAATATTTATAAGGATAATGATTTAATCATTTAATGTGAATCTATCTTAATGTTATTTAGTTTTAATGTGAATCTATCTTAATGTTATTTAGTTATTTAGTTTTAATGAGTAGTTGTCAATATTTATAAGGATAATGATTTAATCATTTAATGTGAATCACTATTATAATAATTGTGTAATCAAATAGTGTATAGGTTTGTATGCATGGTCATTTATATATATAGGATGGGTAACTGTTATCGTATTATTGAATGCATGGTATTTGTGTATACATATTTATAAATATTATATATATATATATATATATATATATATATGGGGTTATGTGTTTTCTTAAAGTTGTTATTAAAGTATTTGTATGATAAATATCAATTACAATATTTTTTTCTTTAATATATTAATCAAAGAATTAAATTGCGTTAGCATTAAGTATCTTTATAGTGAGCTTCACGAGGTTCTTAATATCTCAATCTCTTTAGAAACACTCGATACCTTTCATAACTCTTAAAACATCGGGAAATATGAAGGCAATATTACAACCATACATGTTCCTGTTAGGTGGGTTGTTGTTGATAGTATCGGTATTAACTAAAATGATGACATCAAATACAATGAAAGCAAGTTAAGTAGCAGTGAAAGCGAGAATAAACATGCAATGAAAGCAAATCAACTAGCAACCCTATTAATTTATGTAGTATAATTTGGAAAAAAATAAGATTGAGTTAACTATTCATATGGTAAAGAGTTGAAAGCGCCATTCTACAATTCACTTCCCTTGTGTGCCCTTTTAATCTTTTGTGATTAAATCACATGTATACATTAGTAATATTGTCAATGAACTTCAAAACTTAAAGGTATCACCTACAAAGAAAAGGAAAAAACAAATAAATATGTCCAAAAACCATAGAGTTGAATAAAATTTGCCAACAACTAAACTAACAAATCCATTTAAATCTTTTATATATTTAGCAGAACTGAGATGACATGAGCATTCAGGATTACCACCACAAACTAAAGAGAGCAAAGTCTTACTATATACAAACAATATGCATCCATTTCTTATTGCAAAAATTGTACAAGACTCTCACAAGTAGAATTGATCCATTGATCAAGGACATTTGTTGATATTCACAATATATTGCAGTCAATAGGTCTAAAAGGACCCAAACCTTCTGCCTTGAGCCTTTCTGTGTTATAAACCAAGAATGTATATGCATTGTACCATGGAAGGAAAACATCTTTGAGCTGGAAATGGAATATCAACAATACAATTATCTCAATGCAACTCCTAAAATAGGCAGCAAAGAAAATAACATAGTCAAAAATCTAAAAGCTTTGTCTTGTTGAAAGATCAAAATTGTAAAGCATTGCCTCAACAACATAACAAAATACAAACTGTCCATAAGACCAATCTTAAAGGACATAAGAGCACATTATATGTTAATAAGACATATTAATATTATATTAGAAATATACAATCTTAGGAAATCATTACCACACCATAGCCTCCATCTTTCTTGAATCTCATTGGCTTTCTTGATCTCTCGAAGTGGACTTCTTGATCTCTCGAAGTGGACCCATGCTCCACTATCTAAACTCGTGGTGGGTTAACTAGTTGGGCACACCTTTGCCATAGAACTAGATCTGGTGTGGGAGTGTGAATAAGAGCATTGTAGCCCACCCTTAAACTTGTGAGTTCAGTGTAATTTGGTCTTGCCACGAATAAGCCACAACAGCTAGAAATTTCTCTGTAGATGATTTACTATGGTTCTACCCTTGAGAGTGGCAATATTTTCATGTGATGAGTCCACCTTTCTCTTGGAATCAACTAATAATTTTTCATACTTCTCCTATGGTAGCATATGTCCTTTGAAATCCCCACAGCAAGGCAATCCCGCTCTAGTTCTCTGGTCAAAATTAGAGTTGAATTCGACAACCAACCTTTCCATCTCATTCACACATTCCTTAGCCTTATCCCTTGCTTCCTTATTCTAGATAATTTTGGAAACTTCCATGATCAAGCCTATCATGTCAATGATGTTTGTTTCCCTCAACTCATTAGATGACTTATCATTGAGGTGCTTGATAATTTTCTCAGTCATGTTGGCATTCTTAGCATCCTCCTCCTTAAATGACATGATAGATAATGATGTGGTCTTTACTACAACTTTATGTTCTGCGACTAATTTCAAGTGTTTTCATATCTTCTTTATTTCAGATATGATATCATCTGATATTAGCTACCTAGCTTCAACGAGGGACATGTTTCCATTCAACCTGTTCTTCAGTCCTTTCATCTTATCTTGTGCGAGACTTGATACTTGTTGTTGATTTGATCTTGACTTGCCTAGGTGGACTTGACTTGTTTCTCCTTGTTTTCTAGCATGTACTTGGTGTTTTCCAAGTCAATCTGAATCTTCTTAATCTCTCTCTCTCATAGCCGCAAATCTGTGAATGCCTTGGTTAAATTCTCAATAGGGTTTTGTGGGTTTTCTGGCACAACCACAACACAAATATGAGAATCAATATTTTGTTGCAGCTCTGATACCTTCCATTTCAGGTCTACCACTTCATTATTTCTTTCTATCAATTCCTTTTCTAGGATTTCCTCCTCGTTTTCCACCTAAGCCAACTCTTTGTTTTGTACATGTTCTGCAACATGCATTTTAAATTTTTTTCCTCATTGACTGTATTTCTAACTATGAGCCTTTGATGATAGCATATATGGTAGCCTTATCACTTGGATACACCCCCAGTTTGATAATTAGCTCCTTGTAGCCTTAATTTTGGATATGGAGGACTCTTGAGTCAACCTTCTCCTACTTTATTTTAGTAGTTACCTTCTCCAATAGCTTCTTGGCCTTAATGATGGTCAAGTCTCCCTTACTTAACTCACTATAAATCATCTCACTAGTTATGTCCAAAGACAAGTCCACTGTTCTGAATTGTGCCCCAAAGGGGAAAGACTGAACTAAAGGGTGATACAAGGAAAATTTCATTTGATTTCTTTCCAAGCCCATGGTATCCAAGAGTCTAGTCTAATATGGCACTGAATGGGAGGCAAACTGTGACAACATTTCATCCCTGAATTTCTTGTTCCTCTCCTCTATTAGCTTCCCTTCCTTCCATTTAGGGCTTGTTGTTGATGTGCTTCCAATTGAACCCAGGATTGCTACCTCAGTTGAACTAGAGGTGGCAGCTTGTTGGGGATCCTCTAATTTCACCTGGAAGCTTGGTTGGTATAGGTTCTTCTTAGTCAATTTGACCTCAATCTCTTCCTCTATCTTCTCCTAGAGATTTTATTTCTTGGTCGAGGATGCATCCTCCATCATGGTATCTCCTTCCTCATCAATACTCCTCTTTTGATATTTTTCCTTTGTGCTTGGTGTCTCGACTTCCATCTCTGTATTGATGGGCCATGAATCAAGATTAGCCTTCCATTCTAATTCTAGTTTATATTCATGTTCATAGGCAGAGGCATTAATCTCTTTCCTTCTACTAGAAATAATACCATGAGGATCATAATGCCACACCTCTCCTATTTCAAAGTTCAATTCCTTTAACATAATTTCAACCTACTGGAAAAATTGTTTGGAGTTTACAACAAAGGGGTCTATAGTCATGGGAAGCTTGAAAATATAACCCTTTTTGGCAGGGTCAAAATGGTTTTGGTTTTTATTTAAGCATTGTCTGATGAACTCAAAAGAAAAAATTCTCATGGGCATAAATACATGGAGCTAGTAAGGAGGCAATTCTGACCCATATACCCTGATTTCGATGTAGTCTTCAAACAAGTACCAGTTACACACCCTAGCATCATTGTTGAGTTGAAGAATATATCTCTTTTGGGGTAAGACTCTAGGATAGGATACTTTTTTGATAAATTTATAAGCAGTGGCCATGAAAGTAGAAATAAAGTGTGAAAATCCCTCATTGTTTGGAGTCTACAATGCTAAGGTCTAGGTAATAAAATTCCTCTACATGAGTGTAAAGGAACAAATAAACCAATATGGAGTAGTGTGTATGAAGTAGGAGTCTAGGTAATATTGTTTACATTGTAACTTGATAACCTTATCTAGAAAAGAGGGAATGTCAAGGACAATATTTGGTTTCATCATCTTGTGTAAGATCCCTAAGGATTCCTTGGAGACATTTGATGTCTCATCGTCACCAAACAACAATAGGATAAAAAAAAAATGGGATACACAAACTCTAAAAACGAGGACATGGGAAAGGTCTATGAGCTAGCTAGTGATTGTGCATTTGGGGCCAGAATTAGTTGGAGAAATACATGTTTCTCTCCAAGTGAGAGCCCATTGTATTCATAAAAGAGTATCGCCTCTGTAAATTTCTCCAAATTTTGTGATTTGAGATAAATGAAGGCATTATGTATCAATTCTAGGATGACCTCCATAATTTTCTCCCTAGTGGATGAAATACAACATTTTTTCTCTTTGATGAAGGTTTCCATAAGATAGAACACAAACTCCAGGAAAGGGTATACAACTAGGGTAAGTAAGTGGCACAATCCCGAATCAACGAATTGAAAGGGGTCTTCCTTGTCCAAGTAGCGGCCATATAAGTAAAAAAGAAGGTCTGATAGGTTCAGAGGGCAAACGAAATCGTGAATTTCTCCCTTTATGTCCATGAAGGGTTTGATGTGGCCTGAGGGTTTTGGCTGTTGTGGTTTTGGGGTTTTGGGTGAGCCTTTCTTCAATTTAAGCATGATGAAAATTTTCATAAGGATAGAGGATTTGTGGATTACTTAGTAACCAGAGGGGATCGAACATTGTGGGAGCACGAAGGTCCTTCGCAGGTTGATAGTCAGGCGAAAGAAGTTGTGAATATGCGAAGCAATAGGAAACAAAATAATTTGAAATATATGAATTTTAATTGCAATGGTCGATTCACGGGGGTTTATAGGTGGCAAAAGAAAGAGGTGACACGGAGGAGACATGTGGTAGAGTCATATTGGGTGGAAATCAAGGGGGGAGGGTGGTGTATTGAACAATTTCACGTTTGCCTGCCACGCTCGCCTAACGATGGTCCCGACTGGTGATGTAGTTACCACGTTGGCTTGACAGGTGGCAGGCCCATCTATTTTCCTTTGGTGGGGTGCTTGGCGGGCTTGGAGACAAAGCTCAACTCCCTCAAAATCTATCATATCCATTGATCTATGAAACATGCTTTGTTATCTGAGGGCAAGCACTAGCTTAATTAACGCGCTTTTTAACTTATCGAAGCTTCTTTGGGGGTGAGGCCACTCCAGGATGGATGGGGATCCACCCGGTAAGTAACCATTGTTTAACCATTTAAAATTTAAAGAGAGTGGAGGCCCACGTTCCATCACATTTTGTGCTTTTTATTCTTTTCCTTTCTCCTTCATTTTTTTATCTAAAGCCCCAAATACTCATTGAGCTCTTGAACCAAAATCCTCTACAACACAATAATTTTAGGAAACACAGAGGGGGTACAACATTGATTCCTATTGGGGACAGTGCCTTGTTGGCAAGACACTGAGAACCTGTAAATTAGTGCCGTAAACATGGGCACGGAGTTAAACTATGAATGTACATATACTCAAAACTAGAAATTAAACAAAACACACTGGTATTTACAATGGCTCACCGATATTTACAATGTAGGTGGGTAGATATTTTCATTGTTGAAAGTAGTGCTTGAGGTATTGCCCATTTACAGGTAGCTCAAACACTTAACCATCCAAATTTTCTAGCAAGAATGTGTTGTTGCCTTTAACTTAAACAATCTTGAAGGGTCCAGACCACAAAGGATCAAAATTTCCATGTTTTCCGTTGTCTTCTCTCCTTACATCCCATCTAAGTACAAGGTCACCTAGCTGAAAAATTTTGTCCTTGGCCTTTTTGTCAAATAGAGCCTTCATCTTGTCTTGTTACTTGATCAATTTGTGAGTCACCTGTTCTCTGCTCTCCTTCAATTCAACTAACTAAGTTATCCTCTTGGTTAATGGATTAGGCTCCTCTTCTGAATCTTGGATGATTTTTGGCACATGCGTAACCAATTGGGTAGGAAACAATGTTGAAGCTCCATACACCAATTCAAATGGAGACTTTCCAATTGACCACTTAGTTGTTACTATATTAGCCCATAGTGAAAACTTATGTTGAGAGTCCCAATTCCTCTGAATTTGTGCTTTGATCTTCTTAAGAATTCTGACCAAAGTTTTGCTGGATGATTCTACCAATCCATTCCCCTATGGGTAATAAGTAGTGGAATTCCCTAAGATGATATTATAGCCCTCACAAAAGCTAATAAATTTGGTAGACTTAAAATTTTGATCATTATGAGTGATTATTTTCCTCGGACAACCAAATCTGGCTAAAATGTTTTCCTCCATGAACTTGATGACCACTGTATCAGTTACATTCCTCGAAGGGATAGCCTCTACCCACATAGTGAAGTAGTCTATTGCTGTAAAAATCCACTTATGTTGTCCACTGGATGGTGGATGAATTTCCTCAGTGAAATTTACCCCATTGTCTAAATGGATCCTCCACAAAAACACGAATTATAAGATGGGGTGCCAGTTTCTAGTTTTCAGCAAAGATTTGGCACTTTTGAAAGATTTCACTCGATCGTGGACATCACCAAATAGCTTAAGCCAATAGAATCCAATCTTCAAAATATTATGAGCTATTGTTTTACAGCTATAGTTCCCTCCACAGATACAACCATGGAACTCCTCTATTACCTTGGACACTTCCTCTTTAACCAAAAAAAGTAGTAGGACTCCAATAGGGTCTTTCCAGTACATCTGACCATTAGAAATGACAAATTTTTGTGCTTGCAGCCTCAGTGCTTTGTATCTAGTCCTGCTAATCTTAGGTGGGAATTCTAGAAACAACAAATAATGGACAATAGACTTGTACAAATCAGAAATCAAATATTTCATTGCAATTTTATATACTTATCTCCTTGCACCCTCTTGCTTGTCCATCCTCATTGGTTCTAAATTTTCAGTTAGCAGCTTTATACCTAATGCCTAGAATTTTTCCTCTAATAAAATCTTAGCCAATCACTAACATTTTACCAACTTTGTGGGCTTGATTGTCCATGTCATATTATTGAATTTTGGCTATCCACTTGCCTCTCTTACCCTCACTTTATCCTTATGTGAGAATTCCCTAAACTATTGTTGTAGGGATGTAGGAAATTATCCTAGACTACAAAATACAAGTCCAAAAATCCTTCAAGGCCTTGACCAGAGCATAGGCCTATTTTTCCAAGATGTCATATTTCAGTTTTGCATCCCTTAGTACTTGGTTGAAAAATGCCACTGGTTGTTCTTTCTCTTCTTTATTTTTATGCAATAAGACACATGTAACAATGTTAGGGGATGAAAAAGAAAATATAAGAATTTTTTTTTGATAATTGGGCCTATCCAACACTGGAGCCTCTCCAAAAGCCTTTTTAATTCTGGTAGATTATTCTCTTTCCTCTACAATCCATTTGACCTCTTTTTCCCTTTTCAGCATGTCTGTAATGTCCCCTCACAATCTCAGCGTAATTGGGCACAAACCTTCTCAAGAAGTTTATCCTCCCTAAGAAGACTTGTATCTCCTTTTTTTTTCTTGGAAAAGGGATGGTACTAATTTATTCTACCCTTTTGGGGTCAGTTTTCACTCCTATTGAGATTATACGCCCCAATAATTTGCCTTCTCTGAGGGAAAATTGAGAATTCTTTGGGTTCAAGGACAAACCATGCTCCCTGCATTTCTCAAATGTGTGTTGCAAATGTTGTAAATGTTTTTCATCAGACTTTGAGAACACTGTTATGTCATCTAGGTAAATAACCACAAATTTATCCATCTCCCCAATAAAAGCTATACCAATTTCCATTTTAAAGGTAGCACCAACCTTCATGAGATCAAATTGCATTATGGCATACATGAATGTCCCCCAAGTTGTGGTGAAGGATGTATTTTTCTGATCATCAATATGCACAACAATCTGGTTGTACCCAGCTAACCCATCAATTGTGGACAATATTGATGATCCCACCACCTTTTGCAAAATATAATCCATCCTGGGTGGAGCGTAATTATCTTTTAGGGAAGCCTTGTTCAGGTTTATGAAGTGCACACATAACCTGATCTCTCCATTTTTCTTCCTGACGGGGACCAGGTTAGCCACCTTAACTGAATATCTCAAGGGCATGATGATTTTAGCTTGGAGCATTTTTCTGATTTCTTTTTTCTAGCAAGGGCAGAAGTAGGGGATTTATTTGCCTAAGCTTTTGTTTGTGAGGTTTAATTCCAGACTTCAAAGGAACCTTTTGTTGAATTATACTAATACCATAAGTCTTCAAACCATCATAAGACCAAGCAAAAATATCAACATACTTTCTAAACAGGTCAAGGTACTGTAGTTTGTATCCCTATGAAATCCCTTTGGCCAACTTAATTAGTTTGGGTTGTTGTTCTGTGCCAATGTTATAATTTTCTGTATCCTCCTCACACTCCTTCTTGGCTAGTTTTTCTGCAACATCATTAACATCAAATAACCTTTACAACCGAACCAAACCCTTTGGGATTATGTTTCCCTTCAACTGCAAAGTTTTATGTCCGACCATAGATTCCTCATGTTAGTGTCCTAAGTTATAGTAATCAAAGTCAAGCTTAATCTTTTCTATTATTTGGTAAATTTGTAAATTGTTTCCTACTATATTATAGAGTTCAAGTCTTAGGGTCAATAGGATATACTAATTTTGAGTGGTAAATAAAGATCAAGTTGTCAAAGTCTTAAAAGGTCTAGGTTTAGTAAGTCTAGGGTAATGTGTTATCCAAATCATGAGTGAAGATAGTAGTGGGTCTTTGTTTTCTCATCATTGAAACAAGTCATTGGTGTATTTTCAATTTATTTGCAAAGTCACATCAAATACTTCATCATATCATTATCACCACAAGATCTTGTTGTGCTTCTCCATTTTAATGTGTTTCTTCCTTGTGCTGCGCTACTGTCAAAGGCATGAAGTTTTAGTTAAGGTTTATGATTTTGGCATTCCATTTTGCGCATGGAGGTTCAAAGAAGGTTCTTAAGGTGGTAAAAATCATCACCCAACTATTTTCCTTGGTTAGAGATCCAAACACTTATTCAAACCTATGCAAATGAAATTTATTGTGCTTTGTTGTTACGCTTTTGCTGTAGGTGGTGATTTTCAAGAAGGGAGGTTTGAAATTTGGAAAAATGTTTTCTAATAGGTATTTGGTGATTCAAGAGTTGTATTCCACATATTTAACACATTCATAAGTATAGGATATAGTTGGCAGTATGCAAAGGATGGACTTGCTGCGTTTTGGCTGCAGGGGATTTGCTGCATTTTTTTTATTGTTTTAGCAATTAACTTCAAAATCGGTTTCTGACCAAATGGAGATGAATATTGAAAAAAAGAGGTTTTTGTCAAAAATGAGCTAAATAACAAAAACCTACTTCCATTTTTTCACAGGTGTTATATATTGGAATATTCAAATGAATATTTACAACTTATTATGTAGATTTCATCATTTCCTGTTTTAGTCATGATCATTGGGCATAGGTTCCAAGGATCTGGAGAAGAATTGTCGAAAAATGAGAGAAGTTTCTCTCAAGCACAAGATCATATACAAAAATATCCTTCTATTTGGTAACATCTTTCATTATTCTAGAGATATGATTTAATATTTTACCCCTATTTTCTAGAAATTCGGTCCCTATTTCCTAGTAGGAAATTTATAAATCTAATGTAACTGACTCTATATTTGGGGAAATGATTGAGATTGACCCCCTAATTATAGGGATGAGATAATTGTATATATTTCATGAATTTTAGTGTGCAAAAGGTTGGGTTGGTCACGGTTAGAGAAATAAAGCACTATGCATTATACTTTCCATTTCAAAAAGCTTTTTCAGTGAATGAAGAAGACTGAGGTTTTCTTTTACAGGGATTTATGTGTTAGTTTCTAATGGTAATGTGCTCTCCTGTGTTGTAATTTTCCTCTCTTGTTATCATCATGCTTGAATTTTATGTCTTCATGTTTAGTTTAGTAAGGATTTATTTCAGAATTCATTGTTAAAGTGCTCTGCCATAGCTTACTCAACATTTAATGTTTTCCTTCCATTATGACAACAAAAATTCATCCTTAGACAAATGCTTTAAATGTCATTATTCCACCATTTCTCTACAATGAATTGAATTAAAAACACCAGAAAGACTTCCTACCTTTTCCCTTGTCTAAAGACCCCTCATCTCTTCATACTCTCACTGGAAAATCAACCAGTTTAACATGAATCCATGCCCAATGGATTTTCCCTCTTCCTTACCATTAAATTTTTAAATCTTATTCCCATTTTATCTTAATACCTAGCCTAAAAACCTAAGATAATTAGTCATATAGGTGACTAAAAATTCATATAGAGAGAGCCCTCTCTGAAGCTGGAAGGGCTAGATTCCAGTTTTAAAGTGGTTTGTGGTTACCTTTGGGTTCCTCTCCTCATCCTTCCTCTCCTCATCCTGGAGGAATTACAAAGTGCTAACACCTCCCAAGGCACATGTTATTCAAATCCTTCAATTTCCTCAATATCTTCACACTCTTGGTCTATTACAAAGTGAAAATTGTCCAATCACCTCCATAAACCTTTTAATCTGATCTTCATCCTCAAACACCTACCATTATTTTACATTGTCAGGAACTGAGGGTTTGTGCCTAACCTCAACTTCATATTTGAGCAGGGGATTTTGTGGGGGCTTGAAAGTGCTAGCTATTTTTCCAAGGAATCAACCATTCCGTGTTTCTCTCTGGGCAGCGACTGGATGTTGAATGCCAAAAAGAAATTCTCAACTGGGTCCCACACATCATTCCTGTAGGATTTCAACTTCGAATTCTTGGTTTGACATTGATTCCTGATTTGTTTTATAATTAGTTTAGAATCTCCAAAGACTATTAAGCATTCAATTTTGATTTTTTTGGAAGCTAGTAAACCCAACACCAATGATTCATATTCAAGAATATTATTTGTAGTGTCAAATTCTAATTTATATGAGAGGGGGTTGATATTACCTTCAGGGGATATAAAAAACACTCCTACTCCATTTCCTTCCTTGGAGTAGGCCCCATCGAAGTATAAATTCCACACACATCCAACTTTCATTTGTTGTTGATTGGCATGTGAGAGAATTTTCACTTGGGTGTCCTCCATCATTTGATCATCCATTTCCAACAGAAAGCATGAAAGATATTTTTCTTGGCCATATACTAGAGCGTTATTTGAATTATATGCCCTAGTGATAGTTTTTACAAATCTAGATTCTCTGTACAGCCTGCGCTCTTCTCCACCAAAAACTAGAATAGTGGCATATGTAAGGTCTAGTTTAATGGAACCTCCAAGCTTCATTATCCATGATCGAATCTCAGGAGGAGAATACAAAATCTTGCAGGATATATGCAACCACGGTATCCATTACTACAATTTTTACTGGGATTTGAGCTAGATTAACCACTAAATCCTTGGCCATCCCAAGGCATTTCACTCCTTTAGAATCAAAGGAATACAAGTCCCTATATGGCTTTGTTATTTGTAGGACTAATTTTTCCATGAAAGACGAAGGAAATTATGAGAAGCCCTTGAATCAAGCATACAATTATGAAACAGTAAATCATGAATCACTAATGTAACATAGTATGGAGGCCTAGAAGGGTTTTTTTCCTCCACATGTGGACCAAACATGACCACATACCTTTCTTCCCGCAAATTCAAACTATCTTGTGATGAGGTAACATGAGACACATCCATGAAATCAAAGATTTGTCTTTTATAAACAAGTTATTTCAACGATTCAGTCAAAGGAACTGATATCTTCACCTTCTCTAAATTCTTTTGTAAATTGAAGGCAGAGGCACTCCTGTCCACCTTCACTGGCTCAATTGGTTCTTTATTTTCTTGATGCATTGGCTTGGTTTGTATTGGTATTTTCTCTGTATTTTCATATTCAGATATGAATTGGGTGGGAGGTCTCTCCTTTGGCTGGAAAATTAGAGTTGGCAGGCTTTTTCCCATTATCAATTCGATTGGGGATGACAGGTTGGACAAGTTCCTCATTTTGGTCTTGTGTCTTATATCCTTTCATGGACCTCAAATCATATCTCCTATGCAGTTCTTCTTACATGAAATCAACAATGTGCTTACAGTATGAATCTATTTCTTCTTTGTCGAAGGACTTCAACCTATTCTTCAATCCTTTGATCTTATATTGAGCCACCTGATACTTGTTATTTTGATCCACACTTGCCTCGGTGGACTTGAGTTGTTTCTCCTTGTTTTTCAAAATGTACTTGGTGTTGTCCAAGTCAATATGAATCTTCTTAATCTTGCTCTCTCACATCTACAAATCTGTGAGAGCCTTGGTTAATTGTTTGTTAGGGTTTTGTGGGTTTTCTGGCACAACCAAAGCACAAATTTGATAATCAATCTTTTGTTGCACCTCTGATACCTTTATTTTAATGGGTACCACCTCATTATTTCTTTCAATTCCTTAGCTAGGATGTCCTTCTCATTTTCCATGTGAGCCAACTCTTTGGTTTGTACATGTTTTGTAGCAGGAATTCTAAGTTGTTGCCTCAATGATTGTATTTTTTACTGTGATCCTTTAATAATAACATCTATGGTAGCCTTATCACTTGGATCCATCCCTAGTTTGATAATTAGCTTCGTGTAGCATTCGTTTTGGAGATGGAGGGATCTTGAGTTAGCCTTCTCTTGCTTTACTTTAGTAGCTGTCTTCTCCAATGGCTTCTTGCCCTTGTTGATGGTCAAGGCTCCCTTACTTGACTCATTATAAATAATCACCCTTTCCTGCCTGTGTAAATTGATTTTATCCTACAAGGATACTAGTCAGGTTAAGAGACAAGTCCACTGTTCTAAAATATGGACCAGAGGGAAGGGACTGAAATGAAGGGTGATACAAGGAAAATTTCATCTTATTTCTTTCCAGATCCATGGAAACCAAGAGTCTAGTCTGATATGGAACTGAACGGGAGGTGAGATGTGACAAGATTTCATCCCTGAATTTCTTATTCCTCTCCTCTGTTAGCTTCCCTTCCTCCCATTTAGGGCCTTCTGCTGATGTGCTTCTAATTGAACCCATGATTTTTACCTCATTTGAACTAGAGGTGGTATCTTGTTTGGGATCCTCTAATTGCAGCTCGAAGCCTGGTTGGTCTAGGTTCTTCTTAGTCAATTTGACCTCAATCTCTTCCTCTATCTACTCTTGGAGATTTTCTTTCTTAGTCGAGGATGCATCCTCCATCACAATATCTCCTTCCTCATCAATACTCCTCTTCTAAGATTTTTTCCTTTGTGCTTGGTGTCTCGACTTCCATCTCTATATTGATGGGCCATGAATCAAGATTAACCTTCCATTATAATTATGGCTTATATTCATGTTCATAGGCAAATGAATTAATCTCTTTCCTTCTATTAGAAATTAAAGCCACACCTCTCCTATTTCAAATCTCAATTACTTTAACATAACTTAAACTTGCTTGAAATATTATATGGAGTGCACAATAAAGGGACCTACAATCATGGTGATATTGAACATATAAACCCTTTTGGAAGGGAAAAAATGGATTTGGTATTTATTTAGGCTTTGCCTAATGAACTCCAAAGCAAAGATTCTCATGGGAATACTAATATAGGCAACTGGTAAGGAGGTAATTCAAACCCATATACCCTAATTTAAGTGTGGTCTTCAAACAAGTACCAATCACCCACCCTAGCAACGTTGCTGAGTTGAAGAATCCATCTTTGTTGGTATGAGACTCTAGGAGGGGAGAATTTGTTGATAATTTTTTAAAGTAGTGGCCATGAAAGTAGAAATAAAGTGTGAAAACCCATCGTTGTTGGGTTTCTTCTTCAGAGAACTATCCTAGTCAAGCAAATAATTTATTTTCTTATGAGAGTATACAATGTTGAGGCCCAGGTAATCAAATTCCTCCACATAAGAGTAAAGTAATAGATAAACCAATATGGAGTAGTATATGAAGTAGGAGGCTAGGTAATATTGGTTACACTGTAACTTGATAGCCTCAACTAGAAAAGAGGGAATGTCAAGGACAATACTTGGTTTCATCATCTTGTGTAAGAGCCCTACGGCTACCTTGGAGACATTTTATATCTCATCCTCACCAAAAAAAATAAGATAATAGAAAAAATGGGTCGCATAGACTCTGAAAACAAGGAGTGGGAAAGGTTTCTAAGATGGCAGATAATTGTGCATTTGGGGCCAAAATTAGTTGGAAAATTACTTGTTTCTCTCTAGCTGAGAGCCCATTGTAGTCATAGAAGAGTGTAATTATGGGGTAAACTCTAGAATTTTATCCCCAATGGGTGAAATACAATAGTTTTTCTCTTTGATGCAGGTGGCCATAAGCCATGACACGAACTCTGTGAAAGGGTATACATTCGGGGTAACTAAGTGCTAAAGTACTGACTCAACGAATCGAAACGGGTCTTCCTTGTCTAGGTAGTGGCCATAGAAGTTGAAACAAAGGTCTGATAAGTTCAAATGGAATAAGGAATCATGAATTCCCCCCTCTATGCCCATGAAGGGTTCAGTGTGGCTTGAGGGTTTTATCTATTATGGTTTTGGGGTTTTGGATGAGTCTTTCTTCAATTTAAGCATGATGAAAATTTGTGCAAGGACATAGGATCTGTGTATTCCCTGGTAACCCGAGGGGATCAAATGCTATGGGAGCACAAAGGTCCTGCGCTGGTTGAAAGTCGGGCAAAAGAAGTTGTGAATAGGCAGAGCAATAAGAAACAAAACAATTTGAAATATATAAATTTGAATTGTAACGATCGATTCATTAGGGTTTATAGGTATGAAAAGGAAGATGTGACATGGAGTAGAAATGTGGTAGAGTCAGATTGGGTGGAAACAAATGGGAGAGGGTGGTGTATCGAATGGTTTAACACTCGCCTAACAGTGGTGCTGAATACTGATGTAGTTACCACGCTGGATCGGGAGGTGGAGGGCCTATCTATCTTCCTCCAATGGGGTGCTTGGGAAGGCTTGGAGGCAAGGCTCAAACCCCTGGGAATCCATCGTAGTCATTGATCTACGAAACACGCTTTGTTTACTTTGAATTTCGAGGGGAAAGTGTTGGCTTAATTTCCACACTTGTTACCCCGTCGGAGCTTCTCCAGGGGTGAGGCTACTCTGAGATGGATGGGGATCCACCCCGTAAATAACCATTGTTTAACCATTTAAAATTTAAAGTTGGGGGAGGCCCATGTTCCATAGTCTTCTGCACTTTTTCTTTCTCCTTCATTTTTTACCTTGAGCCCCAAATACTCATTAAGATCATGAACCAAAATCCTCTGCAACACAATAATTTTAGGAAACACAGAGGGGGTACAACAACACAAATTTCATGGATCTCCCTAGACAATTACAAGTTCATGCATAAAATTTAGTATTAATAAATGCATGTAGGTCACACCTTATCTTGCAAAGAATATTTAGGAAATGTGCACCATTATCAGATAGAAAATTCATTCATAGGTAAGTTTAAGCCATCAATACCACAATACATATGGTAGATTGATATTACTATTTTTTTGAGAAATTATGGGGACATAATGACTATAGGTGGGCTTCTCTAGAAACAAATGGAAACAACAGATTGAGAGGATATGTCAAATCAATTATCACATAATGAAAAATGATATTTTAACTATATAACTCCTTTCTATGAGAAGTAGATTTTTGTCATTCAAATGACCCACTCCAACCTCTTACATGAACTCTGTAAAACTTCTCCAAATATTCTGTTATTGGAGGATACATACCCCGACCTAGTTGATGTTGACTACTATTCATGTTGTTTTCCATTAAATTGAGCTTATAACAACCTCATCCAATTACTTACAAATTTCCTCAAGACCAACTCAAATGACAAAAAGGAAATCCATGAAGTCAATTAGATTCTTTAAAACACTCTAAAAAACCACATGTGACTAGATTATGCACATCTAGAATCAAAAAAATACATAATATGGACCATAGAAGGGAATGAAAATTAGAATATTTTAGTTTGATGCAACATCTTAAAAGGCTTGCCTATGAGAAACCTAGATGGAATTGGCTTTGACTGACTAATCTACTAATAGTGCCAACTCATGTAAAGACAAAAGATCCTTGTTTTCTAGAGTTTGTGAAGTGAGTGACAAAGATACAAGCTAATTCTGAGATGGAGGGAAGATGAATACACGATATAGTATCTCCTTCAATAATCACTCAATATGGAAGATACTTGATTGAGACCAGAATAGAATTTTGTAGGGGGATGTCCCATGGTCTAATTTTCTTAAAATTTAAGGGAATCAAAACTATCCAAGAACTTTTCACCTCAAAAAGAAGAGAATGGGTTGAATAAATCAAATTAAAAGCTAAATATTGGTTGGGGAATCCAGCAAAGTTGTCTTGAACAAAATTAAGGACATGGTACTCAATAACGTGGGTTCTAAACTTGGCCTTGCATTCAAAAGAAACTTGTAACAATGTCAGTGACGGAATTGAGCCATTCCATTTACCAATTAATGTCTATCATGTCTTTCTTACAACTGGATAAAGTTCCAAACACAATTGAGAGTGATCACCATACATGTTAAAATAAAATATATGGATTACATCTACTAATGATACATTATCTACTATTTTTGCAACAAAAACCATATTAAATGGAAATCCAGCACAGTGAGGATCAAAGGCTTCCAAACTTATTGCTCCATAGTTGTCCATAACTTCTATTGGCTGAAGACAGTTCTTTAGTATTTTTCTCATTTTCTTACCATCGTAACCTAAAACAAGGCCATTGCAAATCAGATTCATGAATGTTGATTTACCAAAGAGAGCAGTTGATAACACCATAAAGGTATAGAATTTGACACAACATCAAAGAATAATTAGGAGAAAGGATAAAATGAGATAATTTTTTTTTATTAAAGTGTCTAAAACCAACAAAACATGATTCAAAGTAATCTATAAATATCTACAAGAAAATAAATATAAGGAATCATGAAAACTTTTTATTCCAAATGGATAAAAAATAGTCTCAAGTTCAAGTTTTTTTATTAGAACCAATGAGAAAAATATGAATAAAGTACTTTAAGAAAGATAATAAACAAAATTACATATGGTTTCTCTTCTGTAACTGCTTCAACAAAAATATTTCATCATAGGGAAAATGCAGTGGTCGAAATTTAATTTTCAACTTAATAGTTATAAAGGTTTCAAGGTACAATTTTAGAAAAAGAAAGGTCTTAAATTTAATTTAATTTTGATCTCCACTATTTTCCATAAATGTCCAATAGGACTGAAAAAACTACAACTATAATTGAATAGTTAGAGTGATAAATCATCTCCATGATAACTACAAAGGAAATAAAAACTACATAGTGAGTGCTAAAAGAGATGCCATCAACCACGAGAAAGCACAAAAGAACAAACTGGGTTAGAGCTCCAAAGGGCGTCAATGAAAAAGCTATAAAGTTTAGAAATTATATAAATTCAAGACTTTCCTAAAGTTATTCATATGTCAATAATATCACCTGAACATAATCAAGAACAAATGTTGTTGGTTTATTATTCTCCAATAGTTGATCTTTAATATTCTCATAACAACAAACCTATAAAAGAGCGAAAAATATAATACTCAAGCAAGTTACAATTTTCTCATAATCTACCAAGTTGATAGCAAGTTGAAGTTATTCTAAATGTCAGACCCTCATGGTCAAATTTGGATTCTCTACTAGTTCCCACAAATACAGTAAGTTATTGTAACACTGGAAAATATGAAACTATAGTAATTTACCATTGCTAATTTTGTTAGCAATGTCTGCTCTCTAGACAAACCAATATAACATTTTACAAAATAATAGTATATTTGGATAAAAATATGAATGTAATGGGAAAAAAATGAAAAATCAAATGCTTTATGAATTTTTTATCATATATAAGAAGATGGTATATGTTATCACCCAAGAAATTCTCCTAGGTTGTATCTTAGAGATGCTCAGGAACATTACAAACTCAACAAAATTGTTGGAAAAATGGTGGATGAATGAAAGAAATGCTGCATATTCAAGCCAGATAACCACTTCTACTATGCTTGACCCCAGATATGGGTGAACACCCCCAGACTACAAGGCTTTAGACCACCAATTACTCACAGTTTAAAGAAAATGTGATGATGGAGAAGATTGACCACACCAGCATATGCACAGGACCCTTTGATGGCCGGCTGCAACCAGTTAAAAGGTCTGTAAATATATTTCTTAATGCACAGACAGGATGACAACTCTTTGGAATTAAAACAACAGAAACCTGCATACACATTTAATAGTACTAACTAGATTTTAACACAGAGGTGGGATGACAACCCCTCTAATGCTAAACATCTACAGCACATGAATAAATGCATAACAAGCACAACTTGGAACATAGAAGAAGAAGTGGAAAGTGAGCAATTAACAACAAAAGAAGCTTGCATTAGCTAAAAATGAAGACCAGACGCTGCAGGTATCACATTAGTTACAGTCTCCGGAATTTGAACCTTACAACAAAATAACATTCATCAATACCATTCCATCTTCTTTTTGGGTATATATGGAGGTTGAATACAAAAAATCTTTGCTAACCTATGCGTGGAGGGGTCATAACTGACCACCAACCACATTTACAATTAGATATGGTATCTTCTGCAAACTGAGTGTTTTAATGAACAATTTGAAATTTACTGGTACTTTTTTGTCCTTCCTGAACAGGCGAAGAATTATTTGAATGAATTTCAATAACTACCGCAGTCATTGAACTGCTCGAGGATCATCCTTCTCGTCCTTGGTCGTGCTGTTCTTTGAATGTACTAGCTGAGGATTTAATGTGCAGAGTATTGAACCATGGGCTCCTTTCTCCTTCAGGCGCGCAGGACTGCCAAAACACGAAAATTGCATTGAAAACTGGCGGGAGGCGATGGAGGACACAGAGGCGTAGCAGGGATCAATAGCAGTTGTTGGATTAAACAAACAAGCAGTGGAGATCAATCTACGAAGGATATAGGAAGACAACAGGATGGAGACACGTTGGCCTTCGGATCGCTGTCGGGCAGATCCGACGGCTATCGGGCGGTGGAGGTGATAGATAGTTAAAGAGCAGGAGACAGGTAGTTTCGGGGCGGGTGGTATTCCTCACACAACCCATGGAGCAATGACGGTTTCTGATGAGGGCGTGCGATCAAATGACAATATGACGCGTGGCGGACTAAAATCGCCGCCCCTGCGGGTTAACGTGTGTGCAAGTCGCGCGATCGGGGCTTGTGACTACTGTCCGATCGTGGGATGGATGGTCAGAAGACAAGGAAAGTGTGCGGGGTTTAATCATGCGGTAAACATGGCGGAGACCATCGGATCGTGGGCGATCGACGGTGGAGATCAAGGTGGAGGGTTAATTATACAGGTTTCCCACTATGATGACAGGGAAACGGTTAATTCGAGGAACAAATGAAGGCACGGGCTACATGGGGTTTCGAAGGGTTTTGTAGGAAAATGGAGGGAATTGGGGAATAAAGATTTCCATAGAAGAAACAGAGACAACGGAGGTTAGGTGGGTGTGAGGAAAATATGGGTTTAAGAAGGATTTAGAGGAGAATAGAAGTAGCAAGAGGTTAAGAGAATGCAAGGAAACAAATGAGAGGAAGGTGAAAAGATTGCTGCGTGCTGCTTTCTCGGCACAAACCAGCCACCAAACCTGAATTTAACCTTTAAACACTGAAGCTGTAGCAGAGATAACACTGGCTCCTTCTGGGGATGAGATCCTCCCTGTGAGGTCTCAAGAACCTGCAGACCAATGCCTTCATGCAAAACCAACTTTAAAAACTGTGCCTAGTATCCATTGAGCATGGAGTCAAATTAAGTCTATACTAAAAAGAACACCATTACAATATTAAGGTCTGAAAACTTTAAAATTCAAAAACCGCCCATTTACTGGGCCATCAAAATTGTTTCTCCTGCTCTCGGCTCCTTCATCATAAAGCTGCAAAACAGGATTTATTTGATCCTTTACCTCAAAAAGTTTAGGACATTTGAGCTTAATAGGTAAATATGGATCAAATTTCATCTCCCTTCTGTGTGTTCTCCTCCTTGGATGTTCTTTATGGGAGCCTTTGTACAGCTACTGAATAATCATTGTTGCTATGTACTTGTTTGTGTCTTCTGTGGCCTGCATAATAAATATGAATCGTGTACCAATATGTTCATGTGTAGGGGACACAAAAACATTATCTGCTCCTGAATCTTTCTTTGAACAATCCTCATCTAAGGAGGAGTCCCATAACTGCACATCTTCTTCCTCTGTCATCTGAAAAGCTGCCCTTTCAATCTGTGTGGAGGCCACCTGAGCAGATTTCAGAATATCAAGACTGAGATGATCAGTTTCAGCCTTGATCATTGAATTTTGTTCTACCTCAGTGTTTAAGGGGCAACTTTGAGGGATTGTTATTTGAGCAGATAGAGAAACAAAAGATGATGGGGAGCTTTCTTCTCCCTCTTTGATCACTGGGCCGGGGATGATAGCAGGCTGGCTAATTTGTAGATCTGCATAATCATGGGAAGATGGGCAGGCTTCAAGCTCAGATTCTTCGAGGATGAAGGGATCTGCTGCTGGCTGCCACTGCTGGTCAACTTGTTGTTCTGCAGCTACAACAAATTGTTGAGCAGTGCCTTTGGATAATGCTTCTTCATAGGCAGCTCTGGTTAGGAAAGGAGCACCTTCCAAACCATGGACCTCCTCCTCTTCTTCATACTACACTTCTTCCATGACTATATTCTGTAAAAGGGTCTTCACCCCTTTATCTTCACTTGTAGCTTTATTTCTTTGCAAAATCTGCAAATGCTCATTTGCTCCACTGTATAGATTTGGAGTTGAAAAAGAAATGGAACAATGAGCTCCTGCTTCCTCAAAATACTGCTCAGCCTTTAGTTTGGAAACTTCAGAGGCCAAAAACTCAATCATCCTAGCTAATTCATCTATCTCAGGCTCTGAGGATGATGAGGATTCACCTCCCTAACTTCTTCTTTCATCATCACCTTCGAGTCTTTCTGCAGCAATGATATTTTCTTCTACTTCAAAGGCTGCAACTTGCATATCAGCCAAAGAAGCAGATCTTCTTTCTCTTAACAGTAGGCAGAACTGAGAATCGAAGGCATTAGCATAAGTTATCATGGCAGAAGCAGGGGTGGGTCTTACTTCAGCTGGCATTCTGCTGTACATAAGATTGAATCTGATGTTGAAATCAGACAGCAACTCACCATCTTCTCTCTGCAGGTTTCAAAATTCAGTATGATAAAAGAGCAGATCTTTATTATTCCCCCAGTGCTTTAGGAACACATCATCTAGGTCCTCAATGTTTGCAATGGACCTAGGGGGTAATTCTCTGAACCATTTTCTAGCTACCCATCTAGGCTTTGAACAAAAACCCTCATCCAGACATCCTCTTCATTGATATCCACGTTATCAGCATAGCTGTAAAAGGATTCTAAATGCTCTTCAGCTGTTACTCCTTCTGCACCAGTAAACTTTGGCATAAATTCTTGATAATCTCTTGTAGGCATGGCATTCAAAGGGACAGGCAAGACCAGGGGTCCATACCTAGCAGCAAATATTCTTTTTATCTTTGTGAGGGCTTGTTGGCTTGCCATGACTGAGGTATGTGAAAGGATACTAGTAGACTGAGTGGAATGGATCAATGAAAAGAATGACAGAGACAGAGGAATATGATGGACAACATGGATGCTTTTTTCTACTGAGGTCCAAAAGGGAAATGAATAACAAGGAGCTGTATGAATCTCTAAAGGTATTTCTACAATAGCAGAGATACATAAAAATTCCAAGGCTTACCTGATCCTGATGCTCCTTATTGAGATATTTTCTTCTGCTAAATGATCTTCTCAAGATCAAGGACTGGTTCAGCCGGTGGTTTCTGAAGATATCTCCGAGCATGCCTCACCAACTGCACCAAAACTGCAATATGGAGTCGCCAGATAGATGATTACAACCAAAATATGTGTCCAAACCTTATCTATCATCAAAGCTTGGAACTGTGTCGTTCTCCCAGGGAAGCTGCGCTTCAATTCTCCTCTCCCCTACAACGATGCCAATTAATGTTATCACCCCAAGAAACTCTCCTAGGTTGTATCTCAGACATGCTCGGGAACATTACAAACTCAACACAAATGTTGGAAAAATGGTGGATGAATGAAAAAAATGCTGTATATTCAAGCCAGATAACCACTTCTACTATGCTTGACCCCAGAACACCCCCAGACTACAAGGCTTTAGACCACCAATTACTCACAGTTTAAAGAAAATGTGATGATGGAGAAGACTGACCACACCAGTATATGCACAGGACCGTGTGATGGTTGGCTGCAACTAGTTAAAAGGTCTGTAAATCTATTTCCGAATGCACAGATAGGATGACAACTCTCTGGAATTAAAACAATAGAAACCTGCATACACATTTAATAACATTAACTAGATTTTAACACAGAGGTGGGATTACAACCCCTCTAATTCTAAACATCTACAGCACATGAATAAATGCATAACAAGCATATCCTAGAACATAGAAGAAGAAGTGGAAAGTGAGCAATTAATAGAAAAAGAAGCTTGCATTAGCTGAAAATGAAGACCAGACGCTGCAGGTATCACAGTAGTTACAGTCTCTAGAAGTTGAACCTTACAACAAAATAACATTCATCAATCCCCTTCCATCTTCTTTTTGGGTATATATGGAGGTTGAATACAAAAAATCTTTGCTAACCTATGCGTGGAGGGGTCATAACTGACCACCAACCGCATTTACAATTAGATATGGTCTCTGCTGCAAACTGAGTGTTTTAATGAACAATTTGACATTTACTAGTACTTTGTTGTCCTTCCTAAACAGGCGAAGAATTATTTGAATTAATTTCAATAACTGCTGCAGTCATTGAACTGCTCGAGGATCATCCTTCTCGTCCTTGGCCGTGCTGTTCTTTGATTGTAGTAGCTAAGGATTTAATGTGGAGAGTATTGAACCATGGGCTCCTTTCTCCTTCGGGTGCGCAACACTGCCAAAACATGAAAATTGCATTGAAAACTGGCGGGAGGCGATGGAGGACACAGAGGCGTAGCAGGGATCAATAGCAGCCGTTGGATTAAACAAACGAGCGACGGAGATCAATCTATGGAGGGTATAGGAAGACAACAGGATGGAGACACGTGGGCCGTCGGATCGCTGTCGGGCAGATCCGACGGCTATCGGGCGGCAGAGGTGATCGACAGTTAACGAGCGGGAGATAGGCGGTTTCGGGGCTGGCGGTATTCCCTGTGTCGCCTATGGAGCAACGATGGTTTCCGTATGAGGGCGTGCGATCAAATAACAATACGATGCGTGGCGGACGAAAACCACCGCCCCCGTGGGTTAATGCGCGCGCAAGTCGTGCGATCGGGGCTTGCGACGGACATTCAGAAGACAAGGAAAGTGCGCGGGGTTTAATCATGTCGTAAACATGGCAGAGATCGTCGGATCGTGGGCGATCGACAATGGAGATCAAGGCGGAGGGTTAATTATACAGGTTTCCCACTGTTATGACAGGGAAATGGTTAATTCGAGGAACAAATGAAGGCACGGGCTACATGGGGTTTCAAAGGGTTTTGTAGGAAAATGGAGGGAACTGGGGAATAAAGATTTCCATAGAAGAAATAGAGACAGCGGAGGTTAGGTGGGTGTGAGGAAAATATAGGTTTAGGAAGGATTTAAAGGTGAATAGAAGTAGCAAGAGGTAAGAGAATGTAAGGAAACGAATGAGAGGAAGGTGAAAAGACTGCTACGCGCTGCTTTCTCGGCACAAACCAGCCACCAAACCTGAATTTAACCTTTAAACACTGAAGCTGTAGCAAAGCTAACAATATAACTTAAAAATGAATCCAGTGAGAAGGCACAAAAATAAATTTAATGAGCCACTTGCTGATGAAGAAATTCTATCAGCCTTGAACTAGGACGTGTCATTGAATTTATCAATAAAATAATGGAAGACAACTCTGTAATGTCCTTTAATAATAAATAATAATAATAATAATAAATAAATAATATAATATAATATTAAAATACAAGAAAATAAATAATAAACAATAAATAAAAATAGTAATAGTAAATAAATAATAAATAATAAATAATAATAAAATAATAAATAATAATACTAAAGCTCTAAATAATAAAAAAAAAAATAAACATAAAAATAGTAAAAATAAGTAAAGCGATTAAAAAGTAAAAACAAAAGAAATAAAACAAGAAAGTAGTAAAAATCAGTAAAGCTATCAAAAGGTAAAAACAAAAGAAATAGAACAAGAAAGCAGTAAAGTTACATGGGGACACATGGAGTGTGTGCATGTGGTTCCCCTTCCAATGTTTGCTCTATTTAATAGATGGGGAGGAAGATGAGAGGTATTCCATCATTCCATTATTCTACCATCCATTCTCTTGGGAGAACAATGTTGTCTCTCTTCACTCATATTTTTGTAATTTAATGTTAACTAGTTGATAAATTACTTATTGATTATAAATTGCTTGATTAATATAATTAATTATATGTTATTATTTCGAGATTGTTACATATGGCCGCAACTAAAAGCTCCCTTATAAAATAATTAATAATAAATGCGCTCTCTATTATTAAGAATGACAAAGAAATCTATAGAACTGCAGTGTAGCTTACGGTTAATATTAGAACTATAGAGTAACCAAAGTGTTCAGCCAAAAAAGATTATTAAAATCTCATGCTTTAACATGACACACATACAACACATGTAGTAGCATGTGTATTTCTTTAAAGAGTGAGTTACATATTTTAATGTTTTAAAATGGAAGTCTTGAATATAATAATATAATAAAGTAGAAGATATTTAAATATAGATCTTGTAAAATATTTCATCAATAAAATATACAATAATTGTGTGTATTATATATTGATGTTAAAAGTAGGTGTCTTATTATATTTAACTATGTGTTTTTAAATGTTTTTAAAATAATATGAGTCAATCTGAAATTACATTCTATTCCATGTATTTTTATATTATACTTTTCCATGAAATGTGGATTAAATTAATTGTTTTATTTTATAATTTATATATTATTATAATTATATAAAATATTAATTGAAAAAGTCAGATGGATGAAATTTTGTTATATGTGATGATGATGATGGTGGTGGTTAACGTCCACTGAGACCAAATTGGTCTATCGGACCTATAATTTCTTAATTTCTAATTGTTTGGCTCCTCGTCTTTCTTGGCGAGATTGGTGATGTAGCTTTCTTTTTCTTCTCTACGGTCTTCCAACTTTCTTTATCTTGCATCTCCTTCATCTCTTCTGGTTCTTGGGACATTGGTGTCTTAGCTTCGCGATCTATTGTGTTTGTCCTTTTGGAGATAGTCGGAGAAGAAGTTTGGTCTAGGAGATCTGCTTTGCTATTAAATGAAGATTTATTTTGCGCGTTATTCGAAACCTCATAACTGTCGATGCTTGAGGGGTTGTTAAGTTCACTTTTTTGTTGTATGTAAGTTATATGTGAATTTATTTATGATATAATAAATTTTATAAAATTTGGTAAATATAAATTTGATTATTTAAAATAATATTTTTATATATCATTTTAATTTAAGAAAGAAGAAGTAGATTTTTGAGTGGTATGTAATAAGATCATAAATTTATTTTTGAATTTTTTACTTAAAGAATGGTTGTTATTTTAATATAGAGAGAAATGCATGAATATATGTATTAGTGATTGCATGGATAATTAAGGTTATGCAAGCTCTTTAGTGAATTTGAGGTTATTAAGTTTATTTGTTAACATGCTCCCAGAATGTCACCACTTGAAGAGGAAAAGAAGGGTAATAAAGGGATAATTATGGATATTAAGGCAAAGTCATTAGAGGTGAAATATTGTACCATGAATTAACTCATTTATCTAATCTATGCAACTAATAGCGACAAACTTATAAAAGGACACTAAGGGAGTGAGTGGAAGTTTTACAAACAAGTATTAGAAGTCAATGACAATTAGTAAACTATCCTACCACATAATAGAAGTTTTTTTTTATTATCACAAAGAAGTAACTTTAACACTCTTGAGGTGGCACATGAATTAGTAACCATTTGAAAATATTGTAGTTAAAACATAATTTTATTTTATTTTTTCTAGAAGAAAAGATGAGAAGCAATATAAGGTCTAATGGAAGATGACACGTATCAAGTATATATATATATATATATATATATAGTGATCATGAAATTTTAACTTTGATGATTTAAATGATTGTACAAACGGTAATATCTTAACAATGAAGGAAGAATATTTGACGAGAGGTTAAGGCTCAAGATGATGAGACTTGTTACGCAGTAATTTGTCACTGTCTCTCTGTCAGTCTCCCTAATGTGTCATGAAATCAAATTAATCATGCTCATGCTCTCTAATCTGGCCAAATGACCCACTTTGCCAAAGTTTATTCCATCATCACGACTGTTATTAAAATAACCGCGTTGACTGGCGCCTCATAGTGCAACGAATGCGCTGCCAGCGCGGAAGCACACGGGTTTTCCGCGCTGGTCGAATTTCATGAGCTAGTGCATCCTATGTTTGTATTGAGTCGCGCTGACACAACCTTCTCCGTTATTCAGATGCGATGTCAGCGCTCCAGTGCAGTTATACACCCGCGCTGATCCAGTTTGGGCGAGTTTGTTCTAACAGCTAGCCTTCCAGATGACTCCAGACCTGGTTCTTGGCCTTGTGAATGTCGCCCTCCCTTCTATGGCATGTATGTTCGTCATTTGAGCCACCTTCCTTGGAGATAAGCTCATCCTCCCACCAATCATGGAGACTCCTTCTCCTATTGAAGCCTCTACCATGGCCATGAGCAGCTAGTTTGGATAGTGTGGAATTCATAGTGCTTAGAGTGCTGCTGCTAGTAGGTAGTTGGTGTGACAAGTGTGGATTTGCTAGAGAGCTTAAGGAAGGTTGTGAGTATTTCTTGTGTGAGAGAGAGTTTGTGTCTTGGGAGATCTACCTCCAAGGGTGAATGCTTAAGAGACTTGCTGGCTGGACCCTCTTGAGAAGGACTCAACATCAGAACTTTGGTTGTACCTTTCTCTGTTATTGATTAATAATAGATGACTACTGTTATGGTTCCATTCTCATTTGTCTTTGTAATGGTTAATGTGGATTACATCCTTTCTGACTGATGTATAATTGCATTTATTAGATTTCACGCTTGTGTTTGTGTTTCTCTTCGTGTGTGCAGGTATCTATCTACGGGGATCGTGGAGGATCGTGACCGGCCAAAGCGAAGGAGCGAGAACGACATCTCTTCATCAAACAATAGCGTTGGAATCCAAGTAGGTGTTCATTGCCTATCTCTTATTTGCAATTAGGAACTTTCATAGTAGCATTGATTGATTGTTGCTAGACCCATTTTGGGCTAGTAGGGATCGCCTCTATCCGTAGAGGGGATTTACCTCTCCAACAATTTGGCGACTCCATTGGGGAGTTGGCCTTTGTCTCTTTTTGTTCATTCTTGTTTTGAGTTTGATTGTTACTCTCTTTTCAAAGATTGGGGATTAGTTCTCTGTTTTTAGACTTCCTGGTTCAGTCTGGGAGGTGTCTTAATTGTTTAAAGAGTTATTGCCTTGGTTTGGGAGCTTTTGGCTTGATTCTGCCTGTTTTTTAGCCTCAGCGCGGTTTATATCAAAACAGTCGCGCTGACAGTGCATAGCTGTTTCTTTGACTTCGTGGTCATCGCGCTTGTACGTCAAACAGTCGCGACGGTTCTGAAATCGAACCAGCGCGCTTAAGCCGTGTACTTCCGCGCTGACAGCGCTTTGTTGCTACGCGTGGTTTCTGGTCAGCGCATTGTTGCTGCGGGTCACCCGCGCTGATCCTGTAGAATTGAATTTGTTTCAATTTTACCTCCTGAGCCTGTTGGTTTGACTATCTCCTACTCTTTCTACCTGGTTTATGACTTGATTTCTATTGTTTGAACTGTGAAGCACTTGCTTGCGAAGTCTTGTCGGACGAATCTTGTTTTGTGTCCTGTGACCTGGTGTTAGCATCCCGTTTTCGCTGGATTGACTTTGTTTTATCGCTCGTTCGCAAAGATTCGTTACTATTTGCCTTCGCTTTTGCAAAGACCTTCCTCTTTTTTCTTTCTTGCTTGGTTGTTTAGGTGATTTTCATTGAACCAGTCCTCGGATTGTTTCGATTACTTCTCACTACCCAGACACGGATCACAGTTGCTTGGGTTCAATCGGCTCTTTTCATGCTTGTTGTGTTTTTCATTGAGTGATTTGATTTCTCTTTACTCGGTGTTGTTGTATCTCAAAATTCATTTTAAGTGCATTGTGCCATTGGAAAAAGAAATCAAACTAATATCTTTTGCATTCAATAGTTAATGGGAAAAAGAGCATTTCATTGATTTGTGTTCTCAAAAGAAAAAGTTTCATTTCTTTGCCATTAGCTGCATTAGATTGTTTGATTGATTGAGTTCATTTTGTTTGGTTGAAAACTCTTAACCCTCTCATAGTTAGAATTCATCGAATGAAATGATATTCTTTGGCATGTAGTTTGCATCTAGGTAATTGTGAGAGATCACACGATAGGGCCTGAAACCGAAACTTAATTCAAGATCAACCATAAAATAAACTGAATAAACCTAAAAACGCATTGGAACTTAACGCAAACATCTAGAGGTCTAGGCTAGAGACGTGTTCCGGCGTCTTTAAACATAGTCACTATTGTTTCACATTACGGTTGGGTGATTCCTCCTTCTGTGACTCGATAGTGGTCTAACACGGACTGTGCTCCCACGTACCGTCGCGTATATAGGGAGACCCCACTAGGATTTTATCCTTGATCCATAGGAAGCCGAGTCTGCTGCCTTGCGAGCCGTAATGCACCGAACACAGCATTCGGGAAGATTGACTGCAGTACGGAAAGTCCTTGGTTCTCATACGATTGCCAAGGTGTATAAGCAGTTTTACGGATTGCTTGGTAAACCCTTTGCCTAGAGTCTCCAGAGTAGTCACTTTTGATCCTTTTCAGACTCCTTAAAAGAAAAGGTTCTAGTGAGCGTCTTGTCACTTCGTGCTCATTAAACATTCGAAGGAGACTAGAGTCATCTTTTCGTCCTTTTCTCGACTCTTGAAACATGAAAAGGTCAAGTTTAGTTCCTGTGTCTTAAAAATTTATTCGGCCACGTTAACATCACCTGGTTAGATTTTGTATGCGTTAGTTTGTGTAAGGTCTTTATCGTTAGATTCCTTTAGGTCTTGTTTGGGGTTTTGTCATCCTGGCTGACCCGTCAACTCCCGTTCCAAGTGATCAAGGTTCTCCATCTTCTGCTGCTCCTGAGGTACCAGTTGTAAGTGATACTCTTCCGGTTATCCCGAGTATCCAACCTATCAACTCTCGTGCCCCGGGTGACGAAGATTACGAAGAAGATTGGAACCCTATCTGGGAGCCTGACGAGGACGATATTCCTGTTACTCCCCCTAGTGTCTCGTCTCCGATGTCTACCTCCCACATGGATGAGACATCTTCCAGCACAGGTGAGACACCTGTGGTGTCGAATGTTGACACTCCCATCCCAGCTACTTCTCCACTCCCCCCGCGTTATTCATCGTTGAGGGATAGAGTAGCTGCCAGGATTCCTGCTACGACTATGTGGGATCCTCAGATCACTCCCACCACAGGACCTTTTGTTTCACGACCCCATACTACACCTGTTACCTCAGTTCCCACGAATCCAACTGTTTGTGTAGCGTACTCGACTCCGGTCGTTAGTGCCGTAACAACGTCGTCATCTTCGAACACTGGTGCTGGTTCCCCTCACGGTCAAGTGAGTAGTGGCCAGCCGGAACTCTCGCCTAGAGTCATCCACCCTGCACAAAGTGCTCCATCCTCTTCTGGTCCTTTTCCAGGAGGGGGGCCATATGATGCCTATGGGCAACCTGTTCAGGATCCGAACGTGCAAGGTCCACTCTTTTATTACGATTCTACTGGTCAATACCTCCAATACTCCCAAACCTTACCGCTTCAACCTTTCGTTGAGGTTTCGGTACCGTTATCCATTGCTTGGGACTCCAATACTCACTCTTTTCATGGGGGCCAAGCAATCCCTGCGCAGTTTCAAGGACCGCCGAATCAAGGCCAGCCACCTTATGTGCAAGCCCCCCAAGGGCAGCCACTTTATGGCCAGTCTTACCCAGGACAATCTGGGGGCCCACAAGGACAACCCTATCAGGGACAACCTTCGGCCGCTGGTGGTTCGTCGTTTACCTATCAGAGTCAATCTTCTGGTTATCCGGGGCAACCCGGTACCCAGCAAGGTTACCCATCTGGACAACCAGGACAACCTTACATCCAACAAGGCCAACCTGGTCTCCAGCAGGGTTATCCCTCTGGACAAGCTGGACAAACATCTATTCCGCAAGCTCAACCGGCAGTCCAACAGGGGTATCCTTCTGGGCAAGGGGGCAGCCTTACGTACAGCAAGGCCAACCCATTGCTCAGTCTAGTCATCCTTCTGGGCAAGGGGGGCAGCCCTACGTACAGCAGGGCCAACCCACTGCTCAGTCTATGCATCCTTCCGGGCAAATGGGCCAGCTTTATACGCAGCAAGGCCAACCCACTGCCCGTCATAATCATCCTTCTGGACAGGCTGGCCAACCTCAAGGTTAACCAGCCATCCAGCCTGCTCGACCATCTGTTCCGCAAGGGCAACCCTTGGTTGCTCAAGGACAACCTGGCACCCAGCAAGCACATCCTTCTGGGCAAACAAGTCCATCCCAAACACAACCAGGCCAACCCTCCGGCTAGATGGTCCCAGCCCAACCTGTTCAAGGACATATTTTTGGGCCCCAAACTCAAATGGGTTATCAAATGCAAGGTGGGCCATGGCCTCAACCTTCTTACCAAACGCAGCCTTCTTATCAGGCTCAGTATGGAGCTCAGCAAGTGTATGGCACCCAGCAACCCCAGGGGCAAACTCAGTTTACCTCGTTGTTGGATAGGTAAATCCCCTCTACGGACAGAGGCGATCCCACTAGTCTAAAACAGAACTAGCCACAATCAAACCACGCTGCCACGCAAGTTCCTAGTTATGCATTAAAGGTGAATTAAGAAGACCAACCTGGAATCCAACGCTATGGTTGAAGCAGAGTTGATATTCCCGCTCTCTCACTCCAGCAGATCATAAACGGACACCTGCACATGCAAAGGAAGAGACAGATACCAACATAAAATCTACCAAGGCACAACTATATTTCAGTCAGAAAGGAAATAAATCAACACATCACCATAATAGACAATGAGATTGGAACTATAATAGCAGTCGCTCATTAATTAATAATAAACAGGAAAAGTTACAACCAAGGTTCTGACGTTGAACCTCTCCTGGCTGGGCGAGCAACTATATGTGTCTTGCAATGTATCTCCTCTCCGGCAGCATAACCTCTCTAGCATTCATTATCCCTCATGATAATCACAACTAGCATTCCTCCAAGAACTCAAGAACTCAACCTCTAGCACTCCATGACTAGCTTGTCAGATGCATAAGGACAAGCTTATATAGATGAAGAAGGGAGGAGGATACGATGAACCGGGACACCTATTGTGGATTAACATTATCCCCAAAAGCCATTAAAGATGGAGATAGGATAGAACTCGACATAAGACTGATTTTTTATCCTCAAAAAGCTCCATGTAATGAAGGAAACAACAGTCGGGTGTGCGTTAAGGCAAAAAGCATGACCAAACTTGGTTGGCGCGACTGTTGTTCTAAGACAGAGCGCCAATGGTCGCGCACTCTTTTGAGGATCTCCATGATTGGCGCGGGTAAGATACTGTGGACCTACGCCAATGGAAAAAGAGCACTTTTCAGGGATAATTTGTAGGAGGTGTCTTCAGGGAACATGAAGTACATACTCAGGGGAACATAATGCAAGTGTTTTTAGACTTTGTCACTTTTTATAACTCCCAGGATGAGTCCTCCAAAGTACGACAAGAGGAGTAACAGGGATGGTGACAAATTACTGTGTAACAGATGCCCCCTAAAGCATGAGGTCCGAGAGGTGTAGAGGGGTGAAATGCTTTATAAGAACACACAAGAACACATATAGTTGCTGCCGCCGAGGATCTGTGTTAAGAGACATGACTGATAGTTCAATTACATAATGTACTTGGTATGGTCGCAGCCATCCATAAGAGAGTACATAAATAATCTAGATCCATAGTATGGACACAGCCATCTGGTTAGGATCAATGAATTGACTCAGGTATGGTCGCAGCCATCCAGTGAATGAGTCAAGTATCAAGAATCACGCCTGGATTACAACAGACACAATCCAGGGTCTTGCGCTCCATCTCGACCCGAACAAGAGTACAAGTTCAAGCATGTGAATATATGAGCTGAAGTCGAACATGCATGAACATCGTCTGATTACCAGTCAATAGTGGAAACTGTTAACAGATGCGAGAGGTACCACCAATAATGACAATGGCCCTCAAGGTACTATCGGTACAATCTACGGCGTGTGAATTAATGATCTGAAGTCGAACACCCGTAGAATCATTTGATCGGAGGCCAATGATGAAAACCTCACGTCGAACACGAAGAACCTGCCATTGAGGCATGCAGGCTCCAAGGCACCGGAAAGGAGTCTCTAGATCAACTTCCTGGATAATGAGTTGAAGTCGACAGGAAGTGACCTTGATCGAAGGTGGGCCATAATGTTTCCCACATCATCGACACGAGACAGAGAGATAATGTTGTGAATCAAGATTGTGCAAACTATCAGAGGGAGGTTGTTTCTTTGCAGAGGTCAACTTCTCTTGAACATATCGGCGGCACATTAATGGAATCAGCAGTATTTGACATTAATGTATCAAAGGTCATGATGACGAGGCAATGAGTGGATGAGAGGTCAAATAAGGTACCCAAGTCCATGGAAGCAAGTGAAAGATATAAGATGAGATATCCCCACCCGGACACGAAAGCAGAAAAGTGCCATGTTCAAGAGCGACATACTGCCGTCACGGTAATAATTATGGTTCAAAAATTTTCTTTTCCCCCCGCCATTTCTGGCGAGTACCCCAGTTATTTTTAACAAGCTTGATGGGGATAGCATATGTTTGTGTTGTGACAAAATCCGATGTCATTAAGTTTTAACGAGTCTGACAAAGGAAGAACTCGGCGTCTTTTCATGTTTAGAGAGTTTGAAAAGACAGCAGAAAAGGAAACTCCAGGGATGTCCTTTTTCATAAAGTTGTGTCTCTCGGGCCCGAAAAAGTATAAAATAATACCCGAAAGAACCGCCCGATCATGATGATCGAGGAGTACTTTTCATAATTAGTGATTTCGACCTGAAAAAGTAAAAAAGCGGTCAAAACCACGTCGTTTCATAACCATTAACGAGTTTGAAACGACAAAAACCCGGTAATCTTTTTATGTTTTAACGGTCGACAAAAAGAACTTAAAACGACCGCCCCTTATTAACATTTAACGAGTCAAGAGGAGCGACTCGGCCATCTTTTCCTCTTTAAATGGTCAGAAAAGAGCTGAAAGCAGACCTTAAAGTAACCTTTTCTCGTGTTTTACCGAGCTCGAAAAAGCCAAAAAGGGAGCTTGTTATGTTGCTTGAGTGGCACTAAACCCTGTCAACATTCAAAAACAGCGTAAAACTCTACTTTGACATAAAAATATTCCACAAAACGTTATTTTAATGTATTTTTAAGCCAAAAGAAGTTATAAATAGTGAAATGGTAAAAATAAAATTACTTTTCACTTTTTACCTTGTGAGTTTACCGTTGGAGGGTTTTGGGTGCAAATTTCAACTGCTGATTGCGACCAATCCAGGAGACCATTTAAGCCGCCGTTTGAAACAGGTAAGAGGCCTCATCTTTAGCTCCATTTCTATTCCATTTATTTAGTTTTCCCTCCACAGAATGATCCTCTGCAAGGGGGATTGCAAAAATTAGGGTTGCGCCCATTGGCGCGAGTTTCCTTCACGGGTCCGCGCCAATGGGCAATTTTCTCTAAAGGAGACGCGCCATTGGCGCGACTGTTTTGAAAACAATCGCGCCAATCGCGCGAACTAAATTTTACCCTTTTTTCACCGTTGGATTTGCAATTTTATTTGATATTTGATTTCATCATTGATTTATTGATGACATCTTCGGTTTTTTGGTTGCAGGTATTGGTAAAAATGTCAATAGAATGGAGAGAAAGGGAACACGAGGCCATAGATGCCATGGCAATGGAAGATGACGCATGCATGGATGCGTTGCGAGATTGTGGCTTGAAAAAATTCTTCCTTACCTCATACCTACGTGCACAACCCAAGTTACTAAGGTTTATTGTGGACGCCTGGGATATTGAGGATCAGGTATTCCGCCTGAAGGACCAGAAATTGGAATTGGATGTCTCTGATGTCTATTTTATCACTGGACTATCTCGGCGGGGTGTACGGCCCATCTTGTCCGGTAGCAGGCCTTCCGGGGAAAAGATGGGTGAGGTAATGGAAAGGGTTTGTCCTGGGGCCCATTTTGGATCCAACAGTGCCAAGGTGGACATTGTCACTATCCCAGATTTGGTGCTCGAGTGGTACTATTTACTATCACCCGGACGGCTAGGATACAGGCACCCCACGAGGCCAGCAAGAATCTCTTACTGCTGGCAACTGAGTGTCTGCAACCGACACTATTTGATTGGGCATCGGCAGTGACAACAAATATAAAGAGGCAGCTTACCAAGTGTAAGTGTGATGGAAATAAGCAGTTTGGATATGGATCCATTATAGTGTCGTTTTTCCTGGAGCGGTTACCGATATTCCGGATCCCGGGAGGCATAGTGGCAGACCCAGTGCCACGGGAGCCGAGGTTGGCTCGATGGGCACCACTTATGCCTAGAGGAGGTGGGGGCCAGCAGATGGCCTGGAGGCCCGAGTTCTTCATTTGGCTCCAACACCAGTTGATCGTCGTGGAGGACTGGCCCTATGCGGGCACTGATTTTACTGGAGATCCAGACCTCCCGTTGCCTGAGGGAGAGGACTGGGACGAGGAGCTAGGTAAGAACCCTTTATGTTTTTAATATTTTTGCATATTCAAGTTTTTGTAATACATGTCTGTTTCTTACAGCACCTATATGTATGCAGATGTTGGTGCAGAGCGACCAGCCGACTTGCCTCATAACGTGCGGAGAGCGCAACCTGCAGCAGACCCTCAGGTGGAGGGTGAGGATGATCTAGTTCAGAACCTTGAGGCCCTTACTCGAGGAATACCAGATTATGGCAGATTGGCCGACGTGCCTAGAGCGTATCAGAGACACACGGTGGGAGTATCTACTCGTGTCCATCGTCTGTTGAGACGTTTGGTGCGGGCGGTGACATGCTATCATGAGCATCACCGTGCTTAGACGCCTAGGTTTCATTTTTGTACATTTTGAGAGACATGCTGTCAGCGACTGCATGGGAGTTGGACATGTATCATTTTTGGGTTATGTAATGCGCACGGCGCAAACATTATGACACACACGTATATATATATACATATGTTTATGGTTCATTATTGTGTTTTCATGTGCTTGCTTATATACTGTTTTAGTTACAAATTATGCAAATGTCTATCTAATACATGATTGGCCAATGCATCAGATAATGTGTTTAATTGTCTCGGAACATGTTGATATGTAATAATATCAAAATGCCTTTCTAACAACCTTACACGTAAATACAACCTTAGAATATGATGGTTTCTGACGGAATACTGCCCATTGAGCTGGTGGACAACAAGTTGAGAGTCCAGGTTCACTATCAATGCGTGAATACCGAAATTAATTGCTCTAGCAAGTAGCTCAATTACAGCATAGTATTCGGCGACATTGTTAGTAGTATGACCTAAACACACACCCTGGCAATCTATTAGCTCGCTATGAGGATCGTAGATTACCCATGCTGCAGAAGACAAATCGCGGGTACTGCGGCAGGCACCATCAGCGAAACCAACATAAGGTGCATCCGGCATCTGCACAAGAAGCGAAAAACACAATAAGTGGTAGCTATGTCTCGAAAACCGACACACAATACACTAAAGTACATGTATGTACACAATAAAATGTACCAGCATTACGCATAGTACTTTTTCAAATAAAGCCCATTTCGGGGCTTCCCAAGAGGGTTTCCTTCATAATCAATCAGCTCGTAGGCCCCTTTCTGCAGGACTTTCTTGACAATATAAGGGCCTAGCCACATAGACTCGAGCTTTCCTGCGCCTAGCTTATCTTTTGCTTGATCATAGAGTAGGACTAAGTCTCCCTCAACGAAAGAACGTGGATGGACGGTCTGATCGAAGTGAGTCTTGACTCGCTTCTTTTGCGTTTCGATGGCCAAAGAGGCCAGGCGACGAGTCTCATCTAACCGTTCTAAGTAAAGAAGGCGTTCTTCTAACGGAGTGGTGTTGGGAAGTAGCTCGACAGCTAATTTCAATGAAGGGATCTCACATTCAATTGGAAGGGTAGCCTCTAGTCCATAAACTAGTTGAAATGGAGTGAAACCAGTGGCATCCTTCACGGAGGTTCGGTAAGCCCACAAGGCTGGGAATAACATCAAATGCCAGTTAGACTTATGCACACCAACGATACGTTGAAGCATTGTAACCAAGATTTTATTGATAGCTTCAACTTGACCATTGGACTGAGGGTAGTATGGAGTTGAACTATCGTGTTGCAAGCCTAGCTGGGTTGTTAATTCCGACATCATATGATTACGGAAATGCTTTCCGTGATCAGTGACAATGGCTTGAGGGACGCCGAATCGCGAAATAACATGATTGAATAAAAATTGCGCCGCAGTGTGACCGTCTTCAGTTAATGTAGGCATCGCCTTGGCCCATTTAGTAAAGTAATCGACGGCAACGATGACAAACCCATGCCCACCGGCCGAGCGAGGGTTACAGGTCATATAATCAATGCCCCATTTTGCAAAAGGGCCGACGGAAACCACAGGGTGCAACGGAGCAGAAGGCGCTCGCATTTTCCGCTGGTATATCTGGCACTCATGACAAGAGCGGACGACAAGGATGCAATCCTTGAAAATAGAGGGCCAAAAATAGCCAGCACGAAGGATTTTTTGGGCTGTAGGATATCCGGACATATGTCCGCCACAAGCACCAGAGTGGCAGTCATTTAAAACCCGTTCAGCTTCCTCTAGAGTAAGACAACGGCGGAGAACAGAGTCTGCACCAAGACGATATAATGTATCTCCAATGATACGGTATGGTTGAGATTGATGATGAATCCTTCGCCGAGCGTCTTTAGACACACCTGGGCGGAAGGAGGACGTTTGCAGATATGTGATTATATCTCCGTACCATGGATCGAGGGTGCTAATGAGGAACAGGGTTTCATCTGGAATTTGATCTTCTACAGGCGAGGTCGAGGGAGAAGATGGCAAAGAGCAAATTAACTCATCAAACACAGGGGATTTCTTAGACTTGGCAGTGGTAAATTCCAAGTCAAACTCTTGGAGGATAAAAATCCACTTTGAGTATTTGCCCCCCAGAAACTGGCGTGACAATATATACGTCATGGGGTTGCAATCAGAAATCACAGTAGTAGTACGCAAAAGAATATAATGACGGAAGCGTTGTACAGCACAAACTGCGGCTAGTGCCAACTTTTCGATATAAGCATATCGAGTTTCCATGTCTAACAGGTTGCGGCTGAGATAATAAATAACATTTTCAGTGTTATCATCACCAGTTTGAACAAGAACCATGCCGATAGTGGTATCGGCGGCGGCCAAATACAAGGTGTAGTCGCGATAATAATTCGGAGGACGAAGCAATGGAGCAGAAACAAGGAGACTCTTGAGACGCTCAAAAGATTCCTGAGCTGTGGAATCCCAATGAAAAGGGACATCACGCTTCAGTAATCATGTAAAACCTTTAGCCACCTCGGCATAATTGGGAACAAAACGACGTAAAAAATTGGCTTTCCCCTTCAAACTCTGCAACTGATGCAAAGAAGATGGGGGAGGGAGATTGACGATAGCCTCGACTTTAAGGGGATCCAAACGGATGCCCTCTCTAGAAACGATAAATCCGAGAAGTCTGCTAGATTCAACGCAGAAGACACATTTGTGAGGATTTAGCCTGATTCGGTAGTATCGGCAGCGAAGAAAGATTTCGCGAAGGTGTTTAGGGTGGTCCTGACGTTTAGCTGAATGAGCAGGAAGATCATCCAGATAAGGTTGCACAATATGACGAATGTCATGAAATGCATAAGACATTGCACGCTGGAAGGTAGCACCGACATTTTTAAGGCCGAAAGGGAGCTTCTTATAGGCAAAAGTCCCCCATGGGCAAATAAAAGCAGTTTTGTGTTGGTCAGCGGGAGCAATATTAATCTGGTTATAACCAGAGAAACCATCCATAAAAGAATACATTTCACTGCCGGCGCACTCGTCAATGATCTGATCAATGAATGGTGTGGGAAAGTTATCTTTAGGACAGGCTTTGTTTATATCACGGTAATCGACACAAACTCAGATCGTACCCTGTTTTTTAGTTACAGGCACAATGTTAGAAACCCAATCTGTAAGAGGAATAGGGTAAATAAAACTGGCGTTAAGAAGCTTTTCTACCTCGGCCTTAATCGCTGCAGCCTTTCGGGGGTGTACAGGGCGTAAACGTTGACGAACAGGCTTAGCATCTGGGTACGTGATTATTTCATGCATCACTATACTAGAGTCAATGCCTGGCATTTCTTCATAGGACCATGCGAAAACATCACGAAATTCGCGAAAAAGTTTGGAATAAAGTTGAATCTCCTCTGGAGTACAAGTGAATCCAATGTGAAGATGCTCGACTACCCGGGTTTGACAGAGATGTCGAGGGGTTGGGTTCACGTAATGTTGGCCATATTCCCTTCAGAAAAAACCTGATCAATTTGAATAGGTGTTTGAAGGATTTGTGATGGGAGACAAGGAGCAAACCGCACGAGGCATGTCAGAAAATGCTGCGGGGCAGGGAGAAATGAGGAACGATGGTGAGAATTATGCCAGGGAGGTTCCTCCAGAGACATAGTCTCAATAATGGCTTCGTCGGAGAGGAATGTTTCTCCTAGGGAATCCGAAGAAGCCTCGTCTAGAAGCCCTGAGGATGGAGTAAGCGCAGAAGAGGGAGCCGAGGCAGCAATGATTTCAACATAATTAAGCTCGGCAGGACTCAACGGCATCCGGTCGCCCCAGGAATCTACTTGGTCTGTGGGAGGTACGAACCACAGATCAGAGCTAGTAGTGATCATATTGACAGAGGCGATATTTAGAGGAGGGAGCGGAAAAACACCCATAAGATCGAGATCTTTAAAAAGTCCAGCTCCCAGAATCTTAGGTAATTTGGAGGTATGCTCCACAAACGGGATTGTGCCTTCGGAAGAAGAAGCAAAAAAGGAGAGCTGGTCAACAGTAACGATCTTCCCTTGATGAGGGAACCAGATGATTCAGAAGAAAGATGAAGCAACAACTTGCATCGCGTATATCCAGCTACGTCCGAGAAGGAGGTTGTAGGTTAGAGTAGCATCAACGACTTCAACTTCCATCTCGACCGTCTTCCCTTCCAAAGAGATTGGTAAACATTGGAGTATACCGTATGGACGGGACGCTCTTCCATCAAAAGCTTCCAAGGTAGTGGGAGATTGGCTCAACGTTGGAGATCCAATAGCTTTCCAACAGGCAACAGACATGATGCAAGTTGAGGCACCTTCATCAATAACTGTACGATGAATCGTCTTGGAATCAATAATTACTTGTATGAGGAAGGCGATTTGGGGAGGCAGTCTCTGAGTGTGGCGTTCTAAGTCAAAAGTTATTAAATCCGAATCGGCCGGGTCTATGCCACCAATGGCCGATAGCATGGACTTCCTCTGAGACGGGCAGCTCTGGAGAACCTCTAAAGCGGACATAGTCGACGGAGTCTGTGCTAAGTCCTCAACGATGTTGTAGTGCTGTGCAGCACGAGCATTCGGATTGTACGAGGATTTCCGGAGTACTCCTTTTGGAGGGGGCCGAAGAGGCGTTTCAGTGGTAGGTCTCTCGATGTGGAGTGGACCTGAACTGAACGGGGGAGCACTTGGGGGAACCTCAGGCTCCTTCCCGACAGATGACGGATAATCTTTCATTCGAGTACTGATATTAATGGGTACTGTACCAGTCATAAACACTTGAGAACCAAAGGAAGAGGGAGGCTGAGTAGGGTCAGCCACGATTTGAGTTTTTTGAGTGTGTTGGGTGGGAAAGGGCTCTTTGAGCACCGCAGGAGTCCCAGGGGTGCCTTTTAACAAACGACTCACTTCGGACCGCCTCGGGCAATCCTTGGTATAGTGATCCTCATCACAGATAAAACAAGGATACTTGGGTTTGCGTTTAGTGCCGTTCTCAGGTTGAGGTTTTGGGGTTTCCTGTTTAGGTTGTTCTGGCTTATTTTTCGCTTTCCCTTTTTTCTTCTCTTTCGAAGCCTTGTTTGCCGTATTAGATTGGACGGCATTAACCTCAGAAGTGACATTCAAACCAGGCGATGCCTGGGAAGGTTGTCCATTCGAAGCAGATTTTTTTTGCTTTGCAGGGTTCGCGGGATTTTTCTTTGAGGATGAATTAACCGAACCAATGATACCGTCAACAGTGGGTGTTGGCGGGGCTTTAGACGTTCCTGGTCTTGGTACATCAGGCAAATAATCATATAATGTACCTGACTGAGAATAAACCAAGTCAAGGTACTGAGCTCGAGCAATAGCTTGCTCTTCAGTGACACACGCCCCCATGGCGATATCCCGAGCTATCGGAGGCACGAACGAAGTCGTAAACCAATCGGTAAGAAGCTGGTCGGGAATCCAAAATTTGATCATGCGTCTGCGCCGTCTCCATTCATGGATATGATCAGAGATATGCGTAGCCGTCGTTTGTCTTAAGGAAGTGAGGAGGTGTGTACCCGTTTCGTATCGAATGGGTAACTGGAAATGAGTGAGAAATGCCATAGCCAAAGAATTGAAATCTTGAAAGGACCCGCGATGAAGTTCGATATACCACTTAGCGGCAGAACCAGTGAGAGTCCTTTGAAAAAGGCAAAGCCGAATTGAATCGTCAAGCCATGAATTAGATGAACACCACAAATGATAAGTCATAATATGGGCTTGTGGGTCTTCATTGGCTTTACCATCGAATTTTGGACAGTCACCAGGTATTTTAGTTGGAATTGGAGGCCAATAAGGATTATGAAGAATAGGATCATTCGTTAATTTGGATACATCCGGTAATTCTAAAGTTTCTAAGAATGGTAATTGAGGATTGAGAGACATCTGGGGCTGCTGGTAGGGTGGAGCACCAGGGTTCCAACCAGGTGGCGGTTGCCCCCATGGATTTTGTCCGGACGGATTTATCCCCATAGTGTATTGGCCATAGGGATTTGCATATTGCCCCCCAGCATAAGGATTACCAAACGCTGCTGTAGATGCGCCGTATGGTTGTTGATAAGTTTGCAAAGGATTCGCTTGCTGTTGTTGGTATTTCTGGTACGGGGCAAACGAAAATTGCCCTTGAGGTTGTTGGTAGCCATACGGTGGTGGGGCTCCAAATTGAGTTTGAGGACCAGGCTGGGTTGGATAAAAAGTTTGTGATTGAGACCCAGCCTGCATTTGAAGACCAGATGGGTATTGGGGTCCCATTTGGGGCCACGGACCGGATTGAGCAGCGCCAGTAGGCTGTCCGATAGGTTGGGTTATCTGGCCAGAAGGAAAACCTTGTTGATAGTGAGGTTGGCCGATCTGTCCAGAAGGTTGTACCTGCTGATACTGAGGTTGGCTACCTGTTGGGATTGGAACTATTGTTGCGCAGCTGAAGGTTGTCCTAGCGGACTAGATGCCTGAGAAGGCTGGGCAGTTGGTTGGCCCAACTGTGTTTGAGGCTGACCAACCTGCCCAGAGGGTTGTGAATACTGGACAGTAGGCTGACCAAGTGGTTGAGTAAGTTGTCCAGACATTGGACTATACTGGACATTGGATTGGTTTGGGTTAATAGTTTGTTGACCAATTTGTCCAACGGGATAACCTTGCTGGATACCAGGTTGGACTTGTTGAAAAGATGACTGACCTGAGTTACCAGAAGGTTGCATATAAGAAGAGGAAAAAGGAGCACCAGTAGCGAAAGGGTTTCCACGAAAGGATTGCTCTGGTTGGTCTTGAGGGGGTTGTCTTGGAGATTGCGCAGATGAAACTTGACCACCATGGAAAGAGGTGGAGGTCCAATCAATTGACAATGGAACTGATACCTCAACAACCGGTTGAGAAGACAAATATGGATCATATGGCCCCTGTATTGGGACATTTGTTATGGGATCAAAGACTCCAAACAAGGAAGCCGAGGGACGACTAGAAATAGGAGTCGAAGAGGCTGCACAAACCGTTGGAGCGGTTGTGACGGAGGTAACAGATAGACTGCGACTTTGTGGAGTAAAAGGCTCCGTAGTAGGAAAAGTGTGTGATGGCCAAATGGGACTTGTAAACGGAGTTCCAGAAGGCATAGCATCTCTTAAAGCTTTATATCCTGGTGGTAAATTTGTAGTAGTAGGTGTACTACTAACATGTATAGGGTCCGTGGAGGTGGGAATTTCACCGCTTGTCGCAACGGACTCATCGGTCGTTGTAGGGGAAAAATCATCCATGTTAGATGAAGCAGGTGGGACTCACACACGAGGAGAAGTATGGTCCCAGAAAGGGACACCGTCCTCAAAAGGTTCCCACATAGGGTTCCAATGAAACTGGTAAGTCTCGTCACCTGGGGCACGAGAACTAAGTGGTTGTATACTTAGAACCACGGGAAGACTCACAATCAGTGTTTCGGTAGAAGACGAAATGGGTAATTCCGCCAGGATGAAACTTACGAAGTCTATCGAGACAACCCCTACTTCGAACTAACAGAACCAAAAGCTAATTGGGTAGATGTTATCGTGGCCAATAAATTTTAAGACACTGAACTTAACCTTTTCATTTTTTAAGAGTCAAGAAAAGGATAAAAGATGACTCTAGTCTTCTTCGAATATTTAATGAGCACGAAGTGACAAGACGCTCACAGGCACCTTTTCGTTTAAGGAGTCCGAAAAGGATCAAAAGTGACTACTCTGGAATTCTAGGTAGAGGGTGTGCCAAACTTTTCGCAAAACCACAGAATACTTTTTAGGGTACGGGTGGTCAATCTTCGTGAATTTTGTGTTCACTGCATTGCGAATCGTAGGGCGGCTGACATGGCTTCCTATGGATAAAGGATAATAGCCTAGTGGGGTCTCCCGTATATACGCGACGGTACGTGGGAGCTCAGTCTGTGTTGGCACCTATCGTTTCACCGTGGAGGAATCACCCAACCACTCGACGATAAACTACCAGGTTTAAAGACGCCGGAACACGTCTCTAACCTAGACCTCTAGAGTATTTGCGTTATGTTCCAATGCGTTGTTATGTTCATTGAGTTTATTTTAAAGTTTATCTTCGATTATGTTTCAGTTTTTTGGTCCTACCGTATGTGATATCTCAAGAACTTCTTAAATGCAAACTATATGCCAAAATTATATCATTTGATTCGATGAATTCTATCTACAGGAGGGTTGAGGCCTTTACACAAACAAAATGATCACTCAACAAACAACAAAGATCCTAATGCAGCTAATAACAAGAAATGAAATTTTTCTTTTTCTTTTTAACAGCAACAAATAACAACAAATGCTAACTAATAGAATGCAAAAGATATTTTGTTTTTCTTTCCTTTAAGATGGCATGATGCATTTAAACAAATCTTAAGAGATATGCACAATCCAAGTTCACTCAATGAAATAGAACTAATTCTGAAACAGCAAAATGAACTATGCAAGTAAGGAAAAACACAAAGACTTTCAATGAACCATGTAATCTAAGTTCAAATGAAGTCAATTCAAAGAGGCTAGAAGTGAATCACTCAGAGTATAGAAGATCAAGCTTTAACAAATCACTGGATAGGTGCAGAACACAACCAACAAGTTGACTGGATAATCGAGAGATCGAAACTTCCCACAGAAGGCTAGACATGCAAAGTCACTAGATGTTCTAGGGCTGAGACGAAAATCAATAGAAATAAGCAAACAAATGAAGGATAAAGGCTACAACCAGTCAAACAGAGGTTCAACACACTTCCAGAGGCTGTAAGAGATATAAAAAAAAGGTTGAAAGAGCTTTCCACCCACACACAGGCAAAATTTACAGCGCTGGCGCGACTGTCAGCCTGCAACTTGCGCTACCACAGGATTGGCGCAAGTTGCTTTTGAGCAGCATGCGCCAACTGGCGCGACTGTCAGAGTAATAACCGCGCCAATTAAGCTTGCCGGCTAGAAAAATAAATAATACGACCTCAGGTCGGGTTGACAGTGCTCAGATGGGTCAAACAGTAAAGAATAAACTCAAAACTGACCCAGGAAGCTCATTCACTCAAGCAAGCAGAAGAAAATTAACATGCAAGACAAACTCCAAATAGCTTCTCCCCAGCGGAGTCGCCAAATTGTTGGATAGGTAAATCCCCTCTGCGGACAGAGGCGATCCCACTAGTCTAAAACAGAACTAGCCACAATCAAACCACGCTGCCACACAAGTTCCTAGTTATGCATTAAAGGTGAATTAAGAAGACCAACCTGGAATCCAACGCTATGGTTGAAGCAGAGTTGATATTCCCGCTCCCTCGCTCCAGCAGATCATAAACGGACACCTGCACATGCAAAGGAAGAGACAGATACCAACATAAAATCTACCAAGGCACAACTATATTTCAGTCAGAAAGGAAATAAATCAACACATCACCATAATAGACAATGAGATTGGAACTATAATAGCAGTCGCTCATTAATTAATAATAAACAGGAAAAGTTACAACCAAGGTTCTGACGTTGAACCTCTCCTGGCTGGGCGAGCAACTATATGTGTCTTGCAATGTATCTCCTCTTCGGCAGCATAACCTCTCTAGCATTCATTATCCCTCATGATAATCACAACTAGCATTCCTCCAAGAACTCAAGAACTCAACCTCTAGCACTCCATGACTAGCTTGTCAGATGCATAAGGACAAGCTTATATAGATGAATAAGGGAGGAGGATATGATGAACCGGGACACCTATTGTGGATTAACATTATCCCCAAAAGCCATTAAAGATGGAGATAGGATAGAACTCGACATAAGACTGATTTTTTATCCTCAAAAAGCTCCATGTAATGAAGGAAACAACAGTCGGGCGTGCGTTAAGGCAAAAAGCATGACCAAACTTGGTTGGCGCGACTGTTGTTCTAAGACAGAGCGCCAATGGTCGCGCCCTCTTTTGAGGATCTCCATGATTGGCGCGGGTAAGATACTGTGGACCTGCGCCAATGGAAAAAGAGCACTTTTCAGGGATAATCTGTAGGAGGTGTCTTCAGGGAACATGAAGTACATACTCAGGGGAACATAATGCAAGTGTTTTTAGACTTTGTCACTTTTTATAACTCCCGGGATGAGTCCTCCAAAGTACGACAAGAGGAGTAACAGGGATGGTGACAAATTACTGTGTAACACTCGTATCAAAATTATCAACAGATGCAGGTCACTCCTTACCAAAATTACCAGTACGTTGCACCTGCAGGTCAAGTTGCTAATCCATGGGGTGCTGGGGGGCAGACCCAGGGTCAACTGTCTGCATATGGACAAAATCCGTATGGACAGAATACATATGGACAGAACCCCTACGGGCAAAGTCCCTATGGGCCAGGCCCATCTGGACAAAGTCCATGGGGGCAACCACCACCTGGTTGGAACCCCGGTACTGCCTCTCTTCCACAGCCACAAATGTCCTTTAACCCTCAGTTGCCATTCTTAGCGACGTTGGAACTTCCAGATGTGTCCAAGTTAACGAATGACCCCATTCTGCATAATCCGTATTGGCCACCAGTTCCAACTAAAATACCCGGTGATTGTCCAAAATTTGATGGCAAAGCTGGTGAAGATCCTCAAGCCCATGTCATGACCTATCACCTCTCGTGTTCATCGAAATCATGGCTTGATGACTCTATCCGACTCCGCCTCTTTCAGAGAACTCTCACCGGCTCAACCGCTAAGTGGTATATTGAGCTGAATCGCGGCACGTTTCAAGATTTCAACTCGCTGGCTATGGCGTTCTTAACTCATTTTCAGTTACCCATTCGGTACGAGACAGGGACACATCTCCTTACGTCTCTCAAACAGGATACGGCTACACATATATCTGATCATATACATGAATGGAGAAGGCGTCGCCGCTTGATCAAATTCTGGATTCCTGATCAAATCCTGACCGATTGGTTCACAACTTCCTTTGTCCCTGCGATCGCGCGAGACATCGCCATGGGAGCTTGTGTAACTGAAGAGCAAGCTATCGCACGTGCTCAGTACCTTGACTTAGTATACTCTTAGTCGGGTACTTTATATGATTATTTTCCAAACGCCCCGAGGCCTGGACAATCCAAGGCTCCACCAAAACCATCTGTTGACGGAGTCATTGGCTCTGTAAACTCGTCATCAAAGAAATTGGCCGCGAACCTTGGGAAGCAAAAACATAACGCTTCTAATGGAAATGCTCCTCAGGTCCAATCTAATCCTGGAAGTACCTCCGAGGTAAATGCCGTTCAGTCCACCGCGGCGGATAAATCCTCAAAAGGGAAAAAGAAAGGGAAAGCTAAGGATAAAACCAGACAGCCCAAGCAGGATTCCCCTAAGCCTCCACCCGAGGAAGGAGCTAAGCGAAAACCTAAGTATCCTTGTCTTATCTGTGACGAGGATCACTACACTAAGGACTGCCCAAGGCGATCCGAAGTTAGTCGGTTATTGAAAGGTGCTCCTGGGACTCCTGCCGTGCTTAAAGAACCTTTCCCTTCCCAGCAGACTCAAATGGTGGCAGACCTGTCTCAACCCTCTTCCTCGTTCGGCTCTCAAGTGTTCATGGCTGGGACAATCCCCATCCATGTTTCTACTCGAGCAAAAGAATATCCATCTCATGTCGGGAAAGAGCCGGAGGTCCCCTCCAACGCTCCTCCATCCAGTTCTGGTCCTCTCCACATCGAAAGGCCCAGCGCTGAGACGATCCCCCGACCCCCTCCAAAAGGTGTACTCCAGAAGTCCTCTTACAACCCTAATGCTCGTGCTGCCCAGCACTATAGCATTGTTGAGGACTTAGCTCAGGCTCCATCTGCTATGTCCGCTCTAGAAGTCCTCTAGAGCTGCCCCTCCCAGAGGAAGTCCTTGCTATCAGCTATTGGTGGCATCGACCCGGCTGATTCAGATTTGATTTCTTTTGATCTCGAGGGTTTTACACAGAGACTGCCTCACCAAGTTGCTTTCCTTATACAGGTCATCATCAATGGCAAAACGATTCATCGTATGGTCATTGATGAAGGTGCCTCAACTTGCATCATGTCTGTTGCTTGCTGGAAGGCTATTGGTTCTCCTACTTTGAGTCAGTCTCCTACCACGTTAGAAGCCTTCGATGGAAGAGAGTCCCGTCCTTACGGTATCCTCCAACGCTTGCCCATCTCTTTGGAAGGGAAGACGGTGGAAGTGGAGGTCGAAGTTGTTGACGCTAATCTTACCTACAACCTCCTCCTCAGACGAAGCTGGACATACGCCATGCAAGCCGTGGCTTCCTCCCTGTTCCGTGTCATTCGTTTCCCTCACCAGGGGAAGATTGTCACGGTGGACCAGCTCTCCTTCTTCGCCTCTTCTTTTGAAGGTAATGTGCAATTCGTGGAGCATACCTCTAAGTCATTCGAGAGCGTGGGTGCCAGACTTTTCAAAGATCCCACTTTAATGGGAGTCTTTCCCCTCCCACCTCCGAATCTCGCCCCTATTAACATGATCTCTGTACGCTCTGATCCATGGGTTCTTCCTCCCGCTAATCAGGAAGACTCTTGGGGTGATATGATGCCGTTGAGTCCTGCCGAGCTCAACTACGTCGAAATCGTCGCTGCATCGGCTCCCCCTGCTGAACCTGCTCTCCCGAGCAGTGTTCCCGATTCATATGTTCATTTCCCTTGGCTAGGAGATGAGGCTACTTCGGATCCATTGAAGGAAATATTTCCTTCCGATGAAGCCATCATAGAGACAATGTCTCTCGAAGAGCTCCCTTGGTCAGATCACCACCACCGCTCTTCGTTTCTCCCTCCCCATCCGGAAATGATCGCATGTCTCGAGCAGTTTGCTTCGTGTGTCCCATCCCCGCCCCTCCAAACACCTATTCAGCTTTATCAAGTGTCTTCTGAGGGCAATATGGGAAACATCACGCAAACCCAACCTATCGACATCTCTGTCAAACCAGGGATTGTCGAGCACATTCATATCGGAGTCACTTGCACTCCAGAGGAAGTTCAACTCTACACTGCTCTATTTCGCGAATTTCGTGATGTCTTCGCATGGTGCTATGAGGAAATGCCCGGCATCGACCCTAGTATAGTGGTGCACGAAATACCTACGTATCCAGGTGCTAATCCTGTTCGTCAGCGCTTACGCCCTGCGCATCCCCGAAAGGCTGCAGCTATCAAAGCAGAGGTCGAAAAGCTTCTCAAGTCCGGTTTTATTTACCCCATTCCACTTACGGATTGGGTTTCTAATATAGTCCCTGTGAATAAAAATCAGGGTACTATTCGAGTCTGTGTTGATTACCGTGATATCAATCGTGCCAGTCCGAAGGATAACTTCCCTACACCCTTCATCGATCAGCTTATTGATGAGTGTGCAGGAAGCGAAATTTACTCGTTTATGGACGGCTTCTCTGGCTACAACCAGATCAACATTGCACGAACAGATCAACATAAGACAACTTTTATCTGTCCTTGGGGCACTTTCGCCTATAAGAAGCTCCCTTTCGGTCTAAAGAATGCCGGCACTATGTTTCAACGTGCAATGTCTTATGCCTTTCATGAAATTCGTCACATTGTACAGCCGTACCTGGATGACCTCCCAGCTCATTCAACCAAGCGTCAGGACCATCCCTCTCATCTTCGCAAAATTTTTCTCCGCTGTCGACACTACCGCATTAGGCTCAATCCTCATAAGTGTGTCTTCTGCGTAGAATCAGGCCGACTACTCGGGTTCATCGTCTCCCGAGAAGGCATCCGTCTGGATCCCCTCAAAGTTGAGGCCATCCTGAATCTTCCTCCCCCTGCTTCTTTGCAGCAGTTGCAGAGCTTGCAGGGCAAAGCGAATTTTCTTAGACGATTCATTCCGAATTATGCCGAGGTGGCTAAGGGTTTCACACGGTTATTAAAGCGAGACACACCCTTTCGTTGGATGCCATTGCTTAGGAGTCTTTCAAGCGACTCAAGGACCTCCTTGTCTCGGTTCCACTCTTAAGACCTCCGAACTACCACCGTGATTATACTCTCTATCTAGCTGTCGCTGACACCACCATCGGCATGGTTCTAGTACTGGATGATGATGATGGCAATGAGCACGTTATCTATTACCTTAGCTGCAACCTCTTGGATACGGAAACTCGCTATGCTTATGTCGAGAAGTTGGCATTGGCAGCTGTCTGCGCCGTCCAACGTTTCCAGCACTATATCCTGTTGCGCACCACGACTGTGATTTCTGACTGCAACCCAATGACGTACATCTTGTTGCGTCAGCTGCTGGGGGGAAAGTACTCGAAATGGATCGTAATCCTCCAAGAGTTTGACTTGGAATTTACTGCTGCCAAGTCTAAGAAGTCTCTGGTCTTTGCAGAATTGCTCTGTTCTTTGCCATCTCCTTCTGCACCATCCCGTTCGGAAGAGCATATCCCGGATGAAACATTGTTTCTAATCAATACCCTCGACCCTTGGTATGGGGACATCATCGTGTATTTGCAGACGTCTTCCTTTCGTCCCAATGTATCGAAAGATGCTCGACGGAGGATTCGTCATCAATCTCAACCCTATCGCATTATTGGCGATACCCTGTACCGCTTCGGCGCTGATTCTGTTCTCCGCCGATGCTTGACTCTCGAGGAGGCTGAGTGGGTATTGAATGACTGCCACTCCGGTGCTTGTGGCGGCCACATGTCCGGATATGCCACCGCCCAGAAAATCCTCCGTGCTGGTTATTTCTGGCCTTCTATCTTCAAGGATTGCATCCTTGCCGTCCGTGCATGCCATGAGTGCCAGATCTACCACCGGAAAATGCATGCACCTCCTGCACCACTGCACCCTGTTGTTACCATAGGTCCGTTTGCCAAATGGGGCATCGATTATACATCCTGTAACCCTCGTTCGGCCGGGGGGCATGGGTATATTATCGTTGTCGTGGATTATTTCACCAAATGGGCCGAAGCGATGCCTACATTGAACGAAGACGGTCACACAGCGGCGCAGTTTTTGTTTAATCATGTCATTACTCAGTTTGGAGTCCCCCAGGCTATCGTCACGGATCACGGAAAACATTTCCGTAATCACATGATGATGGAACTAACGACCCAACTAGGCTTGCATCAAGATAGTTCGACGCCGTACTACCCTCAATCCAATGGCCAAGTTGAAGCTGTGAACAAAGTTTTGATCACAATGCTCCAACGTACCGTTGGTACACACAAGTCTAATTGGCATCTGATGCTCTTCCCCGCCTTGTGGGCTTACTGGACCTCTGTGAAGGACGCCACCGGTTTCACTCCTTTTCAGCTAGTTTATGGACTGGAGGCTACCCTTCCTGTTGAGTGTGAGATTCCTTCGTTAAAGTTAGCTGTCGAGTTGCTTCCCAACACCACTCCGGTGGAGGAACGACTTCTTTATTTAGAACGGCTAGACGAGACCCGTCGCTTAGCTTCTCTAGCTATCGAAGCACATAAGAAGAGAGTTAAGGCTCACTTCGACAACACCATTCAACCTCGTTCCTTTGTTGAGGGAGATCTAGTACTGCTCTATGATCAAGCTAAGGATAAGCTAGGGGCAGGCAAACTCGAATCCATGTGGCTAGGCCCCTATATCGTGAAGAGAGTTCTGCAAAAGGGGGCATATGAGCTTATCGACTACGAAGGAAATCCTCTCAACAAGCCCCGCAACGGGCTCTATTTGAAAAAATACTATGCATGATTTCGTGCACCTAGTTTGTACATACGTGTGTTTTTAGCAAGTGTGTTATGTGTGCATGATTTCACGTTTTGCTTTGGTGTGAAGGCGTGTTTGCCTCTTATTGTGTTTTCTGCTCCTTGTGCAGATGTCCAGTGCACCTTATGTTGGTTTCGCTGATGGCGCCTGCCGTAGCACTTGCAATTTGTCTTCTGCGGCGTGGGCGATCTATGATCCTCACGGAGAGTTGATAGACCTTCAAGGTGTGTGCTTGGGTCGTACCACTAACAATGTTGCCGAATACAGTGCTGTAATTGAGTTACTAGCCGAAGCAGTTGATCTCGGCATTCATGCAATGGTGGTGAACCTGGACTCTCAACTTGTCGTCCATCAACTCAACGGGCGATATTCCGTCAGAGACCAACGCATTCTAAGGTTGTATTTACGTGTAAGATTGTTAGAAAGGAATTTTGATTACATCACATATCAACACATTCCGAGACGATTAAATACGTTAACTGATGCATTGGCAAACCATGTATTAGACAGACATTTGCGTAATAGATAAACATCATACAAGAAGACATAGAAAGCATGATAAGACCATAGAATAAGCATATGTAAATAAATTCTTTTCCAAGCATAGTTTGCATGTGTGCTTTTAAGCTTGCATTAAAAATTAAAATATGTGGATCGTATGTTGTGCAACTGATACATTAGATCACATTTGTGTTAGACATTTGCATAGCATATAAAAACATCATCATATGTAAAAGATCCATCCAAAATCGGTATATATATATATATATATATATATATATATATATATATATATATATATATATATATATATCGTGTGGCGCACTAAGGCGCTAAAAAATAAGTGTATATGTCTAAGATAAGGCCGATGTCCTCAGTACATCTGAGACGCGTGTCTCTCAAAAAACATCAGTGAGAAATGAGACCTAGATGTCTACTGTGGTGGGTTATGCTCTCTATAGCATACCACTGCCCATGCCACCCGCCTCAAAAGGCGGTGCATCCTGGGTTCTACCCCCACTGTGTGAATCTGAGATGTTATGGGGACCTCCTCTATCCCCTGGTAATCTGGAACCCCTGCCAGTAAGCCCTCGAGGTTCTGTATCACAATCTCCGGCGTATTGACTCCTGGAGGAGCCAAGGCCAGGGCTCCAGCGCCCTGTCCCTCTCTCCGTGCCTCTGGGGCTAGACCAAGGGGTCTCGTGGGTCCCACATCTGCATACCATAGCATTCATCATAAAGACGTGTACATGAAAAAATTTAAAAAACATTACAAAAGATAAAAATTAAAAAGAGATCAAGTGGCTTACCACCATCGTCCCAATGCTCTCCCGCAGGCAGTGGCATGTCTGGATCACCGCGGAAGTCTATGCCAGCATATGGCCAGTCCTCTACAAAAATAACCTGCCGATCCAACCACTCTCGAAAATATACACCCCATGCCACTGGGCATCTGCCACCTCCGCGCGGCATGACATGGCCCCATCGACTAGCCCTCGTCTCTCGAGGACCTCTGGGTGGATCCACGACCATGTCCTGCAGCTGTAATGCCGGCACCCGCTCCAGCATGAGCGGAACTAAAATGGACCCGTAGCCAAACTGTTTCGACTCACCGTGTCGACAGTTGCTCAATTGTCTCTTCATGCTGATCGTTACTGCTGCTGCCCAGTTGAATATGGTGGGCTGTAAACACTCGAGAGCTAATAGTAGATGGGTCTTTGAGGCCTCGTGATTGGCCAAACAGCCCGCTGCCCGGGTCACCAGGAAGAGTATGGATCGAAGGACGATGTCCTCCACCATGGGAATACCTACCTTCCCACTCCGTGTTTTGCGTGCTTGTGGGCACACCCGAGCCATCAGCATATAGAGGGTTTCACCGCTGGGTCGTTGCCCTCCAGAATGGGCATCTCACCTCGGCGTGATAACCCGGTCAAAAAATAAATTTCCGTGGAATCAAACTCGATATCACGGCCTCAAATTGTAAACTTTCCATCAACAGGATTCCAGGCTCTGATTAGAAACTCGAGCAGATCAGGTTGTGCTCGCAGGCGTGGAGTGAGGAAAAATTTGAGCAACCCGCATGCCCGCATTACATTGCGGCACCCAGCATCGGCATAAGCCGCTATATCTTCGTTATCGTGAGCTCTCTCTTGCCAAACAAATGCCATTGTGTCCTGCATGACCACAAAAAAATATTAGAGCCCTGACCGTTGAAGTTTATACGTTCAAAATGATAAAAATATAATTTCACGGCGTCAGCGCGACTGTTTTTAAAACAGTCGCGCTGATCATGGTGCCCCTTTGTTTTTTCCTTGGGTCAGCGCGGAAGCACACGTGTTTTCCGCGCTGATCGGAGGTGGTGTGTGTAAAAATTAATCGATCAGCGCGGACCCGATGAGGAAATCCGCGCTGACTGAGAGCGCATTGAAGCTCCAAAAATTTACCCAAATGGCCAATTCCCACTGTGGAAATGCTGCAAAAAGGACTCAAAATGAGGCGCAGGAGAAGAAGAACCTACCTGGAACAAGTTGCAGGATGGATGGTGTCCGCACGGGATGGAATTCGCTCCATCAACCTTGCAGCTCCACAACGTTCTCCACAGTTCAAAATGGTCACAATGGTAAAAAATTTATAATTGACTATGGTTTTTCATAAATGTGGGTTTTTGTCATGTTTTTACCATGTATTTAGTGCTAATGTCGCTATATTATGCTGTTATGCATGTTTTACTATGTTTTTAACATGTCGAACAGGTTTACGCATGTGGTGCTCTTGTGCAGGTTCTAGTAACCGGCAGGGTCACGACGGTCCTATACACACTTGATCCAAAAATGTCGTCTTTAAGCTCTTTTTCGACGTAAAGCAAGAAAAGATGGCCGCGCTCCCTTTCGGCTCGTTAAAAGGAACGAGAGGCGGTCGCTTTTAAAGCTCTTTTTCGACCGTTTAACTTAAAAAGATTGCCGGGTGTTTGTCGTTTCACGCTCGTTATTGGCTCCAAAACGACGTACTTCTGACCGCTTTTTTACTTTTTCGGGTCGAAGTCACTATTCACGAAAAGTACTCCTCGATCATACTGGTCGGGCGGTTCTTTCGAGCATTGTTTTATACTTTTTCGGGCTCGAGAGACACAACTTTACGAAAAAGGACCCCCCTGGAGTTTTCTTTTCCGCTGTCTTTTCAGACTCTCTAAACAAGAAAAGGCGCCGAGTTCTTCCTTTGTCAGACTCGTTAAAACTTAATGACATCGGACACCGTCGAAATGACGCATTCCAAGCATATGCTATCCCCGTCATGCTTGTCATCCAAAAATAACCGGGGTACCTGCCAGAAATGGTGGGGAAAATGGAACTTTAATAATGGTCGTGTCGGCAGTATGTCGCTCTTGAACATGGCACTAGTCTGCATTCGTGTCTGGGTGGGGATTTCTCATCTTGTTTTACACTAGCCTCCGTGGGTTTGGGTTATCCTATTTGACCTCTCATCTGCTCATTGCCTTGTCACCATGACCTCTGCTCATTTGATGTCAGATACTGCCAAATCCACTGTCGTGCCGCCGATATGTTCAAGAGAAGTTGACCTCTGCAAGCTTACCACCTCCCTCTGATGTCTCACACAAAATCTTTTATCCTTCTTTGTCTCGTGTCGATGATGTGGGAAACATTATGGCCCACCTTAGATCAAGGTTACTTCCTGTCGACTTCAGCTCATTATCCAGGAAGGTGACCTCGAGACTCCCTTCAGGTGCCTTAGAGCCTGCATGCCTCAATGGCAGGTTCTTCGTGTTCGACGCGAGGTTTTCATCATTGGCCTCCGATCGAATGATTCTACGGGTGTTCGACACCAGCTCTTTGATTCACACACCGCGGATTGTACCTATAAGTACCTTGAGGACCATTGTCATTATTGGTGGTAGCTCTCGCGTCTGTCAACAGTTTTCATTATTGGCTGGTAATCAGACGATGTTCATGCATGTTCGACTTCAGCTCATGTATTCACATGCTTGGACTTGTACTTTGTTCGGGATGGGATGGAGCGCCAAACCCTGGTTTTTGTCTGTTGCAAACCAGGTTGCGATTTTGTGGATTATTATTACATGACTCATTGATGGATGGCTGCGCCCATACCTGAGTCTTTTGGGATGGCTGCGACCATACCTTATTATCATCATGGTCTCTTCAGCTGGGTGGCTGCGTCCATACCACAGACCTTCTTCGTATGTCTTTTGGATGGCTGCGCCCATGCCTAGACTACATGTAATAGAGATATCAGTTGTACATACGTGCAGGTTCTTCCTGGTGGTGTTCCAGTTCAACGAGTTTTGTAAAGCATTTCACCCCTCCCACTCTCTCGGGCTTCATGCTTTAGGGGGCATCTGTTACACAGTAATTTGTCACTGTCTCTCTGTCAGTCTCCCTACTGTGTCATGAAATCAAATTAATCATGCTCATGCTCTCTAATCTGGCCAAATGACCCACTTTGCCAAAGTTTATTCCATCATCGCGACTGTTATTAAAATAACCGCGCTGACTGGCGCCTCATAGTGCAACGAATGCGCTGCCAGCGCGGAAGCACACGGGTTTTCCGCGCTGGTCGAATTTCATGAGCCAGCGCATCCTATGTTTGTATTGAGTCGCGCTGACACAACCTTCTCCGTTATTCAGATGCGATGTCAGCGCTCCAGTGCAGTTATACACCCACGCTGATCCAGTTTGGGCGAGTTTGTTCTAACAGCCAGCCTTCCAGATGACTCCAGACCTGGTTGTTGGCCTTGTGAATGTCGCCCTCCCTTCTATGGCATGTCTGTTCGTCATTTGAGCCACCTTCCTTGGAGATAAGCTCATCCTCCCACCATTCATGGAGACTCCTTCTCCTATTTAAGCCTCTACCATGGCCATGAGCAGCTAGTTTGGATAGTGTGGAATTCATAGTGCTTAGAGTGCTGCTGCTAGTAGGTAGTTGGTGTGACAAGTGTGGATTTGCTAGAGAGCTTAAGGAAGGTTGTGAGTATTGCTTGTGTGAGAGAGAGTTTGTGTCTTGGGAGATCTACCTCCAAGGGTGAATGCTTAAGAGACTTGCTGGCTAGACCCTCTTGAGAAGGACTCAACGTCAGAACTTTGGTTGTACCTTTCTCTGTTATTGATTAATAATAGATGACTACTGTTATGGTTCCATTCTCATTTTTCTTTGTAATGGTTAATGTGGATTACATCCTTTCTGACTGATGTATAATTTCATTTATTAGATTTCACGCTTGTGTTTGTGTTTCTCTTCGTGTGTGCAGGTATCTATCTACGGGGATCGTGGAGGATCGTGACCGGCCAAAGCGAAGGAGCGAGAACGACATCTCTTCATCAAACAATAACGTTAGAATCCAAGTAGGTATTCATTGCCTATCTCTTATTTGCAATTAGGAACTTGCATAGTAGCATTGACTGATTGTTGCTAGACCCATTCTGGGCTAGTAGGGATTGCCTCTATCCGTAGAGGGGATTTACCTCTCCAACAAGACTCATTTGAAATTTAACGATGTTCTTAGATGAGTATTCTTACGATGTAAATGGTTAACTTCATAATAGAAAGAACAAGAAATGATTATTAAAAATTAATTGGTACCTGGATGAAACATGACACAATAGTACTCATGAAATAACATAGATCGTAGAGGGATGTTGAATAATCTTAATTCATAGTTAGCATTCATTTTCTATATAAGTAAATTAAATTAATTCATGATAATAATGCTTATAGTGTATCATTTTTCTATATTTGATAAGTATTGAGATGATTCTCATATTAATGATGTGATGGTATATGGTAAATGTAAATAGTTCTAATGAGAGATTAATGATGTATATGTGGTACTTATTTATTTATTTGTTATGATAATGATGTTAAATTCTCATGATGGATATGATATGAATAGGATCACGATGTTATGATATGATGTAAATCGACATGTGGTTCATTTATTATGTGATGTAATGATATATCTTTAATGAAAATAAGTTGATGTTATAACCTATGAGGGTATTTTATGATGTGAATCATTTGGTAACCACATGCAGATTTTATATGCAAGAGAATGTAGTTCTTTACTATTTAGTCTATTGTGATAACAATGATGTTATGTTATTTGGATGACATGCAAGATTTGGCATATGGATTATTTTTTTATGATACTATGGTTATTGCTAATGCATTGGATGTATGTTGAGATGTGGTGATGGACTGGAAATCGGCAAATGGGCCGAGAGGGCCGGTTTATTTGATGATATTGTAGAAGCCCATACCTGCGAGGGAGAATATGTAACACCATATGGGCTGGGGACAAACTCAATCAACACTACATATGCTAGTGGTTCCTTTGTCTTATATAGCTCTTGATGGATAGCTCTTGAGGGCTATGGGACCATCTTGAAGAGGTCAAGTGCCTGATATTGTAGGCTAGGTGCCTAGTATTGTATTGGGATGTCGAAGTCTGGTAGGGGTGTAAGGACTTTGATGCCTGGGGTTGTGAGTTGTGGATGGAGTGGGCCAACCTTGCGAGATGCCCGGAGACATTGAGCACTGTACTGGATGCCTGCCTTTGGGCAGATGAGGTCTGAGTCAGGTGCGAGCCTTGGGGCTAGCCTTGGACTAGGATACAGACCGAGGAGGCTTATGCCTTGTTCCTAAAGTGGGGAAAAGGATAGAAATTCCTTTGGATTTCTCGGGTGTTATGAAACTGTCGATGCCTGCTGGTTATACTAGTTCAATAGAGGGTGTCGGCGAACATGAAGTAATAAATAACAAAATAAAATGTTAAATAATTCAACTTAACTTCGGGACGAAGTTCCTTAAAGTGGGGAAGTATGTAATGTCTTTAATAATAAATACTAAATAATAATACTAAATAATAAATAATATAATATAATATTAAAATACAAGAAAATAAATAATAAACAATAAATAAAAAATAGTAATAGTAAATAAATAATAAATAATAATAAAATAATAAATAACAATACTAAAGCTCTAAATAAATATAAATATAAATATAAATAAACAGAAAAATAGTAAAAATCAGTAAAGCTATCAAAAAGTAAAAACAAAAAAAATAAAACAAGAAAGCAGTAAAAATCAGTAAAACTATCAAAAAGTAAAAACAAAAGAAATAAAACAAGAAAGCAGTAAAGTTGCATGGGGAGGCATGGAGTGTGTGCATGTGGTTCCCCCTCCAATGTTTGCTCTATTTAATAGATGGTGAGGAAGATGAGAGGTATTCCATCATTCCATGATTCCGCCATCCATTCTCTTGGGAGAATAGTGTTGTGAGACAAAGGATTCCCTCGCAGTAGTATGTTGATTGAGGGCCCAAGGGTGGCCAGTTGTAGCAAGATTTTGTGCAAACAAGCCTACGGTTGGGTGGAGAGTCGTCCCCAAGACTTTGTTGCATGTAGAAAAACTCAACTAGCATTTAACTAGCGTTTCGCAAGTAAGTTGTCTCTCTTCACTCATATTTTTGTAATTTAATGTTAACTAGTTGATAAATTGTTTATTGATTATGAATCACTTGACTAATCTAATTAATTACGTGTCGGGGCTGTTACAAACTTAGTTAAAGATAAAAAAAGTATGGAGTCGAATCATTATAAATGATAATAATGACATGGTAATGGTTCGGTTGAACCAATAAAGGGGTACATGTTTTAAGTTGGAGAGGGATATCTCATTTACTAACCGAGTTAAACCATGATTGCAAGGGTCTTCAAGAAGGCCTAATATTGGTCAATAAATAGATGGCATGCTAATATTAAGGGAGCAAAGGGTGATCACTCCATAATTACAAGTCCACTCATGTTAGAGAATATCTCATGATGTTGATGGTAAAGAGAGTAAAGTACTCCCAGTAGATTAACCCACTTTATGATACATTAATAATCATCGTGGATGATAAAAGGCTATCAACTCCATCTGAATTATGGAGAATATAGTGGCTTGAATATCCACAATTTTGGTATAAAATTTATTGTGCTCCACTTGCCACTTTTCTTTATTTTATTAAAATTATACTTAGGTTTCATTAATTGTAAAGGAAGAAAAATAAACCATAATTGACTTCTATGAACACCATGTTAGGAAATGGAGGAGCCCTGATAATATGTCAAAAAGGAAGCCATGTTTTTATCCCTATAGACCAAACAAGGAAGTTTTCAATTTATTGGTGATAATGGGAGGAACTTAAACTCAAATTTTTGCTAAAAATGGAGACCCTTGGTGAGAATTTTAGCAAATAATGCAGTTAAGGATGGGTAAATAACTTGGGTTGGAGAAAAGCAATGAGTGTCCTTGGGGCTTCCAACACCACTTCCTAGTTCTACTATTGCTCTATTATGGATTGCACCATATTTTCACACTTTGGATTTTCTAGTTACTCTACAATTTTCTTCATTTTATTTTACCCTTGTTTTCACTAGTAATTGGTGCAGGAAACAAGTATTTTTCCAAGCATAAGTAGGATTTTGTGGCCTCAACTATAGAGGGAAATGGATTGCAATACTGAATAGGTATCCTCCTCATCTTTCTAGGTCAACAACTTAGTCATCCTACTAACACCAAAATTGAGTGATAACTCACCTGGACCCCATAGTTTTTCTACTAAATCTTGTGCCTTCAACCACTAACATAGGGAACCTTCTAAAGTCAACTCTAACATGTTGGTTATGGACATCTGACTCTTAATATATACTACAACATAATGGGTTTAGAAAAACTGGAAAACTCTTAATGGTTTAGATAATCCCCTGCTAGAGGTTACATTTTAGTTTTCTTCAAGTCTCAAATGATTGGGAAATCATGTCTCTTCAAGAAGAAATGAGCATTGGGGTTTGACCCTTTTGTGAACAGATCCTCATCCATCCCAGTGTAGATACATTAGAGAAATTTTGAGGTAAAAAATGGGTCTCAAAGCAAAAATGTACAACAAAAATAAACATTATAATAACCAATAGAATTCAATATGATGATGTAAGAAATGGGGGATGATTCACCATTTTTTGGAGTAAAAAGATACAAAGATAAAAAAAATAAAAAAAAAACGACATTTTCAACTCGTATTTTCAACTTATCTCCCTAGGATTTTACTCGAATTTTGAGCAAGAGCACACTTTAGATGCGAAATTCAATTTTTCATCCAAGGAGTATCGATGTTGCATACTTTCAATGGACCCTACTACAAGGAAATTGTGAAATACATGGAAAAATGTGATTGGAATCACATTTTCTTTTCATGTATTCATATTTTTCGTGTAGTAGGGTCCATCGAAAGTATGCAACATGGGTATTCTTGGTTGAAAACTTGAATTTTGCTTCCAACGAGTGCTCCCACTCGAAATTTGAGTAAAATCGTAGAGAGATAAGTTGAAAAAGTAGTTTTTTCTTTTTTCCCTCCAAAACATGATGAGTTAATCTAATATTATCTTATTATTTCCACTATTATTTTATAATATTCCTTAGGAGGCCCATTTTAGATCTCAAAATTTTTCTAATAAATTTCTAGACCTTCCCATGAAGTTTTTCCTTAAATCTAGTTTGAAAAATTAGGGAATGATTTAGATTCCTACTTGTTACCTTCAATCTTTACAACGAAACACATTACCCTTTCTTACACAACAATGTTTATGGATTTGGGCATTGAAAAATCATTAGCAACTTTGTCAAATCTAATGCTTTTGGATTACATTTGGATGCAATTATTGGAATATGAAAATAGTTACACCAATTGTAGAGTCTTCCTAGAGCTTGACTACCTTCCACAGAGGTGTCCTGACTCCCAACCAAGAGAAACTGGAAATGACACCACTCATAAAATATCAAAGAAGTGATCCAGACTTATGAAGGAACACAACAAAATACAGAAATACCCATATACATAGAGATGCAACAGAAATAAAACTTCATTTCATTAATATCAAAGAATTGAAATATGCTTACATACAGAAATAAAAATAAACTAGGTTGGGTGATGGTAGCTTATCTCTAAGAAGAGATGTGGCGGCTACATGCCTCTGAACTGTGTTACAATGAGGCTCAAAGGCCTATTTATTATTAAGAAACAATGGGAAGCCCTAAACATCCAAAAACATAACCCTAGGAGATGAAGCGCCAAAGTTGTGGGTAAATTGGCACATCAACTTCCCAGGGTCATAAATTTGGCATACGATCTCCGTTTCGCTATCATAATACCTCTTTTCGAAGATGTCTAAGAGGAGGCATATATATATATATATATATATATATATATATATACTAGTTTGGGACTTTTTCGATCACTTTGTTTCCCCTAAAAATGCCTTTTAGTCCCTCAAAACAGCTCCAAAAGTTTAAAACCCGAAAACTGCCAAAAATAGTAAGTTGTGCTACAAATAAGGAAATTGAAAAGAAACAACGGTGGGGGTCCAAGTGGAATAGGCGGGTGGCCACCAATATCCACTTGGATCAATCATCCCCCTTAGAAAGTAATGGTCCCCATTGCGTTGAGTGTCTCAATGAGATGGGTAAACTTCTGCTAAACTTGGTCCCTAGTGAGTCACTTGCCTTGGTGCAGGAGTTGTCCATATTTGAAAAGTTGATACAGTTGGATCTTCTAGTGGCGAGTGTTTTTGATCTGCATGTCGGTGATCCGATCAATTTTGGTCTGTTCCATGTAGTCTAGGTTTAACTCTGTTGGTGTGAGTTGTTCTGCAATGTCTGATGTGTCCAATAATGGTGGAAAGTATGGTCTAAGGTGGTCCATATTGAACACTAGGTGCAGGCCAAGGAATGGTGGACAGCTGAGCTCAAAAGAATTGTCTCCTACATCCTTAATGATGGTGTAAGGCCCATATCAGAGTGGGAAAAGCTTGCGGTGGGGCCCAACGAGGCACTACTTCTGCAAATGTAACCAAACTTTGTCACCCACTTGGAACTTGTGTGGCACCCAATGCTGATCATGAAGCTTCTTTTACTTAGCATTGGCTCTGTCCAATATGTCATGGACCTACTAGCAGATGTTCTAATTGTGCTTAATGAAGCTGTTATCCTTGTCAGCTTCAGACTGGACATGAGCCGAATCAGCCTGAGTAGCTACACATGGTATGGCCACATCAATGGGACATAGTGGTTGGAATCCCAACCCCACCTAAAAGGGGCTGTGGCCAGTTGAGCACTGGTGATACCCAGACTTCAAGTAAATATTGCTAAAATATTTGGCCCCCTTTTTCAACACCCATTAGTTAATAGAGAGTCTCCAAGTCCCGTCCTTCTTCTGTACCAATACAATTGGGCTCCCACAAGTTGATGAGCTTGGCCTAATATGCCCTTTCTGCAACAACTCCTGAATCTACCTCTTGATCTCATCGTTCTCCAAACTAGAGTGTCGATAGATCAATCCATTGGGTAGCGACGCACCCAAGGTCAGATCTATCGAGTGCTTGACCTGGAAATGCAAAGGTACTCCTGTAGGTGAGCAAAGATTTCCCTGTACTCCTCCACGACCTTGTCCATTTGCTGCTGCTATGCGGAGTAGCCTTTTCTAGAAGCCGTGGCCACAACCTTCTTCTTTCCCTGAGGGAAAATCATAAGGAAAACAAATTTCCTGGTCTGGGAAATGAGATTACTTCTTTGCTTTGGAGTGATCAAAGTGACGAAGATATGCGAGGCTACCTCCAGTATCGTGTACAACTTATTGCCCAAAGTAATAATCATAGAGCAAGGTCTAGAATCATGTTCAACATGCCACTTCCACAAGTATGGTTGTCCTAATAATATATCAAAAACTTCAAGAGGAGAAACATCATATAATACCTCATCCATGAAGGGCTTGATGTTGTAGGGAATGAGGCACAACTAGATGACACGAAGATCTCGTCCCAGGTGAAGCCACCGATGGTGTATGACTGTGGATGTGATGTAGTCGGTAGGGCCATCTGCTTCACGACCTTTTCTGAAATGAGGTTTTTTGGCTCCCACTATAGACAATGAACTGCAGTGGAGAACCCTTCACCCACATTTGTGAGTGGAAGAGGGGTTCCCCCTCCTCTGGATCTTCAGGCTCATTCTTCTGGATCTTAGTGGTGGCCATGGTGGCACTGGGGTCTGTGTTAATGATATTATTCCCTTTGTCATTCCCCTTGTCGAGCTCCAACTTAGAGTTGAAACATGCGTATGATTCAGAAGCATTCAGCTCGGACACTAGTGGCTGCTTGGTCCGACTCTCACTTGTGTTGTGATTGGAGCTCTTATGGAACTCACACCATTTTCCCTTGTCCTTATTTTTATTCATGGTGTTTTTCTTTTCTTGCGGCTTCACTAGGTTGTCCTGGATCGCCCTGCCTTGGCTTTGTAATTTGTTTTGTGGTTTGGGGGCACATTTTCCTTGCTTTATATTTGCAGATACAAAGTCTTGCTTTTTCTGTTTAAACGTTTTCTCAATCTTGACAGCGTATTGGTACACCGTGTTGAGTGAGGAGTGTCCAAAAAATCCATCTCATCCTGGATGTACTTGTGTAGATATTTGCAGTACTTTAATACCAAATTCCGCTCAGAATCCTTGATACCTAGCTTCTTTTGAAGGGTATGGAAAACATTTGTAAACTTCGTTACATCTTGGTCCCTTCATTGCCGTAGCTTGGTCCACTTTATGTATTTATCTTCATAGCTTCTGAAACAATAATATTGTTCCTTGATGTCGTCTCGAAAATAATTCCAAGTGGGTGTGGCTAAAAACAATCATGATTTCCTCTTGTCCTTTTGTTCACAGTAGGTTTCCCACCAGTCCTTGACGTGTGGGGTAGCTTTGAGAGGTGGAAAAGTAATCTTTTCTGTATTGAAAAAGTAATGAACTGAAAAATATCCTTCCAACAACTTTAACCATTTATCTATAGTGTCTACATCTAACTGGCCCTCAAATATGGGAATATCAAAGTTAACTTGTGCCTTAAAAGGAGTGGCACCTCTAGAGTGGCTGTTGGATGAAGATGTGTCACTTGTGGGTAGCCATCGAAGGATTTAGGAAAAGTTATCCATCATCGCGTTACTCTTGTAGTATTTTGAAAGGAATTTCTACCCCCTCATTTTTATTTTCTTCCACCAAGGAAGGTCATCGGGTTTTTCCAGGTTGGTCTTGCAAAGGTTCAACCAGGTTGAGCCCTAACTCCTTATACCCTGACCTTGTTGGGGACATGCAAAGAAAAACAGAGAAAAACCAAACCACTTTGATACCATCGATCCAAACTTATGCAAGAACGCAACAAAATATAGGAATACCCATATACACAGAGATGCAATAGAAATAAAACTTCATTTCATTAATATCAAAGCACTGAAATATGCTTACATACATAAATAAAAATAAACTAGCTCGGGAAATGGTAGCTTATCTATAAGAACAGATGTGGCGGTTACATGCCCATTGAAATGTGTTACAATGAAGCTCAAAGGCCTATTTATTATTGAGAAATAATGGAAATCCCTAAACACCCAAAAACCTAACCCTAGGAGATGAATCGCCAAAACTGTGGACCTCGTTTGGGTAAATTGGTACATCAACTTCTCGGGGTTGTAACTTTGGCACACGATCTCTTTTTGGCTATCATAATACCTCATTTTGAAGATCTTAAAGAAGTGGCCACAAATAATAAAAATAACTAGTTTGGTACTTTTCTTATCTCTCTATTTTCCATAAAAACGTCTTTTTGTCCCTTAAAACAACTCTACAAGTTTAGGACATGAAAAACTTCCAAAAATAGTATGTTGTGCTACAATTAAGGAAACTGAAACGAAACAACGGTGGGGGCCCAAGTGAAATAGGTGGGTGGCCACCAATATCCACCTGGGTCAATCCTCCCCCCTTAGGAAGTAATGGTCCCCATAGGGTTGAGTGCCTCCATGAAATAGGTAAACTTTTGTTGAGCTTGGTCCTTGGTGAGACACTTGCCTTGGTGCAGGAGTTGGCCAACTTTGACAACCCAATACAGTTGGGTCTTCTGCTAGCAAGTGTTCTTGATCTGCATGTCCATGATACAATCAGTTTTGGCCTGTTCCATGTAGTATGGGTTTAACTATGTTGGTGTGAGTTGTTCTGCAATGTGTCATGTGTCTAGTAATGGGGGAAAGTATGGTCAAAGGCAGTCCATATTGAACACTACGTGTAGGCCAAGGAATAGTGGAATTCTGAGCTCAAAAGCATTGTCCCCTATAGTCTTAGTGATGGTGTAAGGCTCATATCAGAGGGGGTGAAGCGTACAGTGGGACCCAACGAGGCGATCCTTATACAAATGTAACCAAATTTTTTCGTCCACCTGGAACTTGTGTGACACCCAATGCTGATCATGACACTGCTTGTAATTAGCATTGGATTTTTCCAATATGTCATGGACCTACTGGTGGATGTGATAAATGCACTCAATGGTGCTGTTAGCCATGTCAGCTTTGGAATAGACATGATCCGAATCTGCCTGAGTAGTTGCAAATGGTATGGCCACATTAATGGGACATAATAGCTAGAATCCCAACCTCACATGAAAGGTGCTATGGCTAGTTGAGCTATGGATAGCTATGTTGTAGTTGTGCTAGACATAGGGGAGGATTTCATCCCATGTGTGTGGATGCTTTGAGTTACACATACGCAGAATGTGTACGACCATCCTGTTAACGACCTCTGTTTGGCCATGAGTTTGGGGGTGGAAAACCATGTATTTAGTGAGCTTGGTATCCAACATTGTCCAGAGACTTGACAAAAATGTACTTAGGAACGTGTTGTCCCGATATGAGATAATGGACATTGGGATCCCAAAATGTACCCACACTTGTTCAAATAAGAGCTTAGAACTGGTTTTGTTGTGATAATCTTCTTACAGGTCGCCATAATGGCCATCTTAGAGAATTTGTAGTCGACCATGAAAACGCAATCATTGCCATGCTTAGTAGAAGGAAGGATCGACATGTAATCCATGGTGGTGGATTCCCAAGGTCAAATAGGAGTAGGCAGAGGAGTATATAGGCCTTGATTCTTGATGGTCGGTTTGGCAATGGCATAGGTAGTGCAGGATCTTATGTACTTCCCAACATCCCATCGAAGGTTTAGACAATAAAAATACTTTTGCAGCACTGCCACTAGTTTCTCTACACTGAATGTCCAACGACCCAAGTGTAGTGTGCCTACCAAATCATTTGGGCATGCTCGCTTGAAGGAACACATTTGTGTCCCAAGTGGCATAACAATGCATCCTAGAGGTGAAAATTTGGAACTTGCTTACCTTCCAGGTGTGTCTGGTATGTGCTACTGAATACTGGATCGTTCTTGTAAAGATGCGGCCACCTCGTAGTCTCGTGCCCACAAGAGTTGAGCACAGTGGTCAGTGCCATGATTGTTGGTTGGCATAGATAGTCTACAACATTTTTTGTGCTACCCTTCTTGTACTTAAAGTTCAAATGGAATTGTTGCAGGTATGTGGACCATTTCTTATGGCGATTGTTCTGCAACTGCGCTTGTGTTTGTATGAACTATAGGGTTTGTGGTCTGTGTGGATGGATGTTTCCTTTCCCAGAATGTAATGCTTCCATTGTTGGCAGGCTTGCACAATGGAATACATCTCTTTGTCATAGGTGGGATACTTTCAGATAGTGTCTGAAAGTGTTTCATTGTGATATGCCACTGGATGCCCCTACTGAGTAAGAACTACACCAATAACATAATTGAAGGCATCTGTCTCGACCTAAAATGGTTGTTGCAGGTCATGTAATGTGAGCACTAGTGTAGAGAAGAGGCGATGCTTAAGCTTGAAATACACCTTCTGTTGGGATTTAGACTAAAATAATTTTTCTTTCACTCCACCCTTGGTGACTTCACTTAAAGGCCAAGTGATATGAGAGATCCCCAATAGGAACCTGCAATAGAAATTGGCAAGACCCACAAATTTGTCGAGCTTTTTTAGAGTGATTGTGACTCGCCAATCCCAAATGACTTGTATCTTGGCTGGGTCCACATGCACACACTTCTCATAAAATATGTACCCCAGATATTGAACCTGGGTCATGCCAAAAGTTCATTTCTCCAAATTGTCACACAAGTTGTGTTGTTTTAGGGTTTGAAGTACCTATCAAATATGGTGGAGGTACTCTTCCCAACTCTGGTTGAAGATCATGATGTCATCTAAGTAAACCACCATGAATGCATTGGTGAAGGATTGCAAGATGTCATCCATCAAGGTCATGAAAGTTACGGAGACATTCGTTAACCCGAAAGGCATGACCAACCATTTGAAAATGCCCTCCTTAGATTTGAAGGCAGCCTTCCACACATCGGAGGGTTCGATAAGCACCTGGTGATAACCATACTTCAAGTTAATCTTACTGAAATATTTTTCCCCCTTGAGCTAGTTGAGAAAGTCATCAATCCATGGGATTGGGTACTTATTCCAGAGAGTGATCTTGTTCAACACCCCATATTCAATACATAGTCTCTAGGTCCCGTCCTTCTTCTGTAGCAATACAATTAGGCTCCCACAGGGTCATGAGCTTGGCCTAATGTGCCCTTTCTACAAAAACTCTTGAATTTGCCACTTGATCTCATCATTCTCCAGAACAGAGTGTCGATAGATCAATCCATTTGGTAGTAGTGCCTCCGGGGTCAGATCAATGGAGTGCTTGACCTTACAGTGTAGAGGTGCCCTTGTAGGTGAGGCGAAAATGTCCCTGTACTCATTCACTAACTTTTCCATTTGCTGCTGCTGTGCAAAGGAGCCTTATCTGGAAGTCGCGTCCACAACCTTCTTCTTTCCCTGAGGGAAAATCGTAAGGAAAAACAATTGCCTGGTCTGGGCGGTAGACGGGGCTACCTTCGGTATCCTTTACAACTTATTGCCCAAATTAATAATCACAGAGTGAGGTCTAGACTTCAAGAGGAGCAACATCACACATTATCTGATCCTCGAAGGGCTTGATGTTGTAGGGAAGGCGACATTGCTTGCTGACGTGGAGATCTCATCCTTAGGGAAGCCATTGATGGTGTACGACTACAGATGTGTTGTAGTCGATAGGTCCAACTACTTCACGACCTCTATTGAAATGAGGTTCTTTTGGCTCCTGCTGTCGACAATAAACTGCAGCGAAGAACCCTTCACCAAAAATTGTGAGTGGAAGAGGAATCCCCCCTCCTTTGGATCTTCAGGCTCATTCTTCAAGAGCTTAGTGGTGGCCATGGTGGCACTAGGCTCTGTGTTAATGATCTGCTTCCCTTTATTATTCCCCTTGTTAGGTTCCGATTCACAGTCGGAACATGCATCTGATTCGGAAGCCTTAATCTTGGCCACTAGTGATTACTTGGCCAGATACTCACTTATGTTATGAGCGGAGCTCTTATGGAACTCACACCATTTTCTCGTGTCCTTCTATGTCTTCGTGTTCTTGTTATTTACTTGCAGCTTCAGTGGGTTGTCCTAGGTCACCCCACCTTGGATTTTCCCTTTGCTCTATGGTTTGGGGGTGCATTTTCCTTGCTTTGCATCCGCAGATCCAAAGCCTTGCTTCTTCTGCTTAAACTTCTGCTCAATCTTAACAGTGTATCTGCACATTGTGCCAAGCGAGGAGATGGCCAAGAAATCTGTCTCGTCCTAGATGTACTTGTGTAGACAGTCACAGTACTTGATTACCAAATTCCACTTAGAATCCTTGATACCCAGCTTCATGCGAAGGGTATGGAAAACATTTGTAAACTAAGGCACATCTTGCTCCCTTCCTTGCCATCGCGTGGTCCACTTTATTTATTTATCTTCATAGCTCCTGATAGGGTAATATTGTTCCTTGATGTCATCTCAGAAAGAATTCCAAGTGGGCAAGGTTGAAAACGATGAGAATTCCCTCTCATCCTTTTGTTCATATTAGGTTTCCCACTAGTCCTTAACGTGTGGGGTGGCTTTGAGAAGTGAAAAAGTAATATTTTCCCTATTGAAAAAGTCATGAAATAAAAAATATCCTTCCAAAGGATTTAACCATTTACCTACAGTGTCTCCATTTATCTGGGCCTCAAATATGGGAATATGAAAGTTAACTTGTACCTTAAAAGGCGTGGTGCCTCCATAGTGGTTTTTGGATGAAGATACATCGCATGTGGGTAGCCGTAAACGGATCTGGGCAAAGTTATCCATCATTGCATTCATCTATCACTCGAGGGCTTCCTCAAGCAATATTTTGAAAGGATATCCTGCTTACTCGCCTTTCTTTTCTTCCACCATGGGAGGTCGTCAGGTTTTGTGAGGTTGGTCTTGCAAAGGTTCAACTAGATCGATCCCTAACTCTTTATACCCCGACCTCACTGGGGACATGCAAAGAAAAACAGAGAAAAAACAGACCACTCTGATACCACTGATCTAGACTTATGCAAGAATGCAACAAAATAAAGAAATACCCATATACATAGTGATGAAGCATAAATAAACTTCATTTCATTAATATCAAAGAATTGAAATATGCTTACATACAGAAATAAAAATAAACTAGCTCGGGTGATGGAAGCTCGTCTCTGAGAAGATATGTGGCAGCTACATGCCTTTGAACTGTGTTACAATGAGGCTCAAAGGCCTATTTATTATTGAGAAACAATCGAAAACCCTAAACATCCAAAAACATAACCTTAGGAGATGAAGCGCCAAAACGGTGGGCCCTGTTTGGGTAAATTGGTACATCAAATTCCTATGGATGTAACTTTGGTTCCGTTTGGCTATCATAATACCTTGTTTCAAAGATCTCAAAGAGGAGGCTGAAAACAAATTAGTGAAGCATTTAAAGAAAATTTTGGTCTCTCCATTTTTGCTAAAAGCCTCTTTTAATCCCTCAAAACGACCTTGGAAGTTTAGGACCTGAAAAACTGCCAAATATAATAACTTGTGTTACAATTAAGGAAATTGAAAAGAAACAACTGCGGGGGTCCAAGTAGAATAGGCCAGTGGCCACCAATATCCACCTGGATCAGTCTTTCCCCCCTTAGGAAGTAATGGTCCCCATTGCGTTGAGTGCCTCCATGAGATGGGTAAACTTCTACTGAACTTGGTCCCTGGTGAGCCAATTTCCTTGGTGCAGGAGTTAGCCAACTTTGACAACCTGATATAGTTAGATATTTTGCTGGCAAGTGTTCTTGATCTACATGTCCATTATTCGATCAGTTTTGGCATGTTCCATGCAGTCTGGGTTTAACTCTGTTGGTGTGAGTTGTTCTGCAATGTCTGATGTGAATAGTAATGGTGAAAAGTATGGTCAAAGGTTGTCCATATTTAACACTGGGTGTAGGCCAAGGAATTGTGGAAGCTTGCGATGGGGCCTAGTGAGGCACTCCTTCTACAAATGTAACCAAACTTTGTCGCTCACCTGGAACTTGTGTGGCACCCAATGCTAATCATGACGCTACTTGTACTTAGCATTGGCTCTATCCAATATTTCATGGACTTGCTAGTGGAAGTGCTGAATGCACTCAGTGAAGTTGTTAGCCCTGTCAACATCAGACTGGACATGAGCCAAATCTGCTTGAGTATCTACAAATGGTATGGCCAAATCAATTGGACATAGTGGCTGGAATCCCAACCCCACCTGAGAGGCACTGTGGCCAGTTGAGCTATGGAGAGCTCTGTTGTAATTGTGCTGGACATAGGTGAGGCTTTCATTCCATGTGCATGGATGCTTCAAGTTGCACATACACAGAATGTGTACGATCATCCTATTGATGACCTCTATTTGGCCATTATTTTGAGGGTGGAAAATGATGGACTTGGTGAGCTTGGTGTCCAACATCGACCAGAGACTTACCCAAAATGTACTTAAGAACCTGTTTTCCCGACCGTAGATAGTGGACTATGGGATCCCAAAATTTACCCAAACTCATTCAAAGAAGAGCTTAGTAGTGGATTTTGTTGTGATACTCTTCTTATAGGTTGACATAATGTCCATCTTGGAGAATCTATCGACCACCACAAAAACACAGTCATTGCCATGCTTAGTAACAGGAAGACTCGACATTTAATCCATGGAGATGGATTCCCAAGGTTGACTAGGAGTAGGAAGAGGAGTATATAGACCATGCTTCTTGATGGTCAGTTTGGCAATGGCACATGTAGTATAGGATTTGATGTACTTCCCAACATTCCATCGAAGGTACAACCAATAAAAATACTTTTGCAACACTGCCACTGTTTTCTCTACCTTGAAATGTTTAGCGACCAGACTTTAGTGTGACTCCCAAATCATCTTGGCATGCTTGCTTGAAGGAACACAGATGTGTCCCAGGTGGCATAACAATGCATCCTATAGATGAAAATGTGGAACTTTCTTACCTTCCAGGAGTTTCTGGTATGTGCTGCCAAATTCTTGATCACTCTTGTAGAGATGCGGCGACTTCGTAGTATTGTTCCCACAAGAGTCGAGCACAGTGGTTAGCGCCATGACCGGTGGTTGGTTGAGATAGTCTGCAACATTGTTGGTGCTGCCCTTCTTGTACTTAATGTTTAAATGGGACTATTACAAGTATGTGTACCATTTCTGATGAAAATCATTCTGCAACTTCCCTTGAGTTTGTATGAACTGCGAGGGTGGGTGGTCTGTGTGGATGACCGTTTCCTTCCCCGGAATGTAATGCTTCCATTGTCACTAGGCCTACATAATGGAATACATCTTTTTGACATAGGAGGGATACTTCTAGACAATGTCTGAAAATGTCTCACTGTTATATGCCACTGGATGCCCTACAGAGTAAGAACTGCACCAATAGCATAGTCGGACGCATCTATCTGAATCTTAAGTTGTTGCAGGTTTGATAATATGAGCACTGGTGCAGAGCAGAGGTGATGTTTTAACTCAACAATCGCCTTCTATTGGGATTCATATCAAAATAAATTTCCTTTCGCTCTGCCATTGGTGACTTGACTTAAAGGCCAAGTGATATGAGAGAACCCCAACACGAACCTCCGATAGAAATTTGCAAGACACAAAAAGTTGTGGAGCTTTGTTAAAGTGGTTGGGGTTTTTCAATCCCGAATGACTTGTATCTTGGCTGGGTCCAAATGCACACCCCACTCATTAATGATGTACCCCAGATATTGAACCTGGGTCTTAATAAAAGTGCATTTCTCCAAATTGGCACACAAATTGTGTTGTTGCAGGGTGTGAAGGACCTCTCGAATATGGTGGAGGTGCTTTTCCCAACTCTGGCTAAAGATCAAGATGTCATCTAAGTACAACACAATGAATTCATTAGTGAAGCATCGGTATATGTCGTCGATTAATCTCATGAAGTTTACAGGGGAATTCATCAACCCAAAAGGCATGAACAACCATTCGAAAAGGCCCTCCTTGGAATTGAAGGTAGTCTTCCACACATAGGAGGGTTCGAGACAATATTGCTGAAATATTTGGGCCCCTTGAGCTAGTCGAGAAGGTCATCAATTTGTGGGATTGGGTACCTATTCAAGAAAATGATCTTGTTCAATGCCCAATTGTTAATATAGAGTCTCTAGGTACCGTCCTTCTTCTATATCAATACAATCGGGCTCCCACAAGGTGATGAGCTTGGCCTGATGTTCCCAATCTGGAACATCTCCTGAAACTACCACTTGATCTCATCGTTGTCTAGAACCTAGCGTTGATAGATCGATCCATTGGGTAGTGGCGTGCCCTGGGTCAGATCGATGGAGTGCTTGACCTGACAGTGCAGAGGTACCCCTGTAGGCGAGGCAAAAATGTCCCTGTATGCCTCCACCACCTTTTCCATCTGTTGCTGTTGTGTGAAGGAGCGTTGTCTTAAAGCCATGGCCATAACCTTCTTCTTTCCCTGAGGGCGAATCATAAGGAAAAAAAATTCATGGTCTAGGAAATGAACTTACTGCATTGCTTTGCAGTGATCAAAGAGATGGAGGTAAGCAGAGCTACCTCCGGTATCCTATACAACTGATCACCTAAAGTAATAATGAGGGAGCAAGGTCTAGACTCATATACAACATGCCTCTTCCACAAGTATGGTTGTCCTAATAATACATCACAAACATCAAGAGGAGAAACATTACATAGTACCTTATCCATGAAGGGCTTGATGTTGTAGGGAAGGTAGCATGTTGGCTGATGCAAAGATCTCATCCTTGGTGTAGCCACTGATGGTGTACGGCTACAGATGTTTTATAGTCGGTAGGGCCAACCACTCCACGAAATCTACTGAAATGAGGTTCTTTGGCTCCCATCGTTAACAATGAATTGCAACAGAGAACCCTTCACCGACATTAGTGAGTGCAAGAAGCCTTCCCCCTCCTCTATATCCTCACGCCCATTCTTCTAGATCTTAGTGGTGGCCACGTTGGCATTAGGCTTCACATCAATTATCTACTTCCCTTTTTCATTTCCCTTATCAAGTTCTGACTCAGAGTTGGAACATGCTTATGATTCAGAAGCCTTCTGTTCAGCCACCAATCACTGCTTGGCTCGACACTCACTTGTGTTGTGAGTCTAGCTCTTATGAAACTCACACCATTTTCTTGTGTCCTTATTTGTCTTTGTGGTGTTGTTCTTTGCTTGTGGCTTCGATGGGTTGTCCTAGGTTTCCACACCTTGGCTTTGTCCTTTTCTCTATGGTTTTGGGATGCCTTTTCCTTACTTTGGATTTGCAGATCCAAAGTCTTGCTTCTTTTTTTAAAACTTCTGCTCAATATTGACGATATATTGGTATGCTGTGATGAGCGAGGAGATGTCCAGGAACTCCATCTCGTCTTGGATGTACTTCTATAGACATCTGTGGTACTTGAGTACCAAATTCCACTCAGAATCCTTGATACCAAGCTTCGTGTGAAGGGTATGGAAAACATTTGTAAACTAAGGCACATCTTGGTCCCTTCTTTGCTGTAGTGTAGTCCAATTTATGTATTTATCTTGATATCTCCCATCAGGCTAATATTTTCCCTTGATGGTGTCTCGGAAAGAATTCCAAGTGGGTGCAGCTGAAAATAATGAGGATTCCTGCTCATACTTTTGTTCACAATAGGTTTCCCACCAGTCCTTGACGTGTGGGGCAGCTTTGAGGAGTGAAAAAGTAATCTTTTCCGGATTGGAAAAGTCATGAATTGAAAATATCATTCCAACATATTTAACCATTTATCTATGGTGTTTGCATCTATCTGGCCCCCAAATATGGGAATATCAAAGTTAACATGTACCTTAAAAGGAGTGGTGCCTCCAGAGTGGCTGTTGGATGAAGATTTGTGACCTGTGGGTAATTGTCGAAGGATCTGGGAAAAGTTATCCATCATCACCTTCCTCTGTCGCTCGAGATCTTAATCAAGTAGTATTTTGAGAGGATATCTTACCGCCTTGTATTTATTTTCTTCTTCCATGTGAGGTTGTCGGGTTTTGTGAGGCTGGTCTTGCAAAGGTTCAAACAGATCGAGCCCTAACTCCTGTTAGGCTAAACAAAGCGCAGATGAAAAAATAGAAACATACACAACACAAACGAAAAACTCACAAAACTATAACACAGAAATTTAACGTGGTTCACCCAACCAATCTAGGCTACTTCCACCAGAATAGAGGCATCGACAATATTATTATTCAAAGGAGATTACAAATCTAATAATTCACACATGCTCTCAGCTCTCCCCTATTTTCTCTACTTTCTCTACACACTCTTACACACACTTACAATCCTTTATGGATTACATTTCTATATACCTGGAGCATAAAACTGAACCATAAATTCCCTCACAACAAATATAGGATGCATTAACTCCTAAAAAAATACTGGAGCTAATATAGCAACCAATCCTATTGTTGTCACATACATGAGATTTCTGCCCAATTTAATAAAATAAAAAATCTCAACAATCTCCACCTTGACAACAATTAGCCTGATGCCTTGCTCATTTATTATTTTTATCTTTTCTACAAGCTAAGAGAAGCCAAACACCAATGCAGCTTCTCTAACAAAACTGGTTTCGTGAACATGTCTGCACAGTTTTCCTTCATATGCACCTTTTCAAGAGAGACACCCCTTTCAGTGATAACCTGTCTTACAAAATGGTACTTGATTGGTATATGTTTTGATTTACTATGATAGGTTGGATTCTTAGCCAAATGAATTGCACTTTGACTGTCACAAAATAATTTGATGTTGTCCTGTAACCTGCCAAACTCACCAATCAAACTTTTCAACCAAACCGCTTCTTTGCAAGCATGTGAAGTAGCTATATATTCTGCTTCAGTAGTGGATAAAGCAACAATATTCTGTAGCTTTGACATCCAACTAATAGCTCCACCTGCAAGAGTAAAGACATACCCTGAAGTTGACCTTCTCTTATCCAAATCACCTGCAAAATCAAAATCAACATATCCACAAACAAATTCACTACTTTTATTATAAGTGATACAATAATCACTTGTGCCTCTCAAATATCGAAGCACCCATTTCACTGCTGACCAGTGTTCTTTACCTGGATTTTCCATATACCTACTGACAACCCCAACTGCATGTGAAATATCTGTTCGAGTACAAACCATCGCATACATCAAACATCCTACTACATTGGCATACGAAATTCGAGACATATATTCCTTTTCTTCATCTGTATTAGGACATAAACTGGAATAAAGCTTAAAAGGGGAAGCTAAACGGACTGACACAGGCTTCACATTGTTCATACCAAACCTCAAGAGTATTTTCTCAACATACTTCTATTGTGATAGCCACAACTTACCATTTCTCCTGTCTCTGAAAATATCCATGCCCAAAATCTGTCTTGCTGCTCCCAGATATTTCATATCAAACGTCCTTGCCATCTGAGCCTTTAACTTGTTGATATCCACTATGCTTTTTCTTGCTAAAAGCATATCGTCAACAGATAACACTAAGCTAATGAACATGCCATCATTTAATTTCTTAAATAAACACAATGATCATATTCACTTATATATTTCTGACTCAACATGAAAGAATCAAACTTCTTGTACCATTGCCGAGGTGACTGCTTCAGGCCATACAATGATTTCTTGAGTCTGCAGACAAACTTCTTATTGCGATGCTGAACAAACCCTTCCGGTTGTTCCATATAAATTTCCTCATCTAAGTCTCCATGTAAAAATGCAGTCTTAACATCTAGTTGCTGCAATTCTAAATCAAGCAAAGCGACTAATGCTAACACAATTCTAATTGAAACTATTTTAACAACTGGTGAAAAAATCTCATGAAAGTCAATGCCCGCTTTCTGAGAAAAACCTTTTGCGACCAGCCTCGCTTTGTACCTGTCCTCAGTATCATTCACACCACGTTTCAGCTTGAAAACCCATTTACATCCCACAGGTTTCCTGTCTTTTGGAAGTTCAACCAGATCCCATGTGCCATTCTTGTGTAATGCCATCATCTCTTCCTTCATAGCTTCTTTCCACTTTTCACTTTTTGAACCTTCTACAGCTTCCTGATAACACAAAGGTTCATCATTGTTAGGGGTTAAAGCAACTAAAGTAACATAGTCATCATACCTTCTAGGAGGACGTTTAATTCTCGTGGACCTCCTTAAAGATGTTTCTGGTGCTTCCACAGTTGGCTGACTACCCTCTGTAGGAACTTCTTCATGATCAACATCTGAGACCTGTTCATGATCTACATCTGAACCCTGTTCATGATCTGATTCTGAAACCTGTTCATGACTTGTATCTGAACTATGGTCATCATGACTATCATTAGAAGTTCTTTCAAACTGAATGTGCTGAAAATTAGATACATCATCCTGTTTCAATCTATTATCTACATCTAACTGTACAAAAGAGGATTCATTAAACTTTACATCTCTGTTGATGATGATCTTGCGGGTAGTAGGATCCCACAATCTATATCCCTTTGTTCCATCACCATATCCAACAAAGATATAACTTTTTGACTTTGGATCTAATTTAGTTTGCTGATGTTTAGGTACCAGAGCCTATGCATCACAACCAAACACTCTGAGTTTAGAATAATCACAAGGGTGACCTTTCCATACCTCTTGAGGAATCTTGCAACCTATCGCCGTGGATGGTGATCGATTTATCACATAACAAGTTGTAGCCACCGCTTCTGTCCACAATTCCTTCTGCAAATCAACGTTACTCAGCATACTCCTTGCTCTCTCTAAAAGAGTCATATTCATGCGTTCAGCAACTCCATTTTGCTGAGGAGTATAAACAGTGGTCTTATGTCTCTCGATCCCTGCATCCTTGCAATAGTTTTCAAACTCCTTGGAAGTAAACTCACCACCATTGTCAGTTCTTAAACATTTTATAGTTCTACCAGTGATGTTTTCTACCAATGCTCTAAACTGTTTGAAAACTGTAAACACATCAGACTTCTTCTTTAACATGTAGACCCACACTTTCCTAGAGAAATCATCAATAAACGATACAAAATATGATGAGCCACCATATGAAGTTGTAGGGGCTGGACCCCAAACATCTGAATGGATATAATCAAGTATTCCTTTACTAGTATGTTTGTCTGTTTTAAACCTTTGCTTACTTTGTTTTCCAAACAGACAATGTTTACATAAATCTAACTTTCCAAACTTTAGATTAGGAAGTAACTTACGATCATCGAAAATTTTTAACCCTCTTTCGCTCATATGGCCCAACCTTTGATGCCATAAGCGAACGGAAACACTGTCATGTTCAGACACCGTAGACACTTGATCTGACCCTGTTCTTCCTTCTAATTGAAATAGATTTCCTACCTTCTTAGCTTTCATGACTAGTAAAATACCTTTGTAAATTTTCATTACTCCACCTTGAATTACAGTTTTATATCCATTTGTGTCAAGTGCTCCTAGTGAAATTAGATTTTTTCTTAAATCTGGTACATGTCTTACATCAGTTAACATTTTGGTTGTCCCATCAAACATTTTCAGCTGTATAATCCCTATTCCCACAATATTACATGTGACATCATTACCCATGTACACGACTCCATCATTAATTGATCTATACGTCTTAAACCATTCTCTATGAATACACATGTGGTTTGATGCACCAAAATCTAACAGCCAATGTTGATCATGATTTGACAAATTAACTGATAACACTTCATCACTCATACCTGAACCAGATGCCGATCCTATATCTATCGTGTTTGCTTCTTGCTTCGCTGTCGAAGAGTCATCTTTGGATGCTTGCTGTGTCTTCCAACAATCCTTCTTCAAATGTCCTGATTTGCCACAAAACCAACACTTTACCTTACTCTTCTTCCCTTTCGATTTTGATCATGAGTCGTTGTGCTTACCAGAGCATCTTTCTCTCGAACGACCTCTAGTCATCATTGCTTCTGATGTAGAGATGTCGGCATTTGACCTCTTCCTTGTCTCTTCAGACAACAAAGCTCCAACAACATCATCAAATTCAATGGTTTATGATGAACTAAGACTTATAGAAGTAACAAAATGATCCCATGACTCGGGCAACGAGCACAATAAAGTTATAGCTTTATCTTCTGATTCAAATGTTACTTCTATACTTTCTAATTGCACCAGGAGAGTATTAAAGACATTTAAATGATCAACAATAGCTGTACCTTCCTTCATGCGCAGACTGTACAATTGTCGCTTCAGAAGAATCCTATTGGTCAAGGATTTTGTCATGTACAGCTTCTCCAGCTTTGTCCACAAACCAGCAACAATTTTCTCTGACACGATGTTAAACAAAACATCATCCGCCAAACACAGTCGAATACCGCTCAGAGCTCTTCCATCCATTTCATTCCATTCATCATCTGTCATGGGGTAAGGCTGTTTGGCTCTTCCCAACAGCGCCTTCGCCACGCCTTGTTGCACAAGCAGATCGTGCATCTTCACTTTCCAGATCTCAAAGTTATTTTTTCCATTAAACTTCTCGATATCAAAACGAGCACTTTGAGTCTTTTCCATGTTGTATTAAACAAACAATCTCCAATTCCGAATTAAAAAACGCCTCTGTCGTACTGTGTAATCACAATTTTAAAAGAAAAAACCAAAAATTGCAAGTTTACCAGAGGGAAAAATCTGCTGGGTGCTCCTTGACAGCGAAAAAAACGCGCCTAAAACACATCCACTTCCTGGCGCTCTGCTGACAGCCGATCAACTATGCCAATCTGAACATTGAATCTCTGGCGCGAGTATCAGACTCGGGTCCGCGCCAATTGGTGCGTCCGTTAAAAAATAAAACGCACCAATTCGTTTACCGCCAAATTGGCGCGACTGTCTCTGCTAAAACCGCGCCAATCGCTGAAACTCCACCTTCAGCCAATCTCTTATGTGCACCAGCTCCACAACCAACGACTTGTATATTATGGGCCCTCCACGCTCCGCTGTGCCACTCTGATACCACTTGTTAGGCTAAACAAAGTGCAGCTGAAAAAATAGAAACATACACAACACAAACAAAAAACTCACAAAACCATAACAAAGAAATTAAACGTGGTTCACCCAACCAATCTGGGCTACGTCCACCAGAACAGAGGCATCGAAAATCTTATTATTCAAAGGAGATTACAAATATAATAATTCACACATGCTCTCAGCTCTCCCCTATTTTCTCTACTTTCTCTACACACTCTTACACACACTTACAATCCTTTACGGATTACATTTCTATATAGCTGGAGCATAAAACTGAACCATAAATTCCCTCACAACAAATATAGGATGCATTAACTCCTCCTCAAAAAATACTGGAACTAATGTAGCAACTAATCCTATTGTTGTCACATACATGCGATTTCTACCCAATTTAATAAAACAGAAAATCTCAACAACTCCTTATACCCTAACCTCGTTGGGGACATGCAAAGAAAAATAGAGAAAAACTAGATCACTCTGATACCACTGATCTAGACTTATGCAAGAACATAACAAAATACAAAAATACCCATATATACAGAGATGCAGCAGAAATAAAACTTCATCTCATTAATATCAAAGAACTGAAATATGCTTACATACAGAAATAAAAATAAACTAGCTCGGGTGATGGTGGCTTATCTCTGAGAAGAGATGTGGCAGCTACATTCCTCTGAACTATGTTACAATGAGGCTCAAATACCTATTTATTGTTGAGAAACAATGGAAAACCCTAAACATCAAAAAACTAATCCTAGGAGATGAAGCACCAAAACTGTGGGCCTCGTTTGGGTAAATTGGTACATAAACTTCTCGGTGTTGTAACTTTGGCATACGATCTCTGTTTTGATATCATAATACTGCATTTCAAATATCTTGAAGAGGAGATAAAAAACAAATAGGTATACCTGTTTGGGAATTTTCCTGTCTCACTGTTTTCCCTAAAAACGTCTTTTAGTTCCGCAAAACTGATCCAGAAGTTTAGGACCCCAAAAATGCCAAAAATAGTAAGTTGTGCTACAATTAAGGAAACTAAAAAGAAACAATGGTGGGGGTTCAAGTGGAATAGGTGGGTGGCCACCAATATTCACCTGGATCAATCCTCCCCCCTTAGAAAGCAATGGTCCCCATTGCATTGAGTGCATCCATGAGATGGGTAAACTTCTGTCAAACTTGGTCTTGCGAGTGTTCTTGATCTATGTGTCCATGATCTGATCAGTTTTGGCATGTTCCATGTAGTTTGGGTTTAACTTTGTTGGTGTGAGTTGTTTTGCAATGTCTGATGTGTCCAGTAATGGTGGAAAGTATGACCGAAGGCGGTCCATATTGAACACTGGGTGCAGGCTAAGGAATGGTGGAATGCTCAGCTCAACTGCATTGTCCCCTACAGCCTTAGTAATGGCGTAAGGCCCATATTAGAGCAGGCAAGTCTTGTGGAGGGGCCAAATGAGGTGCCCCTTCTGCAAATGTAACCAAACTTTGTCGCCCACCTGGAACTTGTGTGGCACCCTATGCTGATCATGACGCAACTTATACTTAGCATTGGATCTGTCCAATATGTCATGTACCTACTGGCAGATGTACTAAATGTGTTCAATGAAGTTTTTAGCCATATCAGCTTTGGACTAGACATGAGCCGAATCTGCCTGAGTAGCTGCAAATGATATGGCCACATCAATGGGACATATTGGTTGGAATCCCAACCCCAACTAAAAGGGTCTGCAACGAGTTGATCTATCAAGAGATCTATTGTAGCTATGCTGGACATAGGGGAGGCATTTATCCCATGTGTGTGGATGCTTCGAGTTGCACATACGCATAATGTGTATGATCATCCTTTTGACGACCTCTATTTTGCCATCAGTTTGGGGGTGGAATGTCGTGGACTTAGTGACCTTGATATCCAACATCAACCAGAGACTTGACCAAAATGTACTTAGGAACCTGTTGTCCCAATATGAGATAATGGAACGTGGGATCCCAAAATGTACCTACACTCATTTAAAGAAGAGGTTAGAAGTGGCTTCTGTTGTGATACTCTTCTTATAGGTTGCCATAATGGCCATCTTAGAGAATTTGTCGATGACCACGAAAACACAATTGTTGCCATGCTTAATAGAAGGAAGGCTCAACATGTAAGCCATGGAGATGGATTTGTTAGATGATCCAAAAATAATTTATTATCATAGGTTATAAAATTGAAATAAAATAATTATTAATTTAAGAAATTAAATTAATAATTATTATTCTAGAATGATTCATTATTTAATGGAGACAATTAGAAATTAGTATATTGTTGTAACAAGATATGACTCTCCAAATGTGTCGTATCTTAGGCTCTATTTTAGGAGATTAGTTAGCTAGTTGGTTTGAATAGCATTTAATGTAAATGGACACTTGTTATTTAATAAGTGATCCATAATTAGAGGTAGTTAGGACATGGAGCTTATAAATATCTCATTGCAAGAGTGTTTGGTTGTTTGGGTGTAAACTCTTGCAAAATCAATTATGTAATTGTTTTTTCCTGATTAATAAAATTACGTGTCTGAGGACACTTCTGCCATTATTGTGGTATCAGAGCTCCAGTAACGCTACAGTGGATGTGAAGAGGGGATTCTACTCTACAAGTTTGTGGAAAACTCCATTGAATTGATCAACAAATGCTTGGTATGGAAATTGTCCAGTTTTTTATTTAAAAGGAAAAGAAATTTTATTATTGATTTTAGATTTTTAAAATCTGAAAATCATTTTTTATTATTGTCGAAAATTTTCCTCTATATCTTGAATTTCTGTTATTAATCAGCTTCAACATGTTGTTCGGCCATGATAAGCATATCCTCCGCGGTTTTTGAAAGCCCGGCCCTCTGCCTAGCTTCTGAGAGGACCTTCTTGTCCAATAACCATACGCAGACCACGGGATATTGCCCCTGTGCGGGTCCTTTATTTCTCGACCGAGCCGAATAAAGCTTCCACACTAACCCTGGTCCGCCTGAACCGACCTGATCCAGGAGCTCGTAGTCCTGTAGAGCTTTGGGTCCGGTCACTTCCTGTATCGTCGTATGCACCGTTTTTTCTATCACTGCTGCAGTTTTAGCCAGGGATTCCGTGAGGCTCTTCATATTGAGCGCCATTGGATTCGATCACAGGATTTGCAGCAGAATAAATGCTTTGAGATTTAGAAGCGATCGATACAAGGAGAATTAGATCCGGGATCCATGTACGTTTGGTCTGAATGAATATGGGACTGACCGTGTGGAATTCAGAAACTTATTTTCAACGTTCTTTTAACCACAAACAGAGGAGTATGAATTTTCTTTGGCACATACTTAATGCATAAGTAATTATGTGCATGCACAATTTTTGATGAATTTCGTTGATGATGGAGGCACCCGCAGATCAAAATTTGTCAGAAGTTCTTTGATATTAGCAGAGTTAATATTTTTTTTTTTGAAGAATCACACTGCCAGCCAGCGTTGCAACCACTCGCACTGCCAGCCAACGTTCCAACCAATCACACTGCCAACCAACATCCCAACCAGTGTGTGTGCCAGCATTTTAAGGTAATTTCCAGCGTTCCAGTCAGCATTAATGATTGGTGAAATTAAAGTGGAGTTGGTAATTGGTTTTTTTTAAATTGTAATTGTGATTTGCAATTCAAATCATATTTTATTTGGAGGAATAAGATGAATGCGAGAGGAATGACTATGGTTTTCTAACCATAAGTGAATGTTTTTTTTTAAAAGAAGGAGCTTCTGCATGTGTTGAAATTGCCCAATGAGTGGATTTACTTGACATGAAATTGGAGATGCATTTTTATGCATGAAAGTGGTGAGATTGTGAGTTTAAAGGATGTTTTTTCGCTCTTTGTAATTGAAGAAATAAGGAGTGTTTCCATTTGTATTTGGAGCGATAAGGTGCATTACATTTTGTAAATTTGAAGAATATTTTGTGGAGATATAAGTGTCTTATTTTTTATTTGGAGTAATAAGGAGATTTTTCTTTGTAATTTGTTTCTGGAGAGATGTGACATTGTAACTCAAAGTAATTTTACTTTGAGGGGGGGTAATTTTTTTTTTTTTTTTTTTTTTTTACCAGATTGTGCAAAAGCACCATTGTAAAAATCAAATTTTGAAAGTTACCTTGTAAAAATTTGAGAAACTGACTAGAGCCAAGTGCAAAGCTCAGTCAATTGTATCCTATTTTGACGACTATTCGAGGGTCAAGGCCAAGCCCCGATAGATCGTGTTTTTTTTTTTTTTTTTTTGCGTAGTGTGTTGTGTTGACTATCTTGTCATTTTTGTTCTGATTCTTGGTGCGACACTTCAACGCTAAAATGTCTAAGTTGATTAATTTGTTTTCTGATTCCGACAAACTAGAAGGCACCAAATCTTATAAAACATGGCATCGTCTCATCGAAAGCACACTCATTTACAATGAATTATGGCAAGGAATATGTGATGGAGATGTTAAGCCGAATAAACCCACAGATGCAGCTGCATTAGCAAAATGGGAAATCAAGAATGCTAAAGCCTTAGCTCTTATTAAATCGTCTGTGAATGATGAAATGTATGTCCATATAGAAAATGATTTAGATTTATGGACTGCTTTGAAAACTTTTAAAGACCTCTTTGATACTCAACCTGAATCAAAGAAAGTCGATCTACAATTAAAATTGTTGCAACAAAAATTAACTGAAGGCGGTGATGTTCTTGAATATCTCTCAAGACTTAAGAATATCAGGCAAGAAATTATTAATGCTGGTTTTCCCGCAGTTGATGATAACTTTATGGTCACAATTGTAATTGCTGGGCTTCCTTCTTCCTATACGCATGTTTTAGAGACTCTACAAGTAACTGGGAAATTAGAAAAACTAAAGTTTGATGAACTTTGTGAAATGTTGAGTCAACATGATAAAACTTTTGGGAAGAAGAAGAAAGTTGGTGAAGATGTTTTTCTCACAGAAGCCAACACTAGTAAGTCATCAACAGATAGTTCCCGAGGAAGAGGCAGAGGGAATCAGAATCAAGTAGCACATAATCGAGGTCGAAGCCAAAGCAGAGGCAACAATTTTAACAGAGGAGGAAGAAATAATTTTCAAGGTAGAGGAAACAACCAAGGAAGAGGCAATTTTCAAGGACAAGGATATAATAATGAAGGTCGAGGAAAATCTCAAAATAGAGGTCAAAGCAGAGGCAGAGGACAATCTTCAGGAAGAGGAAGAGACTTAAGTCAAATTGTGTGTCGAAGATGCAACAAAGTTGGCCATTATGCTGAAGATTGTCGAACTTCACTTAATAAAATTCCCAAGTTTCAGCAGCATTCAGCGCAATTTTCCAATGATCAAGATGAAGATAACTCAGAATATGTTTTTACTTCCTCACCAGCATCACAACTTTCATCCCATCTTAGAAGTGACTATGAAGATGCCTGGATCTTGGATTCCGGGGCAACTCAGCACATGACTTGTCGACGTGATTTTTTTTGGAATTTTCAAGATTGCCAGCTTAATTCCATTTTTCTTGCTGATGATACAAAACATACTCCTTATGGAAAAGGAGTAGTAAAAGTTTTTCTCCCTGGTATTGGAGAAAAAATGATTTCCAATGTATGGTATGTACCCAGTTTCAAGAAAAATTTGCTCTCTTTAGTCACGATTTGACAAGCAGGACATCAGGTGATTATGGAAGATGGTTTAGTGAAGATTAATTCAGTGAAACAAAACTTGAAAACAGTCATGACAGGTTATGAAGATGGAAAACTGTTACGGATGAAAGGGACAGTTATTCCAAGGCATTCTGATTTTGCAGGGGCAGTGACTACAGGTATTTCACCTATAAGACTATGGCATGTAAGATATGGACATTTGAATTTTGACAGTCTTTCTCAATTGCAGAAACAAGGAATGGTTAAAGGACTTCCCACATTCAAAAAGGAAAATGCAAAATGTGAAGCTTGCATTTATGGCAAACAAAATTGAGAAAGTTTTCCAACAAGTTCATGGCGTGCAAACAGGCGGCTACAACTAGTTCACAGTGATGTTTGTGGTCCACTACAAACTTCATTTGGTGGTTGCAAATATTTCTTACTATTCATTGATGATTTCAGCAGAATGACTTGGGTTTACTTCTTGAAGAACAAGTCAGACGCATTTGATAAGTTTAAAATTTTTCGCCAACTTGTTGAAAATGAAGTCAAAGAAAAGATAGGTACTCTCAGGACAGATAATGGGGGAGAATTCACTTCAAATGAATTCAAAACTTATTGCAGTGAAAATGGCATAAGACGACATCTCACTAATGTTTACACTCCACAGCAAAATGGAGTAGTCGAAAGAATGAATCGCACTTTGTTAGGAATGGCAAGATCCATGTTAACATTCAAGAGGTTAAGTCCAACATATTGGGCGGAAGCAATACATACAGCTGTCTACTTAAGAAACAGATCTCCAACTGCTTCTTTAGACGGAATCACACCTTATGAAGCTTGGTTTGGTTTCAAACCTCGAGTTAAACATCTTAGAGTTTTTGGGTCAGTGTGTTATGCCTTAGTTCCGAAAGAAAAACGAACTAAGCTTGACTCAAGAAGTTTAAAATGCACAATGATTGGCTATTCTGATGAGAAGAAAGGGTATCGTCTTTTGACCAATGGAAAATTCATTGTGAGCAGGGATGTCATTTTTGATGAAACAGAGAGTAAGAGTGCTGAAGAAATTGAAAATCTTCTTCACGAGTTAGAAACCAAAGGAAGTAAAAGAAATGGAAAAATGCAAAGTCAACCAACTTCACCAAATTGGTATGAACTTGATTTTCCTTCCTCTAAAGATGAGTCATCCAGTCCATCTACATCAACAACATCATCTGGGTCTTCTAGCAGTTCATCCACATCTCCAAGCAGCAACAGTTCTTTTGACAGTGATTCTCCACATTCTTCACCTGAACGACGAACATCAGTTTATATTAATCCTCTTTACAATGATGGGGACTTTACAGAAGCGCAAAAAAGTGAGCACCAACTTCCGAAATGGGCAGTTCAACTTTTGAAAGATGTAAAGCCTGATGAACAGAATAAAACTGGCACCAGAAGGACACATAGAAGTGAAGGCAATTTTGCCTTGATAGCAAATGATTTTACTGAACCTTCCACATACAAAGAAGCAGTAAAACATAAAGAATGGTAACAGGCTATGGTTGAAGAATATCAAGCAATAATTGATAACAACACTTGGAAACTTGTTGATTGTCCAGCAAATGTTAAACCCATAGGATGTAAATGGGTTTACAGAATTAAGTATAATCAGAAGGGTGAACTTGACAAGTATAAAGCATGAATTTTCGCAAAGGGTTTTGTGCAGCAGGAAGGCATTGATTATGAAGAAACTTTTTCCCCAACAGCTAAATGGAACACCATCCGATTAACACTTGCATTGGTCGCTCAAAAAGGATGGAAAGTTCATCAAATGGATGTGAAAAGTGCTTTTCTCAACGGGGATTTACAGGAGGAAGTGTATATGACCCAACCACCAGGTTTTGAAGTTGAAGGACAAGAACATAAAGTCTGCAAATAGATCAAGGCTTTATATGGATTAAAACAAACTCCCCGAGCTTGGTATGCAAAGATGGATGAATACCTTAAGAAAGTTGGTTTTCAACGAAGTGAATTTGATGATACTTTGTATGTGCGACAACAGGGCAAACATCTGGTCATTCTTGTTATGTATGTAGATGATTTGATCATTACTGGCAATCATGATGATCATATTGCACAGGTGAAAAAGGAGTTACATGCAGGTTTTAAGATGACAGATTTGGGATTACTTCACTACTATCTTGGAGTTGAAGTCTTCCAACGTCCACATCATATTTTCATTTCTCAGAGTAAGTATGCAGCAGAGGTTCTTCAACGATTTGGCATGCAAGATTGCAAGCCCGTTCTCACCCCCATGGAGCAAAACTTGAAACTTTCAAAATTTGAAGGGGGGGAAAAGGTGGACAGTACAACTTACAAACAGTTGATTGGCAGCTTGATTTATTTGACAAATACTCGTCCTAATCTATCTTATGCAGTCAGTATTCTTTCACATTTTATGCAGGAACCACGAGACAACCACTGGAATGCAGCTAAAAGAGTTCTTCGATATATCCAAGGAACAAAAGATTTTGGTCTTCTTTACACAAAGACTAAAAATTTTGTACTTGGTGGATATTCTGATGCCGAATTTGCTGGGAGTATTGATGATCGAGCATCAACATCAGGTTATTTAATGAATATGGGGTCAGCAGCAGTATCTTGGAGTTGTAAGAAACAAGCTACAGTGGCCACTTCTTCAGCAGAAGCAGAGTACATTTCAGCATGGGAAGCAGCATGTGAAATTGTTTGGTTGCGCAGAATTTTGCAGGACTTGGGCATTTCTCAGGCATAAGCTACATCATTATTCATTGACAGCCAGTCAGCCATCAAACTTGCCAAGAACCCAATTTTTCATTCAAAGACAAAGCATGTGGACACCAAGTATCATCATATCAGATCTCTCATTGCCAAAGATGTCCTCAAGCCAGTTTATTGTCCTTCCGAAGATCAGATCTCTGACATTTTCACGAAACCGCTTGGCAGAATAAAATTTACTAAGTTCAGGGATGAACTTGGTATCTGTTGTAATGTATCTTTGGATCATAGGGGGGAATGTTAGATGATCCAAAAATAATTTATTATCATAGGTTATAAAATTGAAATAAAATAATTATTAATTTAAGAAATTAAATTAATAATTATTATTCTAGAATGATTCATTATTTAATGGAGACAATTAGAAATTAGTATATTGTTGTAACAAGATATGACTATCCAAATGTGTCGTATCTTAGGCTCTATTTTAGGAGATTAGTTAGCTAGTTGGTTTGAATAGCATTTAATGTAAATGGACACTTGTTATTTAATAAGTGATCCATAATTAGAGGTAGTTAGGACATGGAGCTTATAAATAGCTCATTGCAAGAGTGTTTGGTTGTTCGGGTGTAAACTCTTGCAAAATCAATTATGTAATTGTTTTTTCCCGATTAATAAAATTACGTGTCTGAGGACACTTCTGCCATTAGGATTCCCATGGTCAACTAGGTGTAGGCAGAGGAGTGTATAGGCCTTGCTTCTTCATGTTCAGTTTGGTAATGGTCAATTCTGTGTAGGATTTGATGTACTTTCCAACATACAATTGAAGGTTCGGCCAATAAAAATACTTCTGTGACACTCTACCCCAAAATGTCCAACGACCCGACTGTAGTGCGCCTCCCAAATCATCTTGGCATGCTCGCTTGAAGGAACACAAATGTGTCTGAAGTGGAATAATAGTGCATCCTGGAGGTGAAAATTTGGAACTTGCTTACCTTCCAGGAGTGTCTGGTATGTTCTGCCAAATTCTAGATCACTCTAGTAAATATGTGACCACCCTGTAGTCTCGTTCCCACAATAGTCGAGCACAGTGGTTAGCACCATGACCAGTGGTTGTTTAAGATAGTCTGCAACATTGTTGGTGCTTCCCTCCTTGACCTTAATGTTCAAATGGGACTGTTGCAAGTATGTGGACCATTTCAGATGGTAATCATTCTAAAACTTCCCTTATGTCAGTATGAAATGCAGGGGTCGATGGTCTATGTGGATGGCCATTTCCTTCCCCAGAATGTAATGCTTCCATTGTTGGTCAGCCTGCACAATGGAATACATGTATTTTTCATAGGTGGGATACTTTTAGACAGTGACTAAAAGTGTTTCACTGTGATATGCCACTGGATGCCCCTGCTGAGTAATAACAACACAAATATTATAGTTGGAGGCATCTGTCTCGATCTCAAATGGTTTTTGCAGGTATGTTAATGTGAGCACTGGTGCAGAGTAGAGGCAATGCTTCAACAAGGAAAAATCCTTCTGTTGGGATTTAGACCAAAATAATTTATTTATTTATTTTATTTTATTTTATTTTATTTTTTATTTTGTTTTTTATTTTTATTTTTTTCGCTCCGCCCTTGGTGACTTGACTAAAAGGCCAAGTGATATGAGAGAACCCAACACGAACCTGAGATAGATATTGCTAAGACCCATAAAGTTGTGGAAATTTGCTAGAGTAGAACTTGGGGTTGGCCAATCTCGAATGACTTATTTCTTGGCCGAGTCCACATGCACACCCTTCTCATCAATGATGTACTCTAGATATTGCACTTGGGTTATGCCAAAAGTGCATTTCTCCAAATTAGTAGACAACTTGAGTTGTCGCGGGGTTTGAAGGACCTATCGAATATGGTGGAGGCACTCTTCCCAAATCTGCTTGAAGATAAAGATGTCACCTAATTACACCACAATGAATGGATTAGTGAAGGGTTGCAAGATGTCTTCCATCAATCTCATGAAGGTTGCGGGGGCATTTTTCAACTCGAAAGGCATGACCAACCATTCGAAAAGGCCCTCCTTTGATTTTAAGGCAATCTTCCACACATCAGAGGGTCCGATAGGCACTTGGTGATAACCGAGCTTCAAGTCAATCTTGCTGAAATATTTGGCCCCCTTGAGCCTACTCTAGAAGGTCATCAATTTGTGGGATTAGGTACCTATACCAGACATTGATAATTTTCAGCACCGGATATTCAATACAAAATTTCCAGATCTCGTCCTTCTTTTGTACCAATGCAATCAGTCTCCCTTTGGGTGATGAGATTGACCTCAATTTTCCTCTTGATCTCATCGTTCTCCAGAACAGAGCGACCATAGATCGGTCCATTGGGTAGCAACGCGCCTAGGGTCAGATCAATGGAGTGCTTGACCTGATAGTGCATAGGCACCCCTATAAGTGAGGCGAAAATGTCCTTGTACTCCTCCATGACCTTGTCCATTAGTTGCTGCTATGCGGAGGAGCTTTGTATGGAAGCCGTGGCCACAACCTTCTTCTTTCCTTGAGGGTGAATTATAAAGAAACCAAATTCTTGGTTTGGGAAATGATCTTACTGCATTGTTTTGCAATGGTCAAAGAGATGGTGCTAGGCAGGGCTACCTCCAGTATCCTGTACAACCTATCACCCAAAGTAATAATCATAGAGTGAGTTCTAGACTCATATACAACATGTCGCTTCCACAAGTATGGTTGTCCTAATAATACATCACAAACTTCAAGAGGAGCAACATCACACAATCCCTCATCCATGTACGATTGCGGATGTGATGTAGTCAATCAGGTTTGAACCCCCCGTCCTTCTTTCTACCCTGGAAAAGAAATATCCAATGAGAAGTGAGTGGAAGGTGTGATAGGTGCACGAACAAAGTGATGGGATGATATAAGCCCTCCCCCACCTTGACCATGCAAGGGTGACTAGAAGAAGGGGACCCAACCACTTCATGACCTTTGCTGAAATAAGGTTTTTTTGGCTCCCACTATCAATAATGAACTGCAATGGATAACCCTTCACCAACATTTGTGAGTGGAAGAGGTGTTCCCCCTACTCTAGATCTTCAGGCTCATTCTTCTGGATCTTAGTGGTGGCCATGGTGACACTGGGATCCTTGTCAATGATTTTCTTCCCTTAGCCATTCCCCTTATTGGGTTTCGATTCAGAGTTGGAACATGCGTTTGATTTAGAAGCCTTCGGCTCGGCCGCCAGTGACTGCTTGGCCTGACACTCACTTGTGTTGTGAGTGGAGCTCTTATGGAACTCATACAATTTTCCCCTGTCCTTCTTTGTCTTCATGGTGTTTTTATTTGCTTGCATATTTAGTGGGTTGTCTTGGTTCGCCTTGCCTTGGCTTTGTTCTTTGATTGGGGGTTTGGGGGCACATTTTTCCTTCTTCAGATTCGCAAATCCAAAGTCTCACTTATTTTGTTTAAACTTCTCAATATTGACATCATATTGGTATGCCGTTCCGAGTGAGGAGATGCACATGAACTCCATCTTGTCTTGGATGTACTTGTGTAGACAGTCGCAGAACTTGAGTACCAAATTCTACTCAGAATCCTTGATACCTAGCTTCGTGCGAAGGGTATGGAAAACATTTCTAAACTCTAGTGGTCCCTTCCCTACAGTAGCGTGGTCTAATTTATGTGTTTATTCGCATATCTCTCGACAAGGTAATATTTTTCCTTGATGGCGTCTCGGAAATTATTCGAAGTTGGTGCAATTGAAAATAGTGAGGATTTCCTCTCATCCTTTTGTTCACAGTAGGTTTCGCACCAATCCTTGACGTGTGGGGCGGCTTTGAGAAGTGCAAAAGTAATCTTTTCTCAATTGGAAAAGTTATGAACTGGAAAATATTATTCCAATAGATTTAACCATCTATCTATGATGTCTGCATCTACCTGGACCTCAAATATGGGAATATCAAAGTTAACTTGTACTTTAAAAGAAGTAGTGCCTCCAGAGTGGTTGCTGGATGAAGATGCGTCACTTGTGGGTAGTCGTCAAAGGATCTAGGCAAAGTTATCCATCATCACATTCCTCTATCACTTGAGGGCTTCCTCGAGTAGTATTTTGAAAGGATCTCCTGCCCCCTCATCTTTATTTTCTTATGCCATGGGAGGTCATTGGGTTTTGCGAGGCTAGTCTTGCAAAGGTTCAACCAGATCGAGCCTTAACTCCTTATACCCTGGCGTTGTTCGGTACATGCAAAGAAAAATAGAGAAAGAGAAGACTACTTTGATACCACTAATCTAGACTTATGCATGAACATAACGAAATACATAAATACCCATATACACAGAGATGCAGTAGAAATAAAACTTCATTTCATTAATATAAAAAAACTCAAATATGCTTACATACAGAAATAAAAATAAACTAGCTCGGGCAATGGTAGCTTATCTCTGAGAAGAGATGTGGTGGCTACATGCCTCTGAACTGTGTTACAATGAGGCTTGAAGGTCTATTTATTATTGAGAAACAATGGAAAACCCTAAACATCCAAAAACCTAACCCTAGGAGATGAAGCACCAAAAATGTGGGCCTGGTTTCGGTAAATTGGTACATCAACTTCCTGGGGTCGTAATTTGGCATACCATCTATGTTTCTCTATCATAATACCTCGTTACAAAAATATCGAAGAGGAGGCTGAAAACACATAAGTGAACTAGTTTGGGACTTTTCCGGTCTCTTCGTTTTCCCAAAATCTTCTTTTAGTCCCTAAAAACGGCGTCAGAAGTTTAGGACCCGGAAAACTGTCAAAAATAGTATGTTGTGCTACAATTAAGGAAATTGAATAGTAACAATGGTGGGGGTCCAAGTGGAATAGGTAGGTTCCACCAATATCCACACAGATTAATCCTCCCCCCTTACGAGGCAATGGTCCTCATTGCATTGAGTGCCTCCATGAGATGGGTAAACTTTTGCTGAAATTGGTCCCTGGTGAGCCAATTTCCTTGGTGCAAGAGTTGGCCAGCTTTGAAAATATGATAAGGTTAGATATTTTGCTGGCAAGTGTTCTTGATCTACGTGTCCATGATCCGATCAATTTTGGCATGTTTCATGAACTCTGGGTTTAGCTCTGTGGGCCTAAGTTGTTTTCAATGTCTGATATGTCTAGTAATGGTGGAAAGTATGACCGAAGGCGAGCCATATTGAACACTGGGTGTGGGTCAAGGAATGGTGGAATGCTAAGCTCGAAAACATTGTCCCCTTCAGCCTTAGTGATGGTGTAAGGCCCATATCAAAGAGGGATAAGCTTGCGGTGGGGCCCATCAAGGTGCACCTTTTGAAAATGTAACCGAGCTTTGTCTCCCACCTGGAACTTGTGTGGCACCCAATGTTGATCATGATGCTCCTTGTACTTAGCATTGGCCTTTTCCAATATTTCATGGACCTCCTAGTAGATGTGTTGAATGCACTCAATGAATATTCTAGACCTATCAACTTCAAACTGGACATGTGTCGAATCTGCCTTGGTAGCTGCAAATGGTATGGCCACATCAATGGAACATAGTGGCTGGAATCCCAACCCCACCTGAAAGGGGTTGTGGCTAGTCTAGCTATGGAGAGATTTTTTGTAGTTGTGTTGGACATATGGATGGATTTCATCCCATGTTCATGGATGTTTTGAGTTACACATATGCCGAATGTGTAGATCATCCTGTTGATGGCCTATGTTTGTCCATCAGTTTGGGGGTGGAAAATCGTGGCCTTAGTGAGCTTGGTATCCAACATCGACTAGAGACTTGACCAAAATGTACATAGGAACCTATTCTCCTGATCTGAGATAATAGGTTGTGGGATCCAAAAATGTACCCACACTCATTCAAATAAGAGCTTAGCAGTGGCTTCTGTTGTGATACTCTTCTTACAGGGCGCCATAATGGCCATCTTAGAGAATTTGTCGACGACCACGAAAACGCAGTCGTTTCCATGCTTAGTAGAAGGAAGGCTTGACATGTAATCCATGGATATGGATTCCCAAGGTTGACTAGGAGTAGGAAAAGGAGTATATAGGCCTTGCTTCTTAATGGTCAGTTTTGCAATTGCGTAGGCGGTGTAGGATCTGATGTATTTCGTAACATCCTGTTGAAGGTTCAGCTAATAAAAAGACTTCTGAAGCATTGTGATTAGTTTCTCTACCTTGAAATGTCTAGCATCCTGACTATAGTGCACCTCCCAAATCATCTTGGCATGTTTTTTGGCATGGAATCCCCCCACAGCATGTTTTGGGGCTCAAAGCCTAAGTTTTGGTCAAAGGTTTTGTAAGACTCCGTGAATTGTAGGCGCAGAGCGCGAAGTAGAGGTTAAGTCATAGGGCTGTCTGCCCTAAAGTAATGTAATGTAATGAAAAGTCAAGTCGGCCTACCCATGGTCCACGGACCATGGGATTGTATAAATAGAGCAAGGCTCTAGGTTGTAAAGATAGTTAATAGCGAAGGAATGGTTCAATCTTAGAGTAGGATTCTACGTGTATTGGGTCGTAGTAGGAAGAGGCTCTGCAGCTGAGTACATAGAGGCCTAGTAGAGTCTGTAGCTGAGTGCGTGGACCCCTACAACTCAGTGCATAGGGCAGTGTTGAGTCTATAATCTGGATTGAAGATTAATAAAGAGAAGTTGATTCTTATTTCTGTGTATTTGTTGTGCATTGTCTTCTTTATGTTTATATTGGTTTATGTATCACGTGCATTGATGTGATTGCTGAATATGATGTAATAACCCTTGATCTTACACACAAGACAAGTAATTAGTTAATTAGCAAGGAACTGGGGTATTATACAAGTCGCACCCCGAGTAGGGTTGCGCGGAAATAGCACCACCGGTTGCGAAGTAATAGAGAGTGTGCGTAGCGACGGGTCGGACCGTGAACCTAGAGAAGCCCATCAGACATCCACAGGGTGTGGAAACATGGTTCTAGAACCCTCCCATACTACTTCGGGTGAGACCTCATTCCGCGCTCCGCGGATTGTTGCCAAAAGGGCTAGTAGTACAGGGATTTGCTTGGCTAAATCACCTCTAAACCTAGGTCAGGCCCATACAAGCCAACAAATGGTTCTGTTGCCAAGATAGGGATCTGTATAAAAGATGTTTGATGTCGTGCCACTAGAATCCAACAAAGAAAGAAATTGAAGAGTGGTTGGACAAGAAGATTCATGAGTTCGCGGCGCAGGAGAATAGAAATCCGCGAGTGTCTAAGAAATAGAGGTTGGAGCGCTACTTGTATACAGAAATCCATGAAATTTTCTTTGCATCCTTTCCTTCTGAGCTGTATGAGTGGATCGCGAAGTTAGCAGACAGCCAGGGAAGGTGTAGGCTCGACAAACCAATAGTGTGGACTCCAAAATTGGTGCATAGACTAGAAGCATCAGAAGATAATATAGCGCGAGCTATTGAACATTGGCTTGACCGAATAATAGGTGGATTTATCACTGAGTTTGGGGTAGACACGACCGTCAGCTACAGTGAGGTAGAGCAATGTTTTCTCAAGGGACCACGGGGTAAGTATATTAAATCTTTGAACACTTGGACTAAGGTGCTATTGTGTGAAAAGTGGGCTATGCAAATAAATTAATGTTTTGAACTACACGAAGCGGGAAGATCTACAGGAGCGGAAGTAGTGAAGACTTGGAAAACAATCCCTTAGTTTCACCCTCATGGGAAAGTGAGGAAGAGCTCGTGAAAGTTTCTCCGAGAAGCACGGTCAGTCTGATAAGGAAGCGAATTCCATGTTTACCACCTCCACCCACACCACCACCCATCTCACCCTCCTCACCTCCATCTCCACCCACCCCACCTCCACCACCAAACTTTAGTATGGTGAGTGTGATCAAACTACCAGTATTCAGAGGAGTGGGAAATGAAGATCTGGACCAATTCTGGTTCATGGTCAGAGCAGTATGTGAAGCACAGGGCGTCGTGGATGATAATATTAAAGAGGCTATGTTGGTGAGTGCGCTGCAGGATCACGCATTAACGTGGTATATCAAGCATTCTAATGACCACCTAAACACAGGAATTGTAGAGATCCAGGCCGACCTGAACAGGGAATTTAGCAGGCCAAAATCAGAGACACAATCAATCATCAGGTTTAAGGATATCGCGATGCTCCCAGGCAAGATCCCCTAGGATCTAGATCAAAGGCTGAAGAGTACAATCCGTGAAGCCAATAGGACATTAACAGATGCACGACATAGCGCATGGTTTGTGGCCTCACATACGCCACACTTAAGGACAACGCTGTCACAAAAAAAACTTTCCACCCAGGCCGAAGCGTTGGAGATGGAAATGAGATTGCATGAGACCCCTATATAAGACCCTGGGTTGGGAGTCTAATGAATCCACATGCAAATGAAAAATCTGTGTCTGGAGATGCAAATTTTGAAACAGGATAGGACACCTCGGTCAGAGGTGCACAAGGAAGTATGGTGCATAAAATGTGAAGGCCAAGGGCATGACAAGGAACACTGTCCAGTGCTTGCAAACTACTTGGTAGGATGAGGGCTAATGTCGTTAAGACCAGAGGCATAGGCAGAGCTGAGCGCGGCATCCACATTATGGTGCGCAATTTGCTAGATAGGAGGGAAACACACCATGGATAATTGTCATCTATTGCAGAAGTATACACAGATGTCCCAACAATTGTTTTATAATTTCTGCAGGTCGGTAGGCCATGACGAATGCTTGTTATAGACATTTTTGTGCCTCGCGACATGGAGCATGAAATGTCAATAATTACAGGGATCCTCAGTCCCTAAACATGTTGTTCTTACCCCTAAAAGAACAAGGTCATCAAACCACAGCACTTCCAATCAGTTCTCCACCTGAAAACACTTCAAAACAGGCTATTTTTGGATCATGTCAGCTGCTCCACTGAGCATCTGCGCTGGAATGCAACTGCTCCTCCTTGTACCTGCGCTGGAAGTCAAATCTAATGAAGGCTACCTGCGCTGGGCGAGATTGGCCAAGTGGCACAGTCATTCTGCAAGGTGTCAACTGCCCAGGAAGCTTCCAAACTGACACTTGGTTCATGAGATTCGCCCTGTGATGAGTAAGAGGTACTTGATCACCATGTGTAAGCAAGGATCTCCAAGTGGACTCAAGAACTGAAGATTAACTGAAGAGGGAGAGGACACTAGTCAGCTCTATGCCAGCCTCAAGCTGACTCATCCTCTCTTCTTCTCTCCTATATATAGAGCTCTTCTATGAGGTCTAAGGGGGCTGGAATTTTGTGTAAAGCAAGGAGGTGCTGTTGGTTTACAGTTAGAGCTATTGGGTGATTGTTTTACTAGAGGTGAAGAGGAGAGTTCTTGCTGCTGGGGAGGTGCTGCTAGATTGGAGCCATCATTGGTTGTAACCTTCTCAGAACCCTGTTACTTCTATCAATAAAGTTTTGCATGTTCTCCTATATACTTGTATTGCATTGATGTATTGTATTTACATGTATATTTGATTCACTCTAATCCATGCATCAGTTATGAGTACATGTATCTTGTAGTTTCCTCTCTTGTTCTGTGCAGGATCTGTGTGTAGCTGGACCGGCAAAGAGAGCAAGGAGCTGGGAACAAGAGACAAAGAGAGAGGATAAGGATCGACTAAGCGAAAGACACCAGGTTGGTTAATCTCTTCTTCCTTCTCTCTGTACTTTCATAAAGGAGAACATCAAAGCTTTACTTTCAGTTGTTGCTAAAGACTGTCACCTTTAGAGTAGGGATAGGGTCATCCGAGTCGGATACTTTTCCCCACAACAAACTGGCGACTCCACTGGGGAGCCTAGTATCTTGTTGGTGTTTGTAGTATTTTGCTATTCATTTCTTGAAGAAAAGAGTACCAAATCGAAAAGCTTTTGACTATATCAAAAGCGAAGTAGAGGGTCTGCTACTCTTGCTCATTTGCTGAGCAAATTCAAGATTTGAAGAGCTTATCTACAAAAGACTCTTTACTCTTTGTGATAGATCTTCATCCTCTTGATCATCCCTTAGCCTGTACTTGACCTATAGCTTTTTATTTCAGCAAAAACAGTGCATTTTTTAGCTTTTTATGACCCGGAATTCCTTGTAAACGCAACTCTCGTGTCTCAGTGCAGGCTGTCCACAGGCAGTCTGCATTTCAGCGTAGGTAATCCCTTCGGGAACTGCGCTGAGAGTCAAACTGACAGACCAGAGCCTGCGCTGGTCCAGTTAGCCAGTCTCTTGCTGAGGTTTCCCTTTGTGTCTGAGCCCTGTTTTCATTGATTTTTTGCTGATTGCTTGCTGGTCATTGTACTTGTTGTAAGCCAACTTTCCTTGACATTATTCCGCCTCAGTTGTGTGATGAAACTGTGAATGTTCTTTTAGTATTTCTTGTTTCAGTTACAGTTTCCCATTGTGAAAAGCGAACCAGTATAGCTGTGGCCTCTTAGATCCTGAACTGTAAAAGTGTCTTTGTGATCTTAAGAGCTAGTTTTATTACTATTCATGGCTGTTTGAGTTTGTTTGTTTTTCATTTTATGGTTTGAATTCATACATTTTTAGTGTCGAAACAAGTACCTGTAAGGCGTCTTTTGATTTTAGACAAAACTTGTTTGTTTACGCTTCAAATTGAATTCGAAAATTATACAACAATTTCCTTTTGTCTACATCAACATTAAAGGAAAAGAAAAGAAATACATGCATCTTGCATTTGCATTTTGATAAGTTTGCCTGATTGATCTAGGAGAAAGTGCATTAGTTTGTGCTTTGTGCTCTGTGTGGAAAGATAGTGTTTTTCTCTCCCCTCAGTAGTTAGGATTTTCAAAGCTAAAAAGATTGTAAAGCTTGCTTATCATTTTAGCTGCATTTAGGAATTTGTACCAATACATCTCGTGGTGATCCTGAAAGACAAACTGCTAAACAAGATCAACTTAAAATATATTGAATGAATCTAAAAATGCTTTGTAACATAACGCTCACAATAGAGGTCTAGGTAGAGACGTGTTCCGGCGTCGTTAAACGTAGTGACTGTCGATCTCTACGAAGGTGGGTGATTCCTCCTGAGGGACGATAGCACTAATACGGACTTGTGCTCCCGCGTACCGTCGCGTATATTGGGAGACCCCTATAGGCATTTATCCTTTATCCTTAGGAAGCCGTGTCGGCCGCCCTACTGATCGCGATGCAGTGAACACAGCATTCACGAAGATCGACCACCCGTACCGTAAAACGTATTCTGTGGTTTCACGAAAGGTTTGGCACACCCTCTGCCTAGATCTCCAGAGCAGTTTCTTTTGGCCTTTTTCAAACTCTATAACTGAAAAAGTCCAACCGAGCATTTGTCACTTCGGGCTCGTTAATACATCGAAGGCGACTAGAGTCATCTTTAGCTTTTTCTCGACTCTTAAAAAATGAAAAAGCAAAGTTGTGTCTAAAGCGTCGTTATAAAATTTATTTTAAGCGGAATAATCATCACCCTTCCCTCGTTGATCTTCGAAGTTAGTCCACCACAAGTGGAAGTTCCTGTAGAATCGCTAAGAAATCTTTTGGATAGACTAGATATGTCTGAACAACCGTCGACATCTAGGACTGTGTCGTCCGACACAGCTGCAGCAGAGCCTCCTGCTGCTACTCCAACGATGTTCGCTGGTATACCATCTGTCCCGGCAAATTGTCAACAACAAGCCGGAGTCCAATCAGGGACAACGACATGGTTAGTTCCTATTTCTTCATCCGGATTATCATCTGGTATTTCTTATGTTGAAACTCGCCAAATTGATCCATTTGGAGGTCAATCTGGGCAATCGATCCCCTTGAGTTCCGGATTGATACCATATGGGGGGCAGTATGCCCTTTCATTACCTCCTCCGGGAGGATGCCCATCCGTGAGTTCACAACAAAGTTCAGGTCAAACTGGAATTACATCCAGCGGTTGGGTACCAATACTGCCTCAACAACCAGGAGTTGTATATTCTATGCAACCAGTCCGCCCTGTGTCGAATGTTGCCACTATACCTGGTATGGTGATTGCGTCGCAAGTACAAGCGCTGCCTACTGTATGTCAACCCCAAGTTTCTCAGGTTGCCATACAATAGCCTCTTGTCTCGACATCTCAATCGCAACCTCAGGTCAGTGCCTCCTTATCTGGAGTGACTCAGGATCAAACAAGTACTGTGACTCCTCATCTTGGTCAATCATCTAGTATTGGGCATCAGCAAATGGTCCAACAACCAGAGTTGGTTAGAACTCAACAACTGCAATTCCAGCAATCATATCAAGGACCTGAGCAACAAGTCTTTGTAAGTAATGGGCAACCATACTATAATGGTTATACCCATCAACCTTGTCAAAGTTGCCAACATTATGCTGGTATGCAAAGACCCACTGCTCAGGCGATTCCATCTTATCCTGGATATGCTTCGCCTAACCTGAATCAACAGTTGCCCTTTGTAGCAACTCTAGAATTACCAGATCTAAACCGGCTGACGAATGATCCAATTGCTTATGCCCCTTGGTGGCCAGCGATTCCACACAAACTTCCATCAGACATTCCTAAATTTAATGGAAATCCTGGTGAAGACCCGTCGAATCACGTGATGACATTCCATCTATGGTGTTCATCAAACACCTTGAATGATGATTCGATAAGACTTCGCCTTTTTCAGAGGACGTTAACGGGTCCAGCGGCAAAATGGTATATTGAATTGCCTAGAGCTTCGTTCGACAACTTCAGTACCTTAGCTACAACCTTTTTAACCCATTTTCAATTACCGATAAGGTATGAAACGGGAACAGAACTCCTTACCAACTTCAAACAGACGACTGCCACCCACATATCTGATCATATACATGAGTGGCGTCGTCGTCGTAGGATGGTGAAAACATATGTTCCCGATCAGCTATTAGCTGAATGGTTTATAAAGTCGTTACTTCCGGCCATAACGGAAGATGTGGCCAAAGGGGGAGTCGTAACAGAAGAGCAAGTTATAGCTCGTGCGCAATATCTAGACTTGGTTTATACTCAGTCTGGCACGCTCTACGACAAAATACCTGACGCCCCTAGACCGGAATTCTCAATTCCTCCTCCTCCTAAATCAAACAATGACTCTCACGCCGGCGATGACGTGATTGGCAAGCATAAAATTTACAGTCAAAATGCAAATGAAAAACTTCTTGTCTCAGAAGTAAATGCCATGTCGACTGACAAAGGCAAAAAACTGAAGCAACTAGGGGGCAAGAAGAAAAAGACAGGAAGAAAAAGGAAACCCCCGGCAAGGTGTCATATATGCGATGAGGATCATTGGACGAAATATTGTCCACATATAGCTGAGGTTAAGAAACTCTTCAAGAGTTCAAAAACCCCAGCAGTATTGACTGATCCGTTTCCTAATCCAAGTCAAAATCTGGTTGCTAATCAAAATGCTTCCGGATCCCAAGTGCTTATGTTGTCTACCTCGAAGCAACAGAATAATGCTTTGACAAGGAGTAAAGATTACGGGAATCCAAAGCTGTCGAACAACAAGGTTAATGAACGACCTAGTAGTTCAACAACAACTTTGACCGAAGTTGTGCCACCCATCGTTCCTGAGCCAATGATAAAGTCACCAAAGGGAGTAGTACACAAATCGACATTTAATCCTCGTGCCAAAGGAGCACAGAATTATAATATAGTAAAGGACCTGGCCCAATCGCCGTCCACTATGTCGACACTTGAAGTACCACAAAATTGCCCCTCCCAAGAGAAAGCTTTATTATCAGCAATAGGTGGGATTGGCCCAATGGATTCCAATCTTGTGGCCTTTGATCATAAAGGATATGACCCTCAGTTACCAGCTCAACTAGCTTTCCTTATTCAAGTGAAAGCCCTCAACAAAACTGTTCATCGAACAATTATTGATGAGGGGGCATCTACATGTCTTATGTCGATGAGTTGCTGGAAAGATTTAGGCTCACCACCCTTGTCGAAATCGTCAACGACGTTAAAAGCATTTGATGGACGATCATACACTCCATACGGGATTTTAAGTAACTTGCAAGTTGAACTGGGGGGCAAAACAGTAGGAATTGATGTTGAAGTAATTGATGGAAACCTCGATTACAACATCCTACTAGGAAGGCCCTGGATCTATGCCATGGCCGCGGTTGTGTCGACCTACTTCAGGAAGATTGCATTTCCCTTCCAAGAAGGAATTACAATCATTGACCAACAAACTTTTCTCCCCAACAGTTCACAAATTACAGGAAGCATTCCAATGATCCATGGAAGGAATCATTTGCTTCAAAATATCGGAATAGGTCTCCTAAAAGACCCTGCCTTAATGGGTACTTTCGCCCTACCGCCTCCAAGTAATCTGGCGGGAGTGGCCACGGTGGAAACCTACAAAATGAAATCTAATCCAATCTTCTGGTTGGATTCGGAAGATTCCTAAATATTTTGTCGGCTCCGAGGACAGTTCTTATCTCGTGTCAACCTCGTTAAAAAATGAAACAAGGAGTTATGAGGATAGTTCTTTTACTATGTCAACCTCATTAAAAAATGAAACAAATCCCCTTTTCAAAATTCAAAGGTAAACCTTCACTCCAATCACCAAGTTGAATGCAATGAAGCTTGGGGGGCACCCTCCTTTGACATGCGTTATTATGATGCTGGGGGCATGCAATATCGAGCAGTTTTAGCACATAGTTCATGCTCGTTAAAAAATAAACGCAAGATCCGAGCAGTTTTAGCACATAGTTCATGCTCGTTAAAAAATAAACATGAGTTATGAGCAGGCTTTCTTTTAGAGTTCAAGCTCATTCAGAAAAAATGAACCGGTAAATAACCTTTTGAGATCGTAAATTCATCAGCCATAAAAGCCTTGGTCGTGTTTTGCACCGTCACCTCCACTGTTCATTTGGCCGATCATTCACCTCCATTTGTGTGTTTACCTCTTTTGAGAAACAGCTGCGAAGAGTGATTTCACCTAGCCATCCTTGTGACATTGCCGTGATTGGAAAATTCCAATTTGTACCTGGAATCTGCTGCTATCCCTATTTATCACTCGTTCCTCAAAAAACGAGTCTTCTTTGAGCTCTTTTCACTGACTCGTAAAAAATGAAAAGTTTGCCGAGTTTTGGCCTTCCAGCTCGTTAAACGATCGGAACGCTATCCCTCCTCTAGATTTTAATCTTTTTGGACCTGAGGGATTATTGCACCAAAAGATCGAGCGCTTGTCTTGTTCGGCTTGTTAAAGCAATCGAAAATTCATCCCTTCTGTATTGTTTTATACTTTTTCGGACTTAAGGGATTAGATGACGAAAAAGGAAGTTTGGAGTTAACTTTATGTACCTTTTCAGACTCTCTAAAAATGAAAAGGACCGAGTTATCCTTGTCGTTAGACTCGTTAAATTCATTAAATAGCGACAAACTTGTCTTTAGACGAGAACGAGTTTCCCTATCGCTAAGCTCGTTAAATCATAGCGATGGGCTTGCCCGAAGGGCAGGTTATAGAACGAGCATATGTTATCCTCCTCAAGCTTGACAAAAATAAAGGGGTACTGGTCAGAAATGACTGGGGAAAAATTGGGAGAACATCAAAGTTTAATGGTAGCAAGTCACTCTTGAACATGACACTTTTCCTCCATACCACATCGGGTTGGGTTGTTTCATTCACCGGTCTCATCACCATGGTCCTCGCCAAACCATCCACATTTGGGGTAATGCTACCGATCCATCGCATCAGTGTCGTTATATGTTCAAGAGGGGTCATTCTGAAAGTGTCAACCGTGTCCCATCCACTGCCATACATTATCCTTCATCCATTCATGATCGCCACCCTGAATCATATGTCACAGTTTGTTTTCACCTCAACTAAAATCATTAGCTCCGTTCCGTGTCATTGATGTGGGATTCATTAAGGCCCTCCTTTGACGGATCGCTTCTTGTCGACTTCAGCTCATTATCCAAGAAGTTGATCTAGGAACAACCCCATCAGTACTTTGAAGCTTGCATGCCTCAATGGCAAGTTTCTCACTTCCGGCGACAGGTATACATCATGACCTTCGACCAGAAGATTTTGCGTGGCGTTCGACGCCAAGTCCTTTATTCACGCCACGTAAATTGTACTGCGGTACCTTGAGGGTCATCGTCATTATTAGTGATTCCTCTCGCGCTTGTTAACGGTTTTCATTATTGACCGGTAATCAAGCGATGTCTTTCCATGTTCGACTTCAGCGAAATTCTCACATGGATCGACTTGTACTTAGAGTGAAGATCGAACGAGTTTGAAGACCCCGGATCTAGTTTCATCCATCCGGGCTGCGATATATATTCAGGAAATATAAAAGCATTTGCCATGTACATCATTGCAGCAGATGATCATCCTATTCAAAGGATGATAATTTCAGCAGAAAATTATCAGTCTACCTTCAGACGATCGTCTGTCATATGTACCAAAATGTATTTATAAAAGCTGAGCATGGGAATGCCCGCCTCAGCTAGATCATGAAAATAGAATGAAAAATAATGTATTGTATTGTATTGTATTACAGGGCGCCCCCTCAGCACTGGAATGAACTTCGGACCCTCTAGATAAAGCATCTCACCCGATAAACGGCCTCATACTTTAGGGGGCAACTGTTATAGACATTTTTGTGCCTCGCGACATGGAGCATGAAATGTCAATAATTACAGGGATCCTCAGTCCCTAAACATGTTGTTCTTACCCCTAAAAGAACAAGGTCATCAAACCACAGCACTTCCAATCAGTTCTCCACCTGAAAACACTTCAAAACAGGCTATTTTTGGATCATGTCAGCTGCTCCACTGAGCATCTGCGCTGGAATGCAACTGCTCCTCCTCGTACCTGCACTGGAAGTCAAATCTAATGAAGGCTACCTGCGCTGGGCGAGATTGGCCAGGTGGCACAGTCATTCTGCAAGGTGTCAACTGCCCAGGAAGCTTCCAAACTGACACTTGGTTCATGAGATTCGCCCTGTGATGAGTAAGAGGTACTTGATCACCATGTGTAAGCAAGGATCTCCAAGTGGACTCAAGAACTGAAGATTAACTGAAGAGGGAGAGGACACTAGTCAGCTCTATGCCAACCTCAAGCTGACTCATCCTCTCTTCTTCTCTCCTATATATAGAGCTCTTCTATGAGGTCTAAGGGGGCTGGAATTTTGTGTAAAGTAAGGAGGTGTTGTTGGTTTACAGTTAGAGCTATTGGGTGATTGTTTTACTAGAGGTGAAGAGGAGAGTTCTTGCTGCTGGGGAGGTGCTGCTGGATTGGAGCCATCATTGGTTGTAACCTTCTCAGAACCCTGTTACTTCTATCAATAAAGTTTTGCATGTTCTCCTATATACTTGTATTGCATTGATGTATTGTATTTACATGTATATTTGATTCACTCTAATCCATGCATCAGTTATGAGTACATGTATCTTGTAGTTTCCTCTCTTGTTCTGTGCAGGATCTGTGTGTAGCTGGACCGGCAAAGAGAGCAAGGAGCTGGGAACAAGAGACAAAGAGAGAGGATAAGGATCGACTAAGCGAAAGACACCAGGTTGGTTAATCTCTTCTTCCTTCTCTCTGTACTTTCATAAAGGAGAACATCAAAGCTTTACTTTCAGTTGTTGCTAAAGACTGTCACCTTTAGAGTAGGGATAGGGTCATCCGAGTCGGATACTTTTCCCCACAACAATGCTCCTGCCAAAGATTTGAACTAATGATGGATCAAACTCCTGCCTACAGGGTGTAGACCAAAATGCGAGCCCTCGACCCAAATTCAGGGATGGCGTGCGCTGGGTTTCAGGGGCGCATTCAGGGTCGAGGCGGAATGGGACCAGGAAGGGGTCGCGGCCAAATAATTTGTTATAATTGCAGAGGGCCAGGGCATTATGCCCATGATTGTACAAACCAGACTAGAATGTCATGTTGATACTGTACTCAGTTTGATCATGAGGTAGAAGATTTCCCTTCACTAATAGCGAGGATGCGCGAAAAGGGGATACTCCAGCCCCCTCTGACCCAAAATTTACAAATGATGAGGTCTGAGCCGTGCGAAGAAGACCCAAATGTAAACATGATTCTTAGTAGCGGTATGACCACGGGAGATGATAAAGGGAAGCAGTTAGAAGAAAGTGCGTGGGTTCGCAAGGCTCCTACAAAGGAACCTGAGTTTGATTTAGAACCCGTGAATGAGACATTCATGGAAGCTACGAAGAGCTTCACGGAGGCCTCCACTTCAAGTAGTAAGGATCAACTAGAACCAAGGATGGATCCTTCAATGTTCACTACCTTTCTGGAGACATGCATGAAACTATTGCGTGACAGCAAGGCAATAAAAGCATTATAGGAACTTATCGCTAGGTGCACGGGATCAGGAGAACTGCGCGTGGTCTAGAAACTTGGAAAGCATGCATTGCGCACAGGAAGGGAAATGAGGTTGACTGCACAAATATGTGAGTACGAAATGGATCAGGTAATCCTGGATATGGGTTCAGACATGAATGTACTACCAAAGAAAACATGGGAACGCATGGGCATACCCACGTTACAATGGTCCCCTATTCAGTTACAAATGGCGAACCAATAGAAGATTTTTACCATGGGACGATTGTAAGGGGTAACAGTCAATATTGAAGGAGCGAGCACGCAGGCGGATTTTGAAGTGATAGAGATTGTCGATAAAAGCAATCCCTATCCTACGCTATTGGGAATTGACTGGGCTATCGATATGAACGGAGTTATAAATCTGAAGAAGCGCAAAATGATCTTTGAGAAAAAGTCACTATGCGTAATAGTACTACTAGATCTAGCCAACGGAGCACGATACACTGAATCGGTGCACGACAGCGATAATGATGACAATCTCGAATATATATACAAGATAACTGCACAAGGAGATGATTGGGTGAATCCGACTGTAGATGGAAGGATTTCATGGGAGCGCAAAAGCTCCTGCACTTCGGATTCAGACGAAGAGATAGAGCGATGGCAGAATCGACTGCACAAAGTAACAACGCTGAACTACAACATGATGATCAAATCATTACGTTGCATGACAACAGAGGCAAGGGAGCTGCTAACATATGATGGATTAATAGCGGTGGATGAATTTCTGAGCAAATTTGAAAGCGTAGTACCAGAACAACAACAGTTCGATGCATTGAAATGGGCACTGTGCGCAACATCCACATGATGGTGGGGTACGCATCAAGGAAATTTTGCGGACTGGCATGGGTGCAGAAGGATGATGCACCTACAGTTTGGAAAACCCCAGCTTCAAATGCAAGTCAGTAAACAAGGGCGTAACAACTTGCGTGCCCACCTTTCTCGATGGGTACAGACATATGCTGTAAAACCCACACAAGCACACACCAGCCCCAGAATAGAGAATTAGAACAAATCGTAGCAGCAAGAAAGGCGGCGCGCTCTACCAATTCTCCACGACGAAGACTTCGGTAGGGTGTGTGGAGTACTCAACAAGGTTCACGAGGCGAGACAAAATGATTGGGACTTATGTGTGCTAGTGGTTCAATGGGCCTACTGAACCATGTGCAAAACCCTGAATGCATAGACGATTCCAAAGGAGCGGAATAGAATGGAGATGGTAATTACTCAAGAAAATACAAAAAGGAATCCACATGTACTAGACCCTGTAGTAGTGACAGTGCGCAATGACCAAAAGGAAGAAATCACACATCTACGCGAGGTCGAACATATAAGGATTCAGGAAGCCATCCGGCGAGGGAACCTTAGACTTCGCGAACTCAAAGAGGACTGGGTACGATTGAGGAAGAAAAACATGTGGATGGACACTGAAATTAAAAGGTTGGAAAACAAGATCACACAAGCATGTCTCATTGATAAAGCAAGGATGACAAAGCAAGATACGGATGACCATACCACTACATTAGAAGAGTGTCACTGAGAATTTATGACTTTGTTGCCATGGCTACGACCACACCTCACCAAACACAGTAATCGGGGGAGCGCACTGCACAGAGTAGAATGTGCAGCGCCGGGGGTCACGCAAACAATTGAGGAGTTTCCACAGACTATGCAAGAAGGTGAGTTGAAGTATCACACAGGTGGTGCGACCACCTAACTAGTCGGAGGAAGCACAGTCTCAGTGCTCTAGATGGTTGAAAGAGAGCGCGGAACTCTAAAAGAGTCTGTTTGGGAGGTGCGCGATGAGGGAGGTGCGCGCAGATTCAGCATGGCACAAGGTTCGCCCCCGTGCACGGGGGGCTGCGTTGCCGCACGAGTAGGCTAGGAAGTAACCATTGGTGTCATTGTTCATGATGAGATGTCTAATTTAAGGCAAAAGGGAGCGGGCGGCGGGCATTTAAGACACGAATTAAGAGCTAGATTTAGGGCAATCTGTTGCCAAGAAAGCATTGATGGCTCTGAATTGGGGGGAACAGTTGGATTTGAATTAAAAAGGCGCTATAAACTCCAAGGGCTAGCCACGAGACAACAATTGTTCATTTGAGATTTGAGAAATTACATAGAGCACAAAGTGTTGGGAGGCAAGCGAGATTTGAGCCCCGAAGTTTGCGAACAACCAAAGACAGCTCAAGCATGATGACAACTACCAGGAGATGTTTGGGCTATGCCGAAGAAACCACTGACGAGGCTGCGCAGAACCCCATGGTGGATGATGTTCCCGGAGACATTGGGGTCATGTCGGAAGTCTCGAAATCGCCTCAGATGTTGAGGCCCAAGAAAGATAAGCAGGCGATGGGACCAGTCTGCATGTCCCCGCGGAATCTGTGGTTCGATAAACTCTCCATGGAAGAAAATGGCAAGGATGTCACCATTGAGACAGAAGATGAGGAGGAGGACCTACAGTCTCTTGTAGATGATATAGAAGTAGCAGAAGACATGGAAGAAGACATCCAGCCGGTGCGCGCTGCAACAAAATTGTGTTTGAGGTCTCGACCCTGGGCGCGTGCCCACAATGAAGTTTGAAGATTGGGACCTCATAGACAGTGAGAAGTTCCCACATTTAGAGACTGAGAACCTCATGAAGAGCACGGAGGGGTCAGTTACAATGCTAGAGCCGCAGAAATGGCTGCACGGTGCGTAGAAGGCCAGTCTACTCCAGCTACTATGGATTCCACACTTTCATCGCATGCCTATCATAATTTTTGTCATCAGGCAGCTGCTTTTCCTGGTGCACGATGGGTACTTATGGCTGGAGGAGCCTATTCCCATCATGACGGATCTTATCCACAGGATTTCCCAGCTCCCTTGTAAGGGAAAGGACCCCGTGGAGATAGTCAGAAAAAGCAGATATTTAGCACTCGCAAAGGGCATGAAGAAGAAATACAAATTGGAAAAGAAAAATAGGGGTTACACAATCAGCAACATTAAAGATAATGGGGTGCACGTAGCCACCCAACTCCTGGCCAAGAAGGTAATACAAAAATGCTGTGGAGATGAGGTACCAGCGCCGGTAGTTGCGCTTGCAAAACAATGTGCGGAGGGGGTCCAATTCAACTGGGCCGAGTTCCTCTATGACGGGTTCCTAACTAACTACAAAGAAGCCCACGAGTAGGGTAAGGCCTTCCACTACACGTGGTTTCTCTTGTCAATTTTGCTGGTAACAGAGGAACTTCTTGAGGACAGTCAGTTCCCTAATATTGAACAGGACTTACGAGAGGCCACAAAGTATGCATCGCTCTGGGCTACGAAGGACACCACACGGATCCATGAAACAAAGATCTTATGGGTGCTCATGGAGGCGAACGTCTGGATGTGGATCAACAGGCGGCCGCTCCTATCCCCCACAGTGTACAATAGCCTACGGAGCTTTGCAGACTTCAAGGCAGATATGCATAATGTGTATATCAAGGCACATAAAGATCCAGCGTAGACATGGACCAAGCTCCCCTTTATTGCCATTGATGATGTGATCTTCTCAGTGCTGGAATCATGGCCTCCCAAGTGGCATGCCCTAGATCTGTTGGAGAAGGATAAAACAGTAGCACAAAAGTAGAAGGCTGCAACCAAGTTGCATATCACCTAGTTGGCCAAGCAAAAACACAACGAACAAGTGGTCACAGAGGTAAGGGTTGTCCGCGAGGCAGTGAGAGCAGCCGTAGAGTAGGAAAAGGCCGTCGAAAAAGTAGTAGCAGCGCAGGCAACAGGGGCCACCATGACGCAGGAGGAAGGGGGCCAGAACTTGTCTATAGGACAAGGAGCAGACACAACAGAAGGAGCGGACTCGACCACAATGTCCACCCAGCTGAAACGGTTGTGCGTCATGGAGAGATCAAGTCCATGGAAAAAGGTTAAGGCATCCAAAATAGACATCGAACCGATTACACTGACTTAAGGCGACCTCTACGACATTGGTAACATGGTTCTTGAGGTCACTAGGGAAGTGCTCCAGGAAGCCATGATGAAGCAACAGATTGTGTTGGGGGGCCTAAGGGCGTAGCTGTAGGAACCTTAGGTGTGGCCCCCACAGGAAGGAACAGAAGTTACCTACGGTGCCACAGGTACATCAACAGCGGAACAGCTGCTGCGCGCAAAAATGGCCAACACCATAGTGCTACCGGAAGGAGCGCTGACAGTGGAGAGTGAGGAGGATAGAGCCACGGTGGGCAGGATCAAGGGACTAGGCCTAAATTTGGTTTCCCTTCTGCGAGACACCCTGTACCAGCTGCAGGATGGCATAACAGCAGAGCTACGCGCTAGGTAGGGCTGTACGATCGAGGTATTGAGTGAGTAGAAGATCAACATCAAACAACTCAGCCTGCAGCGTGACGAGCTAGTGTCACAGAATCATCAGATCGTGTAAACCATTGGTGAAGCATGCCAATGTGTTATGGAATTTTCCATAGCCATAGACCTACCCACAGAGATGCAGATCCACTGTCTGGCAAGTGGATTCTGAAGCGCGTGAGAGGAAACAACGCGAGTACAACTGGAGTTGAACCTCTAGATTGCTGAGTTGCGGATGAAGGTGCAACCTTCCACTCTTCTAGAAGTTAAAGAACAATGCATTAGTCTGATTCAACAGGCTTGGAAGAAATTGGACGGGCAGTGTAGGACTATACCGGTATGTTGGATCAAGCTTTTGACATCCTCACATCCTTGTAGGAGGACCCCAACATATAGCACCTGGAAATAGAGGCGCGTGAACTACAGGAGTAGTATGACAGTGTAAGGGGAACTATGCAGACAGTCATCCTCACCCAACGGCTGGAAAAGATGCAGAAAGCAAGGGCACTGAAGGAATAGGTGGATGCTGCAAGACAGAAAGAGGTACTTCTCAAAGCGCATGTCCAGCCTTGGATTGATGAGGCCTTCACCGTTACGGCCAAGATTTAGGGGAAACTCACACAAATTTAGGGGATATATGCACTAAGGCAGATAGAGGATCCTCACAAAGAAGCATCGGATGAATGCATGTAGGAGGTCCAGCAAACCACAGAACAGTGCACCGCGGACCTCCGAGCAATACGAGAACAGTTGGAGGGGCTTCGTGTCAAGATCGCCGCACTAGCAGAGTGACTCGGGATGAGTCACGATGATTGTGTTGGGGGCCTGTTGGGCATGGAACCCCCCACAACATGTTTTGGGGCTCAAAGCCCAAGTTTTGGTCAAAGTTTTTGTAAGACTTCGCAAATTGTGGGCGCGGAGCATGAAGTAGAGGTTAAGTCATAGGGTTGTCTGCCCTAAAGTAATGTAATGTAATGAAAATTCATGTCGGCCTATAAATAGAGCGAGGCTCTAGGTTGTAAAGATAGTTAATAGCGAAGGAATGGTTTGAGCTTCGAGTAGGATTCTAAGTGTATTGGGTCATAGTAGTAGGAAGAGACTTTGTAGCTAAGTGCATAGAGACCTAGTAGAGTCTGCAGCTAAGTGCGCAGACCCCTGCAGCTGAGTGCATAGGGCAGTGTTGATTCTGTAATCGGGATTGACGATTAATAAAGAGAAGTTGATTCTTATTTATGTCTATTTGTTGTGCATTGTCTTCTTTATGTTTATATTGGTTTATGTATCACGCGCACTGATGTGATTGCTGAATATGCTGTAATAACCCTTAATCTTACACACGCAAGATAAGTAATTGGTTAATTAGCAAGGAACTGGGGTATTATACAGGTCGTGCCCCGAGTAGGGCTGCGTGGAAACAACAACATCGGTTGCGAAGGAATAGCAAGTGCGCATAGCAACGGGTCGGACCGCGAACCTCCAAAAGCCCATCAAACATCCCCAGGGTGCAGAAACCTAGTTCTAGCAACCCCCCATACTACTTTAGGTGAGACCTCAGTCCACACTCTGCGGACTATTGCCGAAAGGGCCAGTAGTACCGGGATTTTCTTGGCTAAATCACCTATGAACCTGGGTCAGGCCCATACAAGACAACACATGCTTGCTTGAAGGAATATAGATATGTCCCAGTTAGCATAACAATGCATCCTGGAGGTGAAAATTTGGAACTTGCTTACCTTCGAGGAGTGTTTGGTATGTGTTCTCGAATTATGTATCTCTTGTAAAGATGCGGCCACCCCACAGTCTCGTGCCCACAAGAGCCAAGAACAGTGGTCAGCGCCATGACCGGTTGTCAGTTGAGATAGTCTGCAACATTGTTGGTTCTGCCCTTCTTGTACTTAATGTTCAAATGGAACTGTTGTAGGTATGTGGACCATATCTGACGGCGATCATTCTACAACTTCCCTTATGTTTGTATGAACTATAGGCGTCAATGGTCTACGTGGATGACCATTTCCTTCCCTAAAATGTAATGCTTCCATTATCCACAGACATGCACAATGGAATACATCTCTTTTTCATAGGTGGGATACTTTTGGACAATGTATAAAGGTGTCTTACTATGATATGCGACTGGATGCCCCTACTAAGTAAGAACTACACCAATAGCATAGTCGGAGGCATGTGTCTCGATCTCAAATGGTTGCTGCAGGTCTGGTAATGTGAGCACTGGTACAAAGCATAGGTGATGCTTCAACTCAACAAATGCCTTTTTTTGGGATTCATACCAAAATAACTTTAATTTAGCTCTGCCCTTGGTGACTTGACTTAAAGGCCAAGTGATTAGAGAGAACCCCAACACTAACCTGCGATAGAAATTTTCAAGACCCATAAATTTTTGGAGCTTTGTTATAGTGGTTGGGGCTAGCCAATCCCAAATGACTTGTATCTTGGCTGGGTCCACATGCACACCCTCCTCATCAATGATGTACCTGAGATATTCAACCTCGGTCATGTTAAAAGTGCATATTTCCAAATTGGCACACAACTTGTGTTGTCGTAGGGTTTGAAGGACCTGTCGAATATGGTGGAGGTGTTATTCCTAACTCTGGCTGAAGATCAATCTGTCATCTAAGTAAACCACCATGAATGCATTGGTGAAGTGTCACAAGATGTCATCCATCAATCTCATCAAGGTTGTGGGGGAAACCGTCAACCCGAATGGCATGCCCAACGATTCGAAAAGGCCGTCCCTAGATTTGAAGGCAATCTTCCACACATCAGAGGGTTCGGTGGGCACCTGGTGATAACCAGACTTCAAGTCAATCTTGGTGAAATATTTGGCCCCCTGTAGCTGGTCCAGAAGGTCATGAATCCGTGGGATTGTGTACATATTCCAGATAGTGATCTTGTTTAGTGTTCGATATCCAATATAGAGTCTCCAGGTCTCCTATTTCTTCTATACCAATACAATCATTCTCCCACAGGGTGATGAGCTTGGCCTGATGTTCCCTTTATAAAATAGCTCCTGAATCTGCCTATTGATCTCATCATTCTGCAGAACAGAGAATCGATATATCAGTCCATTGGGTAGCGGTGCACCCGGTGTCAGATTGATGGAGTGCTTGACTTGACAATGCAAAGGTACCCCTGCAGGTGAGGCAAAAACGTCCCTGTACTCCTCCAAAAACTTTTCGATCTGCTACTACTATGCTGAGGATCCCTGTTTGGAAGTCGTGGCGACAACCTTCTTCTTTCCCTGAGCATGAATCATAAGGAAAAAAAATCTTTGTCTGAGAAATGATCTAACTGCATTTTTTTAGAGTGATCAAAGAGATGGCAGTAGGGGGGGGCTACCTCCAATATCCTGTACAACTTATCGCCCAAAGTAATAATCACAGAGTGAGGTCTAGACTCATATATAGCATGCCACTTCCACAAGTATGGTTGTCCTAATAATACATCACAAACTTTAAGAGGAGCAACATCACACATCACCTCATCCATGAAGGCTTGATGTTTTAGGGAAGGAAACACTACTGGCTGATGCAGAGATCTCATCCTTGTTGAAGCCATTGATGGTCTACAATTATAGATGTGTTGTAGTTGGTAGGCCCTTTTGCTTCATGATCTGTACTGAAATGAGGTTCTTTTGGCTCTCGATGTCGACAATGAACTGCAGCAGAGAACCCTTCACCCACATTTTTGAGTGGAAGAGGTGTTCCCCCTCCTCTCGATCTTCAGGCTCATTATTCTGGATCTTAGTTCTCATTCCCCCGCCTTGGCTTTGTCCTTTGCTTTGTGGTTTGGGGGCACCTTTTCCTTGCTTCAGATTCGTAGATCCAAACTCTCAGTTCTTATGTTTAAACTTTTGCTCAATCTTGACAGCATATCGGTACACCGTGTTGAGCGAGGATATGTCCAGGAAATCCATCTCGTCTTGGATGTACTTGTGTAGACAGCCACGGTACATAGGTACCAAAGACTGCTTAGAATCCTTGATACTTGGCTTCGTGTGAAGGGTATGAAAAAAATTTGTAAACTCCGGAACATCTTGCTCCCTTCCCTCAGTCGTGGTGTGGTCCACTTTATGTATTTATATTCATAGCTCCTGACAGGGTAATATTGTTCCTTGATGGCAGCTCAGAACTAATTTCAACTGGGTGCGGTTGAAAACAGTGAGGATTCCCTCTCGTCCTTTTGTTCACAGTAGGTTTCCCATAGTCCTTGACGTGTGGGGTGACTTTGAGAAGTGCAAAAGTAATATTTTCCCGATTGAAAAAGTCATGAAGTAAAAAATATCCTTGCAACACATTAACCATTTATCTATGGCGCCTGCATCGATCTGGCCCTCAAATATGGGAATAGAAATGTTAACTTGTACCTTAAAAGGAGTGGCACCTCCAGAGTGGCCGTTGGATGAAGATGTGTCACCTTCAAGTAGACGTCAAAAGATCTAGGCAAAGTTATCCATCATTGCGTTCCTATTTTTCTCGAGGGCTTCATCGAGCAGTATTTTGAAAGGATCTCCTACCCCCTTGTATTTATTTTCTTCTGCCATGGGAGGTCGTCAAGTTTGCGAGGATGGTCTTCAAAAGGTTCAACGAGATCAAGCCCTAACTCCTTATACCCTGACCTCATTGGCGACATGAAAAGAAAAACAGAGAAAGAGAAGACCACTCTTATACCACTGATCCAGAAATACCCATATACACAGAGATGTAGTAGAAATAAAATTTCATTTCATTAATATCAAATAATTGAAATATTCTTACATACAGAAATAAAAATAAACTAGTTCGGGTAATGGTAGCTTATCTCTGAGAAGAGATGTGGCGGCTACATACCTCTTAACTATGTTACAATGAGGCTCAAAGGTCTATTTATTATTGAGAAACAATGGAAAACCCTAAACATCCAAAAACCTAATCCTAGGAGATGAATCGCCAAAACTATGGACCTTTTTTGGGTAAATTTGTACATCAACATCCTGGGGTCGTACCTTTGGCATACGATCTTCGTTTTGCTATCATAATACCTCCTTTCAAATATCTCGAAGAAGTGGCTGAAACAAAACAACAAGACTAGTTGGGGACTTTTTTGGTCTCTCCATTTTCCTTGAAAACATCTTTTAGTCCCTCAAAATGGCTCTGGAAGTGTAGGACACAAAAAACTACCAAAAATAGTAAGTTGTGCTACAATTAAGAAAACTGGAAGGAAACAACAGTGGGGGTCCAAGTGGAATAGGTGGGTGGCCACTAATATCTACCTGGATCAATCCTTCCCTCTTAGGAAGCAATGGTCCCCATTGTGTTGAGTGCCTCCACGAGATGGGTAAACTTATGCTAAACTTGATCCTTGGTGAGCCACTTGCCTTGGCATAGGAGTTGGCTAGCTTTAACAACCTGATATTGTTGGATTGTCTGCTGGCGAGTGTTCTTGATTTGCGTGTCCATGATTCGATCAATTTTGGCCTGTTCCATGCAATCTGGGTTTAACTTTGTTGGTGTGATTTGTTCTCCAATGTCTGATGTGTCTAGTAATGGTGGAAAGTATGGTCAAAAGTGGGACATATTGAACACTGGGTGCAGGCCAAGGAATGGTGGAATGTTGAGCTTGAAAGTGTTGTCCCCTACAACCTTAGTGATGGTGTAAGGCCCATATCGGAGCGGGAAAAGCTTGCAGTGGGGTCCAACGAGGTGCTTGTTCTGCAAATGTAACCAAACTTTGTCACCCACCTGGAACTTGAGTGGAAACTAATGCTAATTATTGATGCTGCTTGTACTTAGCATTGGCTATGTCCAATATGTCATGGACCTGTTAGCGGATGTGGTGAATGTGCTCAATGAAGTTGTTAGCATTATCAACTTCAGACTGGACATGAGGTGAATCTCCTTGAGTAGCTGCAAATAGTATGGCCACATCAATGGGACATAGTGGTTGGAATCCCAACCCCACCTGAAAAGGGTTGTGGCTAGTCTAGCTATGGAGAGATTTGTTGTAGTTGTGTTGGACATATGGATGGATTTCATCCCATGTGTATTTATGCTTCAAGTTGCACATATGCAGAATGTGTATGATCATCCTGTTGACAACCTATGTTTGACCATAATTTTGGGGGTGGAAAAGCGTGGTCGTAGTGAGCTTGTTATCCAACATCGACTAGAGACTTGACCAAAATGTACTTCGTAACCTATTCCCCTGATATGAGATAATGGACTGTGGGATCCAAAAATGTACCCACACTCATTCAAAGAAGAGCTTAGCAGTGGCTTCTGTTTTGATACTCTTCTTACAGGCCACCATAATGTCCATCTTAGAGAATCTGTCGATGACCACAAAAATGTAGTCGTTGCAATGCTTAGTAGAAGTAAGGCCCAACATGTAATACATGGAGATGGATTCCCAAGGTTGACTAGGAGTAGGAAGAGGAGTATATAGGCCTTCCTTCTTGATGGTCAGTTTGGCAATGGCGTAGGCAGTGCAGGATCTGATGTACTTACCAACATCCCATCAAAGGTTCGACCAATAAAAATACTTTTATAGCATTATCACTATTTTCTCTACCCCGAAATCTCCAACGCCCTGACTGTAGTGCGCCTCCCAAATCATCTTGGCACGCTCACTTGAAGGAACATAGATGTGTCCCAGGTGGCATAACAGTGCATCCTGGATGTGAAAATTTGGAACTTTCTTACCTTCCAGATTTGTCTGGTATGTGCTTCTGAATTCTAGATCACTCTTGTAAAGATGCGGCCACCGGGGGTCTCGTGCCATAAGAGTCGAGCACAGTGGTCAGTGCCATGACGGGTGGCCGACTGAGATAGTGTGCAACATTGTTGGTGCTTCCCTTCTTGTACTTAATGTTCAAATGGAACTATTATAGGTATATGGACCATTTCTGATGACGATTGTTCTGCAACTTCCCTTTGTTTTTGTATGAACTATAGGGGTTGGTGGTCTATGTGGATGACCGTTTCCTTCCCCATAATGTAATGGTTGCATTGTCGGCATACCTGCACAATGGAATACATCTCTTTGTCATAGGTGGATAATTTCGGACAATGTCTGAAAGTGACTCACTGTGATATGCCACTGGATGCCCTTGCTGAGTAAGAACTGCACCAATAGCATAGTCGGAGGCATCTATCTCGATCTCAAATGGTGCTATAGGTTTGGTAATATGAGCACTAGCGCGGAGAAGAGGCATTGCTTCAACTCAGAAAACACCTTCTCTTTGGATTCAGACCAAAATAACTTTCCATTCGCTTCGTCCTTGGTGACTTGAATTAAAGGCCAAGTGATATGTGAGAACCCCAACACGAACCTGCGATAGAAATTGGCAAGAACCAAAAAGTTGTGGAGCTTTTTTAGAGTGGTTGGGGATGGCCAATCCTGAATGACTTGTATCTTGGCTGGGTCCAAATGCACACCCTACTCATCAATGATATACGCCATATATTGAACCTGGGTCATGCCAAAAGAGCATTTCTCCAAATTGGCACACAACTTGTGTTGTCACAGGATTTAAAGGACCTGTCGAATATGGTGGAGGTGTTATTCCCAACTCTGGATGAAGATGAAGATGTCATCTAAGTACACCACCAAAAATTCATTAGTTAAGGGTACCAAGATTCCATCCATCAATCTCATGAAGGTTGGAAGGGCATTCGTCAACCCGAAAGGCATGACCAACCATTCGAAAAGGCCCTACTTGGATTTGAAGGCAGTCTTCCACACATGAGAGGGTTCGATTGGAACCTGGTGATAACTGGACTTCAAGTCAATCTTGGTGAAATATTTGGCCCCCATTAGCTGGTCCAAAAGGTCATCAATCCATGGGATTGGGTACATATTCTAGACAATGATCTTGCTTAGTGTTCGATAGCGAATATAGAGTCTCCAGGTCCCGTCCTCCTTCTGTAGCAATACAATCATGCTCCCACGGGGATGAGCTTGGCCTGATGTTCCCTTTCTGCAAAACTCCTAAATATGCCTCTTGATCTCATCATTCTGCAGAACAGAGCATCAATATATCGTTCCATTGGGTAGTGACGCGCCCGATGTCCTATCAATGGAGTGCTTGACTTGACAGTGCAGAGGTACCTCTGTAGGTGAGGCAAAAATGTCCCTATACTCCTCCACAACCTTGTCCATCTACTACTACTGTGCGAAGGAGCCTTGTCTAGAAGTCGTCCCCACAACCTTCTTTCCTTGAGGGTGAATCATAAGGAAAACAATTTTCCTAGTATGGGAAACGATTTTACTGCATTTCTTTCAAGTGATCAAAGAGATGTAGGTAGGCGACGATACCTCCAGTATCTTGTACAACTTATCAGCCAAATTAATAATCACAGAGAGAGGTATAGACTCATATACAACATGCCACTTCCACAAGTATGGTTTTCTTAACAACACATCACAAATTTCAAGAGAAGCAACATCACATAGTACCTCATCCATGAAGGGCTTAATGTTGTAGGGAAGGCGACACCGCTGGCTAACACGGAGATCTCATCCTTGGTGAAGCTACTAATGGTGTACAATTGTAGATGTTTTGTAGTCGGTAGGCCCATCTTATTCACAACCTCTGCCTAAATGAGGTACTTTTGGTTCCCCCTGTCGACAATGAACTGCAGCGGAGAACCCTTCACTCACATTTGTGAGTGGAAGAGGTGTTCCCCCTTCTTTGGATCTTCAAGCTCATTCTTTTGGAAATTAGTGGTGGCCACGGTAGTACTGGGCTCCACATCAATTATCTTCTTCCCTTTTTCATTCCCCTTGTTGGGTTTCAACTCAGAGTTGGAACATGCATCTTTCGGAAACCTTCAGCTCGGCCACTAGTGATCGCTTGGCCTGACACTCGCTTGTTTTGTGAATGGATCTCTTATGGAACTCACACCATTTTACCATGTCATTCTTTGTGTACGTGGTGTTGTTCTTTGCTTTTGGCTTCAATAGGTTGTTGTGGGTCGCCCTGCCTTGGATTTTTCCTTTGCTTTGTGGTTTGGGGGCAATTTTTTCTTACTTCAGGTTCACAGATCCAAAGTCTCGCTTCTTCTGTTTAAACTTCTGCTCAATGTTGATAGTGTATCGATACATCGTGCTGAGCAAGGAGCATGGGGACTTCACCAGGGGAGAAATACCATACCATGTGGGTTCATATTGGGGGACATATATTGTGGAAAAATGGCATAATATATTGGGGGATATATAGGGGTAACGGGTTTTTATATTGGTAGGTATAAAAAATGGAGCTCAAAGTCAATGAAAAAATATAAAGGGGTATAAAAAAATGTTAATGAAAAAATGGATACCCTGAATATCTAGTGGAAGTAGGGGTTTTTTAAATTGGGAAGGTGTATTGGGTTTGTATTGGGAGGGGGTTGAATAATGTGATTGTTAGGGGTATTTTCCAATATGTAGTCAAATTAGGGGTATTTTTTAATATTCCACGAACGCACGTGATAGGTCAGAGGTTCATTGAGTGAAGCCCTCGTGGCAAGGAGATGTCCAGGAACTGCATCTCGTCCTTGATGTACTTGTGTAGATAGTCGCAGTACTTGAGTAGCAAATGCAACTCATAATCCATGATACCCAGCTTCGTGTGAAGGGTATGGAAAACATTTGTAATCTCTGGCACATTTTGGTCCCTTCCCTGCCATAGCGTGGTCCACTTTTTGTTTTTATCTTCATAGCTCCTGACAGGGTAATATTGTTCCTTGATGGCGTATTGGAAAGAATTCCAAGTGGGTGCGGCTGAAAACAGTGAGGATTCCCTCTCATCCTTTTGTTCATAGTAGGTTTCCCACTAGTCCTTGACGTGTGGGGAAGCTTTGAGAAGTGAAAAAGTAATATTTTCCTGACTGGAAAAGTCATGAACTAAAAAATATCATTCCAACAGATTTAACCATTAATCTACATCATCTGCATCTATCTGGCCCTCAAATATGGGAATATCAAAGTTAACTTGTACCTTAAAATGAGTGGCGCCTCCAGAGTGGCTGCTGGATGAATATGTGTCGCTTGTGGGTAGCCATCGAAGAAAATGGGCAAAGTTAGCAATCATCACGTTCCTCTATCGCTTGAGGGCTTCCTTGAGTAGTATTTTGAAAGGATCTCCTGCCCCCTCGTCTTTCTTTTCTTCCGCCATGGGAGGTCATCGGGTTTCTCATTGGGGACATGCAAATAAAAACAGAGAAAGAGCAAACTGTTTTGATACAATTGATTTGGAATTATGTAGAAACACAACAAAATACATAAATATGCATATATATAGATATGCAGCAGAAAAAATACTTCATTTCATTAATATCAAAGAACTGAAATATGCTTACCTAAAGGAATAAAAATAAACTAGCTTAGATGATGGTAGCTTATCTCTGAGAGGAGATGTGGCAGCTACATGCCTATAAACTTTGTTACAATGAGGCTCAAAGGCTTATTTATTATTGAGAAACAATGGAAAACCATAAACATCCAAAAACCTAACCCTAGGAGATGAAGTGTCAAAATTGTGGGCCCCGTTTGGGTAAATTGGTACATCAACTTCCCAAGGTTGTAACTTTGGCATACAATCCCCGTTTGGATATCATAATACCTCATTTCGAAGACTTTTAAGAGGAGACCGAAATCAATCAAATAAACTAGTTTGGGAATTTTACAGTCTCTTTGCTTTCCATAAAAAACTTATTTTAGTCCCTCAAAATGGATCTAGAAGTTTAGGACTCGAAAAAATACCAAAAATAGTAACTTGTGCTTCAATTAAGGAAATTGAAAAGAAAAAACAGTGGGGGTCCAAGTGGAATAGGTGGGTGGCCACCAATACCCCCTGGATCAAGAAGATAGCTAGGACATAAAGCCCTTGTATTCAACTCAATAAAAATATTAAATGGAAGTTGGTCAAAATAAGTCCTCACAAAGTTACTTCGGGACCAAAGTTCATTAGTGGTATAAAATGGAATCACGCAGAACATAATTCACAACAAAAAAAATTGAGAGGGGATACTTCCATTAAGGAAACTACTTCCTAGATTAAGAGCTTCCAACACAAAACAATTTCCCAAGCATTCGATAGAGTCAAGGATTGGTTGATATAAAATAGAAAATGTGTGAGTTTAAAGCCAGTGACAATTTCATTCTTGGTGGAAACAAGATGGTGACACAAGGGGAAAAGCGAAGCCTTTACATTGCATTTTTTATAACTTGGAACTTAGGTCATGATAATTATTATGCAATTATTGTTGTGATCTATAGCTCAAATGGTGAATGCAACTAGATCAATGGAATGTGGGGACCTTACCCCAGTCGAAGTTTAAAGTGGGGCCGGGGGGGGGTTGGTGTGGGGGGGTCCGTATTGAGGTGGTTTTCCAAAAAAATTGATGCAACAGATCAATGGTTGTGATCGAATGCGGACCCCCCTACCTATTTTGAAATCACTAGGGAGGGTATAAAAAACCGTTCATGTTTTTTGACGTGCATGTGATGAAAGTCACACCCAATGCCCTTCCATAAATTCAAAACATTATCACATATGTATTTTGTTTGGTTTAGGAAAAAAACCAAATTATATTTTTATGTAATATTATAAAGCTTTGGGAAATGTTTTTAAATATTGTAATTTTTATTATAAATCAAATGGTAGTTTATAAATGATTTGATAGTTAGCTTTAAGGGGGCATAAATAAAAATGAGAAAGTAGAAAATACAAGTTGTATGATGTATATAAAGTTTTGAAAAATAAAAATAAAATGAAAAAAATGAGAAAGGAAAAAAGGAAAAATGAATGAAGAAAAAGAATATATATATATATATATATATATATATATATATATATTTTTGGAGTTTTCTATGTTCTATTTTAATTATAGTGTTGCAGGTCAAATAAAAAGTTGTGTCCACCAAACTATACAAAAGTGGGTCATTGTAAGCCAAAAAATTAAAGTTGAACAAAATGCATGTTGGGACTTAGATCTTGCGACGTGTGTACAGGAGATTATATTGGACAGAATGAAAACGCCCTTTCCCTATTGTAGTTTAAGGGGGCATGATAGAAATATATAGAAAAATCATGCTCAAGTTTTCCAATGTAAAATGGTTTTATAGATCGAAGAAAGAAAAAAATGAAGTCTGTTGTGTAGCGAGAGACAATGATTGGTGTTGGGATGCAAAATTGGCACCTTTTTATACCTATTTTCCTTACCTTTTCTTATCATTTTGACTGTTATAGGCATACTTTATCACTCTGGCAATCATCATTCACTAAAGTATGTTCCATTTCTATGTGTCATCTTTATTATCTAGTTTTTCTTGTAATTTGACATAGAAGCTAACTGCTTTAGGCAATTTTATCAATAAATTGACAAAGGGTTGTTATAAGGTGTGTGGCTTGTTGAGGTGTTGTTATAGGACGATATATCCAAGTTTTTTCTTGCAAAGAATGCAGCGAAGACCTTGCTGACGTTGTTGATACCCAAAAAACTTATTTTGGATGTGTTGTTCTCCTATGTTCAGTAATGGTGATTGATTCGGACAATGATTCAATTAGAGCTAGTTCGATCCTCAAAGGAGACATTGTGGACAACACAATTGGCCTAGTTGAAAAAATTAGGATTTCTAATTGAAAAATCAGTGTAATTTTAGGCAAGTGTTACAATTTGGTTTTAATTAGGGTTATTTGTTAAAAGGTTGTTCTTGTATATTCTTGATTTTGATCACATGATAATTGAGAGATTCTCATGATGACCTTGTATTTTGAAAATAGGAATGTATTCTGCAATTATAAAAGCATGTACTCTCTCATGCGAGGCACACATGTACGCATAAGAAGAGAACAGAGAGTGGAGTACCAACACTATAATCCTGTATTTAACTTTTCATTAATGCAAATATCTATCATTTGTGGCTTCATACCTTTCTTATGATTAACCTATGTGCTATGTAATTTACCAGCCACTACTGGGAAGGAAGGGCCCTCCTTCTTAACAGGGATCACTAGTTAGGAAGGTACTATATCAATTTGTTTAATTCCTCTCAGTTACGGTTCTTGTGTGATTTATTGTTACTATTACAATCTTTTTCATGCATTAAGTATTTACAAAATTATAATCTCTGTTATTGTGTGACAACACAGGTCTTGGACCAGCCCCTCTAGCAATGTGGTATACAACTTTTTTTCTTGTTAAAACTTCTTGGTTTGTTTATTGAATTGAATGAATGTTTCAACAATTGCTTGAGTGTTGATGGTTTCTAGGAGTTTTATTTCTTTGAACTGGAGTGATTGTGTGACAGAGTAAGATTTATTCTGCGATGTGTGCTTTTTCCTTTCTAGAAGTGTGAGTGAAAGTTGGAGTGTAACAAAAAGTGTGTTTTGATTTCTAAAAGCGGTATTACAACGATTGGTTTTGAAGTTTCATTAGTACTAGTTTCCATGTGTTCTTTCATATATTTTGTGTGATAGCCTTGAAACAAAAAGCCTACCTGGATTGATAATTAATTTAAGAGTTGGATCAGTTGTTTTAAATTAAAATGGAAATTGATATGCCCAAAATTCTGGCACCATTGTTGGGGAGACTATAGAGGTGCATATGTCACTATTTTAGATGTATTGATTGAAAGTGTGGTAGATGTGTTCCTGACTCTAAGGTTTTCGGGTGGTAAGATGAGAGGTAAGAATGTGCACATCTTCTTGACATACTAAGGTGGGATTATCCTCATAAGGATACAGGGCACATAGGATTGCATTGCATGAATAGTGAAGAAGAAAAATACAGTTCCCCCAAAGAAACTAATCATGTTGGTAGGAGAGGACGAGGAAGAAATAAGAAGAACCATGATTTGGGAATATTATCATTTATATAGGAGATCATCTCAAAATATGAACCAAAATGATCTATTTGGGGAGCAACACCTAATAATAAAAGGTTAGGAAAAGCTACTCAACCAAGAGCAACACCCCCTGAGTCTTACGCGTTGGGTGCACACGTTGAGGAAGTGGAATTTTATGAACCTTTAATATCATAAACAAGCCCTAGAGTTTCTATTCCATATGTATTAGTAGAGGATATATATCAAAATTTGATAGAAGGATAAGGAGATACAGATGAGCGAGACCTAGAATCTATCCATGAAGAGTGCCCAATTGATCAGTACATTATGGATTTAGGCAATGCGATGAAACAACCTGTTGAGCATTCTATTGTAGAGGATGTTGTGAATTATTAGCACCACCTAAATAACTTGAACAGTTTGAGCAACCTGAACAATTTGAGAAACTTATATAGTTTGAGAAACTTGAAAAAATTGAATATCCTAAGCAATCCTCATCACCTAGGAGGGAGAAATCTTCTACTTTGGGAGGGTCACATGTAACAACTACACAAAACCCTCAATATTTTAGGGACTCTATGGACCATCTATTGCTACCTGGGATGGGATGAAGGAGATATTTTTAGAAAATTATTGAGATTATTACCATTCTAGAGATCAGACGGATGAGCTATTCAGAATCACCCAGACACTATATGAAAACTTGGAAGAGTATGTTGAGTGCCTTTAGTATAAGTTGCAAATATCTTATCATAACCTGGACAAGTAAATAGTTAAGACCATTTTCATTAAAGGAATGAGGGATGATTGCCTTGATATGCTAAATATTTTAGGGAAGGAAGATATTTCTAAGGAGCCTTATGGTGACATCGTTAAACTTTGTCTAAAAATTCCAGAGGATCAACAAAAAGAAGACCTATGATACATGATTCTTCTACGAGGATTCAAAGGTCAGCTAACAGTGGTTCAACACAAGCAAAAATTGTAAAATTGTTGGAGAATTTCAAAACTGATATTATGAGTTTGTTGTCTTGTCAACTTGATGTATTGTAGGAAAAGCAAAAACAACTTGAAGTAGAGAAGGATTTGGTCATATTATGCTCTCGATGTAGGAAGAAACACCCCCTTCGGGAATTTCCCCTTAATAGTTACAAGATATGTGAGAAGGATCACCCCACAAAATAGTGCACTTGTCAGTCTCGGAGATACCAAATCAACATACCTAATTGGCATTAATAATCCCTGTCAGTCTCGGCCATCAGGTATGTTATAAGAACCCTTCTCCTCTTTCAATTCTTGGTATGTTATGTATGGTCCATATCAAATTTTTCTACAACACATTCAATATCTTGTAGCCCCATGACAACCTCCTAATCCACCTATGGTCCAATACCCTATGCCCTTACCTCAGTGGCCTTCTCCTTCATGGCCCTAGCCATGGTGAGGGACTACTCTTCTTAATTAAATACCTATTCAAATCTGAATGCAACCAAAATGATTACAACTTCCCTCTAATGTGCTTATGAGTGGACCTTCATTACGTCCCCAACTACCTATACAATCTAACCCTAATCCCAAATAAGGTGGTATAACAATTTGAAATGTTAATTCTCCCTACTTATTATATCTCACCTATGGAATGTAATGAAATTAAATTGCGATCAGGGATAATGATAAAACCCTCTTCTTCTCATGTTATCATAGAAAGTGAGGAAGACAATTTATCAAAAGAAGAAAACACAATTCAAGGACCCCTAGAGAAGCAACAGGCTGTAACAGTGTATGTTACCATTGGTGTTGAAACACTTGATAATATTTATGAAGATGTAATAGATGGTGGTATTTCTGACATCAATGTAACAACCCGTAATACCTCTAATGTCACTGTAAAAAATGATTCTACCTCAACTGTGAAACCTATAACAACTGCTAGAAATGAGATTAACTAAAGTCAAAAATACCCCTCAAATTGAGTTTGACTTCTTAAAGGAGTTGAAAAATTTATATGTTTAGATTCCTTTGCTTCAAACAATTTGATATGTTCCTATTTATGACAAATTAATCAAGGAATTGTGTGTCAAAAATCCAATTAGGAAACCTCAGGACCCCCCTACTGTGCATGTAATTGGTGAGTGACTAGATTTGATGCTAGGGGATACTACATTTGCTAAATATGGATATCCTGAAAATCCAACAACAGTTTTTTATATTGGAGGAACAACTCTTAAAAACACCCTGATTGATATAGGAGCAAAAATTACCATAATAATCACGAAAATTGTTGAACTACTTGGGCTTATTAACTTGAGACCAACTCCCACTATTTTAGAATTGGAAAATAGGTCTAGGATTAGACCTGAAGGAATATTGGGGGATGTTATTATTTCAAAAGACTCTTGGTAATGTCTAGTAGATTTTATGGTGTTAAATCTTGATACATGCCTAGGAGGACATCCTATGATCTTGGGCATGCAATGGTTGGCCACTGAAGATGCCTTTATTGAATGCAGATCTAGGTGCATGACCATCTTTGATGGGAATACTATCAAGGATATTGTGCTTTAACCTCGATAAAAAACAAGTTTGGAATTTGATATCATTTATGGTCTAAGTTCGTATTGGAAGAAGTTGATACATGTCCACTACTCACTATAGGAAAATCCTTTCACTTTAAAAATGAGATTGAGAATGATACTATTAACAACTTCATTAAAGACCCTTTAGTTGCTACACCATCAACATCTAGATTGTTGAGTTATTTAATAGACGAATCCGGTGAGGAAGAGACTCTTGATGATCCTATTACAGAGGAAATACCTACAACTCCTAGCCTTAAAGGTGTCCCAATGGAGATAGAACCTAGGAAGATCTTGAACATTAACCTTAATTTATCTCCTGAACTAAAAGAAATATTAGTGTTGTTACTAAGGAAGAATAAAGAAGCCTTTGTATGGGATTACAAGGACAAGAAGGGTATCCATCCTACTTTGTGTGCACAACATTTCTATTTAAAGGAAGGATAAACTTCAATGTAGAATGAACCTAACATTGAAAAATGTTGTCAAGGAGGAACTTCAAAAGCTCTTAGATGTAGATTTTCTTTATACAATTTCTAACAGTTAATGGGTATCTCCACTTTTCATTATCCCTAAGAAAAATGGAAAGTGGAGAGTTTTTGTAGACTATAGGGAGTTGAACAAAGCCACTCAAAAGGACCATTTTCCATTACCCTTTATTGATTAGTTCCTAGATACTCTATTTGGTAAAACGTTTTTCTCTTTCCTAGATGGATTTAATGGCTATAATAAAATTTAGATTGCTCCTGAGATCTAGAAAAAATACTTTCACTTTCCCCTAGAGTAGATTTTCTTATAGGGTCCTACCTTTTGGACTTTGTAATGCACCTGCAACCTTTAGGCGAGTAGTGTTAGGAATTTTTGTTGATATGGTCAATGAATGTCTAGAGATTTTTATGAATGATTTTACACCCTACATGGATGAGTTTGAAGGAGCCTTGCATATCCTTGAGAAATTACTTGATCGTTGCTTACAAACCCACCTTTTTCTTAGTACTGAAAAGTGTCATATGATGATGAATGAAGGAATTATTTTAGGTCATTGTCTCTCTGTTGCAGGAATACAAGTCAAACCAATGAAAGTTGAGGTAATTTTGAAAATTCATGCCCCTGAGATGTAGAAGGAGATACATATTTTGGGACAAGAAGGTTATTATAGATGATTCATAGCAAAAATTTTCAAGATTGTGTTCCCATTGTTTTCTACGTCAACACAGGATAAGGATTTTGTACGGACTGATAAGTGTAACAACGCTTTTGCATAATTGAGAAGGTGTGTAATAAAATCCCCTATTTTGTGAGGACCTAACTGGAGTCTGTCATTTCACATCTCCACTGATGCTTCTAATACAACCATTGGATTTTTTCTTGGACAATAGGAGGAAAATAAACCGTACAACATCTACTACATCACCAAGAACTTGACACCTACAGAGGTAGACTACGCGGTGAAAGAAAAATAGTTTCTTGTTGTTATTCATGCTATTAATAAATTTAGGCATTAGATTATTGGTTACCAAACTTTTGTGCATGTTGACCACTCTTATATCCAATTCTTAATTAATAATCCAGTTACTAATGCCAAGGTTACTAAGTGGTTGTTGTTACTCCAAGAATTTGATATTACCATTATAGATAAACCTGGGAAGGATAATGTTGTTGCATATTTTCTTTCTAGATTAACTAATATTACTGATGATTTACCTATTGAATACTCTTTCCTAGATGAGTACATTTTTGCAATATCCACTTATTCACCTTGGTATGCAGACATTTCCAATTACTTTTTTGCAGGAAAGATTCCCCGTCACCTTTCTCCCAAGGAAAAGTGAAAAATTGTTCAATAATGTGTCTGATATTTTTGGTTGGATGGCTACCTCTTCCATATTGGTTTTGATCATCAGATTAGAAGGTTTGTAATGGAGGACAAGATCTATGATATCCTCAAGGATTGTAATGATGGGCCTTGTGGAGATAATTTTGCAGACAAGAGAATAGGTCATAAGGTGCTACAAATGAGTTATTTTTGGCCTATTGTGTTCCAAGATGAAAGGAAATATGTGCAAGGGCGTGGTAGTTGTCATAGGATGGGTTGACCTACTCAATTAGATGAAATTTCATTACAACCTCAATTGGTGATGGAACCATTTGAGAGATGTGATTTAGATTTTGTGGGACCAATTAATCCCCCATGTGAGCAAAATACTTATATTTTAGTGTGCACAAACTATGTCACCAAATGGGTGGAGGCTAGGGAACTTACTAATGGAAACTAAATGTGTTGTTAGCAACTTCTTATTTGAGGAAATATTTTCTCAGTATGGACTGCCAGAATAAATAGTTACAAATGGAGGATCACTATTTATTTCCAGGTTACTACAGGACCTTGTTAAAAAGGAAAAAATTCATGACTGAGTCACTTCAAATTTCCACCCACAGGTTAATGGGCAAGTGGAAAGTACTAATAAGGTACTTGAAGCTATTCTGATAAAGATTGTGATAGGCCATTAAAGAGACTAGGTTGAGAAACTTCCATAAGTATTATGGGCTTATAGAACTACTTGGAGGAATACTACTTGATTCTCTCCTTATGAGTTGGTATTTAGTAAGAGTCCTATTTTTCCTATTGAGTTTGAAATTAAAACACTTAAAAATACTCTAGAGGTGGATTTATATTTAACTACAACTCAGAGACATCGACTGAAACAATTGAATGAACTAGATGAGAAGAGCTTGGTTGCTCTAAAACAAACAAATATCATTCAACAACAGTATGCCAAGTGGAATGATAAATTTATTAAGAAGAAAGTGTTTCAGCAAGGTGATTGGGGCATGTTATGACTTCAGATTCAAATATTTCAAAGGGAAGTTGTGCACTAGGTGGCTAGGTCCTTATGAGGTAGAAGCAATTTTTGATAATGCGACTATGGAATTTACAACCATAGATTAGTCTCAGACACATTTTATTTTTAGTGGAGATTGTCTAAGGTTGTATCATAAACCTACTTCAAAGGATTCATTTGTGAACATTGTCTCAGATGTAGACGTAGACCTTGAAGTCATTGAGGAAAGGGAAGTTTTTCTTGTGTTGCTAGCCAACTCTTATAAAAAGTGCATACATATATTTACAAAGTTCATAATTTTTTTTGGAATATTTTTTGAAAATCTCATGAAAAGAAAATGTTACATTATTGGCTCCATCTAGGGAGTGCTTCCCCCCTTTGGGATGCATAGAATTGCAGACCTGGTGCCTTCCCCTCAAGCTATGGAGTTAGTGTCATAAAAAAAAACTTGCATTCCTATTTTTGTAAAATTAAATCACATCGTTATTTACAATGAAATATGAATTTCTTCTCCCAATATTGAATGTAATTCTTTAAATACTTCCGATTAACAGGTAGTGAGAAAAATTCCCTTCCAAATTCTGTAGAGTAAAAGTGTTGTTGTTCTTTACTTCAACAATTTTGAATGGGCCTATACAAAGGTTATCAAATTTGGATTCTTCTCTAACAATGGAGCTAAAAGTTGCATCACTGAATTGATACCTAAAATTTTGCAATTAGACTCTACAAGGACTATTGCTAATCCTTGACCTTTTACTAATTTTGTTGGCTTAATTTCCAAATCAAATTCTTGTATCTTTACTATATATCTTCCTCTTTTTTCATCACTATCTAGTTGAGTCAATATTGTCTTAACTACATTCTTTGACACATACATTTTTATCTTTGAATGTAATACATAAGTTCTGAAAGATTTTAATGCCTGAACTTGTGACAACCCTGGTTAAAAATTCTTGTAAAAAAATATAAGACCAAGGTCATGGGACATGTATTCCAAGTTGAATGTTGGGAAACACATCCTAGTGGGTGTTCATTTTGGTTATTATGGCTAAAGGAATTTGGAAAAGGTAATTGAAAAGGATTTGAAAAGGAAAAGCGACATTAATTGGCCTTTTATTTATGAAAATAAAGGAAATTAGGAGAAAAGGAAGGTGAAAGGTCACAGGTTGCATGTGAGAAGGAAATTGAGGGAAAATAATGGAAAATGAAGAAAATAGAGGCCTTATTAATAAAAAGTATTTTGAGGATTAGTTCACAAGTTTTTTGACAGCTTTTGGGTGGAGCTCTCTCTCCATTATCTCTCTCACACACTTAGAGCATTCTTGGAGCACTCTAGCATTGGATCAAGGAAAGCAGAGGAAGGACAAAGGAGGGAGACATAAACAAAGATCAAGCAAGGAAGAGTAGGGTCAAGAAGCTACAACATGATTACTTGCAGGTATTGATTTACATTTGTGATTTCCTTGCTATATTTGGCATGCATGGAACATGAATGTGTGTATTTGGTTCTCTTGTTGTCATTGGCATGGTTTTTCCAGTTGTGACAGTGATTTTCAACTTTGCCTTACCATTTACAAATAGTCATGGTGTGATGGGTTCTCTTTCATTTGGTTAATATGGATTGTCAAATGGTTTTGAAACTTAGTGAGGTGGTCTATGAAGAAGAAAACAGGGCCTAGGAAACCCTAGACCGGAGAAGGTGGGATTGCAGTAAAGCCCGATTTTGTGTACCTTGGTGGGCCTAGAAATCCTCGACTGATGAATGGTGGGATATATGGTAAAGCCTAGAGGTGTGTGCCCTCGATGAAGCCTAGGAATCCTTGACCAATGAATAACACGATATATGGTAAAACTTGGTGTTGGAAATAATACTGAGAGGGGGGGGGGGGGTGAATCAGTATTATCAGATTAATAAAACTTTTTCAATGCTCAGAAACATATACGCTACTTCAGTTAAGTGAACCAGCGTGTACACGCTACTGTGTCTAAAGAAAACAGCGTATAACCAGAAAACTTATAATTCAGTTAGTTTATCTTCAGTTAAGTGCATCAGGTCATTATTCACCATATTAAGAGTAAACAGATGCAGTATAACAGAACAGATCATCACACAAAAGCCACACACATGAACACCATGATATAAGGTGGAAACCCAATGTGGGTGAAAACCACCTGCTGCAAGTCGTCTCTATCTTTCTTTAATAAGAACTTTAGTTTACAATATTTTGTACTGGTGCAGTCTTATACCAGTACGCAGGCTACAACCTGCAGAAGGCTTCAACCTTCTCTCGTTCTCCAAACTTCCTTGGAAGGGAGCTCCAACCCCCTTTGCTCTTGTACTAGCTAAGATACTAGTACGTAGGTGCTGGCCTACAATCTTCTTTCCTTCAGGTACCACTTTTCATACATTTTCAGACTGGATATTCCTGAAGCACAACATTACAATCTGAATACCACAATTCATTCAACTTTCATAGCAGATTACAAAACAACCAACAATCACTGAACCACTGAAACCCTGTCAAACCCAGTCACCAGAACACAGAGCAGACTACAGAACTCTGCAATAACAGTCAGACCCAGCTGCAACCCAAAAATCAAGCTCCAAAAGATATACGCTACTTCAATGAAGGCAACCCGCGTATACACGCGGTTTTACCGAAGACAACCTGCGTGCAGATCTAAAAAGAATTTTTCATAACTTGCAGTTGTACTAGATATCAGTTATACCCAGAACATAAAATTGCGTCAGTATGCAGATCTAGAAATACGCATAATCAACCATATAAAGATAGTTCATTTCAAACCATTTGATCCCGATCACTCCTTAGATCTTGTTCTCCATCAACCGATGAGATCTCTCCTTAGCTCAGATCAAGCAATACATCATCAACCAATAACCTGCGTACTGGATCTAATACTTCATCAGATATTCAAGACTTTTCAGATACTCTTGCCTAATGATTTCCTTCTCCTTATATAGCCTTAGGCCTTGTTCAATACTAAGAGCCAAAACCATAGAAATCCAATACCATCATCTTCAAAACTAGGGATCAACACGTCCGTTGAGACACCAAGGTCCAAAACCATAGGCACAACTTCCAAGGAATAACCGTCGTGGACCAAAGATAAGTTTTCCACATACACGCGCTTTTACTGAAGCCAACCAGCGTGTACACGCGACTTGGTATATAGCGAACCTGCGTATACGTGACTTGGTATATAGTGAACCTGCTTGTATACGCGACTTGGTATATAGTGAACCAACGTGTATATATTTTTCTTCATACTTGTAGACTGATCATCAATTCCTTGCTGCTATCCTTCTGCACTATGATTTGTTATCAGTGTGATTTGCCATCAAGGACAACACTTGTCTCATAATGCCAACAATCTCCCCCTTTGGACTTGATGGCAACAACACCAAATCAAATCACTCTCCCCCTTTGTCATCAAGGGCAAAGGGCTGTGCTCCCCCTGAGTACATGCTGATATCTTTGCTTGGTTGTGCTGAAACATGCTTCCTCTGACTATAGGCAAGATCTGCAAAAGATGTTCTTCAAAGGAACCAAGACTTATACACCATAAGGGACCTTCCTATTACCAAAAGACTCAATACATACATCCATACTCCCAACCAAGAGGGGATACATCAGAAACAACCAATTATATTACATCATTCATCCCAGGCATAGTGGGGAAACCAACATAGGCCGTTACATGACCTTGACACCATAAAAGAGATATCACAGAAGAGATACATGACATAGAGACAACAAATCTAGACCAAGACTTATGAAAGTCACAAGCAGCATCTGATACACATCTTTTAGATCAGCAACCAAGATTTCCTTCTAAGCTCCTTCTCCTGAAACCAACAACAGTTGTGTACTAGAACCAAAAGCATCTAAATGCCAACAATGCTTTATGAGACTTTAATTTGCTCCCCCTGAACCTGTGCCTGCTGCTCCCCCTGAACCTGTGCCTGAAGCTCCCCCTGAACCTGTGCCTGAAGAATTCTGGCATACCCATCTCAGACCTTCTCCGACCGGAGTCTGCCCTTGTTGTTCAGAAATCCATATACGCGACTTCTCCTGCAGAAAACAGCGTATGCACGCGGATATGCTTTCTGCAACACGCGTACACCATACACGCGACTTTCCCAGCATAAATCGGCGTATATACGCGGATATCCCTTACGTAACTTGCGTATACCAAATTTTCTGTAGAACAGACAAGCTTCAACAGCAGGATGAAGCATCAACTACTCCCAGCTTTTGTCTGAGATATTCAAAAGTTTCCCTGGGCAGTGGTTTCGTGAGAATATCAGCAACTTGTTCCTTAGAAGGAACATACTCCAACTTGACCTTCTGCTCAAGCACTTGTTCCCGAAGAAAATGGTACTTGATTGGTATGTGCTTGGTCTTTGAGTGCATGACTGGATTCTTTGAAATGCTGATTGCACTTGTATTATCACATAAGATAGAGACTGGTGAAGTGCAAGTGATTTGAAAATCCTGCAAGGTCTGCATCATCCAAAGAAGTTGTGTGCAACAAGATGCCGCAGCCACATATTCTGCTTCAGCTGTAGATAAGGCAATCGAACTCTGTTTCTTGTTGAACCAAGATACTAATCTGGAGCCCATAAAGAATGCACCACCACTTGTGCTCTTCCTGTCATCCACGCTTCCGGCCCAATCTGCATCTGTATAAGCATGAAGTGTGAGATCTGTATCTCTAGGATACCATAATCCATAATTTTGTGTCCCTTGAAGATATTTGAAGATTCTCTTCACTGCCTGAAGATGAGTCTCCTTTGGATTTGCCTAAAATCTCCCAACTATTCCGACTGCATGCATGATGTCTGGTCGGGTACCTGTCAAATAAAGCAAACTCCCAATCATGGATCTATAAGTTGGTTGATGAACTGCTGCTGATTCATCATTTGCACTGAGGCTGCATCCTGTAACCATGGGTGTACATACTGGCTTTGAATCTTCCATGCCATACTTCTTCAAGATCTGCTTGAGGTACTTGGTTTGAGACAAGAAGATGCCTCCTTCATTTTGTTGGATTTGCAATCCAAGAAAGTATGTCAATTCTCCAAGTAGTGACATTTCGAATTCTTTCTGCATAACCAAGGCAAAGTTTTGACTCATAGTCTCTTCATTTCTGCCAAAGATAATATCATCTACATAAACAACAAGTATTAGCAATTTGTTATTTTCAATTTTTATATAGAGATTGCTATCTGCTGATCCTTTTGAAAAGCCTTGTTGGTGAAGATATTTGTCCAATCGATAGTACCAAGCCCTTGGAGCTTGTTTGAGACCATAGAGAGCCTTTTTTAATTTGCATACAAGGTTTGGATCATTCCCAAGAATGAAACCATCTAGCTGCTCAATATATACTTCTTCTTCTAAGTCTCCATTCAGAAAGGCTGATTTCACGTCCATTTGAAATACCTTGAAGTTTTGAAAGTTTGAGAGAGCAAGGAACATTTGGATGGCCTCAAGTCTTGCTACAGGAGCAAAGGTCTCTTCAAAATCTATCCCTTCTTGCTGCGCATACCCTTTACAAACAAGTCTGGCCTTGTTTCTAATTACTTCTCCATTTTCATTCAATTTATTCTTGAAGACCCATTTTGTCCCTATGACATTCTTATCTTTTGGTCTAGGAACCAGTTCCCAAGTGTTGTTCTTTTCGATCTGCTCAAGTTCTTCATCCATTGCTTTGACCCAACATTCATCTTTGCATGCCTCTTTCACATTTTGTGGTTCAGTGGAAGAGAGTAATGCCAAATAGCTTGAAGCTTCTGCAATTCTTCTTCTTGTTTGTATTCCTGCTTCTTTCTGCCCCACAATCTGAGATTCTGGATGATTCTTTTGAACATATCTGGATGGAGTCTTCTCTTCTATTCTTGCCTGCTCCTCTGGTTCTTCTTGAGGTTCTTCTTCTTCATCATTCTGCCTTTGAGTGTAGCCTTCATCTTCTTCAATGTCTTCATGATGAACTTGCCTAGGAATATATCCCTTCTCATCAACCACTACATCAATGCTGTCAACAATTCTGCCAAGTCTTTTATTGTAGCACTTGTATGCTTTGCTATGTGGAGAATAACCAAGAAGAATGCCTTCATCTGCTCTTGGTTCAAGTTTGCCAAGTTGCTCATCAGTATTCTTAATATAACATTTGCTCCCAAATGTTTTGAAGTGCTTCACCGAAGGAGTCTCACCACTCCAGAGCTCATGAGGTGTTTGAGTGCTGTTTACTCGGACATTTGTTTTGTTAAGAATAATAACCGCAGCATGTGCAGCTTCACCCCAGAAAGTTGCGGGAGTACCTGATTCATCAAGCATAGCACGAGCCATTTGTTGGATTGTTCTGTTCATTCTTTCCACCACCCCATTTTGCTGAGGAGTTCTAGCTGTAGAGAATTTTCTTCTTATCCCATGTTCTTCACAGAAATCGAAAAATTCGTTTGAGGTAAACTCCCCACCTCTGTCAGATCTGAGGCACTTAATTTTGTGTCCTGATTCATTTTCAACCAAGGCTTTGAAGGATTTGAATTTTTCGAATGCTTCATCTTTGTGCTTCATAAGCCCTAACCAGACAAACTTGGAGAAATCGTTAATGAATAATATCAAATATTCTTCTCCTCGAGGTGTCCTTTTCCTAAATGGACTGCATACATCTGTATGGACTAGCTCAAGAGGTATGATGGCTGATCCTTCCTTCTCTGGAAAGTTAGTTCTGGTTTGCTTCCCAAACTGACAAGATTTGCGTATAGTGTTGTCTGGAATTTTGATATCTGGAAGACCACGAACTGCCTGATATTTGCATGCTTTCCTTATTTGTGAAAAGCTTAGATGCCCCAACCTTCGATGCCATAGCCAGTGTTCATCATCCTTGCTCAAATAGCATTGTTGTGGTCCTTCTTCAAATATGTATAGGTTATTTGGAGTCCTTCTTCCTTTGATCACTGTTTTACCTGTATCAAGATCACGAACACAACATCCATTTGATCTAAATATTACCTCTGTTCCTTGATCGCACATCTGACTGACACTCAGAAGATTATGCTTCAATCCATCAACATACAAAACATTTCCAGCTTTGACCTTCTCTTTCAATGGAGCCACACCTTTTCCTTTTATGGCTGCAGAGATATCGTTTCCAAAAGAAACTTTCTTCCCCTTTTCTAATGCGGTATATGACTCAAGCTTTTCTTTGTCCCCTATCATATGCTTCGAACATCCGCTGTCAATGTACCATAGACTTTCTTGACCTTCTGCATAAAAGGCTATCCCACATCTTTCTGGTTGTGGTTCCTTTATTCTCCATGTTCTGACATTTGAGTTTTGCTCCTTCTGAATTGTCTTCCGGAACCTGCTCCTGCATTCAGAGTCTTCATGACCAAAGTTATTACAAATAGAGCATTCAACTTCATTTTCAAGAACCGAAAAGTTGTTATAAGTCCTTTTCATGGTTTCAGTCATTCTCCCTTGCTTTTGAGCTTCTCTAGTCATGATTGTCTTGTATGCAACACATTGAGCTGCTTTGTGACCGAAGTTATGGCAAGAAAAGCATTGGCCATTAAAGAAACTTCTGCGATAATCAAATCTATCATCCAACCGATTGTAGCTTCTATTTATTCTTGGAGCAAATTGGGAAGATTTTACCTGTGGCTGATTGTAGCTTCTGTTTGTCCTTAAGGCAGTTTGTCCCCAAATTTCTTGATGGTCTTTATTTGTTCTTGAGGTAAACTGTACCTGATTCACCTGATTACTTTTATTTGGCCTTTGTTCGCTTTTCCTTGTTGCATCAAGATAACTTTTAGAGGTAGAGGCTTGAGATGTTTCTCCATTATATCCAAGACCTGTCTTGATCAGAGGAGATCGCTGCACATTGATAATCTCATCCAAGGTTTCAGATCCTTTAACAAATTTAAGATTAATAGCTTTTGTTTCCTCAATCTCTTTTCTAAGACCAACAATTTCACCTTCTAGTTTTTCAAGATGTTTTTCCTTTTCATCAATTTGAAATTGTAGAGTATCAATGATCATATTCTTTTCTTCTATACATCTCTTGAGTCTAGTAATTTCATCATAAAGGTTATCCACATCTATAGCATCCATATAATCATCATCTTCAAATGCCATTAAAAACTTATATTCATTACCTTGTTCATCTTCATCACTATTCGATAGACCATCACTATCTTCATGAGTGTAGTAGCTTTTCTTATTTGCACTCTGTTTCTTGTTCCATCTAGCAGGTTCCTTTCCTTTATCCTTATAAGGACATTTTGCAGCATAATGACCTACTCTTCCACAAGCAAAGCATTTAAAAGGTAACTTACCTCTGAACCTTCCAGAACCCCTTTGAAGATTTCTGACAAAATTTGATTCTTCTTCTGGGACGTGGCTTGCTTCATAATAATCTTCTTTGCCTGATGCCTTGAAAGCAGCTTCTCTTCTGTCTGATGGACCTCCCTTTCTCATTTCATAAGCAGTTAGAATTCCATGTAGCTGAGACATAGTAAGAATTCGTAGATTTTCCTTTTCTTCTATTGCAGATACTTTAGATTCAAACTTGGGGGACAATGATCTTAGAACCTTTTCAACCACTATAGCCTCTTTTATTTCTTCACCCAAATTTTTCATACAATTAACAATCTCATCTACCCGAAGAAAATAGTTAGCCACACTTTCATCATTATACATCTTGAGAGTCTCATACTGAATCCTGAGAGTTTGAAGTTTAGCACGCTTTACCTGTTCATCTCCTTCATAGCTCGTGACAATTTTGTCCCATATCTCTTTTGCGGATTTGTAGTGCATTACCTTCATGAATTCCGTTTGGGATATACATCCTAATAGGGTACTGACTGCTTTCGCATTTGTTTCATACTTCTTTTTCTCAGCTGCATCTGTAGGAGTAGCTGAAGGAAAAGCATAGCCTGTTTCTACGATGTCCCAAACTTCTGTACCAAGAGATTGAAGATAGGCAATAACTCTTACCTTCCAATAATTGAAGTTTGTCCCATCAAAAACCGGTGGCCTGATTGATGCTTCTCTCTCGTAGTTGCTCATGATGAACGATCTACCTTCAAGCGATCAAGCTTCTCTGAAGGACCTGCTCTGATACCAATTGTTGGAAATAATACTGAGAGGGGGGGGTGAATCAGTATTATCAGATTAATAAAACTTTTTCAATGCTCAGAAACATATACGCTACTTCAGTTAAGTGAACCAGCGTGTACACGCTAATGTGTCTAAAGAAAACAGCGTATAACCAGAAAACTTATAATTCAGTTAGTTTATCTTCAGTTAAGTGCATCAGGTCATTATTCACCATATTAAGAGTAAACAGATGCAGTATAATAGAACAGATCATCACACAAAAGCCACACACATGAACACCATGATATAAGGTGGAAACCCAATGTGGGTGAAAACCACCTGCTGCAAGTCGTCTCTATCTTTCTTTAATAAGAACTTCAGTTTACAATCTTTTGTACTGGTGCAGCCTTATACCAGTACGCAGGCTACAACCTGCAGAAGGCTTCAACCTTCTCTCGTTCTCCAAACTTCCTTGGAAGGGAGCTCCAACCCCCTTTGCTCTTGTACTAGCTAAGATACTAGTACGTAGGTGCTGGCCTACAATCTTCTTTCCTTCAGGTACCACTTTTCATACATTTTCAGACTGGATATTCCTGAAGCACAACATTACAATCTGAATACCACAATTCATTCAACTTTCATAGTAGATTACAAAACAACCAACAATCACTGAACCACTGAAACCCTGTCAAACCCAGTCACCAGAACACAGAGCAGACTACAGAACTCTGCAATAACAGTCAGACCCAGCTGCAACCCAAAAATCAAGCTCCAAAAGATATACGCTACTTCAATGAAGGCAACCCGCGTATACACGCGGTTTTACCGAAGACAACCTGCGTGCAGATCTAAAAAGAATTTTTCATAACTTGCAGCTGTACCAGATATCAGTTATACCCAGAACATAACATTGCGTCAGTATGCAGATCTAGAAATACGCATAATCAACCATATAAATATAGTTCATTTCAAACCATTTGATCCCGATCACTCCTTAGATCTTGTTCTCCATCAACCGATGAGATCTCTCCTTAGCTCAGATCAAGCAATACATCATCAACCAATAACTTGCGTACTGGATCTAATACTTCATCAGATATTCAAGACTTTTCAGATACTCTTGCCTAATGATTTCCTTCTCCTTATATAGCCTTAGGCCTTGTTCAATACCAAGAGCCAAAACCATAGAAATCCAATACCATCATCTTCAAAACTAGGGATCAACACGTCCGTTGAGACACCAAGGTCCAAAACCATAGGCACAACTTCCAAGGAATAACCGCTGTGGACCAAAGATAAGTTTTCCACATACACGCGCTTTTACTGAAGCCAACCAGCGTGTACACGCGACTTGGTATATAGCGAACCTGTGTATACGCGACTTGGTATATAGTGAACCTGCTTGTATACGCGACTTGGTATATAGTGAACCAACGTGTATATATTTTTCTTCATACTTGTAGACTGATCATCAATTCCTTGCTGCTATCCTTCTGCACTATGATTTGTTATCAGTGTGATTTTCCATCAAGGACAACACTTGTCTCATAATGCCAACACTTGGAGGGTGGAGTCTAGATTAGGCCTAGGAATCCTTGACTAGTGGATGGCGTAAAGCGTAGAGACTAGAAGATAGGAAAATTCTTCATGGTGTAGGTGGAGAGATATAGAGGCATCCATGCTTGTTTAGGGCCTAGTGATTTGGTGTGGATTTCAGTAAAGGCTGAGGAAACCTGGTTGGTTTTGTTGTGAATCCCACGTTCATGCTTGGAGTATGGTACGGGGGTGATTGACTAAAAGAAATATTTGGTTCAGCCCAATCTATGGTCCAGTGGTTTGTGGAATTCTCTTGCTTGGTTGGATTTTTCATATGATAATAAGGATATTTCCCTCTTGTGTTATATGTGTAAATGTACTTATTAATATGTGGTTTTTATGGTTGTGTTATCCTTATTATTCTGTTGGTTACATGCTGGTTATAAGCATTGTTTAGGACAAACTTTGGTTATGGATATCATAATGTTTTGATTAGTAAATGAATGAATGATGAATTTATGACCTAATAGATGTTATTGCATCTATTATGAGAATGCACTAGACCTTCTTGGTTATTTTCAGAGAAGTATCAGACCCCTATGTTTAGATGTGTATTTATGACCTGTAGATTTCATGTTCATGATATGTTTGACAGAATGTATATCATGGCTAGGCCTTTTTAGGTCAAGTTCTTATCTAATATTTGTATGGAATTATTTTTTCTCGTGTCATTCATGGTTATGGAAAGTTTCATTAAGTTTTGGGCAGAGGTCTGGATCGTAACCTGAAAAATTGGCTTGAATCTTGTGGTTGCAGGCACATAAATGGGTAAAAAAGACTGCAGTCACTCCATTGTAGGAATCATGCATGCAACTAGAGGGTTTCAGTCGAAATTAGGCACTGTTGTGCCAGTTTCTAGGAGATTATGGCACTGAAAAAAGAGGTTTAATTCAGGTCTGGGCACTTGGAAGGGTGGTTTATCCCTTGGGGGTCCTATAACACCTAATAGGGAAGTCATTAAGGGTTTTGGTTTGTTGATTCGACTTCCTTATGATGATCTAGGAGGTTGAATCATATCATAGTAACTCATCGTCACATGTTTACCCTAGTAAGCTGATAGCTTCGGTAAGTGTGGGAGGAGGGCATTATAGAACTAGAGCATATGCTTGCTTTTCTATCTTATCATATCTTAGTTCAACATCTCTCATGACAATAAAAATGATAATGGGTTGTTCAAAACTCTTAATATTCTTCTATAATAAAACAACAACCAATGTAGTATCTAAGGCAAATGAAAAGATACTAAATGGTTTTGTGTAATCAAGACTTTCCAACACTAGAGAATCCATAAGTGCTTTCTTAATATAAGAAAATGGGAATATAGACTGAGCACTCCATTTTATTTCCTGGTCTTTCTTGAGAATATTGGTTACATATTAGATTATATCTGCATAATTTGGTATGAATCCCCTGAAAAAAATAATCTTGCCTAAGAAAGATTGTATCTCCTTCTTAGTCCTGGGTAAATTGAGCATTTGAATTATTGACACTCTTTAAGGATCAATTTTCACTTCATCTTTTGATACAATATGTCCAAGCAACTTTCCCTCCTACATTGAAAACATTGAATTCTTTGGATTGCGTTAAATCCCATATCTTCTAGAATTATGAGATATTTGTCTTAAATGTTTGAGATGATGAGAATCTGATTTCGAAAACACAGTTAAATCATCAAGATAAATAACAATAATTTCGTTTATTTCACCCACAATTTCCAAATCCACGGACCTTTTATAAATTTCATCTGCATTCATTAAACCAAATGGCACATTGGCATACATGTTCAGTGCTCCCCAAGGTGTAGTATATGTTGTTTTACTCTGGTCTTCTTTATTTATTGCAATCTTATTAAACCTTGAGAACCCATCAATCATTGATTATTCTAACCCTATTACTTTATGAAGAATATAATACATTTTGGACAAAGTATAATTGTGTTTTAAGGATGCCTTATTCAAGTTCTGGAAATACACCCATAATCTTATCTCTCTATTCTTCTTTCTAATAGAAACTAAATTTGCAATCCAATCTAAACATCTTAAGGGAATAATTATGCTAGCATCCAACAATTTTTTGACCTCTTTCTCAATTATAGGTAAAAGGATGGATTAACAAACCTCAACTTTTGTTTGAAAGGCTTTATATCAGGCTTCAATGGGATCTTATGTTGTATAATAGAAGTTTCATATGTTTTGAGATCATCATATTTCCATGAAAAAAAATCTATATACCGTTTGAGCAAGCTAAAATATTAATCTTTTATTTCTTGAGGTAACAATCTTGAAAGTTTAATGTTCTTGTTCTCATTCTTTGTACCAATTTTGCATTCTTCAATACCATCTTGTTGGGGGTTTACTGCTATAGAAGTGGGAACATCATTCTAATCAAATAATTTCTCTAATGGAACCAGACCTTTTGGAATATAATTATTTGATAATTCAATGATATTATGATTTGCAATTTGATTTTTCAATTTTCCATATTTATCAATAACATCAATCTATATATCTTCATTATATTCTTGATCTACATGCAAGTCTAAAAAATCCTCAATTACTTCTAGAAATTCCTTGATTTGTTCATCATCCTCAAAGGTGTGCCAATGTTTGATATTATATATAATTAAAGGCATGTGTCTAACTTTAATATGATATTGTAACTGACAAGTATTAGGAACTTTAAAAGTACTTGTTGAAATTGCTAAAAAGTCAACAACTGCATTTTCTCCTCTTCATATACCTAAACTGTTGAATGCTTGAAAATGATTCTCAATACAATCCCACACTTCGTTTCTCTAAAACTTCAATTTAGGATGTTTTGTTTGTCATTAATTTATGACTTGTCTGGCTACTAATTATGAAAATCCATAAACAACTAATATTTGAATTTTCATCTTCTTAGTTGTTTCAAGCCCACGAATTAATGCCTCATACATTGCCACATTATTAGTCACTTCAAATTCCAATTTAAATGATTGACTAATAATCTCTTGTGTAGGTGACGTTGTACCCTCCTCTTCCTCCGTTTACTCTTTATATAGCAAAGGGGTCAAGGTGTAAAGGATAGTATAGTTTGAAGCCATTTTTAGGGTAGCAGATGAGCTCAAATATCACATCAAATCCACTCAACCATAAAGTGCTCTGTAAGAGATTTCCAACAGTGTACAGAAGTTTTCAAATGGCCTCATGGATCAAAATATAGAGGCAGTCAAAGTTGGAATTATAAAGGTCGAAATCTCGGAAACCCCACAACCCTAGAATCCCATAACTCATTAGAAAATAAATATCAAAAAAATATAGGGACCATGGATCCGTCAATTGTTGGATTCAGGGTCGTTTATTGACGAAACCCTGTAACAGGAATCAGAGGCCTGAATCTCAGAATCCCGGGACCCTGTAACCTCTTATTAATTTGATTTTGGAAAGCATCAAGATTGAATAGTTTACAGAGAAATTATTTACAAAACAATGGATTAGGGAACCCATTCTCTCTTCTTTTACTGGACAGGTGGCAACACATCATTGGTCATAACTGATGTCAACGACCACCCACTAGGAGGTGGACATGTGGTAAGCAGTTTCAGTGTTTTTAGGCACCAAAAGGACCCATATATGGATGAAATGTCAACCGATCATGGGTCGACACGTGGCTTGGTTAATGTCAACATGATGTATTCCTGGAAGTATACCTCAAAGGGTTAGAATCTTGTAACTATTTATAATTCAATTCCAAAAAAAGTCGGGGACCAGGGCACCAGGGTAAGGTTCCAGCTCAGTAGAGCGAAAGTCCTAGGTAGCACTATTTTTCAATGCACTAGAGCCTCCAAGTGGTAGTGGGCCTTCCCCCACTTTCCAAATGTCAACGGTTAAATGTCATCCACCTATGGTGTGGATCCTCATCCATCTCAAAGTGACCTCACCTGGAAGAAGCTCTGGCAAGGTAATAAGTGTGGCCGATAAGCCGAAACTTGCCCCTAGAAAGTCAAAGTCAATGAAGATAATATTGTAAATATACAATTTTGATTGATTCCAGGGGGGTCGAACCTTTCCTCCAAGTATGCCGAGGTAGCCTATTGGAGGAGGTAAAATTTGCCCACCACCTATCAGGCCAACATGGCGACCACGTCAAGAGTTGGGACCACTATTAGGTGAGCGTATTAGGTGAGTGGGACAATATTTGAGACACCACCCTCCTCCCTTGATATCCACCCAATCAAACTCTGCCACATGTCTCTTTCACATCACCTCCCCCTTTTCCTACCTATAAAACCCAGTGTATTGACCGTTGCAATTTTTATTTTATTTTTATTTCCAATTGTGTTGTGTCTTATCACTTTGCCTATTCGTAGCTACACCTGCCTGAGTTTCAAATAGATGAAGGAACTTCGTGCACCTATAGCGTCCAATTCACTCCACTTACCAGGGAAGCTTCGACTACTCTCATCAATAAGAAATGAAGAAATCCAAGGGGAAAAGAAGGAGCCTATACAACAACCAACCGACCCATTCAGGGAAACCATTGATGAAAGATTACCAAGAGTTGGATTATTTTTAGAGACATATTGTACCAAGGATTCAGGACCTTCCTTGTAGGAAGCTATTTATAAATATTTTGAAGACGAAGGCCCCAGGGTGACAGTAAAAAATATGGTAGTCGATGATGAAATCCAACTTCAGAAGCAACTCAACAAGATGCATCAAACTCTTTCCTACATAGAATTGGAGCGAGACCTCATATTTTTCCCTATACATATATGGTTAGATGGGTTATTGAAAAAATATATACTACAGAAAGGAAGTTTCACACTCAGAAAGGCACCACAATTGGTTTATTCTCAACAAATTCTTTTAGGAGATGTATCACTTTCTCAACCCTCAATGCATCTACAAAAAATAGTATGTGGAGGAATTCTTTAAAAAACATAGGGATCCAACTAATTCTATTAAATACTAGAGGAGTGACCCAAACAAACAAGCAAAAAGATAAAGATGGTAAGTACACTATAGATTCATTCACTTCTCCTTTTAGTTAAGTTACTGCCATGATTTTCAGATTACATGAATGTCTAAATGTCTTTGAATTCCCTGAAAATTGGGTTCCTTTAATTGATGGGGTCTTTGAGGTGTACATCTTTGATTGGGCCACTATACTATCCAACAATTTGGCCAAACAAATTTAGGCTTTTTTTTTTTTCTGCCCACAGTGTTTCCAAGAATAAAATCCCTCCATTTTATATATCAACCTATGTCATGGACTCTCTTTGTTATTCTCTTAATTTTCTAGCCATGGGATGGAAGTGGACCATCTCCAATCCCTCATCAATTCATATTTGTCACAATGTGCTATGGGAGACTAATTATTTTTTAATTTTTATCAAATTTGTCACAAGGTCATGATCCCAATTTATGAAGTTATATTTGAAACCAAACCCCCACGATGTCTCAAGAAGCCATGGAGACCTTAAGAAAATTGGGAACTGGTTTGGTGAAGAGTTTTTCACATATATCAAAGTCTTGGGAAGCTATGCACACCCACATGTCTTGCCACTTTATGTTCTGAATAGGGTGTTATGCTAGGAAGTAGCATACCAAACAGGTTGTCATGGGATTACCAAATCCTTGAAAGACTCCAACATGAGGTTTTGTCCTCAATTTCTTCTACCTTTTGAAATCTTCTCTTTGGCAAATTATGGACATGATGAAAAGAAGTTGAAACCTATTGATGTATTAAAGTTAGCCACCATTTCGAATAGGCCTTATTATCTAGATGGAGTAGCGAAACAAGTGGCATTAACATCTAGTATTAAAATATTCCTCCATGAAGGAAATAAGTTTGATGACTTATTCACCGAAGAAACTTCTTATGATTCAGTTTTAAAAAGGGTGGGCAAGGAATTATCAGTTTAGGAGAGAGAATATTTCCTTGCTTTTAGAAATGCAAGACTAGCTCCCTGTCATTAGATTTGTTGCATTTGCCTATACAGGAACAAGTGTCTTTAAAGGGCACTATAAAATCTACTCAACAGGAGAGTTCCTCCCAACTGGTGGTTCCTCCTCAACAACAGTAGACAACAACAACTATCTCTTCAAATCTTGGAGGAGAGATGCATATAGTAGACCCAAGCATGGAACAGGCCTGGGACTAGTTTGATCAGGCCTTAAAACAGTCCAAGCAAGGTGAACAAGGGAAATAGATCCTGGAGGGAGAAATTGTTCTTCAGCAACATACTTTATTAAGTAGTATCTCTTCTCAACAGTCCACCATGCAGATCAATCTACTATTGAGAAAACACCAATGGTTACGCAACCTGAAGTAGAGATTATTCTAGTCAATCCTGCTTCATAGATCTTTCTCAACTTTGAAGCTATTCCTCCAATGGACATTTTTGACAACCCTCTTCACAAAGAAATGTTAAAAAGAGGAAGGAAGAAAAGGAAGACAGATGATTTGTATTCTAAGAATATTTCGGTGAAAATCACATAAGAGAAAAATTTTGTCAATGCATTTCGAGCCATCAAGTGTGGTTCATCTTCAGGACAAGATGAAGAACTAGATCTTGGCATCAAATTAAATAGATGTAGAAAGATTTTTTCTAGACATTATAATATAACAACTAGTTTTGACTAAAGAATTATTATTTATTAATAAACATATTTTTTTTAGTAATAGTTGACAAATAGTTGTAAATAATGAATTAAATTATTTTTATTATTATAATTATTAATATTTTAATCAAAAGAAAGGTCATATAGAAATAACTAAAATTAAATAATAATATGGTCAAACTAAATTATTCCAAACAATAAAACTAATAGATAAAATAAAAAATAATAAGAAAGAAATAAAATAATTAATAATAATAATAATAATAACAATAATAACAACAACAACAAATAAAAATGAATTATATATATAAACTAAGCAAGACAAGGAAGGTATCCAACACTTGCTAATACTCCAACCATCATCTATATTCAGATTAATAGGCCTCCTTTCAATTTTCAAGGCATCCCTAAACTTACGGTGATGAAAATGATCAATTATTGCAATGACCTTGCCCTTTGTCCCAGGGAAAACTTCACAAGCTGCTCCTCTTGAAGTTCTTTGGAAAGCTACTTGAGCTGCCCCTGTTGATGAACTTGGAAGATTCATACAATTCACGGGTGCATATGGTTCGACCACCATGGTGTAGCAACCCCGGGTTAAAAGTTCATGTAATAAAGTTTATAAAGTCAAAATAAGACCAATGTCATGGTACATGTATTCCAAGTTGAATGTTGGTAAAACATCTTACTAGGTTTCCATGTGGTTTTTTATGGCTAAAAGAAATTAGCAAAGGCATTGGAAAAGGCTTTGAAAAGGCAAAGAGGAATTAATTGGCATTTTATTTACAAAAATAAAGGAAAGTAAGAGAAAATGGAGATGAAAGGTCACAAGTTTGCAAGTGAAGGAAACTGAAGGAAAATTAGAGGAAATTTAAGAAAATATAGGCATCAATAATAAAAAGGCTTTTCAGGATCAATTCACAACCTTTTGCCAGTTTTGGCTTGGAGATCTCTCTCTATCATACTCTTGCACGCTTAGAGCATTCTTGGAGCACTCTAGCATTAGAGAAAGGAAGGTAGAGGAAGGACAAGAAAGCAAAGGAAATCAAGGATCAAGTAGCTTTAGTAGGAATACTTGTAGGTAATAGGTTGCATGTGTGATTTCCTGGATGATTGGTGTATGAATGGTACATGCATGTATGTATTTGATTCTTTTTTTTCCATGGGCATGGGGTTTTTGATGTGTGACAATGGTTTCAGCCTTTCCTTGCCATTTCCGGGTAGCCATGGTGTGATGGGGTTCTTTGTTTGGTTGAGCTTCAGATTTCCACATGTTTTTGGAATAGGGTGAGGTGGTCTCAGGAAAATTCCCAAGGGCCTAGAAATCCTTCGACTAGTTTTGGAAAGATTGTGGTAAATCTTGAGGGTGGAGATGGGAAATCCCTTAAGGTATTGGTGAAGAAATACAAAGGCATCTAAGCTTGTTTAGGGCCTAGTGATCCCTTGACCAGTTTTAGCTGGATTGCGGTAAATCGTGGTAGTGTATGTTCTTGTTTTGGGCATAGTGATCCCTTGACCGGTTTTGGCAAGATTGCGGTAAATCCTAGTTGTGTAGGTGCTTGTTTCGGGCCTAGGATTCCCATCACCGGTTTTGGTAGGATTGCAGTAAAGCCTAAGGATTCCCTGGTTATTTTGTTTTGAGCCCCATATTGATGCTTGGTATATGGCATGGGGGTAATTGGCTGAAAGAAAGATTTGGTTAAGCCCAATCTATAGTTGGATGGTACGTGGAAGTCCCTTACTTGATTGGCTTTTTCATATGTTAATAAGAGCTATTCTTCTATTGTATTTCATGAGTAATTATTATTGTTATTATGCGGCTTTGATGGTTGTTATATCATTGTTATTATTCTGGTTATAAGCATGGTTTCATGACAGATTCTAGTTATCGCTCTTAACATGTTTTTATTGGTAAATGAATGGTTATTGAATGCATGGCCTAATAGATGTTATTGTAGTTATTATGAGAGGGAATTAGAACTTCTTGATTGTTCTCAGATAAGTATCAGACCCCTATGTTCATATATTCATTCATGACCTTTAGATTACATGTTCTCAATATGTTTGACGAAACAACTATCATGTTTAGGCCTAGTTACGTCAAGTCTTTGAGCAAATTTTGTATGAATGTCTTTGTATTGATGTAATTTATCATTCTGGAAGGTCTCACTGAGTTCTGAGTAGTGGTCTAGAGGTTGACCTAGAATTTAGGCTCATAATCTAGGACTGGATGCTCTGAATTGAACTTTTTGGGCTGCAAATGTTGGGATGCAAGCTGGTGGGAGCATTTGGAGTCTTCCAACCACATGGATGAATTGTTGTGGGAGCAGTTGAGAGCCCAAGCTATGAAAAGAGGTCTAGCTCATGGTTTGGCCACCTAGGGTGGTTGTGCAACCCCTGAGTGACCTGTATTTCCTGTAGGAGGTGTCAAGTGGTCAATTTATGGTCATTAATTGGCCCCACTTCCTTAAGAGGATCTAGGAGGTCAGGTCATGTCATAGTATCTCTTTGTCTCATGTTTAACCCAGAATATCGGTGAAAGTGGGTAAATGTGGGAGGGGGTTGTTACAAGTTAGTATCAGAACATGGTTCAATACCTGGACTGAATGGGCCAAATGTGTCTGTCATGTATGCATGTCAGTGTCTATGTGGTTTTCATGCATGCATTTTCATGGTTATGGTTGTCATGCATGAGATCATGGTATGCAGTTGGTATTGTCACATATGAGGTTGATATATTGATATGATTATGATTATACATGTATCATGCTAATTTGGATTGATTTTTCAGGCAAGATATCCTCCCCTGAACTTCACTGAGGTAGGTTGATTATGTTTGTATTTGGTTTATCTGACATGGTATGTTTGTAGGAATAATAAGATCAAATATGACTAGAAAAATGGTGGATTATAGTTCACGAGACTCCCCTTACAGATCAGATGAACAACCAAGAGACGAGTACTCTTTGAACATAGCCAACACATTGAGAATCTTGAAGGCAGAGATCAAAAGTTGCAAAGCAGATAATGGTAGAATCATTCAGTCACATGAAAGACTTGCGGGGGCACAAGAGAAAAAAGTAGAGGTAAATGCAATTATCCTTCACAGTTTTCAAACTTACAAAGACATGGACAACCACACATCAGTTATGGACAAGAGTACATGACTAATGGAGCATATGGTAGTAGGTTTCAAGAGGGGCACAGGTCGGATAGGGATGGCACATTCAGAGATGGTGGGTTCTTGGATATAATTGATAGGAGAGGTAGTGGACATGGGTTCTACTCTAGTTCTGGTTTAGACATGTATCATTTTCATCATCCCTATCTTCCAAACAGGAGGAGTGACAGGGGATATTTTCCAGACGAGTTCAAGAAATTCAAGACACCTACATTTGATGGAGAGTTGAAGAAACTATAATATGCAAAGGCATGGTTTCTTAGAATGAAGAAGTTATTTGAGTTGCATGATTACCCAGAGAATATGAAGGCTAAGATATATATTTTCAACCTCATAGGGAAAGAAAACATTTGGTGGGAAGATGTGAAGTGGGCCAGAGAAATCAAGACATATGAGTTGAGTTGGAATAAATTCAAGAGACTCTTTAGGAAGAAGTACTTTTCAGAAAGGTACTATGACAACAGGGCTAAGGAGTTCTATGAGCTAAAGATGGGATCAATGATAGATGAGGAGTACATGACTAAGTTCCTGGAGTTGTTGAGGCATGTTCTGTATATTAAGGATGAGAAATCCAAAGTTCATAGGTTTGTTAGTGGATTTCCATTAGAATTTAAGGATGAGATTGAGTATGATGAGACTCGATCTCTAGAAGAATTAATTGGGAATTTGAAGCACTGTTATGAGCAATCGAAGTGCAAGGCTGAGTCTAAGCAAGGTTGGAAAGGGAATGACAAGACTAAAGTTAAATGGACACCAAAGCGAACAATACCTCTAGATGCAGGTGAGAAATAGAATGTTGCTCCTTACAATAATTTTAATACAGTTGAGAAGGAACATAGGTTGCAGCTTGGAGAGCAGCAGAATAGAGGTGATGGTAGGAGACAATTGCAATGTTGGATATGTGGCAATGAGAATCTCAAGAAGGATTATCTGTTGTATCAAGGTGGTAGGCCTCATATCTATAGTGTTCAGGAGGCACAAACAGTTGGGGATGTTGGGTAGAGAATTCCTCATATTTATGCAACATTGGATAACAAATAGGTGGATCATCAGGGATCTATTATTGAGATGGATGGTAAGATTTGTGATCAAGTTGTTTCTATTTTGATTCACCCTAGATATACTTATAGTTATGTTAACCTTGACCTATTGGATAAGTGTGGTTTGAGAAAAGAAGTGCATGCAGAGTCTTGGTTAGATCAGTTGGCTACATGTACTAAGAAAAGAGTTCATCATTGGGTAATATATTGCACATTTGAGTTGAATGGTATGCCTACAACATCACAAATTAATGTACTTCCATTGGGATCATACAATATGCTTATGGGTATGGATTGGTTATATATTCATAGGACTAAGTTGGATTGTTATGAAAAGGCTATTGAGTGCTTGGATGATAATGGAGAACAGAGAATATTGCAAGGTAAGAAGAAGATGACATTAGTTAGAATGGTTACATCTTTGTAGGAAAAACGTAGTCGCAAGAACATGTGTGTATTTTTTGTAATGCATATTTCTAGTGATAAACGTAAGGATGTTGAGGATGCAAAAGTCTTGAATAGGTACCCAGTTTTGCATCAGTTTCAGCATGTATACTCAACAGAGATTTCAAAGTTGTCACCTCACTGAGAAGTGGACTTTTTTATTGATTTGTTACCAAGGGAAACACCAACATCAAAGGCACTATATAGGATGAGCACTACATAGTTAGTGGAATTGAAGTTGCAGCTCAAGGAAATTCTTGAAAAGGAATACATTAGGCCAAGTGTATCACCTTGGGGTGCACCAACGTTGTTTGTGAAGAAGAAGGATGGTACTCTTAGGTTATGTATTTATTATAGGAATTTGAACAAGGTGAAAATTAAGAACAAGTATATGTTTCTAAGGAACAATGACTTGTTTGACCAGTTGAAGGGAGAAGCAGTGTTCTAAAAGATTGATTTGAGATTAGGATTTCATCAAGTACGCATCAAAGAAGTGGATATTTACAAGACTGCTTTCTAAACCATGAATGGGCATTATGAGTTTATTGTGGTTCATTTTGGTTTGATTAATGCTCCAACTACTTTCATGTTTTTGATGAATACTGTGTTGCATCCTTATTTGGACAAGTTTGTGATTGTATTCATTGATGATATATTGATATATTTTAAGAATGAGGAAGAGCATGTCAAACACTTAGCAATAGTATTGATATTGCTAATCGAGCATTAGTTGTATGCCAAGCTTAGTAAATGCAGTTTCTTTCATATAAAGGTAAATTACTTGGGAAATTTTGTTTCCAAGGAAGGCATAATAGTGGATCTGGAAAAGATCGGTGCTATCATGGAATAGGCAACTCCTAGAAATTTGGAAGAGGTTAGATCATTCATGGGGTTAGAAAGTTACTACAGGAGGTTCATCAAGAACTTCTCACAGATTTCCTATCCTATTACATCATTGCAGAGGAAAGGAAATAAATTTTAATGGACAAAGGAATGTGCAGCTAGTTTTGAGTAGTTGAAGAAGTTTCTTACAAATGCTCCAGTTCTAAAGATTGTAGATCCAGATAAAGAGTTTTTGTTATGTACATATGCTTACAAGAGGGGACTTGGTTGAGTCCTGATGTAGAAGGGACATGTGGTATGTTACAAGTCAAGGAAACTGAATAAGGATGAGAATAACTATGTGACATGAGATCTGGAGTTGGTAGTGATAATTCATGCATTGAAGATGTGGAGGCACTATATTCTTGGCAGGAGGTTTGTGTGGTTGAGTGATCACAGTGGGCTGAGATATTTGTTTGAACAACCTAATATGAATGCTAGGAAAGCTAGATGGTTGGCCATGCTTAGTGAGTTCTACTTCAAGATCAGGTACATTAACAAAAAAGAGAACAATGTTTCATATGCTTTTAGAAAAATAGTGCAGGTAGATCATATAACAACTATGAGTACATATGGAATAGATTTACAAGATCGGATCTTACAGGCAAGAAAACAGGATGATAAGTATAGGGAGCTTAGGCACAAGTTACAGTAGTAGGGTATAGGTGAATAGGATTTGGATTATCATCCAATGACAGATGGTTTGATCATATTTAGGGACATGATCTATGTGTCGGATAACAGTGAACTCAAGAAGCTTATCTTGTTGGAATTTCATGCTAAGCCATATTCAGGTCATCCGAGATATCAAAAGACTCTAACAGGAGTTAATAAATTCTACTACTGGCTGAATATGAAGAAAGAGCTAGTTGAGTTCATCATCAGATGTTTCGATTGTCAACAGGTAAAAGCCAAGTGTAAGCATCCAAGTGGTTTATTGCATTCGATTCTAATTCCAGAGTGGAAATGGGAGGTAATTTCGATGGATTTCATCATAATTTTTTCGATAACATCTAGACAACATGATTCCATCATGGTTGTGGTTGATAGGTTGACAAAGGTAGCTCACTTCATAGCAGTTACATCTACTTATTCAGCTGGTGAGGTAGCACATGTATTCATTAGGGATATAGTGAGGTTGCACAATATTCCTAAGAAGATGTATCTGACAAAGATGCTAATTTCACTTCTAGGTTTTATAAGGGATTATTTGTAGGTTTGGGTATAGATTTGGCATTCAATATAGCTTATCATCCACTAACAGATGGAAGGGTAGAGAGGGTCAACAAGATTCTGGAGGACATGTTGAGAATGTATGTTATGCACTAGCAGAGGAGGTGGGAGGAGTATCTTCCAGTGGTTGAGTTTGCTTACAACAATGGGTATCAGGAGTCACTGAGGATGAGTCTGTATGAGGCACTTTATGGGCGGAGTTGTAATACTCCCATCAAGTAGAGTAATCCAATGAATAGGGAATTGATAGGATTGGACATGTTAGTAGAGATGGAACAAGAAATGTAGGTTATCAAGAAGAATTTAAAGGTAGCATAGGATAGGTAGAAGAGTTATGCATATAAGCATAGGGTGTTTAAGGAGTTTTAGGTTGGATAACATGTGTATTTGTGCATCAAGCCCAAGAAAATATCATTGAGGATTGGATCGTGTGCGAAGTTAGCACCTCGGTATTGTGGGACTTTCGAGATCCTTGAGAGGATTGGACTAGTGTCCTACAGACTTACACCACTACCAACAAGGAAAGTCCATAACGTTTTCCATGTTTCATTGCTTAAAATATATGTGAAGGTTGTTGATCATGTGATTAACTAGTCTGTATTGTAGGCAAACCTAGAAGGAGAATTCCATCCAAAACCTTAGTACATTTTGCAACAGAAACAACTCATGTTCTGTAACTAATCAATCAAGCAAGTTAAAGTGCATTGGAAGCACTTTGGACCTGATGAAGCTACAAGGGAGATGGTTGATCAGATGCGGTCTATGTATCCTTCATTGTTTATCAGTTGAGGCAAAGGAGTTTTGGTATATGTGCATATTATGTATGGTTTTTATTGTAAATACCACAATAAACTATGTCATAGAGCTTCAATAAGTGGTATGGTTTTCATGTCGTCATGTTTGTCATGTCGGTTTTTCTTTTCAGCAGGTTGTTCATTGTAAATACTGCATGAAGCTAAGATATAAAGCTTCATGGGCAATAGGTTTTGGTTTTCAACGGTCTTGTTGGTTATAGGTGTCATGGAACACCAAGAATAGTGTCCCCCCAAGGGGGAGGGGTCTATAACAACCCCGAGTTAAAAGTTCATGTAATAAAGTTAATAAAGGAAAATTAATACCAAGGCCATGGGGCATGTATTCCAAGCTGAAAGTTGGGAAAAAAATCCTAGTGGGTGTTCATGTGGCTTATTATGGATAAAGAAAATTGGAAAAGGTTTTGAAAAGGAAAAGAGGTATTAATTGACATTTTGTTTTTGAAAATAAAGGAAAATAGGAAAAGGGAGATGAAAGGTCATAGGTTTGCATGTGAAGGAAATTGAAGGAAAATTAGAGGAAATTAAAAAAAATAGAGGGCTCAATAATAAAAAGGATTTATAGGATCAGTTCACAACCTTTTTTAGTTTTCGCTTGGAGCTCTCTCTCTATTCTCTCTCTCTCATACTCTTGCACACTTAGAGCATTCTTGAAGCACTCTAACAATGGAGAAAGTCAAAGGAAGGAAAATAAAGCAAAGGGAAGCAAGGATGAAGCAAGGAAAAGTTGGATCAAGCAGCTTCAACGGGAATACTTATAGGTAACAGGTTATATGTGTGATTTCTTAGCTGGTTGGTGAATCCATGGTACACGCATGCATGTATTTGGTTCTTTTGCTATCATGGACATGGGTTTTTCCAAGTGTGAAAGTGGTTTCAACCTTTCCTTTCCATTTCTAGGTAGCCATGGTGTGATGGGGTTATTTCCATTGGTTGAACTTCAAATTTCCAAATGGTTTTGGAACCAGGTGAGGTGGTCTTAGGAAAATTCCTAAGGGAATATGAATCCCTTGACCGATTTTGGAGGGATTGTGGTAAACTCTGAGAGTGGAGATGAGGAAATTCCTCAAGGTATTAGTGAATAAATCTAGAGGCATCCAAGCTTGTTTAGGGCCCAGTGATCCCTTGACTGGTTTTGCTGGGACTGCGGTAAATCCTGGTAGTTTATTTTTTGTTTTGGACCTAGTGATCCCTTGATCGGTTTTGACGGGATTGCAGTAAAGCCTAGTCGTGTAGGTGCTTGCTTTGAGCCTAAGATTCCCTTGGATGGTTTTGGCAAGATTACATTAAAGCCTAAGGAATCCATAGTTATTTTTTTGTGAGTCCCACATTCATGCTTGGAATATGGCACAGGGTTGATTGGCTAAAAGAAAGATTTAGTTCAGACCAATCTATGGTCGGGTGGTATATGGAAGTCCCTAAGTTGGTTGGATTTTGAATATGTTAATAAGATTTATTTTTTTCTTGTATTTCATGAGAAATTATACTTGTTATTATGTGGCTTTGATGGTTGTTCTTTTTTTATTATTATTCTAGTTATATGCTAGTTATAAGCATGGTTTCATGATAGATTCTAGTTATGGCTCTTATCATGTTTTGATTCTAGTTTTCAGATAAGTACTATACCATATGTTAAGATATGCATTCATGACCTGTAGATTACATCTTCTCAATATGTTCGATGAAATGACTATCATGGTTAAGCCTGGTTAGGCCAAGTATTTGAGAAAATTTTGTATGAATGCCTTTGTCTTGATGTCATTTATCAATCTGGAAAGTGTCACTTAGTTTTGGGCAACGATCTGGAGGTTGACCTGGAATTTAGGCTCAGAATCTGGGACTGCATGCTCTGAATTGAACTTTTTAGGATGCATGCTTGTGGCAGCTGTTGGAGGCTTCCAACTACATGGATGACTTATTGTGGGAGTAGTTGAGAGCCTAGTGCTATGAAAAGAAGTCTAGCTTATGATTTTGCCACCTGGGGTGGTTGTTCAACCCCTGAGTTACTTGTAGATCGGTAGGAGGTATCAAGTGGTCATTATTTGACCCCACTTCCTTAAAAGGATCTAGGAGGTCTAGTCATGTCATAGTAGCTCTTTTTCTCGTGTTTACCCGGGCATATTGGTGAAAGTGGGTAAATGTGGGAGGAGGTGTTACACATGGACAAACTAATTGAAGTACAAGAATTGCTAAGGGAGAAGGATGAGAAGATTTCCACTATGGAACAAGCATTCATCAATAAGGAAGAAAAATTGAGAGAACAGTGGAAAGATCAACTAGATAAAAAGGAAATTGCACTGGAAGAACTACAAAGGCAGCTCAATTCTCTTCAGATTCAACAGGTAGAGGAGATCAAGATGAAAAATAAACAACTCCAAGAATCTCAATAGAAATAGAAAATTACAGGTTGGGACCCTTTAGCTGAATAATTTCAAACATGAGACCCATGATTTAAATGTATAGCTACGAAGGTAGCAAGAACTATTTTGTAAGAAATTGAATTTGATTCATGAACAATGCAGATTATGGAATTCTATGAATGATGAGTTAGTAGAAATGATCTCATGTTATGATGAATCCAATAAGGATCTCAATGAAATGTTAGAATGGCAAGAAAATGTTGAAGGGAGGAATTTTGACTTTCCCAAAATCGATGAAATGCATAAATTAATCATTCTTATGGGATGGAAATCTAGGATACGTAATTAAAAAACAAATTAGTGATGCTTGTGAAATGTCAAATTCCCTAGTTGAATCCATTAATGAATCCTTACTTGAATCAAATCTCATCTCCATCTGTTTAGAGGATTCCCTGCCAGATGTTGAAATATTGCTCAAGAATTGGCTTGAATAGGGGGCTAAATTCACTAAAAAGGTTAACCAGTTGACTAAAGTTGATCTTGATTCTAATTAGCATTTTTTGGTCAAACCTCACACTAATTGGTTAGTTTTAAAGTCACTTACCAACATCTACATTCAAATGTTTCCACTATTGCGAGAGGCTATATTCAGTAGCCAAAATAAAATCAATCCTCATTCCCCTCCAAAGTTGGCGATATTTATAAACATTCAAAAATAATGGTAAAGATGGATAGTGGAGCATGGCTCCACCCTGAGAGATCAAGAGAGCCAGCAATGAATATTTTTTCTAATTTGGGAATCATGACATATCACTGTCATTTTGCAAATTTTGTAAATATTTATTTTCAAGAAGGAATCAAGTTTTTTATGTAATAATTAGGACATCTAGGCCATTGGCATGCTCACACAACTCACTAATTTAGATAGTTGGAGCACTCCAAGATATTTTGGTAACTTCTTTTGTTGGGATTATACCTATAAAAGGGAAGAACTCATTTGTTGTCATTCAATTTTCATTCCAGAGGCTCTAATTTTTTGCAAATTTTGCAAGTTCTGAAACCTTATAAAATGTATGGTGTTCTTGAATATTAATGAAGATGTTTTGGTGATTCCAAGCACTGATATGTGGAGTATGTGATTATGTATTTGTTTATAATTTTCATATGTGTTTCTTTCCTCTTAGAAATTGTGTAATTGTAGTTGATGTAACTTTGTCTTGTATGTCATATTTATCTATGTCATGCTATTGAAAATGGTACATGTAATATGTGATATTTAAGGCCTTAAAATGTGGTTCATGGTTTCTAATTTCGTACCCTTTGTCTCTTCATAATTCTGCTGGAATTTAGTATACAAGATTCTATCACTAGCCCTCTGCACTAGAATCCTCTCTTGCATTCTTTCTTGTCATCTATACTACAAAAATTAAAGAAACTTCACTATCAGTGTGTAGGCCACCATGGTTGAACATTAATTCTCTGGAACAAAGTATTATTAATGTATGAAATGTGATTTTCCTCTGAGTAAGATAATTGAACCAGATTTAAATAATTTTACAGTTAACTCATGAGAAACACTAATTTATCTTCAAGAGACATTGTCCTAAGATGTCCTAGGCATTGACCCTTCTCCTCAACCCAAGGGTTTTCTCTATGAGCCACAACATCTTATGGTGCCATTACCATGGAACAAATCAGATTATATTTCTTTGGATATTATTTTTGAACATTCCTTTGTATGGTGAGAAAAGGAAGTGTGGGTTGATATTACTCACCTAGCAGAGTTCTTAGACTGTAACCCTGGCTTTTAGAAGGCCTGATGCTCATATTGATACCTCTCAACAAAGGACCCTTCATGTCTTTGACCCAAAAAGAATTATATCTAGGAGAATCTAGAGAGAAAGAACCCCAAGAACTCCAAATCCTACTATCTTTGACCCAAATACCTCAACTTCTAGCTCTCATAAAGCTGAGATAAACACCATGGACACCTCATTTAGGGAGTTGGAATTCTTGAAAGAGAATTTTTTTGCTTTTGATTTTTATTTTCCAGAACTAGAAACTGAAGAGGTTTCTACAATTCTGATCCTTTTACATTTCATACTTTCCTAGAAATTGAAAAAATCAAAGAAGTTCTTATTACTAGTCCATCTCAATCCCCCACAGTTGTTTCACGTCAAATATTATCTAGGGTTGTTCACCCAACCTCTCACCCATGCCCTATAACAAATATTTTTCAACCTCCTTTGTAAAATATGGTTGTCCCTCCTTTTTTACTCAACATATATGCTCCCCTGAATCTATAACAACCTTTGAATGAATACCCCAAGACTATCTCAAACCCCTACCTAGATTCACTCGGAAGACAATGTCACAACCCAAAAACATATTGAGATATTTTGTGCATTTGTAAAAAACTTGAATTTAGAACATCTAAATGTAGTCCAGAAGCTATTTTTCAGTGTTTAGATGGGGTGACTAGAAAATGGTTCAAGACCTTGCCAAACAACTGAATTAACACTTGGGAGGAATTGGAGAACACCTTTATGCAGAAATGGGGGGAGAAGAAAGACCATGGATATTTCTTGACTGAATTTAATGAAATAAAGAAAAGGAACAATGAAGATGTCACATAAATTATCAAAAGATTTGATAAATTGTATAACAACTTGGCTACTGAGATTAAACTCCCACAAGAAGCAACTAAGGTGGTGTTTTCTGGAGCCTTTGATTCAGATTTCAGGTTCATTCCTAGGGAGAGGAAATCCCTCACACTGGACCATATCCAAACTGATTCTCTATAAGTAGAAGAAAACTTTGCATCTTCAGGGAAGTTAAAGTGAAAGGGAGAACCTAGTGATATGAGAAGAGGAAGAGAAGAAGCCAACTCCTTTGGCCAAGTGAGGGATGCTAAAGAGAAGAAGTTGGATGAGATGAATAAGTTGATTAGAAACCTTTCAAACAAGATGGTGAAGCTAGAGTTGGAAAACAAAAATCCTCCAAAGAGACCCAACAAGGCCCCAACATAAACTTCAATCCCCAATATAGGAGACCTCCTTTGCAACTATTGCAAAGAGAAAGAAGGACTTGTGAGACCAAATACAACCTCCCTTGTATTTAAAAGATGATCCTGAGGAGGGTATTGAAGAGAATCTTGAAGTTCAGGAGAATCAATACTCCACCCTTCAGAAGAAGAAAATGAAACAAAACCACATGGAGTAGAGGAGGATGATCATAATGTCTCTTTGGATGAATGAGAGATAAATTCCTATTGTGATTTGTTTGTTGATTTCATGCAACCATAATTACATAGGAGGTATGATTTGAGGTCCAGAAAAATATCACGTACATAATACCAAAATTAAAAAATTGTCCAACGTACCACCCCCAAACAAACTGATAAGGGGAAAAACCTATCATCCCTGATCTACCAACCAAAGTAGAAACCATCCACCCCATTCATTCTAAGTCTTAATCTACAAATGCAATCCAAATACTATCACAAACAAAGCCTATACATCAAGAAAACAAAGAGCCAATTGAGCTAGTGAAGATGGATAGGAATGCCTTTGTTTTCAGTTTACAAAAAGAGTTAGAGAAGGTCAAGATATTTGTTCCCTTGACTAATTTGTTGAAGCAACCTATTTATAAAAAATAAGTCTTTGAATTCATGGATGTGTCTCATATTTCCTCATCACAAGATAGTTTAAATTTGCAGGAAGAAAGGCATGTAGTCATGTTTGGCCCACATGTGGAGGAGCAAGACCCATACACACCTCCATTCTATGTTACCTTAGTGATTCATGATTTATTGTTGCATAATTGGATGCTGGATTCAGGGGCTTCTCATAATATTATGCATTTGACTGTCATGGAACAATTAGACCTGCAAATAACAAAGCCATATAAGGACTTGTATTCCTTTGATTCGAAAAGAGTGAAATGCCTTGGGATGATTAAGGATTTACTAGTTAATCTTGCTCAAATCTTTGTGAAGAATGTGGTAATGGATATTGTTCTTGTAGACATTCCTACAAGATTTGGTATGCTCCTATCCAAATCCCAGGGAATGAAGCTTGGAAACTTAACCTCATTTTTTCCACTATTCCAGTGTTTTGTGGAGAAGAGCACAGGATGTACAAAGAATCTAGATTTGTAAAAACAGACACTAGAGAAGATAATTCAAACAAATCTCTAGTATATGGCCGAGAAAAATATCTTTCATTCTTTCTACTATAAATGGATGATCAAGTAATGGAGGATAACCAAGTAGAAATTATCTCACATGCCAATCGACAAAAAATGAAATTTGGTTGTGTTTGGAATTTATACGTCGATGGGGCCTACTCCAAGGAACCAAATGGAGTAGGAGTGTTGCTTATATCCCATGAAGGTAACCTCATTCCTCTCTCATATAAGTTGGAATTTTACACTACAAATATCATTGCTAAATATGAAGCATTGGTGTTGGGCCTACAATCTGCTAGAGATCTGAAAATTGAATGTTTGAGAGTTTTTAGAGATTCTTAGCTGTTGTAAAATAGATTAGGAATTAGTGCCAAACCAAGCACCCTAAGTTGAAATGTTACAAGAATGGGTGTGGGACATAGTTGAGAATTTCTTCTTGGCATTCAATATTGAAAATTTTCCCAGTAGCAAAACAGAAGGTAGATTCCATGGAAACAACATCCAGCACTTTCAAGCCCCCACAAAATCCCCTGCTCATATATGAAGTTGAAGTTAGACATAAACCCTCAGTGCTTGAAAATGTAAAATATTGGTAGGTGTTTCAGGATGAATACCAGATTAAAAGGTTTATGGAAGTTATTGGAGAGTTTCCTAACTTTGTAATAGACCAAGAGGGTCAAGATATTGAGGAAATTGGAGAAGAAAAGTATATTCCTTGGTAGGAAACTATGGCATGGCATAAAATTCTGTAGTTGGAGGAAAACATAATCCCAAAGGGGTTGGTCCCATTGCAAAGGTTATTTTATTTTAATGATGTCACGGTCAAACCATCCAAGAAGGAGTCCGAGGAGGATACATAGGACTTTAACAATGGAACTAACAACAACCCAAACTAATTAAGTTGGCCAAGGGGATTCTAGAGGGATATAAACAAAAATATCTTGACCTGTTCATAAAGTATGCTGATATTTTTGCTTGGTCTTATGATGAATTGAAATGATATCAGTATCAATCAACATAATATTTCTCTGAATTATGGAATTAAACCTCACAAATAGAATCTTAGGGAATTAAATCCCTTTCTTTTCCCCTTGATAGAAAAAGAATTGAAAAAAAATGCTCCAAGCTAAAATCATTCAACCCTTGAGATATTCATATTGGGTGGCTAATCTAGTCCCTTTCACGAAGAAAAATGGAGAGATAAGGTTGTGTGTGGATTTAAAAAACCTGAACAAGGCCTCCCTAAAAGATAATTACCCCATGCCCAAGATGGATTACATTTTACAGAAGGTGATGGGATCATCAAGATTGTCCATGATTGATGGGTTCTCTGGGTACAACTAGATTTTTGTGCATTTTGAGGATATGAAAAAGATAGCCTTCACCACACCTTGGGGGACATTCATGTATGCCCAAATTCATTTTGGTCTCATGAACATTGGTGCTACCTTTCAAAGGGAAATGGATGTTGATTTTGTTGGGGAGAAGGATAAATTTGTGGTTATTTACTTGGATGACATAACAATGTTCTCAAATTTAGATCAGGAACATTTACATCATTTGGAGCACACATTTGAGAAATGCAGGAAGTATGGTCTGTCCTTGAACCGAAAGAAATATCAATTTTTCCTTAGAGAAGGAAAATTGTTGGGGCATATAGTCTTAAGAGAAGGAGTGAAAAATGACCCCAAAAGGGTTGAAGAAATTGGTACCATCCCATTGCCAAGAAACAAAAAAGAGATATAGGTCTTCTTAGGAAGGATAAACTTCTTAAGGAGGGTTGTGCCCAATTATGTGAGATTGTGAAGGATATTATAGACATATTGAAGAAGAACGGAGAGGTCAAATGGATTGTAGAGGCAAGATAATAATTTTTCAGAATTAAGATGGCCTTTGGAGACGCTCCAGTCTTGGCTATCCCAACTACCAAAAGCCATTTCTTATCTTTTCTTTTGCATCCCCTAACATTGTAGCAGTTGTCCTATTGCAGAAGAATGAAGAAGAGAAAGAACAACCAATGGCATTTTTTAGCCAAGTACCGAAGGATGTAGAATTGAAGTATGACATCTTGGAAAAACAAGCCTATGCTCTAGTTAAGGCCGTGAAATCTTTACGACCTATGTTTTACATTCTAAACAATTGCCTATGTTCCTATGACAATTGTGAAGAAAATTCTCACACAAGGAGACAAAGAAGGCAAAAGGGACAGGTGGATAGCCAAAATTCAGAAGTATGACATGGACATAAAGCCAACTAAACTAATAAAGGGGTATGGTTTATCCAAGATCTTATCAGAGGGAAACTTTCAAGAAATGGCAATAAACGTTTTGGCTAAGACTTCTGGACCAAATGCAGTAGATAAGGAGGGCCAATCCAGTGAACATGATAATAGAATTTCTTATATATATATTTGTTCATATTGATATAAAACTATTGTCCATTATCTATTATTTCTTAGCTTCCAAACAGATTTTGACAAAACTAAATATAAGGCTCTAAGAATGCAAGCCCATAAATAGGTTATCACACATGGTCAGCTATATTGGAAGGATCTTGTTGGTGTATTGTTGTTTTTCTTAATAGACAATGAAATTCCTAAGATTATAAATGAATACCATGGTTGTGCTTGTGGAGGCCATTATAGTTGGAAGGTTACAATACATACGATACCTTCAAGATACGAACTTTGACTTTGAGAATTAAGATATGAGATCAACAAGTTGTTCCCATTCTTCTCCCATTGGATAAGTTAAAGCAACCATCTTTCTATAGGCTTCATCCACTTCAATATATTTCTAAAAGTTTTGTTTAACTGTGAACCGTAATATTTGATCTCATAACATATAAATAAATTATCAATTAATTTTTCAAGAAGACTTTAACCACTCAAATCCCCTTTTACACCAGTAAACTTTGACTTATCCAGTAAAACCCCGTTAAGTAATATTTGATATTCTTCTTCAAATACCAATTTTCCCTGTGAATTTTTAAAGGAAGGTAAACCTCTTTATTGTAAACAAAAGGACTTATTTTTAAACTTGTTAATCTGAATCTGCATAAATTACACTTCTCTTTCATTTGCATCATCAAATTTGTTTTAGTCAACACTTTTTTGGTTTGTATAATGAGATGAGTCTTGTCAACAATATCCTTTCCTTCTAATTATTGTTTTATTTTATAATTCAAAAACTTTATAACCTTACCAACTTGATTAGATTTGTTTCCAAGCTCATTTATTACCCTTTCTGCTTGTTGTAACAGTTCCTCTTGTTCATCTAAAATCTCAATTGATGTCCTAACATAAGATATTGAAGACATGATCTCCATCCAAATTCTTTATTTAGCTTGAATTAAACATTGAACACTATAAGCTTAACCTAAATTCCATTCAAGTTCTCTTTGTAGCATGGAATTATTTTGAAGTTCAACAGCTAAATAATTATCTAACTTAAGTTTCTCTTGTTCAACTTTCTCTAAAGCTTTGTTTAGACTGTCAATTTCTTGATTATTTAAGCTCAAATAGGATAATGTTTTTGTTAATTCTCTATTAGATGATTTCCCTCTAAACTTACTAGGGATGTAGAAGGAACTATACCTCTTATTTTCTCTCTTTCCTTTAACAGTTGCTCCACTTGTGTTTCCAAACTATGCCTATGCTTATTATGCTTAGTAGCTATTGATAAGAGAAATTCTTTTTATTTTTCCATCTCTCTAATTTCTTGCATTTGTGGATGCTCAGTAGTTGGCAACTTTAAGCTTTTGTGAAGAACCTAAATGTTTGCATTTATATTCTTTATGATTTACGGGATAACAATGATATCATTAGGATCTAATACCAATTTTATAATTAAGTCCTCCAATGATTTGATCCTGGTATCTTTAGAAAAAGAGGACTTTCTCTCCATCTTTAACTCAGAAATGGTTTTATTCAATGAATTTTGCAACTTAGAAAAATTAAGTGTTGAACTTGTTAAGGTGGAATAGATCATATCCCATGTCTATCTATGGAGATCAATTTTTTCAATTGGATGGATTTTCTTTATGTGAAAAGAAAATATAGAAGTTTTAAAATTTTCTTCGGAATTATTCCCTTGCACTTTTGATTCTAAGAAGGTTAATTGAAACTATCTCTTCTCAACATCTAGGGCTAAGAATAATATATTTTTTGTGGAAGAAGTTTGTTTACAAAATTGGTTGTAGGTAATTGACTTCAAAGCTTCATTCTTCTTTTCATTATCCATGAATTTAGAAAAATACTTCGATTAACAGAGAAAGATGTTGAAAAATATTGCCCTTCTATCGATTCCATTTGTTGTAGATTGAATATATGCTCACTTGACAAAATAATTGTATAAGGTGTAGATACATCTATTGACATTGTCTATGACATTACTTCTTTTGTTTCAGTTACTTTTTTCCTTTTGTATACTCTGAATGTTGTTCCTTTTGAATCTAAAGTGGAATGTGGAACTTATTCAATAACCCTTTTGATTTTATTTTTCTCTTTGCCGAGGAGTTGCTAAAACATTAAGTTTTATTGCCTGATCTATCTCTTGTTTTACTAGTAACTATTCTAGGGTACCTTCTTCCCATATTTCTCTATTGGAATATCTTTCAATATCTAGTTTTAATGAATGAATATAAGAAGTAGAACCATATTGAACCTTGATAGATGAAGACTTCCTAATTGGATCATAAGACCAACATTTTCCATTTGTGAAATTCATTTTTCTAACAAAAATTCAACTTCTTTATCAATTTCCCTAGTATTTACAACAAAAGCTTCAACTTGTGCCTTGAGTTTGAAAAGAGTTTCATTCTTTCTTAGCAGAAAATTCATTTTATCTTAGACTCTATATACTGAATCCAAGTGCAAAAATTATAATTGGCAGAAAGACTGGAAAATTATATGGAGGGAGTTCACATCATTACATCCTTATCTCAGTAAATATTTTATACAAATACCAATATAATAATTTATTTTTCTCATTAAGTTGCAAAGTGCGCTTGACCTATGGAAGAATTCATAGGACTTCATTACTATTTAATAGACTAAAACATATCGATAGAAATCGGTCCATAGAATTTGCAAAGGAAAATTCTTTAATGCTTCCTAAATTAAGAAGTCCAGTGAAATAATGAGCATTGAATCCATTGTATATCCCATTTTTGCAATTGTATTTGAAGGAACTCGTTTGACTGATGATACAAGAACATATACAATAAAACTAACTGGTTTTAAATGACCTCTCAATTCCAAATTTCAAAAATTGCTTATGAATGATGTCTGAGAGAAACTGACTGAAATTGAAATGAATAGAAGGCTTATTTCCTAGTGATAGAGTTGAAAGAGAACCTAACACCTCTTCATCCACGGCTTCATCATTTTCATATCGTAATAAAAAACATAACATTGATATGATTTCTCTAGAGATATCTGGGAAGATATTTGAAGGATAAGGGGGCTTATGTTGGGGAATGTTGGCTCCATCTAGAAAAAATTATTCAAATATGAAAGTTCTTTGTTGAAGGTTTAATCTCTAATAGGTTTCCAATGATACTTCATTAGACAATGGATGGAGTGAACTAGGAACATCAACCTGTAGGGTCTGTAAAATTGACTCATAAGTGATATAAAATAAAGGATCTTCATTCTTGGAAACAATGGCTTTTTTACTCAATAAATATATTTCTAAACACCACATGAAAAATTTAGTTAAATGGTGGCTTTGTGAAAACAAAAATTAGGGAAGGAAGGATTCCCAAATGGAAAAGTCATCACTATGGTCTTCGAACCTTTGGAATGCCCAATTTTTCAATTCTTAAAGGTCAAGTTCACATTGTGTTTCCACAAATTAGTGTCATCATCAATTAAAGGCATCTCATCAATATTTACTAATGCAAAGGAGGTGAGGTTTTAGATTGAGTTTTAGTTGTCTTTCTTTTCTGTGAACTCATATTTACAATATGAAATGAGGGCAAAAAGAAATAGGATAACCCGTGAAATCATAATGCTTGAAAATAACTTGCAGTTTATTACTTAGAACAACTCGATGATGACACTATTCCTCTTCTGTTATAACTCTTTGATAAAGGGGAGAAAAGGTGACAACTTTGAATAAACTAAACACAAGCGATATGGTGGAAAAATTTTGGCGGCAATGAGATTTGGTAGTAGATAAAACAACAATAACTAGAAGAAAGTTGGCGACATTATAACTTAGCGGAAACTGGAGGGGGAATGTAGGGGGTCTTCTATTAACTACATACCGCCATGTATCCAAATATGGTTTTAAGAAAAAAATCAATTGCGAACTCCCCTGTTAAACTTCGAGCAAGCAGGGGAGGTTCTCTTTAGAATTATTGTCATTGATCATTTCGTGTCACATTGCAGTTGCAAAAAGGTGTATGTGTTTTATCATAAAGCAATTTATTCACAAATTTATTTTAATATAATGAACATATTTTAACACATTTATATAGCGCTTATTAAAAGTGCATACATATATTTACAAAGTGCATATAATAGTTTTTTTTTAAATATTTTTTTGAAACTTTTGTGACAAGAAAATGTTACAACAAAAGCAACTTTCCATGCTTAGAGAACAATTTCAATTTAATAAAAAGACAATATTGGAAACCCTAGCAGAGGTGGCAGGAATGGTTTCACCTACTAATACAGACGAAAACCTTTTCATGAGTTGTAGGCAAATACTTAAGGATGAAAATTGTGAAGATCCAACCACTATTTCAGTTGAAATTCAAGTGGAAGAACGTGACGAGGAGTTTCAAACTACTATTCCAAAAGAACTTTCTGATGGTGTTGTTGTTACATAAGAACCAACAATTGAAGTAGAGAAGGATGGAGAAAATTAGTCTACTACTCCACAATAAATCGTTAATGATGTTGTTGCTACATAAGAACCAACAATTGAAATAGAGCGGAATGAAATCAATCAAGTTGTTGATCCACAAGAACTTATGAACAATGTTGTTGCTCCACACGAACCAATAGTTGAGATAGTGTAGTGGGAGGAGAAAGGAGATGAAAATATATTGTAGGATGTTTTTGAATCTACCACTGTAACAACAACAAATACAACTCAATTATAATCCGAGGAGTCGTCGAAATCAACGTTTTTTTGGAAGAACTAGAGAAGTGGAAAAGATTGGAAATTTAATTTAAAAGTGAAATGATTCCTTTGAAGAAACATAAGGAGATTGTTGATGATCTGGAGAGAACTTGGGATGGAAATGTGTTGGTCAAGGACTTGTTAAACATCAAGTAAGAAAGGAAGCAGACGATACTAAGGGTATGGGAATTGCAAAAAAACAGTGAAATTGTTATAACAAGAAAAGGAGAAAATCTGTGAGCTTGCACATAACATATTGTGTTGCACGACTCTTTCCCCTTATGACCCGATATATCTGCAAGAAAAAATCTTCCTTTTTTAGTTAACAACAATTAAGGAACAATGTCCATACTCAGTCAATGAAAACCAAACCTTTCTAGAGACTTTCTAGAAGGTCAATTTTCCTGAGCAACATCTACTCCGTGAATTGTATCTACATGATATTACTTGTTTCGAGAAAAGTACCTTGAACGTTACACCTTATGTTGGAGATATTCCACTAAGGGATTTTATATCATTTATGCAAAATCAAATTAGTTGGAAGGCTTCCTAGGATACTGTAACAAAAAATGAGGGAATTGTGAAATCACTGTTTCAGAATAAGCCAAGGCCTGCACAAAGAAATATTTTGATGGAAGCCAAGAAACAAAGTTCTAGAGCATTACCTTCAAAGTACCAGGGAGCTGAGACAAAATGTGTTAGAAGGAAGTAAGGGGATATGAGAAGCCTACAGGGAAGAATTCAGAAATGAAGACCCCTTTTTTTTTTCAAAATTTTGTACATGCAATTTCCAGAGTACATCCATATATTGAATGTATTAAGAGAAGTGGGCTTGGATGGTATGGGCTTAGGTTCAAAATTCCCACTTATCTAGTTCCCTATGTATAGGTATCGTCGTCCATATTAGGTAAAATATAAACTATGGCAAAATAGAGTTAGTTATTTCTCGATGCTACAGAGATCTAGGTGAATATACAATAGGGGCTTATGATATTTCAAAGCTCAATTCGTAGCATGTCAGAAATATATTACAAAGGTTTTCATGAGGACATGAAAATGTTTAAATTTGGGGGGAGATTTTGGGACACATAATTGGCACCTTTTTATACCTATTTTCCTTACCTTTTCTTATCATTTTGACCCTTATAGCCATACTTTATCACTCTGATAGCCATCATTCACTAAAGTATGGTCCCTTTTTATGTGTCATCCTTATTATCTAGTTTTTCTTGTGATTTGATATAGAATTTAACTACTTTAGACAATTTTATCAATAAATAGACAATGAAAGGGTTGTCACAGGGTGTATGGCTTGTTGAGGTGTTGTTACAGGACCTTCTCTCTCAATTTTTCCTTGCAAAGAATGGAGCGAATACTTTGTTAACAATGTTGATACAAACATAAATTATTTTGGACATGTTGTTCTCCTATGTTCAACAATGAAGATCAATTTGGACAAATATTTGCTTAGAGCTAGTTTTATCATCAAAGGAGACATTTATGGACATTGTAGTTCGCCTAGTTGAAACAATTAGGATTTCTAATTGACAAATCATTGTAATTTTAGGCAAGTTGTGACAACTTTGTTTCAACTAGGGTTATTTGTTAAAATTCATTTGTTATATATTCTTGATTTAGATCACATGAGAATCGATAGATTCTCATGATGATCTTGCCTTTTGAAAATAGGTTGCACTAGGATTTCAGGTGATTCATCGCTCCATTCTTTGTTTGTTTGTGTCTTTTAGTGTTTCATCTTCCTTGCACCCTTTTTATTTTTGACCTCAGACCTTCTGACTACCCTTTACATCTTTATATATTTTGACTTCGCCTAGATGTTTCCCTTCTCTTCTCATCCTTTACAAATTATCCTCCCCTCACTTTCATCCACACTTAGTTATTTTTTTTATTATCATTCTATACTGAAAACTACCAAGTTTTCCTATGCAACAACACTTTCCCTGCCTAGATCCATTGGCACTATCACAACCTTTCACATAGTAGCAAAAAATCATATAATAGATGTTTGTCCTTTTCTTGCGCAATGACGCATCCAAGCTGAGCTTTCTTACTAGCATTTTATTTGCCACCACTACTCTTCATCCATCGCAACATTGTGCCTTGATTCAACTCTATACGATGGCGCAAACATATTTTTATGACCTACCCTATCTCCTTGTGATATGTTATACATTTTCATGTAAATTTATTTATCATAGCCTTCTTATGCAACCTACACACCAACACATTAATTTGAGCCTCTAAGCTACATGATGCACTCTCTTGAGTTAGTTTGGGAAACAAATTAATTTTATTTATTTACCTAACATTATTTTTTATCATGAATATCTTTGATATGTCAAGTACTATGGACTTGGAGGCTACAACATTTCTTCATCAAAAAGAGAGGTGACTCCACCCATAAAGAAAATACTTGGAAAGGAGATTGTATAAAGAAACATAGAAGGGGTAGAGGAAAGTCTAATAATATCAGTGTGTATTTACAAAGAAACAACTTGTTATGTAGAAAAAACAATATTGATGAATTCGACAGACATTTAAAAAGCATTTTCTTGGAAGGAGGTGGTCGAAGATGAAGAGAACAATGAAGTGTGCATTAGTGTGAATAAATATTGGTTTCTCAAGCTAGAAGCACATCCTTCCATCCTACCATGTGCTAAGACTAATAAGTGGATAGTCAAATGTATCGATGAGAAAGATATGGCTGTCAGGAGCATCCATGGTGTAGAGATAACAACATACACACATTCCCACATCACCAAATATTATAATATGTTGAACTACCGATTGGCCCTTACCCCCAAGTGGTTTTGTAATTTTCCTATGGCCAGCAAGGATATTCTTAAGACTTGGTTGAAAGAGTCAGGCAAATTCCAATACCAATCAGATGGGAGTGATAAGAGAAAGCTATTAAGAAAATAATATCAGATGTTCACAACAATGTGTTTTAGGTTGTATGGAAGGAAAGATGAAAAAATATTTGAAGCAAATTGGGTATCATTGTTGTACACATGCACTCGAGAAGGGACTATATTCAATTGGGTAGAAATTCTAGCAACCTCTATCAAGTGCAATGTAAAGTGAGACAAGTAGCTATCTGTGGGAGAGTAACCTAAATTTGATATGGCATCATATCTACTAGATTCCATCTATGCAAGATTTTGTTTTGAGGCACTAGGATGGACATGGAACTTCACTCCATATGTACCACCTGTGCACATCTACTACAGGACTTTATGGGATACCAAGTACAGAGAAATGTACCATCAAATTGTTGAGAATATTTTCTCATCCATATATCACATAATATTCAATAAAAAACCTCCTTGTATGTTAGATAAAGCTAGAGCGTCACTGCAAGATATTTCCAATTGGTTCACTACTACAAATTCAAAACATATAAGGGTATTCAGAACTTACAAGTCTCCCCATTAGTTGCCTTTATTTGTTACAGATAAGATAGTCTTGCAAGAGGTAGCTTACTAGACTACAACGTGGCTTACTAACACATTGGCTAAAGCATAGAAAGCTCCATGGCCTACATTTCCTCTATGTATAGGAGATTATTGTGTTCAAAGTTTCAGAGAGGTAGAGGCTAAAGCCAAGGACTTAGAACAATTTAAGTTCAACACACTTGGTTTTCACATATACGATTCTAGGGGTATTTCCTCAAAGCATTGTAAACTAATAAAGTACAGATGGTTGTACACCTTGACTATTGATGAAGAATAAGATAAAGTGAAGAAATTTTATTACACTACTAAGGTTGTGGAAGAAAGCAAAGGTGTTGGTACTTCTCAACCTAAAAGTGACCCTGAATCTCTAGATAAAGGATCTTAGCAAAGAATGGACACTCGAGTGAAGAAATTTCCTCTAAAAAGAGAAAGAGAGAAGGAACAAGAAAAGAAAGAAAGGTTGAAAAATAAGAAAGTTGAGAAGGAGGTTAATAAATGGGAAGAAAAGGAGAAAAGGAGAAAACTATAAGAATAAGAAGCGAGAAAGGGTGAAGAGGAATAAAATTAAAGGCAAGAGAAATAAAAGAAAAAAGAAGTGGAAGAAAGGTCGAATGAAGAAGAAGAAAGAAGGAAACAAGAAGAAGTAGCAGTAAGGAAAATTGAGGAAGAGAGAATTATGAAGGAGATAGTAGAAAAGTAAGTTGAATAAGCCAGCTTAAAAGAGAAAGCTCAACAAGAAGCACAAACCATACTGCTTCTTATGGATATTGAACCTCCTACACCTCTCACCGATGGACATTTACTGCTTGGAGAGACAGGCATCCCAAAAGAGGAGGAAGATCGAGTTCTAGATCTTTTAATTATCGAATTTGATTGTGCCAAAAAAAATACTCAAGAGAGGTGGAAATATTGTAGCTAGATAATCGGCCAAGCCGATCTCAATCACCATGGCATGTGAGATAGTAAGTGATACTACACACAACCCTATAGCAATAAATTCCATGAGATCTACCTTAACTACTATCACAAAGAAGAATGTTGAGTGTCTGATGAATGAGATGAAAGAATTGAAAAAGAACTTAGCCTATTCTCAGCAAGAAAATGAAAATCTACGCACATTAATCCAAACTTTGCCCACCTCGAGTTGCCATAAGGAATATTTCTAGACAATTGCACTAGAAGAAATAAGAGCGTTGGAAAAGGTCATGAAACAATTTTACAAGGAAATTATCATTGTTAAAAAGATGACTTCCTCACTAATGGATATCCAAAATGAGCTTAAAGGAAAATGTGCATTATTAAGATAATCCATAAACACAGTAGATATCATGCATGAATGGGACATGAAATACCCTTATGCACCAGATGAATTATCAAGAAAGGATAGAATATGAAAGGATCAATACAAAGTATAAGTGAGGATGTCTATGCAATCACAAGAGAAGTTGGGGAGAGACATAGCCGTGATATTAAACAACTATCAGAAACTTCATATTTCATTTTAATCCCTTGCCAAATATCACAAAAAACATATTCCATTGGAGCACGAGGAATAGCATGACTAGAGAAATAAATTTGGTAAGAAATTTAGGATATAGTGGATGCAAGGAGGTGGAACCAACAAAAGAGGCCATCTTAAAACATATTCTGGAACCAACTAAGTTGCACACATTATTCTTTGCACTTTTAAGCCGAGTACAAATGGATATAAGAAAATTTGTACCAGATGCTCTATAATGTGAGATAAGCTTCAAAGGTTAATCAGAAACAAAGTTAGATCTGTCATAGGAGGATACAAAGCATGGAATGCTCACTTAACTCAATAGATGCAAGTGAAGCTTCATCCTTAGCCATTATGAAATTAGTACCATGAAAGGGCCTTATTTCCATAATTTTGATTTCCATGTAATTTATAAATAAAATAATTTTAGAATTAGAAATGAAATAATTAGAATATGGAAGAAATGGAAAGTCTTATAGAAAAATATAAATCATGAGGGGAGTTGAAAGGTCATGGGAGATGAAAAGTCGCCCCATTTTGTATAAATATACCCTCGTGGCTAGTGAGAATACACTTTTTAGTTTTGGACTCCTTTGAACACCTTAAAAGAGGAAAGTTGTATATCCCTTTTGGAGATCAAGTAATAGTTTAGCATTTCCAATATTGGATCTCATAAATGCTTTATGTAATGGAGCAATGTTGTATATTTCATCTTAATTTTGAGAAGCTCTTTTGGGCCAAGGAAAGAAATTCACTCATGTGTTGTTGAGCATCATAAGACTATTCTTGTGGTGGTTTAATGGTATGGGATTTCAATTTATGTGTTGATAATTGATGAACTATTTTGTTATCATCTTATTCGATATTGTTTGTTGATGTATGCATTCATGATTTTTATTTATTGATAACTAATTCACAATTACTAAAAAATCCATATATCTTAATTAAAGTTTTCTAACTATATTTCTTTAAAACTAATGTTCATCTACTTAGATGTTGTTATATAATTTGTATCTTTTGCTTAAAGTATTTCATAAAAACATTACAACTTGTTTTCTACCAAAAGTCTGATCTGGATACCCTTTCTCTCACTCATTCTATCCAAAACCAATTTTCAACAAAACATGGTGGCAACCGGACCTACATAATAGGTAGATCCTTATCGTTTTCAGTGCATTTTTCCCCCGTCAATAGGCATCACCTCCATTAAAAATAGGAAAATCACTAGTTGGAAATATAGGGAGGGGATGTTATTATCATTGTAAGGAAAGTAGATTTACTCTAAGTCTTCTCATATGATTCTTCCATTTTTTGTTCTCTCCTTTCCTCTCTTCTTTCTTCCATTTCATCGTCACCAGGGGAAGAGAAAAGAAATAATCCTTTATTTCGAGGAAGTAGGAACCTCCTCTATATCTTACTTTAACTTCTTTTATTGGGCCTTGAAATGATTGTTCTAGATTAACCTTTATTTTTATTGGAGTCACCTATCTGGATTTTGAGGTGCTAGTTCTTCTTGCTGAGTTAAAACATTCCAAGGTATTTCAAAATATTTGTAAGACAATATCATATAACTAATGCAAGATAATTCTTTGATCATTTAGTCCAATGAAAATATGAGGTTCAAGTGGGTTTGGATGAGTCATTTACTAGGAAATGAATATTGGATTATTCAATCCCTAGTATGGTCACCAAAAATGTTGATCTTTTTTCTTGTCTAGAAAAATTCAACCTCCTAGGATACCCTAGGTACAGGTTGTTGAAAAATGTAACTAGGTTCAGTCTTCATAAAATGTATTTGTCAAAATGATTTTTATTATTGTTACAATGACTTATTAAAGCGTGGGTTTCATGCTTGGGTCATGATATTATTAGTCAAAGTCCCTATTGTGGACTCCTAGGATTAATAAAAAGTCATTAGAGTCATTGTATATTTTATGAGACCCTTCTTGGGCTTTCAAACGATGTAAAAAGAATTATTTTTGAGTGAAAAATGAATTATGTAACCTCCACACCAAGGCAGCCTCAAGAAGATCAAGTCTGCATCAAGGAAGGACATTCAACCTCATTGGAAGGCTGTATATACAAGAAAGTCTGACTTCATTTGGAGCATCTCACTCTCTCACATAGTTCAATATCTGAAGTCGGAAGCTAGAAGCTGGGAAAAGTGCTGCAAGTGAAGAAGGAGGCTAAAAGGAATGTGAGTTTGGAAAAGAAGGAAGGGAAGGAAAAAATTGAAGTTTTGGTATCTCTCTCTCTCTCTCTCTCATGTGGGCTAGTTTAGGAGATCAAAGTCTCCTTGTTAAGGTCGAAGTTGTTGCTAATGTCGGAGGCCACCAAGTCAAAGTTTCTAGGGTCGAAGTGTTGTTGCTACTAGGTTGAAGGTTGGATCGAAGAAGGATAGGTTGGCTTGGTGTGGAGGAGGTCTGTTTCTAGAAGAGTCTCAAGAAAAAATATTGAAGGAAGAGATTTTTGATTGGGTTTTCCCCTAGATATGGGTTTTTCCATGGCAGAGTGCCTACATCTTGTGTCTTTTGTTTTTGTGATCTTAATGCACACATAATTTGGAAATTTCTTGATGAAATATAATATAACAAATAAGTAAAAGAAGCCAACATAATTCACATGTAATTATTAAGAAAGAGAAATCTAACCCTAATTCTACTAGCATTGATTTCTCAACATGGTATTAGAGCTAAGGTCGAAGAAGATTGAAGATCACTTCATTGGCTTGAAGGAAATGATTACTCCCTCTATGATAAGAATGGGATTCAATTATACAAGAAGATGGATCAAGAATATTTTCTACAACTTATTCAACAAGGTCAAAAGTTAAGGGTTCTTAACCGCACTTACAGGATCACTGAATGACGACAATGTATGGATCATTGAAAGTGGAGCATTAAGGCATATGGTAGGGGAAAGTAAAAAAATACAATTCTATCAAAGGAACCATCTTCTCATGCAATGTAATTGGGAGACAACAAAATCTATGTTGTTAGAAGCCTGGGATCAACATCTTTGAAGCTAGATAATGGAGCAAAACTACATCTCAACAACATACTATATGTTCCAGTTTTGAAAAAGAATTTTCTTTCAATCTCTTCCTTAGAAGATAAAGGGAATAGAGTTGCTTTTGTTGATGGAAAGGTCTTAGTTCGGGGAAAATATTCAAGTATTTATAAAACTAGGGTTGTTGGAATTCATGAAGGAAGTTTGTATAGAGTCATTAAACCACCTCCTTAAGCCCTAGTTCACATGGAAATATCTCCTATTCAGCTATGTTATTCACAATATAATCAAAGTCGACATAAAAGTAATAATATAAGGGCACAACAATAATAATAGTGGGCTTATATGGGGCACAATAATAATAATATGAGGACAATAGGGGCACAACAATAACAATAAGGGATACAATTATATGCCATAGTATGCCCCTCTCCAATTTGTATGCCATAGTACCAATCTTTTGCAACACCTTGTACGAACCATGATACTTTGGTGATAATTTATTATCCTTTTTAATTTGCTTGAGGGACATTTGTTTATATGGTTGTAGCCATAGAAATACCCAGTCACCTACATCAAAACTTGTTTCGCTGCGATGTTGATCTTCCTGTTGTTTCATTCTATTCTGTGCCAAGTGAGGTTATCCTTTAACAATTAGAGAACTTGTTGTTGATGCTCTATGTTTTCTTCCACTGCTTGAACCTTAGAATTTTCTCTCAAATATGATGTGATGGACGGTGGATGATATCCAAAAAGTGCCATAAATGGGGACATTTTTGTTGTAGTATGGAAGGAAGTGTTATACCACCATTCAGACAGAGGCAACTATTTGACCCACTGTTTCTGTTTATTAGATACAAAGAAATGAAGATATCATTCCAAACATTTTTTTACTATCTCAGTTTTCCCATCAGATTGAGGATGATAAGGTGAGCTATGATCTAACTGAGTACCAAGACAAGAAAATAATTTTGTCCAAAAATTTCCAGTGAAAATGGGATCTATGTCGCTTACAATTATCTTTGGGTTTCCATGTAGCTTTTGAATTGTTTCCATAAATGCAGTAAAAATTGTATTGGTTTTAAAGGGATGAGATAATGCACAAAAGTGTGCATACTTGGTAAGTATGTCAACTACCACCATGATGACACTCTTTCCTTCGGACTTGGGTAAACTTGTGATAAAATCCATTGAAACCTCCTCCCAACATTGGCTTGGAATGGATAAAGGTTGTAATAGACCCAACATCTTAATTGTTTCAACTTTATTTTGTTGGCAAACAAAACATTCCGCCACAAACTTTTGAATATCAAATTTAAGGCCATCCAAACAAAATTCTTTCTTAACCCTGTGGTAAGTTTTTAAAAATCCTGAGTGCCCTCCTAAGGGAGAGGTATGCAATTCCATACAAATATTTTGTTTGAGTTGGGAATTATTACATATGTATAAGCGATCTTTGTACCATAACGAATCATTTTTCCAGCTAAATGTATCAAATGTACTGGGATCTTGTTGTATCTTTTGAATGAGTGCCCACATTTCTTCATCATTCTTCCATTCATCCCTTACTTCGTTTATCCAATCTGGTTGGATAATAGAAATGGCACAAAGCAATGATTCCACATCCTCATCCTTTAAACCATCTATCTTAGCTTCCACACCATCCATCTTAGCTTCCACACCTTTCTTTAAACCATCCATATTAGCTTCCAACATAATCAGCTCTGATACCAATTGTTATGCAACCAGCTCACAAAATAGAAGAAAAGATAGATCAACGACTTCAAAATAAACCTCTTCAAGGGGGAACCTCCTTTACATTACACAAATGAACAATTTTTGGATGATACAAATGAAAAAACCTCCTTTCTATATATACGAGTCTAAGGGATCACAATACAATCAAATCCGACATAACAGTAATAATATAAGGGCACAACAATAACAATAGTGGGCTTCTATGAGGCACAATAATAACAACATGGGGACAATAGGGGCACAAAAATAGCAATAAGGGCTACAATGGCAATAGTAATGGGAGAATCACTAGTATTATAGGGACCTAACAAGCTATGGCATAGAAGATATGGTCATCTTCACTACAAGGCCATTCCCACTCTTAAACATATAATTCATGGAAATACCGATATCAAAGAAGATTGTGAAGGAGTTTTCAAGGGATTCTCTTTGGGAAAACATACAAGAAAACCGTTTTCAAATAGTGAAACAAAGCCTAAATAAATATTAGACCTCATACGTTCTAATGTTTGTGGGCCCATGTCTGAAAAATCACTTGGAGGTCATCTTTACTATGTAACATTTATTGATGATCACTCTATAAATACATGGCTCTACCTTCTCAAGAAAAAGGATGAAGTATTTGAGAAATTCAAAGAGTTTAGATACAAAGTGGAAACCCTAACTGAAAGAAAGATAAATACTTTGAGATCCGACAATGGTGGGGAATACACTTCTAAAGAATTGATTGCATATTGTAAAGAAGAAACAATTAAGAGGGAGATTATTGTTCCCTACTATCCCAAACAAAATTAATGGAGTGGCCAAAAGAAAGAATAGGACAATTGAGGAAGGTGTACAAACACTTCTCCTTGATCAAGACTTACCAAAATTTCTATGGGCAGAAGCAGCAATGACAACCATTTATATTCAAAATATAATTCCTTGTAGAATTCTTGATAATATGACACCTGAGAAGCATTCCAGGGAAGAAGATAAGTGTGGACCATCTCTAAATCTTTGGGAGTCCTACCTATATCCACGTTCCAAAGGATAAATGAAAGAAGCTAGATTCTACTAGCATCAAAGGGATCTTCGTTGGCTATAGTCACTCCTCAAAGGCATATAGAATCTACATCAATGAAGGGAGACACATTTAAGTAAGCAGAGACGTTATATATGATGAGAATCAAGCCTACAAATATCGAAGGATATTCCTATTGATTCTGATGACAAATATCTACCAATATTTGAAGAAGAATAAGTACAACCCGGAAACCCTTCTACAACTCAAGAAGAAGAAGTACAACTCGGAAACCCTTCTACAATTCAAGAAGAAGAAGAAGGACCAAGTGAGCCTATTCAACCTGTGGTCATACCAAACACAAGGAAGAGACCAAATTGGTTGAAAGCTACTCTTGAAGATGCTGAAGGGAATGGAGCTGGGAAAGGAACCTTTATAGAAAGCAAAAGTTCGAAGATGTATTCTAGATATGTTACATATATGATAAGACTAATTGAAGTAGAACCATCTACATTTGAAGAAGTTGCTCATCAAGAAGTATGGAAGAAAGATATGTAGGAAGAATATCAATCCATCATGAAGAATGGGGTTTGGGAAATTATTCCTAGACCTAGTGACAAATCTGTTGTCAACTCAAAATGGATCTACAAGATCAAACACGTTGTTGATGGAAGCATAGATAAATACAAGGCAAGATTTGTTGCAAGGGGTTTCTCTCAAAAGGAAGGCATAGATTATGAAGAATCCTTTGCACCTGCTGCAAGGAATACTACCATTAGATCTTTGGTTTAACTAGTTGCTACAATAGGATGGAATATCCATCAAATGGAAATGAAGACAAACTTTCTAAATGGGACCATCATTGAGGAAGTATATATCGAGAAACCTGAGGGATTTGAGGTGAATGGTAGAGATAATCATGTTTGTAGACTCAAGAATGCCTTGTATGGTTTGAAGTAAGCTCCTAGGGCATGGTATGAAAGAATGGATGCATACCTTCTAAGAATTTGGTTCGTGAAGAGTTTCATCGATCCAAATATCTACATCAAGGTTGTGAATAATGAGCCAGTCATTTATATTCTATTGTATGTGGATGATCTATTCATTACAGGTGTGGAGAGAAGAAGACAAGAATGCAAGAAGATGCTGGTAGATGAACTTGAGATGAAGGATATACGACTGATGCACTATTACCTAGGTCTGGATGTATGGAAAAATCCTAGGGAGATATATTTGGGGCAAGGAAAATATATCATCAAGTTCTTGCATAAATTTGGGATGATGGATTCCAAGCCCATGACTACTCCTATGAACACCAATCTCAAGAAGTTGAGGAGCTCCTACTCAAGTCTCGTGGATCCTAGCTCCTATCATCAGTTGATAGATTCTCTGATGTATCTGGTAAATACTAGGCTAGATATATGCTTTGTTATGAACATCCTAATTCAGTTTTAGTTGGAGCCTTGTCATGATCACTGGATAGCTACCAAGCATATATGAGATATCTTCGTGGCACAATACATCACTGCCTAAAGTACAATGGCAAGGAAGTCAAGTCAATTGGCTTCATAGATTCTGATTGGGGTGGAAGTGAGACCGATGGAAGAAGCACTACCAGTGGATGCCTTAGTTTTGGATCTGCCATAATCTCATGGATGAGTAGAGATAAAGATTTTTTTGCTTTGAGTAGTGCTTAATTAGAGTACATGGTTGCATGTGAAGTAATAAAGGAGGTTGTATGGTTGAGGAAGTTTCTAACAAATTTGTTCAAGAATCCTCTGGATCCTACTGTGACTAATTGTGATAATCGAAGTTGTATCAAGATGTCTAGAGATCTCGTGTTTCATGCCAGGACGAAGCATATCAACAATAAGTTCCACTATATTAGGAACTTGGTGCAAGATGGGATCATGAAACTATATTATGTCTCAACAGACGATCAGGTAACTGATATACTAACAAAGTCTCTTCCTAATAAGAAGTTTGAATATCTTATAAGCATGCTTGATTTAGTTGATATTGCTGATTTTGTTGATGTTGATAAAATTTTGGAAGAGATTTGTTGAGGCCTTGTGTGTGAGACACATTAACTGGGAGGACATTTGGACAACACTATGTGTTGATGTCTAGTTCCCAAAGTAGGGAGGGTGGTGTTGGTCAAGGAGCTATGACCTCGGATACGCACCTAGATCCCTGGGTTGATGGTTAGCAAGTGATCATGATGATACCTAGAGAGGTTGAAAGCTTTAGTCCATCTTAGTCCCACTTAGATAGATTTCCCTGGTCAGGAATCTAGTCTGTGGCATTGCGGTGCCTAAATAGTTGAGAGACCTTGGATATATCTCCTTGGTCAGGGATCTAGTCCATGGCATTGTGGCGCCTAAAATATTCATAGTTCATATAGTTTGAGATCTTCCGTATGAATACCTCCCTAGTTAAGAGGGAGTGTTGAAAAGTGTAACTAGGTTCGGTCTTCATAAACTATATTTGTAAAAATAATTTTTATTATTTTTACAATGACTTATTAAAGCATGGGTTTCATGCTTGGGTCATCATCTTATTAGTCAAAGTCCCCATTGTAGACTCCCAGGATTAATAAAAATTCAATAGAGTCATTGTATAATTTATGAGACCCTTCTCGAGCTCTCAAATGATGTAAAAATAATTATTTTTGAGTAGAAAATGAATTATGTAACCTCCACACCAAGTCAGCCTCAATGAGATCAATTCAGAATCAAGGAAGGAAATTCGACCTCATTGGAAGGCTATATATAGAAGGAAGTTCAACCTCATTTGGAGCATCTCACTCTCTCACACATAGTTCAATATCTGAAGTTGGAAGCTGGAAGCTGGGAAAAGTGTGAAGGTGAAGATGGAGGCTAAAAAGAGTGTGATTTTGTTCAAGAAGTAAGGGATGGACAAAATCAAGGTTTTGGTATCTCTCTCTCTCTCTCTCTCTCTCTCTCTCTCTCTCTTGTGTGGGCTAGTTTAGGAGATCAAATTCTCCTTATCAAGGTCAAAGTTGTTGCTAATGCCAGAAGTTGCCAAGTCAAAGTTGCTAGGGTTGAAGTGTTGCTGCTACTAGGTCGAAGTTTGAATCAAAGAAGGAGAGGTTGGCTTGGTGTGTAGGAGTTTTATGCCTAGAAGAGTGTGAAGAAAAACTATTGAAGGAAGAGATTTTTGACTGGGTTTTCCCCCAGATAGGGGTTTTCCCATGGAAGAGTGCCTACATCTTGTGTCTTGTGTTTTTGTGATCTTCATGCACACATAATTTGGTAATTTCTTAAAGAAAGATAATATAACAAATAAGTAAAATAAGCCAACATAATTCACAATAATTATCAAGAAAGAGAAATATAATCCTAATTCTACTAGCATTGATTTCTCAACACTAGTCCCCCATTGTTTCTAAAGAGGTTTCACTCCTCTTCAATGCACACTCATGTTTTTAATATATTATAAGAAATAATATAATATTCATATCATGCACTTGTGAGTGGACCATGTGTGGTCAAAAGAACACATAACAAAAATATATATACAAATTTTAATTGATCATGTCCATTACATTCATCATGGTGATGTAAGTGTCATTAAATCAAGACAATAGACAAATTTATAGACATAATGATCCATCCATTCAGAGAGCTATATAATAAATTCATTCATCAAATTCATAAATATCATAGGAAAATATCAACAAGATTAAAACTACTTGTAAATAAGTCTCAAAATATAAAATGAATTTCTTTCCCAAAAGGGAGCTCTCTACTAGAGTTGAAATATAGTTTTACAAATTCAAAATTTTTTGAAAAATTAGGTGCTTAAAGCACTCTTCAAAATCCTGATACCTAAAATTGTACAAGTAAATGCATCCATGCTATAAGGGGAGTTGGGATTAGGCTCTCGTGGACCAATAAATATAAGGTACAAAAATGATGTCGAAGGACCTCTCTTTTGATTTTGAAGATTCTTGTTTATATGGCTAAAAGGATGGTCATTAATATAATTGTTTGAAATTTATTGAGGATCAACGATTTCTTGCAGTGATTTCTTCAGTCATTCTTTGATGTATTTTTTCATTGGAGGAATTGTTATATCTTGTTTGACACATATATCAAAGATTTCCTCCTTGATATCTCATGCATCCACTTGTATATTTGTAGTTGTATTTGATTGGTCGTCATTATTATTGACAAATGTAACTAACTATTTTTTAATTTTAGCTTTAGGGAAAAATGTTAGGTTATTAAATTCAGAACCCATTGATGTCTTGATCATCTCTAAATATTATTTTATTGTATCCTTTTGGACGAGCATAGAGTCTCTAATAATTTGTGGGCCCTTGAGGTCCTGGACAAATTTAATAGCCCTAAAAAAGGCACTACTCCTTTTATCATCAATATTTGAACAATATATAATAGCCTCTTCTAACATTTTGGTTATGGAAGACCAACCAACTTTGATGTGCTTGAGTCTCTTAGGCCCAAGGAGACTTTGTTGTGTTCTTTGAAATTCACTATGTGAACCAATTTTATGTACAATAGTGGATGTTTCACTATCAACAAATCATCAATCATTTTAAAGACCCTTTTCAAGATACTAAACAAGTGAACTAATTATATGTGAAAAATTTCTTAAGTTTAGAGTGATTTCCCATATTTCCTCAATAATGTCTACTCTTTTAGTGATATTAGTTACAATATAAGACCCAATTCTAGTTAGAAGTTATGTCGATTTCCATACTCGATGGGATGTATCAGATGTAGTTACAACTACCTTGGCTACTGGATGGCCAAAGTGGTCATGAACAAAGGACTTGGAATCATAGCTTCTCCAAACTCATTTATTCTCTTTTTCAATATTATATTTTTTGCCTCTTCTTCTATAACAAAGCATGTTATATATAGTTTGGTTTGGCTTTAGGAGTCTAGTAGATCCTACTTCATAAACGTCCACTTCTTAACTGACTAATAACCCTTTCTTTTGAACCTTTAACCTTTCACCCACAAATTTTATTTCTCCTATTATAGTGTGCATCTTACATAGTTAGTGAGTAGTCATCGATGGCGACCAACTCCTTTTAAATTTCTTCAATCATTCTTTGGATTTCAAGGATGCTAGTTGAAACCCATTAGGTAGCGTGGTGGTATCAATTTCCATGTCAATTGGATATTTTGCATGTTCATCCTCCTTATAATTTTTACTCTTTAATGAATCAACAGTGTGTGATATTTCTAGGATCACATTGGGAGGTGGTTCCCCTCCATCTCCTCCACCTAAGGGCCTATCATTACCCATTCTCCCAATCAAATTAGTGTCCTTCCTTCTATGAATTGAAGATGAAATGAGCCCGAGGTGTCAAAGTTGAAGGGATGTTTGTAGCATTCTTCCTCTTTCTCTATTTTTTCCTCCTGAAGTAATGTTGGTTTCTTCAATTAGAGTGAAAAGTTTATTTCTGCTTGATGAGTTGATGTGAACTTCTCTTATTTCCTCAATAATTCTTATAAACAAATTTCCATATCTGATTATGGCCATGTGCTTGAAAATATACCCTTTGGATCAAGTTCCTGAATAGCTTTAGCTTCAGTTAAATTCAAAATATCTAATAATTCACAAAATTCAGCTAGGTGGGTCTCGTTTCTCACAGTTACTTTTCCCACAACAAAAGGTAAATAAATAAATTGTTTATTTTTCTTTCTTTCAAGAAAAATTAACCGTAGATGGTATTTACTGCATACTTCGACAACAAAGTACCTATACAACACAAACTTTGGAATTAGTAGGGGATTCTCTTGGAATCCATATATTTTAACCAGGGTGTTGCTACCCTCTCTTCATGTATCCCCTTTCCCCAAAGGAAATATTTTTCATCATTTGATATTTTTTGGTGTTGTCCCCCAGTCACTAGATGATTAACTTCTTTGACAAAGGAGACTTGTACTTTGAAAAACTGGAAAGGGGCATTATGCTTCCATAACACCGGTGACAAGAACTATACCGGTTCTGTGTCTAGATTCTAATTATTTTTATGGGGTAGGAAGTGTAAGGTATGACACAAGACCATGAATATGATTAAGTAGTTCGTCATGAAAAGTTTGTGAATCTTGGTCAAATTGGATAGCTGGAAGGATAATTCACTAGAAATGAGGTCTTCCCAATAAAAAAGAACATATGTTTTGAAAGAATAATATAATGCATAAAGAACTAACTATATATATATATATATATATATATATATATATATATATATATATATATATATATATATATATATATATATATATACCTATATAGAAGGTAACATGAACTCATGGATGGTGTTCATTCCATCAACTTGAGATTCCAAGAAGAAATAATCTTTATATAACTTCAGTAACTTGGTGGGCTCCGACTGCTTCAAAGTTTCTAAATTCTTTTGGATTTAGAGGGATTGGGTTCTTCTTCACTCTATGCTTAATATTTTTGGTCTTAAATTATCTCTTCAAAATAAAAATAAAAAATTGAAGAATGCATGCAACACTTGACAATATAGTGATCCAAACCTTGTTGTTTAGGTTCTTGTACAGACATAGATTCAAATACTACAAGTACGCATTCATCTCAAGAAAAATTTTATATAAGAAAGAAAATGAATTAAATGTGTTAGCGCAAACTAGCTCTTTCCTTCTTCTAGTGGCCATTTTTTCACTGTACTTAGAAATATATGACTAATCAAAAAGTCCCTTTAGTGAGTATTAGTTTTTAACTACTCGTTTTTCAGTATAATGATTAATATATCATCTCCTCTCATGACATTTCATTAGACAAGGAAAAACAATAAGTAGAATTTAATAACTCGGGACCATGCTTTATGAGGGGTGGTGGAGAACATATGTCGAAGTACGATTCTCATCATGTCCCTTTTACTTAGAGATAAAAAAAATTATTGATCATTTAATTGAACTTGAAGCAAGACGAGGAGGTGATAGAGTAAAATTGGTGAAGTGACTCTTTGCCACATGATTCACGAAACTAATTTTAAGTAATATTGACCTGAAGTGCGAGTGACTAGATTGTGTGGAGGTTCATAGTGTGTCAGATCTTAGTATGTGTGGAAGTATGATGTGTAGAGGTAGGTGTATGGAAGGTAAGTATACAGAGGATTGATGTGTGAAAGAAATATGTGTGAAGAGGGGTTGTGTGGGGAGAATGTGTGTGCAGTTTCTCCACACATCGTCAAATCGACCTAGTGTTGGAAATAGAGAAAATAGTGAGGAGAAATATTATGTAGAATTATTAAATGAAAATTTTATCTCCATATGCCTTCACAATTTTTTGGGTCAACAATAGGGTCTAAATATAATCTCCCCTTGGAGGGGAAAGCATATTGGGAATGGGTATGTTGACGGTGCTAGACCCACCAACATTCATGGGATCACCCCGGTATGAAGTCCCAACTAGACCTCACACAGTTTGGTGTGGGAGTCCCATCTGGTATGATGGATCAGTTTCCATTATCTTAAGGATTTTCCTCAACTCTTGCTTATCAACATAGGAGAGTGGTCTGCTTTGTCTTCGAGAAGTGAGGTTCATGTGCCTGGTGATTGCTAGTGTCACTTGTGTCAATGGTTCTTTCACTGTAGAGGGAGAGGGTGGGAGTGAGTCCCAAGTCGGTTGGGAGGAAGCCCCAACTCTGCTAGGAACACACAACACAATAGGACGTGCACAACTTCCGAAGGAACAGTCCACACGGATGCGGCAGTCACAACACACAAGGGAAGATAACATGTACAACACTTAGCGGATGAGTGCACGCAGTGCAACGGTTGTTATAGCAAGTTTTATGTGAAAGGTTTGTCTGATGTTCGGGGAGGTAGCCACTATGGGCAGGACAACGTTAACAACACATACAACACATTTTCATTAATTGATATGTATTACAACAAGTGAATGAGTTCAAGTGTTAAACATAGGTTAAAGCAACATGCATTACAAGTGTTCAAGATTATTCTTACAATAGTTACAATACATGTGTGAAAACATGCTAGCCTGTTAGATGGCTTCTAAATTAAGCGAAGCTTCCAAGACACATCGTTACACCATACATCACTAACTCTGTGGGCGGGGCGTTGGAGCCACTACTTACTCCTTAAAGAAAAGATTACAGACTCTCAAGGCTATGTGGGAGGAGCTGAGGTGAAAAGTGCCTTGCATGTACAAATGAGGGGGTATTTATAGCCAAGGGTAAAACTGACCCTTGTGGCTATTCGACTACCCTCATGACTATTTGACTTCCATGACTTTTAGACTTTACATGACTCTTTGTACAACAAGTGGGCCTCTTGGACTTCCACGTTACATTACATTTATTGACATTATGGCCCACAGTAGAGATGTGGATGACATGACTCATGACATGACTCGACATGACAGTGCTGGTACATTCGTGCTACTGCTGGTGTGCATGTCGATTTATAGTGCTGCTGGGTGAGGGTGTCCTCATGGTGTTATAGACATTTTTGTGCCTTACAGCTCTAAGCATGAAATGTCCATAAACCAAGGGATCCAAAGTCCCTAAAAGTGTTTTTCCTGCCCCTAAAGGAACAAGGTCAACAAATTATAGCTTCTCCCAGAAGTTCTCCACCAGAAACTGCTCAGAATCAGTCAAATCAGGATCATTTCAGCTGCTCCACTAGCTACCTGCGTTGCATAGCACCCCAGTACACTAGCTAGGTGCGTTGCAATGCACCTAAATGCACTACCAGGGTGCGCTGAGCGGGAAATGACAAATGGCAGTGTCATTCCGTGAGGTGGACAGACAATGGAAGCTTCCAGAATCTTCCTCAATGACACTTGCCTCACTGAGTTCGACCAAGGATGAGTAAGAGGCTCTCAGTCTCCAAGTGGAAGCAAGAACTGACAGAGAGAAGCCACAAGTCAAATCATAAGCTGACTCATCCTCTCTGCATACATCTATATATGGATCCCTCATCCCAGAGATCCAGAGGCTGGAATTTTGTACATTGCAGAGAATTGTTGTTGGTTTTGAGATTGAGATCAGTGCATTGGGTGATTTATGCTTTGTTGGAGGTGAAGAAGGGATTCCTTTGCTGGGAGGTTGATGCTGGATCGAGACCCACTTGGTTGTATCTCCTGCTGGATTTTATTGTTATATCAATAAAACTATTTGAGTTTCTCCTACATGCTTGTGTATCAATGATGTTTTTTTATATTTGCATGTTTAGCTTAAATCTGATCCTAAGCTAGTTATGAATGTAAATCTATGTCTTTGTGTAGTTTTCCTCTTCTGTGATCTTGCAGGAACTTGGTGAAGCTGAGCAAGTAAGGGAGCAGGTAGCGGGAGCTGTCAAAGAGAAGAGAGATTGGATCAAAGGACTAGCGAAAGACACAGGTTAGTTCATCCTATTCCTCTTCATTTACAATTCATAAAGAAGAATACGAAAGTAGTTTTCCTTGTTTGTTGATAAGGCACTATCACACCTTAGTGGGATAGGGCGTTCTGAGTAGACACTTTTCCCAACAACAAAATGGCTACTCCGCTGGGGATCGTGTCTAGTTAGTTTGTTTGTGTTTCTCTTGTTGTTTGTTTCATAAACACAGAAGTAGAAATCGAATTGCATTTGCCATTATCAAATGCAAAGTAGACACCTGCTACTTCAACCCACTCACTGAATTTGTTTATGAATTGAACAGCTGATTCAAAAATGATCTGATTACCCTTTGTGATAGCACTTAGTCCTCCTTTAAATCATCCCTCTGATTGTACCTTACTGATTGCTTTTACTCGGCCAAAAACCATAGATTAAACTGCAAACCGTGACCCAGAACCTAGATAGAAGTCTCGTTTCTGCCCCAGCGCAGGCTCTGTGAAGAGGTTCTGCATTTCAACGCAGGTCCCGAGAGGGCTACCTGCGCTGCAATTCAGTTTCTCTGTGCAACAGGTGCGCTGATCAGCCTTTGCCCTGTGCAGCTGAGGTTCTTTGCTTCATTTTGTCCAGTTTTGTCTCTGATTTTTGCAGCCTGTGATCAGTGTGTGTACCTGTCTGAAAACTCCTTTTCTTTGCCTTAATTCCGCCTCCTTTGTACAAAAAGACTGTAGATGTTCTTTGTGTGTTTGTTACATCATTTACAGTTTTCCATTGAAAGAGTAAAATAGTCATACTGTCGTCCTTGGATTTAGATCTGTCGTAAGTGTCGATTTTGATCTTAGGAGAAAGTTTGTTTGCTGTTGACAGTTGATTATACTTTTACTTTTACCTTTGGTTTGAATTTGTCACTTTCTAGTGTCGAAACGAGTGTTTATTTCAAAATCATAAAGTGTCGTAATCTTCTCTACCTTTTTGATTTCGAAAAGAAGCTTGTTTGTGTTTTTCACTTGAAAGCAAATTCAGATTTGTACATCAACTTTCTTTTTAGGCATCAATATTAAGAAAGTGAAAACAAATACATGCATATGTGCATTTGCATATTGATAGTTTGTATGGTTTGATTTAGGAAAAGTGCATTTACAGTGTGCTCTTTGCTCTTTGAGAAAAGATTGTGTCTTTCTTTTCCCCTTGTAGCTAGGATTTTCATTGTTGAAAAGAGATAAAAGTTTGCTTATCATCTTTAGATTGCATTTAGGAATTACATCTACATCTCGTGGTGATCCCAAAAGGCAAACTTCTAAGAAAGATCAACTTAAAATAAATTGAATGAATCTAACAACGCTTTGGAACTTAACGCACAACATAGAGGTCTAGGCTAGAGACGTATTCCGGTCGTAAAGCCTGGTAACTGTTGTCCTCACTGATGGTTGGGTGATTCCTCCACTTTGAGACGATAAGTGCCAGTACGGACTTGTGCTCCCACGTACCGTCGAGTATATATTGGGAGACCCCTATAGGCTTAAAACCTTTTATCCATAGGAAGCCGTGTCGGCCGCCCTACTGATCACAATGCACCGAACACAGCATTCGGGAAGATTGACTACCGTACCGTAAAAATTATTCTGCAGTTTTGCGATTGGTTTGGTACTCCCTCTACCTAGATCTCCAGAGCAGTCCCTTTCGTTCCTTTTCAGACTCCTTAACAGAAAAGGTCCATCTGATCACTTGTCACTTCAGGCTCATTAAAAATCGAAGGAGACTAGAGTCATCTTTTGTTTTTTCTCGACTCTTAAAAATTGAAAAAACAAGTTGTGTCAAAGCGTCTAAAATTTATTTTAAACGGAATAATCATCACCTTTCCCTCGTTGGTCTTCGAAGTTAGTCTCCCTTCATCGCAAGTTCTTGTAGAATCGCTAGAAAATATTTTGGATAGACTAGATATGTCTGAACAACCGTCGACATCCAGGACTATGTCGTCCAATACAGCAGTGGCACAGCCTCCTACTGCTACTCCAACGATGTTCAATGGTATACCATCTGTCCCGGCAAGTTATCAACAACAAGCCGGAGTCCGATCAGGGACTGCTTCGACGACATGGTTAGTTCCTATTTCTTCATCCGTATTATCATCTGGTATTTCTTATGTTGAAACTCAACAAGTTGATCCAATGTGTCTTCAAAGGCCAATCTACCCTTTAAGTACTGGATTTCCACCATATGGAGGGCAGTATGCCTTTTCATTGTTCCCTCCCAGAGAACAACCATATGAGAGTTTACGACAAAGTTCAGGTCAAACTAGAATTACATCCAGTGGTTGGGTACCAATACTGCCTCAACAACCAAGGGTTGTATATTCAACGCAACCAGTCCACCCTGTGTCGAATATTCCCACTATACCTGCTATGGTGACTGCGTCGCAAGTACAAGCGCTACCTGTTGTATGTCAACCCCAAGTTTCTCAGGTTGTAATACAACAGCCTCTTGTCTCAACGGCTCAATCACAACCTCAGGTTAGTGACTCCTTATCTGGAGCGACTCAGGTTGAAACAAGTACTATGACTCCTCATCTTGGTCAATCATCCAGTATTGGACAACAGCAAATGGTCCAACAACCAGGACTGGTTCAATCTCAACAACCGCAATTCCATCAATCATATCAAGGACCTGAGCAACAAGTCTTTGTAAGTAATGGGCAACTGCATTTCCAAAGCGGTTATCAACAACCATACTATAATGGTTATGCCCATCAACCTTGTCAAAGTTGCCAACATCAAATACATTATGCTGGTATGCAAAGACCCACTGCTCAGGCGATTCCATCTTATCCTGGGTATGCTTCGCCTAACCTGAATCAACAGTTGCCCTTTGTAGCAACTCTAGAATTACCAGATCTAAACCGGCTGACAAATGATCCAATTGCTTATGCCCCTTGGTGGCCAGCGATTCCGCATAAACTTCCGTCAGATATTCCTAAATTTAATGGAAATCCGGGTGAAGACCCGTCGAATCATGTGATGACATTTCATCTGTGGTGTTCATCAAACACCCTAAACGATGATTTGATTAGGCTTCGCCTTTTTCAGAGGACGTTAACTGGTCCGGCAGCAAAATGGTATATCGAATTGCCTAGAGCTTCATTCGACAACTTCAGTACCCTAGCCACAACCTTTTTAACCCATTTTCAATTACCGATAAGGTACGAAACGGGAACCGAACTTCTTACCAACTTCAAACAAACGACGACCACTCACATATCTGATCATATACATGAATGGCGACGTCATCGTAGAATGGTGAAAACGTATGTTCCCGATCAGCTTTTAGCTGAATGGTTTATTAAGTCATTACTGCCTTCCATCACGGAAGATGTGGCAAAAGGGGGAGTCGTCACAGAAGAGCAAGTTATCGCTCGTGCGCAATATTTGGACTTGATTTACACTCAGTCCGGCACGCTCTACGATAAAATACCTGACGCCCCTAGACCAGAATTCTCAGTTCCTCCTCCTCCTAAATCAAACAATGACTCTCATGCCATCGATGGCGTGATTGGCGCGACAGACACGAAATCGACAAAGGCTACATCTAAAAAGGCCTGTAAGATTTCTAGTCAAAATGCAAATGAGGAACTTCTTGCCTCGGAAGTAAATGTCGTGTTGACTGACAAGGGCAAACAACTGAAGCAACCAGGGGGCAAGAAGAAAAAGAAAGGGAGAAAAAGGAAGCAGGATGAGTCATCTCCTGAAAAGCCTTCTACAAACCCTTCTGGGCAAAGGAAACCCCCTGCGGGGTGTCATATATGCGATGAGGATCATCGGACGAGAGATTGTCCACATAAAGCTGAAGTTAAGAAACTCTTTAAGAGTTCAAAAACCTCAGCAGTATTGACGGATCCGTTTCCAAGCTCGGGAACCAAACTGGTTGCTAATCAAAATGCTTCCCGATCCCAAGTGCTTATGTTGTCTATCTTAAAGCAGCAAAATGATGCTGTGGCAAGGAATAAAGATTACGAGAATCCACAGGTGTCGAATAACAAGGCTAATGAACAACCTAGTACTTCGACAACAACTTTGACCAAAGTTGTGCCACCCATCATTCCTGAACAAATGATAAAGTCGCACAAATCGACATTTAATCCTCGTGCAAAAATAGCACAGAATTATAATATAATAGAGGACCTGGCCCAATCGCCGTCCGCTATGTCGACACTTGAGGTACCGCAAAATTGCCTCTCCCAAGAGCAAGCTTTATTATCAGCAATAGGTGGGATTGACCCAATGGATTCCAATCTTGTGGCCTTTAATCATAAAGGATATGACCCTCAGTTACCAGCTCAACTAGCTTTCCTTATTCAAGTGAAAGCCCTCAACAAAACTGTTCATCGAACAATTATTGATGAGGGGGCATCTACATGTATTATGTCGATGAGTTGCTGGAAAACTTTAGGATCTCCAACCTTGTCGCGGTCTGCGACGACGTTAAAAGCATTTGACGGAAGGACATATGCCCCATATGGTATCCTAAATAACTTGAAAGTTGAACTATGAGGGAAAACAATAGAAATAGATGTTGAAGTCATAGATGGGAATCTTGATTACAACATCCTACTAGGAAGACCATGGATATATGCCATGGCAGCTGTTGTGTCAACCTATTTCAGAAAGGTTGCATTTCCCTTTCAAGGAGGGATTACAATCATCGATCAGCAAAACTTCCTCCCCAATGGTTCTCAAGTTGCTGGAAGCATTCCAATGATCCATGGAAGCAATCATTCGCTCCAAAATATCGGAGTAGGTCTCCTAAAAGACCCTGCCTTAATGGGTACTTTTGCCCTACTGCCTCCGAGTAATCTGGCGGAAGTGGCCACAGTGGAATATGAAACCTTCTATATCTAGTGGATTTGGACTCCGAGGACGGTTCTTATCTCGTGTCGACCTCGTTAAAAAATGAAACAAGGAGTCTTGAGGATGGTTCTTTTACTGTGTTAACCTCATTAAAAAATGAAACAAATCCCCTTTCTCAAAGGTAAACCTTCATTCCAACCACCAAGTTGAATGCAATGAAGCTTGGGGGGCATGCACCTTGATTTGCGTTATTATGCTCGGTGCATGCAAACTTAATCTCACGAGCAGTGTTACTGTAGGGTTCAAGCTCGTTAAAAAATAAACTCGCCTCGAGCAGTTTTAGCACATAGTTCATGCTCGTTAAAAAATAAACATAAGACCGAGCAAGTGTTTCAATCCGCGTTTAAGCTCGTTAAAAAATGAACTATCCTCCGGTAAATAACCACCGTGAATGTAGCATTATCAGCCATTAAAGCCTTCGTCGTGTTTGCACCATCACCTCCACTTTTTCATTGGCCGATCATTCACCTCCATTTGATTGTTTACCCATTTTGAGGAACAGCTGCGAAGAGTGATTTCACTAGCCATCCTTGTGACACTGCCGTGATTGGAAAATTCCAACCCTTACCTGGAATTAGCTGCTACCCATTTTATCACTCATTCCTCAAAAGACGAGTCTTCTTTAAGCTCTTTTCATCTGACTCGTAAAGTATGAAAAGATTGCCGAGTTTTGGCCTTCTAGCTCGTTAAAGCGACCGGAAGTGCTATCCCTCCTCTAGATTTTAATCTTTTTGTACCTGAGGGATTATTGCACAAAAAGATCGAGCACTTGTGTTGTTCGGCTCGTTAAAACTATCGAAAATTCATCCCTTCTGTATTGTTTTATACTTTTTCGGACTTAAGGGATTAGATGACGAAAAAGGAATTCCGGAGTTAACTTTACGTACCTTTTCAGACTCTCTAAAAATGAAAAGGATCGAGTTATCTTTGTCGTTAGACTCGTTAAAAAGATTAATAGCGACAAACTTGTCTTTAGACGAGAACGAGTTTCACTATCGCTAGGCTCATTAAAACATAGTGATGGGTTTGCCCGAAGGGCAAATTATAGAACAAGCATATGTTATCCTCCTCAAGCTTGACAAAAATAAAGAGGTACTGGTCAGAAATGACTGGGGAAAATTTGGGAAAAACTCAAAGAATCTTTATTGGTAGCAAGTCGCTTTTTAACATGACACTTCCACCCCGTGCCTGAGTCGGGTTGGGTTGTTTCATTCACCGATCACATCACCATGGTCACGCCATACCATCCACATTTGGGGTAAATGCTACCAATCCATCACATAAGTTTCGCCGACATGTTCAAGAGAAGTCATCCAGAGAAGTCACCCGTATCCCATCCACTACCATACATTATACTTCATTCCTTCATGACCGCCATCCTGAACCATATATCATCAGATCGTTTTCACTTCCATCAAAATCATTTGCTCCGTTCCGTGTCATTGATGTGGGATTCATCAAGGCCCTCCTTTGATGGATCGCTTCTTGTCGACACCAGCTTATTATCCAAGAAGTTGATCCAGGAACACCCCATTCAGTACTTTGAAGCTTGCATACCTCAATGGCAAGTTTCTCACTTCCGGTGACAGGTATACATCAATGACCTTCGACCGAAAGATTTTGCGTGGTGTTCGACGCCAAGTCCTTTATTCACACCACGTGAATTGTACTGCAGTACCTTGAGGGTCATTATCCTTATCGGTGCTTCCTCTCGCGCTTGTTAACAGTTTACATCATTGACTGGTAATCAAGCGATGTCTTTCCATGTTCGACTTCAAAACATTTTTCACATGGATCGACTTGTACTTCGAGTGAAGATCAGACGAGATTGAAGACCCCGGATCTAGTTTCATCCATCCGGGCTGCGATATATATTCAGGAAAAATAAAGACATTGACATGTACAGCATTGCAGCACAGATAATCATCCTACCAAAAGGATGATGACTTCATCAAAAATCATCAGTCTACCATCAGACGATTGTCTGTCCTGTGTACATAAAAATGAATTTATAAAGCTGAGCATGGGAATTCCCGCCTCAGCTAGATCATGAAAACAGTATGAAGATAATGTATTGTATTGTATCTTATTACAGGTCTCCTCCCAGCATTGAAAGAACTTCGGATCCTCCTAATAAATCATTTCACCCGATAAACGGCCTCATACTTTAGGGGGCAACTGTTATAGACATTTTTGTGCCTTACATCTCTAAGCATGAAATGTCCATAAACCAAGGGATCCAAAGTCCCTAAAAGTGTTGTTCCTGCCCCTGAAGGAACAAGGTCAACAAATTACAGCTTCTCCCAGAAGTTCTCCACCAGAAACTGCTCAGAATCAGTCAAATCAGGATCATTTCAGCTGCTCCACTAGCTACCTGCGTTGCATAGCACCCCAGTACACTAGCTAGGTGTGTTGCAACGCACCTAAATGCACTACCAGGGTGCGTTGAGCGGGAAATGACAAATGGTAGTGTCATTCCGCGAGGTGGACAGACAATGGAAGCTTCCAGAATCTTCCTCAATGACACTTGCCTCACTGAGTTCGACCAAGGATGAGTAAGAGGCTCTCATTCTCCAAGTGGAAGCAAGAACTGACAGAGAGAAGCCACAAGTCAAATCATAAGCTGACTCATCCTCTCTGCATACATCTATATATGGATCCCTCATCCCAGAGATACAGAGGCTGGAATTTTGTACATTGCAGAGAATTGTTGTTGGTTTTGAGATTGAGATCAGTGCATTGGGTGATTTATGCTTTGTTGGAGGTGAAGAAGGGATTCCTTTGCTGGGAGGTTGATGCTGGATCGAGACCCACTTGGTTGTATCTACTCCTGGATCTTCTTGTTATATCAATAAAACTATTTGAGTTTCTCCTACATGCTTGTGTATCAATGATGTTTTGTTATATTTGCATGTTTAGCTTAAATCTGATCCTAAGCTAGTTATGAATGTAAATCTATGTCTTTGTGTAGTTTTCCTCTTCTGTGATCTTGCAGGAACTTGGTGAAGCTGAGCAAGTAAGGGAGCAGGTAGCAGGAGCTGTCAAAGAGAAGAGAGATTGGATCAAAGGACTAGCGAAAGACACAGGTTAGTTCATCCTATTCCTCTTCGTTTACAATTCATAAAGAAGAATACGAAAGTAGTTTTCCTTGTTTGTTGCTAAGGCACTATCACACCTTAATGGGATAGGGGCGTTCTGAGCAGACACTTTTCCCAACAACACATGGTGTGTCACAACTTCACCTATGCATGGAAAAGTGTGCGGAGCCTTCGATGGTCATTGGTTCACTTGACATTGCTTTTGCATGTTGCTCCTTGCTTGTATGTTGTAAGGCTTGATAGGTTCGTCTAGTTACGAAAGGTGCATGTTCGTTCGTTGGTCCATCCATGAGCACATCTTGCATGTTTTCTCATCCATCTGTCCGCAAACACATCTTTGCATGATCATACATTCACGAGCACATCTCTTCGCATGCATCATTTGTTCATCTATTGGTGAACATGTACTTCTGCATGTTCTCCCTTCATTCATCCCATCCATCATCGCGCCATGTTTGTTTGTGTACATGTACCTACAGTCACTCATGACAAGATGACATCAAATCCAAAAACCTCCTAGTCTACCATGATACATGATCATTTTGGATGCAGGCGACTAGGATAGGTAACAAGGTTGCAAGGCGGGATGGAGGCTCCTGGCACTACTGATGAAAATTTCACAAGATTCACTCGGTGATGAAGATGGGAAATCCAAATCGACATTGACTGTTTGTGGGGTTTGGCTCAACTCGAGGAAAAAATTGCGCAATTTTTGGGAGGAACAGTCTGGGCTGCAAGAAGGTTGGGCAGGTAAAATCTGTGCAGTTTCCAAAATGAGTGGGCAGTGGGGTCTTGGTAGCCAAAACTGCGCAATTCCTAAAGGGAACTGGCAATTGGCTATTGGGACACTAGCAGCAAAAACTGTGCAATTCCTGGAGGGAATTGGTAGTCTATTGCTTGGTCACTGGCAGCAAAAACTGTGTAATTGCTGAGGGGAATTGAGAGTAAGATGTTGGAGCTAGGCACCAAAAACTTCACAATTCCTGAGGGGAACTATCAATCGGCTGCCAGGAAAAAATGCGTTGATGCTGGGAGGCTGGCCTACTGATCAGCTCTGTGCATTTTCTGAGTTGAGTTGATTGCTACGAAGCATAGGGCTTTCTCATGAAAAATGTGCAATTTTCTTGGTGAGCATTCGATCGACTATCAAGAGGCCTGGCTAGAAAAACTACGCAATTTTCTAAGGGAGACAGGGACAGGCATTGGGTGTCTGTCCGGTCTATTTGCGCAATTTTCCCAGTCAGTGGAGCGGGCAAGGTCTGCAGCCTTTGCGCAATTTTTTAGGGGAGTGAGTCTGGGTGACGGTTGATCGAGTCGAGGGCCGGGTGATGGTCTGGCTGTTAGAGGGGAGTTCGGTCGTCAAAATTTCATCAAAAGTGACTAAGTGTGTGAACAAGTGAAATATGCATATGTGATCCTGTAAACACACACTTACATGACTCAATGACGAGACGACTCAAACCATCTAGACACACACGTTCAACATGACTCAAAAATGGTGCAAGCAACAAGCACGGCACTTGTGATTGATCATTGTCGACCATGAAAATGCTTGCGCAACAGTGAATGTGACTCTGTGTGTGAGTGTGATAGATGTTTTCATAGCGAACATAACATGTACACACTAAGCGAAGACCTTGAGCATGACTAGAGCATGGTCGCAAGCATGACATTGACATCAACATGCAAAAACTTGGTTGAAATGAACAAGCAAGGTGGATGTGAAGACTCACATGATCTCACGGAGTGAACCTAAGTGTGTGCAGTCATCAAGTGAAACTCTTAAGGGAGGCTCCGAAATTGGGTGCAGGCAAAAATTTTGGAGGGTGGTTGTAGCCGCTACAACACTTGGCGACACACTGGTAGAACTCCAACTTCTCTGTTTTGGTTCATTGATAGCACAGGGCCTTGGTATTTCAGGGAGTATTGAATTTCTATGTGGGTTACTTAGGCTTCCCCACTTACCCCATGGACATATATGGTTCACCTTTTTCCAACTCAGTGAAACACAATCAAAAGTTTAGCTTGGTAATAGTGTTTCGAGTTTGGGAAGGGTAGTTTAGCTCGTGAGTTGAAGATTTTCAGAGTATAAGTTTTCATCACTGGTGTTGCTCCACTTCGAGTAGGTCTGGACAGTACCCCAGCGGAGTCACGTAGGAACACACGCATTACTCCACTGCCAACGAGCCTAGTAAGTACCCCGATGGAGTTGCATGCTTTACCTCTCTATGCAGGAAGCCTTTCTCTTCTTTCGTCTTTGTATTTTTTCAAGAGGACTGTGCATAGGCACTTATTTATTTTTGGGACAGAAGAGGGATCCCGACTTATTGAGAGCAGGAGAGGTTGTTCCTTCAAAGAATCATGTAAGACCTCTGACATAGGTTTGCTCGTTTAGATTTTCCCCTTCTCCGTTTCTACTAGTTGGATGAGCTTGAACACACATAGTAGAAGGCTGAGTACAGGCATGGGGCTTCCCAGTGTGGACACAGGTTCATGGTTGGACCAAAACTTCCCTTGCAGGCGGCTCGTATTTTCCGTCAAGACTTCATCGGCCGAAGGTTATAACCGAGCATAATGAAGATGGACACAAGACTAGCCCAATTTTGTAGTGTCACAAGTTGCTTCAAATCTCAGCCAAATAATCTATTCAAAATCCAGATTGTAGTAGTTGGTAGCACTTATTTCCAGGAATATATATATATATATAATACAAATAAAAATAAAAATAAAAATAAATAAATAAATAAATAAAATTAAAAAAATAATAAAATAATAATAATAATAATAATAAAATAGTAATTTATTAAGCAAACAAAACAGACGTAAACAAAATTAGTAAGCAGAACAAACAAAACAAAAACAAAGATAGTAAGCCAAGAAAACAAGATGAAAACAAGAAGCAACAAGCAGACTATGTACATGGCATAGGGTGCGGCCCGGCCTACTGGAAGTGATTCTTGAGATCTTGGCTATTGACAAGAATGTTGTCAACCCTCTTGTAAAGTGATTGTAAATGGTACATGTGTGGGCCAAGTTTCTCGTGGATTGTATATGGACCAATCCACGGGGACTTGAACTTCGTATGTTTTCCTTTGTCTTCATGGGGCTTATCCCATTTCATAAGTAAGTGACCAACACCGAATTTAGCTTTCCTTGTAGACTTCTTATCGAACCATCTCTTGATACGATTTTGGTGGAGTGTGAATTTTTCTTTTTCTTTCATCCTTTCTTCCTTAAGCTTATAGAGAGCATCCATCCTATGCTGAACTAGCCGGCACGACTTGCCTTGGGATTCTTGGGAAAGCTCAAGTGCAGGCAAGTAGATATTAGGTGGGAGGATGGATTCTTTACCATAGACCAGGAAGTACGGTGAGGTATTCAGAGAGGGCTTGGGTGTTACACGATCAACCCATAATGCATTCGTCAGGGCGATATGTCAGTTGCATTGCTCAGAGAAAACAGGCTTCTTGATTATGTGGATGAGGTTTTTATTCGTGGATTCTGCGAGACCGTTTCCTTGCGGGTAAAAATTAGATGAATGCTTTAGCACAATACCATTCTGTAGTGCAAAATCATAGAGTTTCAAATACTAAAAGTACATTTCATTATCTAAAAGAAGTGATACCGGAATGCCAAAGCATGAGATGATGTTCTGTTGGAGGAAGTTGATGACATCCTGGTCATTCACTTGTTTGAGCAGAACTGCTTCTGTCCATCGCGTGAAGTAATCAGTTGTTGTTAGGATGTAGCGGTGTTGCTTTGACGAATGTGGGAATATTTCCCCAATGATTTCTAGGCCCACTGTTGGAATGGTTCAGTCACTACAACATGGTGCAGTGGAGCTGTTGATCTTCGTGTTCTATAGGCACATCACTGAAAGACCGGGCACTTTAAGGAAAAATCATGTGCATCCTTGAATAATGTGGGCCAGTAAAAACCGGCCTGCATAACTTTGTGCAGTGGTGTTTCCCACAAAGTGACCCCCAGCAAGTCCGTCATGCAAATCTTGAAGTACCTTCTCTTATTCATGTGCCTCTAGGCACCTGAGCAAAACTTCATTACTGTGCTTTCTGTAAAGCACTATGTGCACCGACTGAAATGCTAAGGCTTTAAGGTGCAATTCTCTCTTTTGTCTAATGCAAAAGTGAGAGGGTACGGTGTCATGCTCAAGGTAATGGTGCACATCTGTGTACCAGAAGGTTTTTTCTTTAGTGGGTGTTTCTCGCCTTATATCATACATCTCAATTTCCTGCTCCCAGCCGGTGAGCTCTTCTTCAATCTCTAGAGCGTGTACTGCTTCAGGTACAAGTCTACAAAGCCCATGTCCTTTGATCATGTGAACTGACTTCATTTCAATATCATACTCTTGCAAGCCTATCATCCAATTCTCACATCCTTCACCTAGTTATTTTTGTATAAGCAATGTGCGACTGCTGGGTGAGGGACGAGGACTATGCAGTGGTTCTTCAGCAAGTAGGGCCTGAAGTGTTTCACCGACTTGTACACTGCATACACTTTCTTATCAATGGTGGGGTAGTTGAGCTCTAGTCCCTGTATGCTTGCACTCTTGAAGGAGATGGGACTTTCATTGTTCATTTCGTCCTTCTAAGTGAGTACTACAGCTAGTGAATTATCGAAGGTGAAGGTGTATAGCAGGAAATATTTCTTGAAGTCTAGGCTATAGAGTGTAGGCGCTTTTGCAATGGCCTACTTGATCTGGGCGAATGCATACTTTTCCCTCTTGCTCCAATTGTAGACTGTATCTTTCTTGATCGTGTCCTGCATGTTGGGTTGTGTTATATTCTTTCCACGTAGTTAGTAGGGGGTTTGAGGGGCAACCATAGCACCACTTTATGGGGTCCGGGGCAGCGACCCATAAAATTTTGGTTTTGGACCCTATGTTAGGTTGGGCGGACCCACCTATGGTTTTGTGCATGATTTTCGCACATGTTTTTTGGACACGATGGTTTTCGGTCCATGTTATTGGATGCTTCAGCATGTATAAATATGTATTATAACATTGAAAGGAAAATAATGAAAAATCAAGCTTGTAGTCCTGGTTTTGGGATCCAGGGGAAAATCTCTGTGTATATGTGTTTTATGTGTTCTGCTCTCACATTATTTATTTTCTGTGTTTTAGAATTCGTATGTAGGTAATTTATGTACGGGGTTAAAACCTATATTTGGTATCAGAGTAGATTTGGCTTCAAGGGGACGCCTTTGTTGCTGAGGGATTTTGCTCGGGCTTGTGGTAGACCATGTTCAGTGGGTGATCTGTAAGATTAATTCTGGTGGTGAAAGAAAATGGCGAGTAGTGGAAAGATAAAGATCAAGACATTTAATGGTCAGAGTTTTGAGTTGTGGAAACTCAATATGGAGGATTTGTTGGTGGATAAAGATCAGTGGAACGCGGTAGATCCGGGTACTAAACCAACAGGAGTATCAGATGAAGAATGGAAGAAGTTGGATCGGAAGGCAAAGAGCACAATACGAATATGTGTGTCTCAAATTCCGTATTGTTGAATGTATCAGGGGAAGCTACAACAAAGGCTTTGTGGGACAAGTTAGGGACTTTGTACCAATCTAAGTCTCTGGTGAATAAACTATTCCTACGGAAAAAGCTGTATAACCTGAGGATGAAAGATGGAGACTCGGTGACAGAGCATCTGAACGCATTTAATACTGTGGTAAGTCAGTTAGCATCTGTTGATATTAAAATTTCAGATGAAGATAAGTGCATCAGTTTGTTGTGTTCTCTACCAGATTCGTGGGATAGTCTGGTTATTTCAATAGGTAGCAATGCAACTACCTTGCAGTTTGATGAAATAGTCTCAGCCTTGTTGATGGATGAGATGAGATAGAAAAATATGGAGAGCCAAAATGGTGATGCCTTGTCTATATGAGGATGGTCCCAGAATAGAAACAAAAATAAGTCATCGAGTGGGAGATCTAAATCTGGAGGGAGATCTAAATCTCCAGGAAAACCTGTAAAAGTGGTGTGCTGGAAATGTGGAAAGGAAGACCACTTCAAAAGGGACTGTAAATCTAAAGCTCCTGACAAAGGAAAGGGATCTGATGAGGCTCCTTCTGCAGAGGCGAAAACCACCTCAGATGAAGGTGGGGATGTGTACTTGGCTTCTTCAAGTACACATGTAGATCATGAGGCATGGTTGATTAACTCAGGTGCATCCTTTCACTTCACTCCCCATAGAGAGTGGTTCTGCGAGTATGAGAAATATGATGGTGGTGATGTCTTCTTGGGCGATGACAAGAAGGCTAGAATCATTGGTCGTGGAAAAGTAAAGTTGAAGCTGCAAGGTGGAAGGGTTAGAACACTTTTGGGTGTTCTGCATATTCCTGCATTAGCCAGAAAGCTGATTTCTCTTAGTAAGCTAGATGATGCAGGTGTAAAAATAATGTTCGAGAAGGATACCTGCAAGATGGTTCGAGGAGCACTGGTATTGATGCAGGGAGTTCGGATTGGAACTCTGTACAAGCTGCAAGGTAGCACTGTTGTTGATGGGTGCAATAGTTCCATGGTTCCTGAAAGTGGAGCAGAAAATCTAGTGGTATCTGGAGAAAAGACCATACTGTGGCATCAAAGGCTTGGACATATTGGAGAGAAGGGATTTTGAATACTTCATGGTAAATTTATGGTAGAAGGTATGAGTAATAGCTCTCTGGATTTTGATTTCCGTGAAAATTGTGTATACGGGAAGCAGAATCGGGTGAGTTTCCCCTCTGGTGGTAAGAGGGCGAAACATATATTAGAGCTTGTGCACAGTGATGTGTTTGGACCTATGAAGGTTCCATCACTGGGTAAGTCTATGTACTATGTATCATTTATAGATGACTTCTCAAGGAATATATGGATATATTTCCTTAAGAAGAAATCTGAAGTCTTTGATAGGTTTAAAGAATTTAAGGCTTTAGTGGGAAACCAGACAGAGAAGAAGATAAAGGTGCTGAGGACAGATAATGGTGGAGAGTTTTGCGGTAATGAATTTGAAGAATTCAGCAAGAAATGTGGTATAGCACGGCAGAAGACTACTCCATATACACCTCAGCAAAATGGAGTTGCAGAAAGAATGAACAAGACGTTGATGGAAAGGGCAAGAAGCATGCTCAGTGGTACCGGGTTAGGACTGGAATTCTGGGCAAAGGTGGTGGATATTGCATGTTACCTAGTCAACAGGTCACCTTCATCAGCGTTGGAGGATAAGACTCCACAAGAGGTATGGACTGGTAAGAAACCCTCTCTTTCACATCTGAGGGTATTTGGATGTGATGCATGTGTACATGTTCCAAAGGAGAAAAGAACAAAGTTGGATAGTAAATCTGAAAAATGCATCTTTATTGGGTATAAGGATGATTTAAATGGTTATAAACTTTGGAACCCAGTAGCAAGGAAGGTTATGTACAGCCAAGATGTGGTGTTCAGAGAGGTGAAAGATGTTATTAAACATGAAGTCCAACCAAAGGAACCTGAGAAGATAGAGTTTGAGCTAAAGGAGGAAGAATCAGACTCTACAGCAAAGGAGGAATTAGAATATGAAGAGCCACAAACTCCGGCTGTGAGAAGATCAGCTCGAGAAAGAAGGCAGCCAGAAAGGTATAGTCCATCTACTTTCTGTTCAAAATTTGCTTTGTCTGTTACTGATGATGATCCCAGAACTGTGAAGGAAGCAGTGGATTCAGAGGATGGAAAACTCTGGAAAGAGGCCATGGTTGATGAAATGGCATCTTTTCACAAAAATGAGGCTTGGGATCTGGTGGAGTTGCCAGTTGGAAGGAAACCCATTGGGAACAAATGGGTGTTCAAAAAGAAGAAAAATGCAGAAGGAAAACTGGAGAAATACAAAGCTCGGTTGGTAGCAAAAGGTTATTCCCAGATGCCGGGAATTGATTTTGGTGATATTTTTTCTCCTGTTGCCAAAGTAACTTCTATTAGATTACTTTTATTATTTGTTGCTGCTTTTGATTTTGAGGTAGAACAGATGGATTTGAAGACAACATTTCTTCATGGGGATCTGGAAGAGGAGATCTACATGAAGCAACCTGAAGGTTTTGTGTGAAGGGTAATAAAGAACTGGTATGTAAGTTAAAGAAGTCTCTATATGGGTTAAAACAGTCACCAAGGATGTGGTATCAGAAATTTGATACATTTATACGAGGACTTGGCTTCACAAGAAGCAAAGCAGATCACTGTGTGTATTTTAAATTAATTGGTGACCGTGCTATTTATCTGGTCTTGTATGTGGATGATATGTTGTTGGTTGGAAATGAAAAAGAAGTTATCCAGGATTTGAAGACCCAATTGTCCTCCAAATTCGACATGAAAGATCTTGGTGCTACAAACTATATTTTGGGCATGAAAATTAAAAGAGATCAGGCAAAGAGGAAGCTTTGGTTAAACCAGAGGAAGTATGTCGAGAAAATATTGCAGAGGTTTAATATGCAGGATAGTAAACCGGTGAAGGTTCCTTTTCCTGTAGGTGTGAGGTTATCTGCTGAACAATGTCCCATGACACAAGAAGAGGAAGAGGACATGTCCCGTGTTCCATATGCAAGTGCATTCGATAGCCTGATGTATGCAATGGTCTGTACTAGACTAGAAATTGCACATGCAGTGGCAGTATTGAGCAGGTTTATGTCAAAACCAAGGAAGGAGCACTAGACAGCAGTGAAGCGGGTTTTCAGGTATTTATGTGGCACTAATGATTATGGTTTATGCTACCAAGGAAGACCAGGATTGGACAAAGTGTTGGATATTCATGGATTTGTTGATGCTGACTAGGCTGGAGATATGGATCAGAGAAGATCTACAAGTGGATATGTGTTTAACCTATTTGGAGGTGCAGTCAGTTGGATGAGTAAGAAATAATCTGTAGTGGCACTGTCAACTACAGAGGCAGAATACATGGCAGCCACGCATGAAAGCAAGGAAGTAGTTTGGTTGCAGAGATTGTGTTCAAGTATGGGGTTAGTACAGGAAGCTATAAGGATAGACTGTGACATCCAAAGTGAAATTTTCTTGGCAAAGAACCCCGCATATCATTCAAAGACAAAGCACATTGATGTTCAGTATCACTTTGTGATGGATATGATAGAAGACAAAAAGGTGTTGCTGATAAAGGTGGACACTTTGAAGAATACTGCAGATGCATTGACAAAATCTGTGAGTTATGAGAAGTTCTCTTGGTGTAGAGAGATAATGGGCATTTCAGGACTAGAAAAATGACTAAGCTCTCTTGTGGCCCCCTGTGGAAAGAAAACAACAAGTGGGAGAATGTTGGGTTGTGTTATATTCTTTCAACATAGTTAATATGGGGTTGAGGGGCACCCGTAACACCACTTTATGAGGTCCAGGGCAGCGACCCAAAAAATTTTGGTTTTGGACCCTAAGTGAGATTGGGCGGACCCATCTATGGTTTTGTGCATGGTTTTCGGTCCATGGTATTGGATTCTTCGGCATGTATAAATATGTGTTATAACATTGAAAGGAAAATAATGAAAAATCAAGCTGGTAGTCCCGGTTTTGGGATCCAGGGAAAATATCTGTGTATATGTGTTTTATGTGTTCTGCTCTCGCATTATTTATTTTCTGTCTTTTAGAATTCGTATGTAGGTAATTTATGTACGAGGTTAAAACCTACACTTCATGGGCTTGACTATCTGCGCATAATCCGAGATGAACTTCTGGAGGAAGTTTATCTTGCCCAAGAAGGACTGCATGGCTTTCTTATTGGCTAGGTGAGGGATCTGTGTAATAGTCTGGACCCGGTCCGGATCCACCTTGATCCCGCTTTTGGAAACAATGTGTCCGAGAAGGTTCCCCTCAGACACTGTGAATACGCTCTTTTTGGGATTCAAGGAAATCTCGTATCTCTGGCATCACTCAAATATTTTCTTCAGATGGCGTATGTGGTCCTCTTGTCTTCTTGAGAACACAGTCACATCATCAAGGTATACCACTACGCTTTGTCCGATGCGTCTGCAAAAGGCAATGTCCATGGTGTGCTGAAAGGTTGCACCTGCATTTACAAGCCCAAATGGCATTCATTTGTAAGAGAACGTACCCCACTTGGTACGAAAAGTAGTCTTAAGTCTGTCAGGTTCTACTACCAAAACCTGGTTGTATCCTAAAAAACTGGTGAGAAGAGAAAACATCTATGCCCCAGATACTATTTGCAGAATGTGGTCCATAGACAACACAGGGTAGTTTTCTTTGTCCAAGGTGGGGTTTGCGTTCCAGAAATCAACACATAAGCAGATTTCCCTAGACTTCTTGTGTACAGGAACACGATTTGAAACCCATGTGGAATGACGAACTTTGTATATGATCCGTGCATCCAACAACTTAATAAGCTCTTTCTGTATGAGGGGTTCAAATGACGGATGTACTTTCCTCAGCTTCTGTTGATATGGCTTGACCCCTTCTTTGATTGGGATGATGTGTTGGATGATCCGTGTGTCATATGTTTTCAGATAATCATATGTCCATGCGAACACATCTTGGTACTATTTGAACAAGCAAACAAAGGCTTCTCTATCTTGTTGTGTGAAACATGTACCAAGATTGACGAACTTCGGATCTTGTTCTTTTCCTAGGTTGATAAATTCATGCATCATGGTGGAATTGTGGGTCTTGTTGTTCCTCAGCCCCTAAAAACGTTCTTTCAAGTCATAAATCTTTTCCAATGTTGCCACACCTTTCATGGTAAGGTGGCCTTTCCTGTTACTAGCTTTTGTTTGCATAGAGCGCTCATGCTCGTCATTAGTTATCATTGCATCTTTGAAGACTTCAGCGTTGGCCATGAAATGCAGTATCTGTTGATCATCATTAAACACGTGTAAATTAGTTATGTTGCCCGAGATAGATGGCTTGTACAAAATTTTGATAGTAAATCTATCCCTAAACGGTGACATTCTTGAAGCTACATTTGCTAGAGCATTGGTAGCTGCATTACACGTACATGGTACAACAATGATGTTAAATGCTTGGAAGTTAGAGATTAGCCGCCATACCTCTTGTTGGTAACTTTTGAGATGTAGTGACAAACAATGAATGGTGTTACGTACCTTTCGTACCACTATCTCTAAATCACCTACCACTTTGAGCTCAACCATGTTGGGGTTGATGGCTTTCTACAAGCCTAACATGAGTGTTTCACACTCGGCAATGTTGTTCGTGCACTCGAAATCCAAGTGACTTGAAACTAGATGCTTCCTATTGTAAGGGTCGATCAAGTCACACCCATCTCCTGAGTTGTCCTGTGTCTTTGATTCGTCAAAGTACATGGTTCACAACTTGTCAGTACACAAACCATTTGACGTGCTAGTATTGCTACTACTATTGGTACAATGCACTGTACATGTTTCATTACCATCAGTTGGTCAAGGAAGGAGTCCCAACTGCGTGTCTCGTGGGGTTGGAGTTGGCCGTGCAGGATAACACCCCAATTTTGATTGAAGGAGGCAGTTGCCAAACATGAGTTCTGCGAAGGCCAATGGTTCATTCTCATCGTTAAGGGGAGTGACATTATGCTTCATATACCTCTCAGACAATACTCAGATTTGGTTTCATTTTCCCTTGTATGGAAGCCACATGTGAGACCAGTTTGTAGCAAAATATTCGTCTAGCTTGTTGGACCAGTCTCTGCTGAGTAGTAGACCGTATGCTTCCGATATGTCCACAAAAACTATGTTAATGCATTAGTGGACTCGACCATCATGAGATAGTCAAATGATCATGTCTCATAGTTCACCAATGGTTGGTACCGATGTTCGATAAAGATGGATGATCCATGAGAATGTCTCTCTCCATTGTGTATTGATCTTTTTCACAATGGAGAGCGGCATGCAATTAGTTGTCGTGTCGGAATCAACCAAGCAGATGTGAAGATGACAATTGAAAATTTCAAATGATAGTAGGAATGGAGGGTAGCCTAAGTTCGCTTATTCCGTCTGGAGTGCATTGAGCATAGTAGAAAGTGATCGAGGAGGTGTGCTTGCTCCCTTGTTGGTAGAGGTTGCACTGTCCATTGTTGTCTATCCCAATGTGCGCAGCAGGATGTATCGCTGACTCTGGATCTTAGCTAACTCTAACAAACTGATGTTCACTCGAGTTTTCTTCATGTCATCTGCAATGTTGTATTCCAGAGGTGGTAGACTCACCAAGGTGTTCGGGGTAGAACGTATGTTCGCGTTTTTTGGCGAAGTGTTTTGTAGTTTACTGCTCATGGACGTACTCTTGTTCATCGTTGTCTTCCCGGAATTGTTTTGTGTCTTCTGCTTTAGGGCATCCAGTGGATCAGCCTTCCTCATTAGCAATATCATTTTTTCTTATGCTTCCCAAAGTGTAAGGGGAGCCCCCTTACTCCTGAGATTGTAACGGTCATTTTGCTTTCGGGGCTGCTTCTTGGTGTTCATCTTTGACATTTCTTGCGATCACTGATACGTGTTCACCACATGCCCGGAACTTGATGGTTCATTAGGTGCAACCTCTTCATCATCATCAATGTCTTCCAACTACTCTTGCATACTATCTTCCGCATTGAAAGTATGACTGCATACAGAGTTCGTGACTCACTTCTAGTCCGAACAAGAGTTCTCGAGGTGATTTTATTTCTGGAATGAGTAGAACTTATGATCTACACACTGTTCGACTTGGAACACAGAGCTCTGCGCAGTTTTTGGATGGTACTGGCTTTTGCCTGATGAGATGCTTGCCTATCTCTGCCTGGGCGGATGGCTACTTGCAGATGTGTCTGTTTTCCATTATTTGAGTTCATACACTTCCGTAGTCAATTTATTGACAAGGCGAGTGAGGGTTTCAATATCAGTTACTTCCTTGTCTCTACCCTTGCTCACCATCACTTGGGACTTCCCGCTCACATCTTTGAAGTATTTTTCTGATTCGTCATCCTTGATGACTCCAATTGTGTGCAGGTCTTTCTCAACAACAATACCCTCTTCGCAGTTTTCTAAAAGTGTTGGTTTCACAGCTCGCTTGACAAACTACACAATCTTGGTTGGCAGTGCAGACGTGTAGTAAGAAACAGTGATGGAATCATGAGATTTGGTGTCCGCTGCAAATTTGTTCAATATGCGTGTAAACCTCTGATTGAATTATTTTACTTTTTCTTTTCCCTCCATCTTCAAGCTTCCCAATTCTTTGAGTAGCATGCCTGGGGTCTTGTCATCAACAAACTTTTCAAGGAACATGTGTTTGAACGGACCCCGGTTCTGTATAGAGTTCAGTGGAAGGCTGTGATACCATGAAGCTACGCGATCATCCAAGGTACACAGAAACAATCTACATGCTACATCATCATACCATACCTCAAGGGTCTGCAGCTATAGGTAGAAGTTGTCCAAGTGATCTTCTGCCTTCACCATGTTGTCAAGGTTAAACTTCATGTTCATTCTCTCCGCTTGCTTCAGAATCTTATGCAAGACACCTGGAAGAGCCAATGGCCCCTGAGTCATCCATTCCATATTTGGGTCAGCGATCTCTTCTTCTTCTTCGTCCTCCTCCTCTCTTTCAGAATCCGATGGTTCCGGCTAGGAGTCTATTGGTTCATCTCTGCCTCCACCTCCTATACCAGAGTCTGATCCCAAGATCACAAGAGTGTGTTGTTCTCCTTGCCGGAAGAATGGAGGTTCCTCTCCATATTCAATAGATTCTCTCAGACTTTCAAGTGTGGCAAGGACTACTTCTTCCACTAATGATACAACAACTCCTATAGGAGTGGCTTTTGGCTTCTTTCATGCTTATGGAAGATGTTGTATGCCTAGGATCAGTCTGACTACTTTCACGAACTGGCAAGTGATGGGACGAACGGAGCAAAGTTGGTGATACATAATCTCATGTTCAGTCCGCGGAGGTGAGGAGTAACCAACTACAGAGTTTCACGTAGGTGAGAGGGAGTGCGAGTTACTTCCTTGACCATATAGTTGATGAATGAGTGTGAGAGGATGTTCAGCCATGTACAATAGGTTGCCCTCCGTCTAGTGCCAGAAATGTTGACAGTGTTGGACCCGCGAACATCCAGGGGATCACCCCAGTATGAAGTTCCAACTAGACCTCACACCATTTGGTGTGGGAGTCCCATCCGATATGACGGCCCGATTTCAATTATCTTAAGGATTTGCCTCAACTCTTGCTTGTCAGCACAAGAGAGTGGTTTTCTTTGTCTTCGAAAAGTGAGGTTCGTGTGCCTGGTGATTGCTAGTGTCACTTGTGTTAATTGTTCTTTCACTATAGAGGGAGAGGGTGGGAGTGAGTCCCAAGTCAGTTGGGAGGAAGCCCCAACTCTGATGGGAACACACAACACAACAAGACGTACACAACTTTCAGAGGAACAATCCACACAGATGCGGCAGTCACAACACACAAGGGAAGATAACATGTACAACACTCAACAGATGAGTCCACGCAATGCAACAATTGTTATAGAAAGTTTTATGTGAAAGGGTTGTCTGATGTCCGGGGAGGTAGCCACCGCGGGTAGGACAGCGTTAACAGCATATACAACACATTTTCATTAATCGATATGTGTTACAAGTGAATGAGTTCAAGTGTTCAAGATTAGTCTTACAACAATTACAGTACATGTGTGAAAACATGTTGGCCTATTAGCAAGCTTCTGAATTAAGAAAAAGTTCCAAGACACATCGTTACACCATAAATCACTAACCCCATGGGCAGGGTGTTGGAGCCACTACTTAATCCTCAAAGAAAAAATTATAGACTCTCAAGGCTATGTGGGAGGAGATAAGGTGAAAAGTGCCATGCATGTACAAATGAGGGGGTATTTGTAGCCAAGGGTGAAACTGACCCTTATGTCTATTCGACTACCCTCATGATTGTTTGACTTCCATGACTTTTCAACTTTACATGACTCTTTGTACAACAAGTGGGTCTCTTGGACTTCCACATTACATTACATTGATTGACAGTATGGCCCAAAGTAGAGATGTGGATGACATGACAGTGTTGGCACATTCGTGATGTTGTTGGTGAGCATGTCGAGCTGCAGTACTGCTGGGTGATGGGTGTACTCATGGTGTGTCACAGCTTCACCTCCGCATGAAAAAGTGCGTGGAGTCTTCGATTGTCGTTCGTTCTCTTGATGTTGCTTTTGCACATTGTTCCTTGCTTATATGTTGGACATCTTGACAGGTCCGTCTGTTCGTGAAAGGTGAATGTTCATCCATTGGCCCATCCATAAGCACATCTTGCATGTTTACTCATCTGTCGGTCTGCAAACACATCTTTGCATGATCATCTATTCGCGAGCACATCTCTTGACATGCATCGTTTGTTCATTTGTTGATGAACCTGTCCTTCTACATGTGCTCCCTTCATTCATCCTATCCATCGTTGCACCATGTTTTTTTGTGTACTTGTACCTATAGTCACTCATGACAAGACGACATCAAATCCAAAACCTCCTAGTTTACCATGATACATGATCATTTTGGATGCAGGTGACCAGGAGGGGTAACAAGGTTGTGAGGTGGGATGGAGGCTCCGAGAACTGCTGATGAAAATTGTGCAAGAGTCACTGGGTGATGAATATGGGCAATCCGGATTGACAGTGGCTGTTCGCCGGGTTTGCTCAGCTAGAGGACAAAACTGCGCAATTTTTGGGAAGAACGGTTCGGACTATAGGAAGGCTGGGCAGGCAAAATCTGCGTAATTTCCAAAATGAGCGGGCAGTGGGAGCTTGGCAGCTAAAACTGTGCAATTCCTGGAGGGAACTAGTAGTTGGTTGCTGCGACAATGGCAGCCAAAACTACGCAATTACTGTAGGGAACTAGTAGCCTATTGCTTGGTCACTGGCAACAAAAAATGCACAATTGTTGAGGGGAACTACAGTCAGCTGTTGGAGCTTAGCAGAAAAAACTGCACAATTCCTGAGGAGAACTGTCAGTCAAATGTCAAGAGCTACTGGAGAGAAAATTGTGTTGATGTTGGGAGGTTGGCCTACTAATCACCTCTGCGCAGTTTCTGAGCTGAGTGGACTGTTGGGTAGTAGAGGGGTTTCTCATGAAAACTGCACAATTTTCTTGGTGAGCAGTTGTTTGACTATCGGGAGGCCTGGCTAGAAAAACTGCACATTTTTCTAAGGGATACAAGGAGGGCACTGGCTGTCTGTCTGACCTGTTAGTGCAATTTTCCCAGTCAGCGGAGGGAAAGGTCTGCAGCCTCTACGCAATTTTTAAGGGGAGTGGGTCCTGGGGTTGTTTTCAGATCAAACTCTTTGGTTGACCAGCACGAAGGTTGATTGATTTTCTTGCGGGCAGCACAACTTGAAATGAATTTCTTGGTGCTTTTTTGCTATTTTGGGTGATGGTCGATCAAGTTGATGGTCGGGTGATGGTCCGTCTGTCAGAGTGGAATCTGGTCATCAGAACTTCAACAAAAATGACTAAGTGTGTGAACAAGCGAAAAGATGCATATGTGATCCTACAAACACACACTTACATGACTCGACGATGAGACGACTCAAACCATCCAGACACACATGTTCAACATGACACACCAATGGTGCAAGAGACAACCGTGACACTTGTGATTGATCATTGGTCGACCATGATGATGCTTGCGCGACAATGAATGTGACTCCGTGTGTGAATGTGATAGATGTTTTCATAGCGAACATAACATGTACACACGAAGCGAAGACCTTGAGCATGACTAGAACATGTTCGCAAGCATGACATTGACATAAAAATGTAAAAACTTGGGTGAAATGAACAAGCAAGGCGGATGTGAAGACTCATATGAGCTCACGGAGTGAACCCAAGTGTTTGTAGTCATCAAGTGAAACTCTCAAGGGAGGCTCCGAAATTGGGTGTAGACCAAAATTTTGGAGGGTTGTTGTAGCTGCTACAACAGGGTACAAGGGCTTAATTCTTAGGAAATCCTAGAGGAGGAGGGCTTCAAAAGATTGGACAAGGGGGAACTCTTATCTTGGATTAGGCCTTCACCTGGTGAGCATAAGTGCCATAAGGATTACAATGATTTGGTAATGGATCAGGGGGCGGGGGTGTGGCGCTATAGAGAGGGAGAGAAAGGGGGACATGAATAAGGGAAAGAGGGGGGCCTTAAGGCGATGGTGGGGGAAGTTTTGAGCTAGGGGTGGGGGGGGGGGGGGTTCTAATCCAAAGTGGTGATTAGGGTGTATACCAATAGATGGAGTGGTGCATGTAATAAGGGGGGGGGGGGGGGGGGGTGGTGGGGGGTCCAAAGCATGTGAAAAAGGAGTACCTAATATTTTAAATTCAAAGAAAATAAGGGAAAGGGGTCAGGAGGTTGATGCTAACCAGTATCATAACATCATCCATTGAATGTCAAGCATGGTGAGATACAATTTCCATGCTTAGATTTGAAATGATAATAAGGTCCTTTATGGAATAGACCACATTTTCATCATGTTATTTCCAGGAATTTTTACCCAAACTTTTATTTGTTCCTTTACGAGCAGGATGAACCTCCACGAACGATGTCGGACATGACTAGTACCATGGCACAAATAGCATGGAAATGGGATCCAATAACAGTCAATTTTCTATCTTTGGGAGAAATTTTCAAGGAATATTTGAATTTCCCCTAGGAGGCCATTGGTGACATCTACCTCAACTTACATCCAAAGCAAACAATGATCTACTTTGATGGCCTAATTGTATTCTAATTGCGGGAACCTCCCTCTATTGACCCCTATAGTTTCAATATCTTTTCCTTATAAAAAAATTAGAGGAAGGATAGGTAGGATTACCCAGACTTTATGTTGGATATTGATTCCCTCACTGGGTCAAAACCAATAGCCCATTGTTTGATCAAGAGCCTAGAGGGTCCCTAGTTCTAGTCCTTTGAAGAGGTTTATTTGCAATCTTCATCTATTACAAAGACAAATGTGATCCAACTTCTAATGAGAAGAAAACAAGTGGGAGAGTATCCCAACAGGGGCTTCCATTTTTTGTCAATTTATTCCAACAGAGCAGACATTGTGGTATATTTTCCATTGAACTTGCCCACCAACGTTTTTCCTAAAACATTGGGGATGACTTCAAGGGTAATGTCATTCCTAAGAATCATGGATATAATAGGGGGCTTAGGGTTGATGGGTTTTTTACATAAAGGATCTCTTTTTGGCTAGTGAGGGGAGGCAATAGGAGGCAGATCTATGGAGGGTGAAGGAACTATGGGAAATAAGGAGGAACAATCTATGAAAGAAAGTGGGTGGGGATTAAGAGTAGGAGCGTTATTTCCATGTAAATGGGGGTCATGATGGGAGAGAATGAATAAGGTATTTGAGGCATCATATTTGATATTTAGTTGTGGATTAGAGCTATCTGCAGGGAGAGGACCTAAGGAGAGGTTGTTTGGTTTCCAAGGATCTATACCATCTTTGCTGAGGAGCATCAAGAGGAACTATTGCATGTGAAAACTAAAAATCTTAGTGGACTATTAGAGAAATCCGCTAGGTTGATCTTCCTTGTAAACGACATTTAAGAGATGGTGATGAGGTCGGGATAGGCACTGGAAAACACCCATAGAATGGTCACAAACTAGTTAAGAGGGAGATGTATGGAGGGAAAGAAAATACTTTGTTGAAGAAAAATGAACTTGCACAGGAGGAAAAAGAGGGAAAACTAGAGAGATCTCAGAGGATCTTCTTAGAGCTTAGTCGTAGGTTTGAAGGCCTCTGGAAACCAAAACCCTACTCATCCTCACTTGTAGATCTTAAGGATGATCAAATTTATTATAATTTAATTGTTAATTGATAGTTAAAACAAAATTATGAACTGACTCATCATACCACTCAAAATAAATTGTATTGTGTAAAATAATTTATTGATTATTATAAACTAGTATACTTTCATTATTATTAAGTTTTAAATTACTAATCTATTTTTTTATATGATAAAAAAAAACTCAATCAATTAGAAAAAAACACAATTTTAAATATATTATATATTTTAATTTTTTATTCAATTCTATCTATATATATATATATATATATATATATATAGACATAGATATAGATATATATAGATAGATATATAGAGATATAGATATATATATAGAGATATATATATATATATATATATATATATATATATATATATACACATAATTTTTTAAAATTTATGGTTATTTTTTTTTGTTGGCTTGATCCATGCGAATTTGAACCTTTAGTCTCATGTTTTACACAATACCTCATAACACAACAATTGCCAATTGAGCCAATCGCCAATGACGTTAAAATTTATTATTATTATTAAATATTTTTCCAAATTTTAATATCATATAAATTTTAGTTAATTTAAATATATTATAATCACAAACTTGCGCACACATACACATAATTATAATAACTAGACTAGATCCATCTTAACTACAGAATTATCAAGCGCCAACAAGGATTAAATCTCTTAAGGTGCAAACCAAGTAAAAAGGGAATTGATCCCTCTTGATGCTTGGTAGATTATGGATCTGTCAAAGTAAATTGACCATTTTAACTCACTTTTATTTTAATAATTTAATTTATTTAATTTTTATTTAATTTGACCAAGTCATAATGTTTAAATGACTTAATGTAATATTACATTACAACATCTCTTCCATGTCTCTTTCATTTTGATTTGGAAAGCACCTATTAACGTAATAAAACTTTTACAAGCTACAAAAATGTCCCAAAAAATCATAAAATTTTCCCACCTTGGCAAGTTGCATTTCAACATACCAACAGATTTTCCACATGAATACTTATCAATACTAAATTAATTTAGTAATTTTTTTTTACATTTATAATTAAAAAATAAAAATCCTTTTACTATCCCAATATTTGCTAATATTTATACTTTAAAAATAAAACTATTTTTACTACAATAATATTTATATTAATCTGGATTTGACTAATATGTTAAATAATAATTTTATATATTATTGTAAATTTGATTAATTAATTAATTATAATATTTATATATTACCGTAGATTTGATTAATGGGTTGATTATTGATGATGATATTTACTTTCTATGGTTTCAAATTTTTTAAGAGTATTATTATATGTTTAATTCTTCATTAAAAGGAAAGTTATTAAATATAAATAATAATAATAGAGTAATGGATAGAGATTATATATATGTGTGGGGGTAAATTTTAGGGTTGGAGAAATTTTATTATCCTTTTTACCGTGATTTAATTTCAACATTTGACATATCGAATTTATAACGAGTATTGCTTGTAACAGTTTGAACCTTGTTATAAAGTCAAAAAAATACTTGTAGTTTCCTATGATGCTTAATTTTATGAGTAGATAAACTTTGGTAGAAGAAAGAAAAAACATGCCTAAATATTAGAATATCAATCTAAAACATGAGAAGTAGCGCAAGGAGTGGTCTATGGGTCTTCATGTCTTGTCCCACGCTTGTCAGGGGCTTGAGAAGAGGAAGTGTTGTAGCGGCTATAACGCCCTCCAAAATTTTGGCCTGCGCTCAAATTTCAGAGCCTACTGTGGATCCAATGATCAGTAGTTCCTTAGTCCCTTATTGCTAAGCTCATGATTTCAAGCTCCCTTCCTAAATCTTGAGAGTCATTCATGCTTTTATATTTATATAGTATGTGTCATCTTTGGGAATGGGGATTATCGTTTGTCATGCAAAGGGAAGTTTGTGTTGCTTCAAGGGGAAACCTTTGTGAGAATGGGTTGTTATCATCACATAGACATGTTTCGCACTCATTTCACACACTCTTGCACAAGTGTCGCCTTTATCCTCCCAAAGTCTATCATAGGAGCCACACTTGTCGTAAGCTACCACAAAGGTTGTTGCATTAAGTGAAGTATGTTTTTCTTATGTTTTAGATTGTTTCTGTTGTATCACTAAGTGTTCAAGTGTGTGATCATAGTCAAGTTCTATCACTGTTCACATCGGTTCCACTAATTTGACAGTTAGCCAAATTCCAGAGTTTCTGTAGCAACCTAGCCCCATCCAGCTTTCCTAAACTGCGCACTTTGCATTTGCAACCCTCAAGATTTTCCCTTACCTACTGCAACTCCACAATGCATAGAAATCCTAGATTCCATTGGCAACCAAAACTATGTTGTGGCTTCCTCCAGTGTCCTTCCTGCAGCCAAAAACCACTATCTCTAGAAACTGCACAATTTTGTCCCTTAGGCATCTCAGCTGCCCAGTCCGCCTTGCATCCTGAAACTGCCCAGATGTGTCCTCCCATGGCCTTATCCCGCGGCAATCACTGCCCACTTAAACTGCACAATTTTGTCTCTTAGTGGCCACCAAGAAGGATGACATGCTAAATGACTCTTAAGGAGCTGAGGAGGAAATACAAGGAGACCAAGGAACCAAGGGTATGATAAAAGATTAGGACCGCATGAAGACTCCATCTGATACACGTCTTTTTGATATACACCTCTTAATTTAGCTTGAATGACTGCTTATCATTGTCATATCATTATGTCTTCAATGACATGCATGGTTGCAAGCACTGAAATTCATTCCATGTGTTTCCTCTAGGTGTCTTTCTCCCTTTCTCTTGTTGGATCAATTGTCGTCTTTTGGCATGTTTGGTTTTTATGTCATGTTTGTGAACCTTTCTGGTGACCTCGAAGTTTTTTCTTTATGTATACAAGTTTTCCTAGCCATGTAAACACATGTCGCACTTATACACAAAGTTTTAAGAATTGTCGCACAAGTGTCGTCACAGTCGTCCTAAAGTCTATCCCAAGTGTCGCACTTGTTGCTCTTTGTTATAGGACAGTCTCACATAGGGTAGTACTTTGTATTTTTGTTCCGCTGGTCTATGTTGTTGTGTCTTCAAAGTATGCTAAGTGTGCAATCACAATTTCAAGTTCCTCACAAGTTCACTTGCCTCCCACACTTAGCCATTTTTCTGAAAATCCTCCTGACCGGGCAACTTACTTTCGTCGGACCCTGACTGAACTGCATAGTCTCGGCCTCAGTGATGCAACCCTGCTACCTGGAATTGCACAACATGCAGTCATTGTCCCCCAGGATAGTTGCACTACACAATTCTAGAGCTGAGCAAACTGCCTTCATCCCAAAATTGCATAGTAGCTTCTCCTAGCCTGACCTGAACTATGCATTTTGCAAGATCAGTCATCAACCTTCCTCCCTTGCCAGTTGCAACCTCGTAATGCGTAGAGAACCTAACCTTCCTTTCCTCCCAAAACTGTGCGAAAGTGTCCCCCAGTGTCCTCCCTCAACTAGGACTCGCAGATCTCAAAAAATGCATAGATTTGTCCTCCAGACCCCTCTGTTGTCCAATCCTGCCTTGCATCTAAAAACTATGCATACCTTCTTCCCAGTGTCTCATCTTGTAGCAACCATTGATGATCTCAACTGTACAATCTTGTGTCCCAATGGCCTCTGCACAATTTTTCCTGGTAGTAAAGGTTGTGCTCAAGAGTTCCTCAACCAAGCCTGAGTTGTGCTCTGTGCAGTCTCAGTGACCAGTCTCCCTCCCTGTCGACTAGAATTGTGCATGTGTAGTTACTGGGCCCTCTTTCCCAGCCTATCACTTGTCCCTGGCTCAATCCATGGATAACAGTGCATCATCTTAGATTAGGGAATTTTTGGATTTGATGGCATCCTGTCATGAGTGAATTGCAGGAACAATTACACTATTAGATCATGGTGAGATGATGAAGGAGTAGAAGGATCAGACATGCTAGAGGACTCACATATAGTTGGACGGACAAAGAAGCTTATCAAGTACAAGAAAAGGGAACACATGCGGCAACTACATCCCAAGGCCAAAGATCATTGAAGACCCTGCATCATCAAGCTATGTGGAGGAGAAGAGAAAGCACATCCAAGAACACATCTGTCACTCAGTAGAAACAACGGCTTGACATTGCCACCTCAGCAATCTATTCCATGTCAGCAGTTTCATGTCAAGTCATGTCATGAGCTGTTAAAGGCCACATCACTACTATGAGCCATGTCCATTGTAAATCAAATGTAATGAAAAGTGGAAGTCCAATCAACACACATGAATATGAAGAGTCATGTCATTTCAAAATTCATAGGAAGTTTAACAGTCATGAGGGTAGTCGAAGAGTCACAAGGGTCAATCATCACCCTTGGTTATATATACCCCCTCATTGTACTAGCAAAGGACTTTTCACCTTGGCTCCTCCCACAAAGCATAGATAGTTTCAGTCAGTTCTTTGAGGAGCAAGGAGTGGCTCCAATGTCCCACTACTAGGGCCAGTGATGTTGATGTGAACGTGTGTCTTGGAAATTTTTATTAATACAGAAGCCTATTCAAGCCAACATGTTTCCATGCATGACATGGATGTTTGTAAGGCTATTCTTTGAGCATTTGTAATTCATGTTTGTTTCACATGTACTAAGATATTTGAACTATTTCGATTGTTTTAGTTCTTACCTGTTGGGAATGTGTTTTATTGGTTGTCACTGTTGTCTCATCCTTGTGGACTACTCCGCATGATACTAGACAGACCCTTCTTGCTCATTGGTTATAATGACTGTCACATCTGTTGTGGACTATTCTGCTGGATGGTGGATGGATCTTTCCATGTACTTTGGTTTTAATAACTGCGACATCCACTGTAGACTATTCTGCTACATGTAGGACATAAATTCCTGGTTCATGTGTGTTTCTTCCTCGGTGGTACTATTACGTCTCAGTTAGAGGCTCACTTTTCTTCTTCCTTTTGCAGTAAGAGAACCTTGACACAGTTGCATTGCACACTCACTAGACACACTTACCTTGTTGTTCAAAGATACCATTACATTACTCTCCCATGCTAATAGCTAGAGCCAAGGCATACCTCTAAGTCTATGGCAACCAAGCCTTTATACTAGATGGGACTCCAACACCAAATGATGTGAGGTCTAGTTAGGACTTCATAATGGGGAGATCGCCTTGGTTGACATATTTCTAGCACCGTCATCAAAATGGCACTTGAAGTAGGGTTGGATGACAAGTTGAGCCCGTTGCATCTGGTTTGAATCTCTTATCTAAAATGGCTCATACACAAATCGTACTCCCAAGGTGGTTCTCAGATTTTCCCTTTATCAATTCTCACCCCCTGATGAGCTTCTCGATCACTTGTCCCAGTTAAAGTTTGATGGTGAGGATGGAACGTCCATAACCAAGCACATTTCTGATTTTCTTCAATTTTGTGAACCTTACAAAATCGATAATGAAGAGTTTTCTTCCATGCTTTTCTTCCTCGCCCTTGAAGTTCATGCCAATCGATGATGCCATACCTTTCCACCTACTTCCATCCATTCCCTTCGTTAGTTCGTCAGGGAGCTCCTTCAAGCCTTCAGTAAGTATAACTACCGATATGTTTGTGGAAGAATCAATCTCTTAAGAATGGAGCCTAACAAATCAATTGAGAATTTTTTGATCGATTCCTTCACCTTTGTTGTGAAATTCTAGAAGAAGATTTGAACTGGGATTTCTTGAAACAAGAGTTCGATAACTTTCTTCTTGCCTCTTCATACGGTGGGCCTAAAACTACTGTTTTCCCTTCTTCCCCAACTCTTCCAGATCATGAGGCACCGAAAATCATAGAGGAGCAGCCTACTACACCTTTATTTCCTTTTCCTCCGCCTTTTTCAGTCCGAATGTGGGTGGCTCCTTGAGGGGATGGTAAAACTAGGAAATCTACTAATCAAATCTCTAACCCATCTTCTCATTATTCTCCCGATTCAATCAAGGAAATTCCAAAATGGCTCTGGAAACCTATAATGAAGACTCACTCCTCGATTCCACAAGAGGATGTCCCCATTCACAACTCTAATCTCAAGGTTAATCCATATTTCTATTATCCTCTATCTTCTTTACATCATGACTCTTTGTACCATGACCCGCTTGGTCAATCTGCTTCACCAGCCAGTTTTTCACATTCTCTTGGTTCTCAAGCTACTGCCTCAAATTGCGATCAGGTACAAGGAAGTCACATTATGTAGGTAAAGGACTAAAAGGGTGAGGTCACTTTTTTCTCTGTTTCAAAATCTTCCATGTCAAAACAATGAGTTTCCATTCTTGAATGACTCTCAATCTACTAATCTCGAAGGAACATTTTGTACAATCAATTATTTCAATCAACCCCTAGCCTTGGGCAGTGATCATTCCAATGACAATAACTCTATTTCCATGTGTCATGAAGAATGCAAAAGCATATCATATGATCTTTCGGTTCCTCATGAAGATTTTGATTTAGATTTGCAATCTACTTCGGTCAAAGAAGATGTTCATATCAAAACTTCCTCTTCACCTCACTATCCCTTTTGTCCTACCATTTGCAACACATCTTCTTGTGATGGAGATACTCCATGTTCTCTTGTTTCTTCATCCGATGAGTTATCTCCTTGATTGACACAAGGTACTGAAGTTATCCATGATGAAACTGAAAATAGTTAAAGCACAGAGAACTCGTCCCATGCCTCATCATCCCTTCTTTTGCATGAAGACAACTCTTCAAATTAGCTTACTCATGAGACCTCACCAATGCATTTATATTTCAATGTGATATTAGAATAGCCTCTTTAATTAGGTAATCTGATTGTTGTTGAAGCTGAAAATTTTGGTGAAATGTGTGATAGAGAGAGCTGCCATCCGGAGAGCAGTTTTGAATTCAGCAACAATAGATACCCTCAAACCATGCATGATCTAGTTCAAGCTTCAAAATCCGTTGCTACAATCCTGGAAATTTTTGGGACCTGCCAGGGAGTCAAGGTACTTCAATTTCCATTGATGGTTATGTCAGGATCTTGCAACTCTGGTAATCCCCCCAAACTAAATCAGGTTAGGCTTCTCTCGCACAATTTGTCTATCTGCATGGTTTCACTCGATGTGGATTTCCGTGTGAAAAATGTTTCGTATTTTGGGTGCGATCTTTCAAATTTTCAAGATTTTACTTCTGACCAAATTCAAGAATCTGTTATACTTCATTCATCCAAATCCAAATCCCTCACATCAAACTCGAGTTGGGAATGTCCATCTGTCATGAAGTCATGGAGTTGTGAAGTCGATCGTCTCAAAGACTATCTTTTCCCGCAGGAATCATACTTATCAAATTTCTCCCTTAATGGTCAGCTCCTCGGTCTTCTTGCGAATCTTATATTTCAAACCTATCCTCTCATCGCACCAAAAATCCTCTTGAGCGACAATGAATGCACAAGTTGTCACACGAATCAAGTTATTCTCCATTCGCCATGCCTCCGGTTTCATGCATTCACGATGCTAGCATCCTTTTTAAACTCTTTTGATGACTATGATGCTTGTATCATTGGTCACCAGTTGCAGGAAGGTGGCATGTCATATCTAGCTCGCAAGGAACTTGGTTCAATTGTTCAGAGCATTTGCAAGATTGTTCAAATTATTTTTTCTTTGCTTATTACAAACTGGGAATCTAATGTTTCAATCAACTCATCTGACCAATTCTCTATCTTGGGTGACTGTCATTCAGCTCATCATTTTCCCATCAACATATCCAATGACATTTGTTTCACACTCTTTGATCTTCATTGTTTAACATCTCTCTATTCAATTTTTTGTCAAGTAGGTGAGGCACTTCAGCCTTCGCTGATGGTTATGGTAGGTCCTCACTGTCTTGGCGTGACTATCGAGAACGATCAGACCTATTTTTCCATACAATATTCCCATTGTGATCCTACTTCTCAAATCAAAAATTCATCTTTTCAAAGGTCACAAGGTTTTCAAGAGGGGCATCATGAATTTTACGATTCAATCACTGAATGAATAGAACAATCTTACTTGGCAAGCTTTGTTGTAGACAGAAAGTTTCAATTTTTCCTCACACTTGCTAAGAATCTTGGTGTAGAAGAGGACACATCCGCAAAAGGCTTTCGAGGTTTGTTGAAAAATGGTGTTCTTCGAAAAGGTAACCATGTGGATAGGATGAAAGTAATGGTTGTGACATCTTATTGCCCATAGGTAGGACCTTCCATTTCTCATGCATGCTTTTCAAGTTTTTGTATCTTTTGTTGAAAATTACTTTATGTATGTTTTAATCATTCATATCTTTGTGGATGCAGGTTGGGAACAATCATAGTGGCTTCACTGAAAATTTAATTTTATGTGACCCTGAACTTTTAGCGGTTAGGATAGGGTAGGATTAGTTGCATCTTAGTTTTATTTCCTTGCACTCATCTTGCACTCATTCCATGTATTTTGTCCCAATTTTCTTATCCTGATTCTACATCATGTTTGCTTTAGTCATTTTGTTCTCTTGTCTTTTGATTTTGTTTCCTGGTTTTTTGTTTTCTTTTTTCTTGCTTTATTATCTCTCTTGTTGAGTTTTTCTTTTGGTTTCCACCATGCAAATAAGTGTTTTGCCTTATTACATTGTGGGTTCCGAGTATATATGTGGCTGAAGTTCAAAGAATCTTGTGACACTTCAACATTTGGCCAGTCATGTGTCTGAATTCCTTGTAATTGGTTGTACCTTTTAGCCTATGAAGTTATGATGGAAAATACGATCCGTCTGTAAGGATATTTTTGGTCCAACCATGAACTTATCTCCAGTCTGGGAGCCTCATGCCTATACTTAGATTTTTCTTTGGTGTTTCAAGATTATCCAACTAGTATAAATGGAGAAGGGGAAAATCTAAGCAAGCAAACCTAAATCATAGGTATTTATATGCTTCTCTAAAGGAATAACCTATCCTACTTTGAATAAGTCAGGGTCCCTCTTCCACCCTAAAATAAATAAGTGTCGATGCACAGTTCTCTTTTAAAAATAATAAAGGTGAAAGAAGAGAAAGGCTTCTTGCGTAGATAGGTGAAGAAGGCAACTCTACCGGGGTACTGTCTAAGCTCATTGGCAGTGGAGAAATGCTTGTGTTCCTGCGTGACACCACCGGTGTACTCTCCAGGCCTGCTGGTAGTGGAGTAACACCAAAGATGAAAAACTATACTCTAAAAATCTTAAGCTCGTGAGCTAAACTACCCTTCCCAATTCGAAACATTGTGATCTAGATGAATCTTATGTTGTGTTCAATTGAGAAGGTACAAAGGGGACCATGTTTTCCAATGGGGTAAGTGGAGAAGCTAAACTAATCCACACGATGAATCAAGACTCCCTGAAGGACCAAGGCCGTGCACTAAAAATGAACCAGGACAGAGAAGCTGGAATTCAACCATTGTGTCGCCAAGTGTTGTAGCGGTTGCAACACCCTCCGAAATTTTGGTATGCACTCAAATTTTGGAGCCTACTATGGATCCTATGATCAATCGTTCCTTAGTCCCTTATTGGTAATCTCATGATTTCAATCTCCCTTCCTAAATCTTGAGAGTCATTCATGCTTTTATCTTTATATGGTATGTGTCATCTTTGGGCATGGGGATTATCGCTTTTCATGCAAAGGGAAGTTTGTGTTGATTCAAGGGGAAATATTTATGAGAATGGGTTATTATCATCACATAGACATGTTTCACACTCATTTCATGCACTCTTGCACAAATGTCACCTTTATCCTCCCAAAGTCTATCATCAAAGCCGCACTTGTCGTAAGCTGCCACAAAGGTTGTTGCATTAAGCGAAGTATGTTTTTATATGTTTTGGATGGTCTATGTTGTATCACTAAGTGTTAAAGTGTGTGATCATAGTCAATTTTTATCACTATTCGCATCCATTCCACTAATCCCACATTTAGCCAAATTCCATAGTTTTCCTAGCAACATAGCCTCATCTAGCTTTCTTGAACTGTGCACTTCGCATATGCAACCCTCAAGATTTTCCCTTGCTTGTTGGAACTGTGTAATGCATAGAAATCCTAACCTCCCTTGGCATCCAAAATTGTGTAGTGGATTCCTCTAGTATCCTTCCCCCAGCTGGAACCCACTGTCTCCATAAACTGCGCAGTTTTGTCCCTTAGGCATCTCAGTTACCCAGTTCACATTGCATCCTAAAACTGCACAGATGTGTCCTCCCACAGCCTTATCCCACAGTAGTCACTGCTCGCTTAAAATACACAATTTTGTCTCTCAGTGGCCACCAAGAAGGATGACATGCTAAATGACTCTTAAGGAGTTGAGGAGGAAAGATAAGGAGGCCAGGAAACCCAAGGTATGATAGAAGATCGAGACTGCATGAAGACTCCATCTGATGCATAACCCTTTGGAGGGTAGGTATGGAAAACAAAGCACATATTTTTGAAATACACCTCTTAGTGTAGCATGAAGGACCACTTATCATTTTCATATCATTATGTCTTCAATGACATGCATGGTTGCAAGCACTGAAAGTCATTCCATGTGTTTCCTCTAAGTGTCTTGCTCCCTTTTGCTTGTTGGATCAATTGTCATCTTTTGGCATGTTTGGTTGTCATGTCATGTTTGTGAACCTTTCTGGTGACCTCGAAGGTTGTTCTTTGTGTATACAAGTTTTCCTAGCCATGTAAACACTTGTTGCACTTATACACAAAGTTTTAAGCACTGTCGCACAAGTGTCATCACGATCATCCTAAAGTCTATCTCAAGTGTCGCACTCGTCACTCTTTGTTCTAGGATAGTCTCATAGAGGGTAATGCTTTGTCTTGTTGTTCTGGTGGTATGTGTTTTTGTGTCATCAAAGTATGCTAAGTGTGTAATCACAATTTCAAGTTCCTCACAAGTTCACCTGCCTCCCATACTTAGCCATTTTTTCAAAAATCCTCTTGACCGGGCAACTCACTTTCACCGAACCCCGACTGAAGTGCGCATTGCATAGTCTTAGCCATCAGTGATGCAATCCTGTTGCCTAGAAATGCGCAACACGTATTCCTTGTCCCCCGGGATAGTTGTACTGCATAATTCCAGAGCTGAGCACACTGCTTTCATCCCAAAATTGTAGAGTAGCTTCTCCTAGCATGACCTGAACTTCGCATTTCACAAGATCAGTCATCAACATTCCTCCCTTGTTTGTTGGAACCCCGCAATGCTTAGATAACCCAACCTATCTTGCCTCCAAAAACTATGCAAAAGTATCCCCTAGTGACCTCCCTCAGCCGGGACTCACTGATGTAAAAAATTGCGCAAATCTGTCCTCCAGGCCCCTCTGCTACCCAGTCCTACCTTGCCTCTAAAAATTGCATAGAACTGCCTCCCAAGGTCCCATCTTGCAACATCCACTGATGGTCTCAATTGTACAATCCTATCTCCCAATGGCCTCTGTGAAATTTTTCCCGGTAGTGAAGGTTGTGCTCAGGAGTTCCTCAACCAAGCCTGAGCTGCACTCTGCGCAGTCTCAGTGACTAGTCTCCCTCCCTGACAACTCGAACTGCACAATGCATAGTTATCGGGCCCTCTTTCCCATCTTTTCACTTGTCCTGGGCTCACTCCATGGATAACAATGCATCATCTTAGACTAGGGATTTTCTGGATTTGATGTCATCCCGTCATGAGTGAATTGCAGGAACAAGTACACTATTAGATCATGATGATATGATGAAGAAGGAGAAGAAGGAGAGGAAATGCTAGATGACTCACTTACATTTGGAAAAACAAATAAGCTTATCAAGTACAAGAAAATGGAACACCTACATGCAACTACCCAAGAACAAAGATCATTGAAGACCCCGCATCATCAATCTATGCAGAGGAGAAGAGAAATCACATCCAAGAACACATCTATCACTCAATAGAAACAATGACTTGACATTGCCACCTTAGCAAGCTATTCCATGTCAGCAGTGTCATTTCAAGTTGTGCCATGAGTTTTCAAAAGCCACGTCACTACTATGAGTCATGTCCATTGTAAATCGAATGTAATGTAAAGTGGAAGTCCAATGGACACACATGAATATGAAGAGTCATGTCAGTTGAAAATTCATAGGAAATTGAACAGTCATGAGGGTATTCGAAGAGTCACAACGGTCAAGAATCACCCTTGGTTATATATACCCCCTTTGTGTATGAGAAAAGTACTTTTCACCTTGGCTCCTCCCACAAAGGATAGAGAGTTTCAGTTAGTTATTTGAGGAGCAAGGAGTGGCTCCAGTGTCCCACTACTAAGGCTAGTGATGTATGATGTGAACATGGCTTTTGGAACTTTTTCTTAATACAGGAGCTTGTGCAAGCACGTTTCCATGCATGACTTATGGATTTTTGTAAGACTATTCTTTGAACATTTTTAATTCATGTTTGTTTCACATGTACTAAGATAGTTCAATTATTTAAGTTGTTTTAGTGCTTACCCTGTTGTGAATGTGTTGTATTGGTTGTCACTATTATGTTAGCCTTGTGGACTACTCCACATGATACTAAACATAACTTTCTCACTCATTAGTTACAACGACTGTCGCATCCGTTGTGGACTATTCCGCTGGATGGTGGACAAATATTTCCCTGTACTTTGGTTTCAACGACTCTCGCATCCACTGTAGACTATTCTCCTGGATGTTGGACATACCTTCCTGGTTCATGTGTGTCTTTTCCTAGGTGGTACTATTAACTCTCACTTAGAGGCTCACTTTTCTTCCCCCTTTTGCAGTAAGAGAACCTTAAAACAGTTGTGTTGCACACTCACCATACACACTTACCTTGTTGGTAGAAGATACCATTTCATCACTCTCTCGTGTTGACAGCTAGAGCCAAGGCAGACCTCTAAGTATATGGCAACCAGGCCTTTATACTGGATGGGACTCCTACACCAAATGGTGTGACGTCTAGTTGGGACTTCATATCGGGGAGATATCCTTGGTTGATAGATTTCCAGCACCATCAATAGGAAGTAAGAAGTTCATAATTAATTTCTTTGAGATACAACATGACCTCATCCAATTGTAGAAATACCTCCTCCCTAGCTTCACCTCTATCCTATAAAATTTTCCCCACCATATTATTGATATGCCAATATAACTCCACAATCTTCCATATTTTGTGTCACGTGATTTTAAATTTCCCACATCAAGTACCCAATTACCAATTTCCTCATCAATGTCTTAGTTTTGCATTGCACGTGCGTCTAGTCTAATTTTTGTCTTTGTTGTTGAAATTTTCTCACATATATTTAGAGGAGTTTTTTCCCAATAGATAGTGACAACTTCTTGTATAGGTTCCTGCACACAATAGCCATAAGGGCCTCTACCACCACATCATCCCTTGCACCCTTGCCTCCCTTGCAACATATTTAACCAACATAGACTAAAGGGTAGAAGACCAGCATGATCCAAGCAATGCAAAGGACACTAAGGTGGATGGGAGTCAGATTAGAAAAACGAAAACCACTATTAGAATAACATAGAGAATGATGATAACTAAAAATAATAAAATTGTGAAAAGTGGGACTAGAAGGCTATACATACCATGCACAACAAACCTTCCAAAGGCTCAGTATAAAACTAGATTACATAAATTCCCTACTTACAAAGTGTAATGAGGGTTGAGTTCCCATAATTATGTTGCAATTTGGTATCATTTAGAAGAGTGTATAAATGCAACATAGCAAGATTGGAAACATCATCCAAATTATCTATACTAGATCCACCAATATCATTTGAGTGCCATGGGTGACCATTATGGCACATAACTTTGAGTGATTGCCACCTCGACGACTGTATGCAACTTCATCCTTGTCTATTCATCATTTGTCATCAAAAAGCTGAGTGTGGATGGTTAGGTGAACCCATTATAGTCTCTATCGTGGGCCCCACATGCAGGGATTGCTGCATCACTATCACCCTATTTGAGGGTTGTTAATTAATATTATTGAGCAATATTAAAATTCATATTTTTTAAAAAAAATTATAAAAACAAAATGTTAAAACAAATCAAATAATTTTAAATCAATTTTTTTAAATCCAATAAATTAAAGCTAATTTTAATAAATTAGAATCATCATCATCTAAAAAACAATCTTAAAATATTTATAATAAAAAAATTTCAAAGTCATGTACTTGGGTTATAGATTAGTTAGTGATAAGGTGTTTTATTAAAGCACTTTTTGTGTAAAAGTTACAAGTTCAAATCCTAACATAATTGTATCGTGGTAAAAAAATATCTAAATAATTGGAAGTTATAGTGATAATTATCATAATAAATCCCTGCCACTACTTTATAAATAGATATATACATATTGAAAAGGAAATAAAAAGAAGAATATGGAATCTTAATGTCCACGAAGCTAAAGATAGCCTATGGGATAGACCGAGTGGCAATCTAATTTCTACATTCATCCCTTTTCCTATGAAACAAAACAATGAGCGCCCCCAACTTCTCAACAATCCCTTCCCTGAATAAATTATCCCAAGAGCTTGTTTTTAGGATATTTACACAATTGTCCATATTGTCCTTGAAGGCCTCACACTCTAAAACGAAATTCTTTTCTATTTCCACTTCTCCAGAGGTGCAAAAAATACACACTCTTTCCTCCCAACCTTCTTTTGGTCTTTTCCAATGTCCAATTTCACTACGGAGTTGGTGAGATTTAGCTCTTAACTGAGCAATAAGAATTTTGGCTCTCCATGAGATATTTCCCCCTATTGATGATGATTACGAGTGGGATTAAACTCTTTAATATAATAATTTCACTTTCTTCCTAGTTGTTTATTCCAAGTACACTTGTGGAAGTTATCCATAACAAAAACCTTTATCTCTTTACTATTTTTGGGGCCCATGTTCAAGTAAATATCCCATTTGCTAAACCATTTTCTATTTTTTTGCATCCAATTCTTCTTTCTTTTGCACAATATGTCATTGAAGAAAATATTGGGCCATCTTCCCTCTTCCATTTGCTCATTTTTAATTAAATATCTTATTAATCACACCATAACAATTGCTTCAATAGGAGAAACCCCCATTTCACTTAGAAATATATCATAAGAAAATAAAGTTTTAATTTTGAACTTGTTTGCAATCCAGTGTTTCTAAATTTTCTCAATTTGCTTCCACTGTAAGTCATATGTATTATTGGCCCATAGTTCACAACCATAGGGAACCACTAGAATCACTAAAAGCCCAAAACGAGTTTGGTTGGTATTCCAATCCCATAGCTCTGCCTCTCTGCCCCTATTTTGAAAAGCATAAAATGCTTTCCAACCTCCCAATGTTCTTTTCTTTATGCATCCTTCCCAACATAGATTTGTGTTGAAGTCAATTCTGAGGTATTTGTAATCTTCAACTTCTTCATGAATTTTACCTTCAAAGTAGAACTAATGATGGCTATGTTTTCTTTTGTTAGAGAAAACCACCACTTTCATCTTGTTAATATTGACTTGCATTCCCACCCTTCTAAAAAAATGCTCAAGGGAAAGTAAGCTCTCTTGCAAGCCAAGGGTGGATTTAGCAATAAGAATAAGGTCATCCACATACAAAAGAATCCTTTTAAAAAACTCACCTAAATGGACCCCATTACCACCTTGTAAGTTTAACCACTCTTCAAGTTTTTCAACATATAAACCCAAAAGGGTAGGGAAAATGGGCACCCTTGCTTGACCCTGATATCACTCCAAAAACTTTCAAAGATGCGGGTTGAAGTTCTGCTTTTGACTTTCACCTCCTCATAGAGCCTATGAATATTTTCTCTAAGATGCATATGAACCCAAATTTCCTCCATTATGTGTCAAAGCTTATATCTAGGGACCATGTCAAAAGATTTTTTGAAATCAACAAAGCAACAAAATGATTCCTCCTTTTCCTCCCAAACTTTTTCAATAATGTGCCTTAAAGTTATGTCGTGATCAACCGTGGAATGTTTATGTCTAAAACCCGCTTTCCCTTTAGCGTGTTTATCTCTTTACTCCATCCACTAGCTAATTTTATTTTCTATCATATTTCCAAATAGTTTTGCAAACAAAGGGTTTATCATTCTGATCCTATAATTGGAGGGATTATTGATGTTACCGCTCTTGAAAAGAGGTATTGCTAGATTAGTTATCTAGCCTATGGGGAACCCCTACTGAATGATGTTGTTGAAATTTTTCATAATGTGAGGTGAAAAAAATCTCAAATTCCACTTTAGATACTCTACTTGAAGTTCAACTAAATAATTTTATTTTCCAACACCCAACTTCTTAATACCCATCTCGACCTTACAAAATGAAAATATTAGTAGTAATGTTGTCCAAGAAGGTAGGATCAACCTTGGATCTTGCTCATAATGTTTCCTTGCATAATCAAACCATTGAGAATATGTAATATTATTTTTCATTTTCTTCTTTCTATGTTGCATCTCCTTCCAAAATAACTTGGGGTTATTTTTCCCAAGGAAGAATAGTTCTTCCCTCCTTGAGACCATGAAATCAACCTTTTACCTTCTTAAAATATTCTTGTAAAATTTGAGTTCTATGTTATTCTTGTTTGTCTCTTTCAAAGTTCCCCTTGATTTTTTTCACTCCTCATTAAACCAAGCATTAACCAGAGAAAAAAAATGTTTCAAACCTCCTATTTTTTGGCTACTTTTCACTCTACAAATGCACTTTGAATTAAATGTGTTAGATTGTGACTATAAAGGGCACAAAGTGGAATTTTTTCCTTCTCAAAAATCCTCTCTAGCATTATTTTGAAGGTATTACAATATTTTTTAGTCAAGAGAATTTTTCCCTTTGAGAGACTTTGTTGAATACCCTAAGTTTTTGTCCCAAAATTCTTCTTTCCAGTCTAAGAGAAACTTAAGTAAATTGGTTTGCTCACATATATTTAGAGGAGTTTGTTCCCAATAGACAGTGGTCTCTTCTTGTGTAGGTTCCTTCACACAATATCCATAAGGGCCTCTACCACCACATCATCCCTTGCACCCTTACCTCCCTTGCGACATATTTAACCAACATAGACCAAAGGATAGACGACCAACATGATCCAAGCAATGCAAAGGAAATAGAGGTGGATGGGAGTCGGATCACAAAAACGAAAACCACTATTAGAATAACGTAGATGATGATGATAACTAAAAATAATAAAATTGTGAAAAGTGAGACTAGAAGACTATACATACCATGCATGAAAGACCTTTCAAAGGCTCAATATAAAACTAGATTACATAAATTCCCTACTTACAGAGTGCAATGAGGGTTGAGGTCCCATAATTATGTTGCAATGTGTTATCATTTCCAAGAGTGTGTAAATACAACATAGCAAAGATTGGAAACATCATTCAAATTATCTATACTAGATCCACCAATTTCGTTTGAGTGCCATGAATGACCATTATGGCACATAACTTTGAGTCATCACCACCTTGACGACTGCATGCAACTTCATATTTGTTTATTCATCATCTCTCATTGAATAGTTGAGTGTGGACGGTTAGGTGAACCCATTATAGTCTCTATCGTGGGCCCCGCATGCAAGGATTGTTGCATCACTAAGACCCTATTTGTGGGTTGTCAATTAATATTATTGAGCAATATTAAAATTCGGATCTTTTAAAAAAAATTAAAAAGGAAAATGTTAAAACAAATCAAATAATTTTATATCAATTTTTAAATATCCAATAAATTAAAGTTAATTTTAATAAATTAGAATCATCATCATCTAAAAAATAATCTTAAAAGCTTTATAATAAAATAAAAAATCAAAGTCAAGTACTTGGGTTATAGATTAGTTAGTGATAAGGTGTTTTATTAAAGCACTTTTTGTGTGAAAGTAATAGGTTCAAATCCTAACATACTTGTATTATGGTAAAAAACATATCTAAATAATTGGAAGTTATAGTGACAATTAGCATAATAAATCTCTGCCACTACTTTAGAAATATATATATTCATATTGAAAAGGAAAGAAGAAGAAGAATATGGAATTTAATGGCCACGAGGCTAAATATAACCTATGGGATAGACTTAGTGGCAATATGATTTCTACGTTCATCCCGTTTCCTATGCAACGTGCCAATGAGCGCCCCTAACTTCTCAACAATCCCTTCACTGAATAAACTATACCAAGAGCTAGTTTTTAGGATATTTACACAATTGTCCCTACTCTCCTTGAAGGCATCGCACTCTAAAATGAAATTCTTTTCTATTTCCACTTTTCCAGAAGTGCTAAAAATACACACTCTTTCCTCCCAATCTTGTTTTGGTCTTTTACAATTTCCAGTTTCACTACGGAGTTGGTGAGAGTTAGTTCTTATCTGAGAAATAATAATTTTGGCTCTCCATGAGATATTCCCCCCATGTATTCTTTTTTATGATGATTATGAGTGGGATTAAACTCTTTAATATAATACTTTCAATTTCTTCCTAGTTGTTTATTATGAGTACACTTTTGGAACTTATCCATAACAAAAACCTTTATCTCTTTAATATTTGTGGGGGCACATGTAGAAGTAAATATCCCATTTACTAAACCATTTTCTATTTTTCCACATCCAATTCTTCTTTCTTTTGCACAATATGTCATTGAAGAAAATTTTGGGCCATCTTCCCTCTTCCATTTCTCACTTTCTTTTAAATATCTTATCAATCGCACCATAAAAATTGCTTCAATAGGAGAAACCCCGATTTCACTGAGAAATATATCATAGGAAAATAAACTTTTAATTTTGAACTTGTTTGCAATCTAGTGTTTCTGAATTTTTTCAATTTGCTTCCACTATAAGTTAGATGTATTGTTGGCCCATAGTTCACAACCATAGAGAACCACCAAAATAACTAAAATCCCAAAAAGAGTTTGGTTGGTATTCCAATCCCATATATCTTCCTCTCTGCACCTATTCTGAAAAGCATAAAATGCTTTCATACCTCCCAACGTTCTTTTCTTTCTGCATCCTTCCCAACTTAGATTTTTGTTGAAGTCAATTATGAGGTATTTTTAATATTCAACTTCTTCATGAATGTTAACTTCAAAGTAGAACTAATGATGGCTATGTTTTCTTTTGTTAGAGAAAACCACCACTTTCATCTTGTTAATATTGACTTGCATTCCACCCTTCTACAAAAATGCTCAAGGGAAAGTAAATGCTCTTGCAAGCCAAGGGTGGATTTAGTAATTATAATAAGGTCACCCGCATACAAAATAACCCTTTTAACAAACTCGTCCAAATGGACACCATCACCACCTTGTAATTTTAAACACTCTTCAAGTTTGTCAACATATAAACCCAAAGGGGTAGGGGTTAATGGGCACCCTTGCTTGACCCTGATATCACTCCAAAAAATTTCAAAGATGTTGGTTGAAGTTCTGATTTTGACTTTCACCTCCTCATAGAGCCTGTGAACATTTGCTCTAAGATGCATCTGAACCCAAAGTTCCTCCATTATGTGCCAAAGCTTATCTTTAGGGGTCGTGTCAAAATTGTTTTTGAAATCAGCAAAGAAACAAAAGGCTTCCTCCTTTTCCTCCCAAACTTTTTCAATAATGTGCCTTAAAGTTATATCATGATCAATTGTGGAATGTTTAGGCTTGAACCCGCTTTCCATTTAGCGTGTTTCTCTCTTTATTCCATCCACTAGCTAATTTTATTTTCTAGCATACTTCCAAATGTATTTGCAAACAAAGGGTTTATCATTCTGATCCTATAATTGGAGGGGTTATTGACGTTACCACTCTTAAAGAGAGGTATTGCTAGATTAGTTGTCTAGCCTTTGGGGAACCCCGATTGAATGATGTTGTTGAAAATTTTCACAATGTGAGGTGCAAAAATTCTCAAACCCCACTTTAGATACTCTACTTGAAGTTCAACTAAATATTTTTCTTTTCCAGCACCCAACTTCCTAATACCCATCTCGACCTCTTACACAATGAACAACTTAGTAGTAATGTTGACTAGGAGGGGAGGGTCAACCTTGGGATCTTTCTCATAAATTTGCCTTGCATAATCAAACCATTTAGAATATGTAATATTATTTTCCATTTGCTTCTTTCTTGGTTGGAGCTCCTTCCAAAATAACTTGGGGTTATTTTTCCCAAGGAAGATTAGTTCTTCCCTCCTTCAGACCATGAAATCAACCTTTTTCCTTCTTAAAATATTCTTGTAAACTTTGAGTTTTATGTTATTCTTGTTTGACTCTTTCAAAGTTCTCCTTGCTTTTTTGTGCTCCTCATTAAACCAAGCATTAACGAGAAAACAATTTGTTTCAAACTTCCTCTTTTTTACTATTTTACACTCTACAAGTGCACTTTGAATTAAATGTGTTATCTTGTGACTATGAAGGGCATGGAGAAAAAATTTTTCCTTCTCAAAATGCCTCTCTAACGTTATTTTGAAGGTATTACAATTTTTTTGAGTCAAGGGAATTTTTTCCTTTGAGAGACTTTGTTGAATACCCTGAGTTTTCATCCCCAGATTCTTCTTTGACCAGTCCTATAAAAACTTAAGTAAATTGGTTTGAGATCAAATTTTAAATCCCAAAGTTGTTCACTAATCAAAACTTCCTCCATTTTCTCACACATACCATGCAAGAAAATTACATAATCTACTATGCTTACAACATTGTAATTAATACATGTGAAATTACCAAACCTTGCCTATCTAGCCAAACCATTTCAAATGACTAAATCAAATGTCATGCATAGAATAAGAAGCTACTCCGCAATAGGCCCCAGACCAGGTCCTTGTCTCCAAGGGTAACCTTTACAATTCCAACAAAATAAACTTAAGGAAACCTAGGTAGAAATTGATTTCTATTTGTTTTGACCTACAAGACTCAAAGTTGAGTCTCCATCCATGTTTTCCCATACTGACCTTGTTGAAAATTTTCCTACTAAAGAATTTGTTTCCACTCAGTTGTTACCAACATGTTGTTCTATTTTATAATGGGGCCTAAAAGAGGCAATCACAACTTTTCCTTTGTACAACCATGCTCTTTTTCTCTCATCCCTTGCTTCTCTAACCTTTGACATTTCCTCCCTTCTTTCTTCTTGTTGCTTGATAGTTAAATCTTCATCTAAATAAAAGTAAGAGAACTTTAAGAGTTGCCTCTTACTTAGAATAAGTTGTGGTCATGTATGCTTGACATGATTATTTTTGTGGGCCTAGCTTTCTAACCAATAACCTTACCCACCCTCCACACTTGGCAGATTTTTCCAAAGTAGCTTATCTTTCAAAAAGTCACTTGCAAGATCAAGAGTACATTCATTTTTTCCATAATCCTTCACACCTTTAATAATTATGTTTGTTTCTCTAACTTGAATTTCTTTGATTTCTCTATCTTGTATGCTATCAACCCAAGTGTTTGCCTCTTCTTCCATATTAACATAATTGTTGATAGCCTACATCCAAGTTTCAGAATCTTTTGTAAAACCTCCTTTCTTTTCTTCTCTTACTTTCAATTCATGGTTTTCTACTTGGGCACTCGTTTTACCTTTATCCTGAGATGATTTCTAATTCAACACATATGTACTTTCCACTACTGATTCTTTTATGGTTTGCAAGGAAACCTTCATGCGCTGCCACTCAATCTTCCCTATCAAGGGAGTTTCTCTCAACAATATCACTTGATCCTTTAAAACCTTATTACTTTCCATGAAAGACTGATTTGTAATTGTTATTACATGGATTTTATGATCTCTTTCTTGCTCTTTGGCTTCTAAAACCTCCAACCTCCTCTTGGCACTTAGCATCTATTGCACATAAATGCTAGATGGCCAGGTGAGAGGTGTGGATGTGGGGTTGTAGAAGGTAAAATCATTAAGGACATGTTGTTGCCACATCTTTGCAAAGGGGTCATATTTGAATTTTACTTATTAAGGAGGGTCAAAATACTTTCCCTTTAAGTAAAAACAAAATTATTTTGTGTAAAAAACATGAAAAAGCACATGCAACTCGATGTTGCATCAACACTTTTTTTAAGTTAAAATTTCATTTTTTTAACAATAGCATTAAAAATTATTTGTACATTAAACATGAAAAAACAACCTGAAATTAAAAAGTGTTAATGTTGGCTAAAATTTCAACATTTTTAAGCAATGACATTAAAAAAAAAATACCTGAACTCTAAAACTTATTAAAATTTCAATAGTTCTCAACAATAAGTTGAAGATAAAATATCACAACTCCAAAAAATCTAAAAATTCCAACAATTTTTTACCATGGCATTCAAGATAAATATCATGCCCAAGAAAAGTTAATATGTTGACATTTTTCAACCATGGCATTAAAGATAAAATATCATGACTCCAAAAAACCTTAAAATTTCAATAATTTTCAGCCATGGAATTAAAAACTGTAGGAATTTACAGGGTAAGTTCCTCAGACAGAACACCAAAGGACACCGCTCACAAACAAATCACAAATCAATACACCAGTATTCTTGACGTGGTTAAAACCCACAAAGAGGGAAACAATCCACGACCTGAGCCAACACGACCACTTCAAGCGACTTATTAATAAAATAATGAAAATTTACATAAGCTTCTCTCATGAACAGTTACCCTACAAATGACCCTCCATGCTCTTTAAATAGAGATAATGGACCAATCGAGTGTTAAGCCATGGATCAAGTGTCGGTAATATCAAGGAGAGAATCAATCGTCAGATCACTTCATGTCTAGAACATATCGTGACCATTAGATTGTAATTTACAAAAGTACATAGTAAAGAAACACACTTTACCTAACTCTACACTAGACCAAGTTATACTTAACTATTTCCTATGTGTCGAAATATCCTAACACCCCCCCTTAAGAACAACTTGGGATAGGATTGAAGGATGTACAAATATGACACAATAGGAGAAGGAAGGAGGCATTATAACCTATCCCCCCTTAGTGACAACTTCCTGAACTCCAACCATAAATCGAAGTTTAATAAACTTTGCCTCTTTGAGAGCCTTTGTAAAGATGTATGAAACTTGATCATTTGTTGAACAATATTGCACTTCAAGAACATGGTCATAAATGAGCTTTTTGATGAAGTGCATGTGTAGTTCAATGTGTTTGTTGCACTGATGTTGAACTGGATCTTTGCATAGTTGAATGGCGCTCTGATTATGTTATCACTTAGATTGATATATGTAACTTTTCATCCTAGCCCGATGATAAAGGTCAGTGCTAGTTTATTTTTGTTTTAATTTTCTTCCCTTAGAATCTGAAGTTTTGAAGAGTTTTTGAGTCAAGTTGTTCTCAGCTCCCATTGGTTCTCCTCCATCTACCATTATTTTATAGCCACCTGTTATCTTATATCAGCCACCGTGTCTTTTTGTAGTTTCGCAGCGCATCATTCAAATTTAAAACTGACCGCGCTGCGAAATCATGGATTCGTACCTTTCGCAGCGAATCTTTCCCGAAATGTCAAGTCCGTTAGGTGACTCATAGGCTGTGTCTTCTCATATCAGCTCATGTACCTCTCTTATCACATTTTACCACTCATTGCCACTATCACCACCACTAGATCTGTTGATACGCACGAATTATCATTCCCAAGAAAGACAACCGTGCATAAATCTTGATGATGGCCGTAAGTGTTGCATAAATGACAAATCTGCAAGGTTACATCTTGAAATATTTTAAACGGAAAAATTTAAAATTCAAGCGAGGCTGAATTCAAATAGAAGCTGAAACACAATTCCAACCGGAGCTGGTAGTTATTGTTTGCGAGGATTTGGAAGAATCAATGGAGAAAAAGGAGCACAGATCTGACAAGCCTCTAAGGAATGGGCCTGAAGGCCTGGATATAACGCTGAGAAATGAAGAGGTGAAGAAAGCATTTAAAAAGGCCGGGTGCTGGAAGTTTTGCAAAAAGTTACAAGGAGGACACGCACAAGTAACTAAAGAATTTGCACTTAACTACACAGGCTTGAATGCAAAAGTAGCCATGTTAGAATTGCAGGTTTCGCCAGAAGTGATACCTACTGTGACAGAGATCCCATGAGGACAAGAGGAATGGTTTAAAAACTTCAAATTTGACATGAATCCTTGTAAGGAGTTTTTGAAGGATGAATTTGTAAATGAAGATTTAAGTAAGGCAGTGCCCAGGAATTATGTCAAAGAATATTATGCTCACTTACTCACCTGCATACAGAAATATCTGACTTGTGAAGGAAGGTATAACAAGGTTTACTCTTACCATTTTAAACTCCTTTTGCATTTCACCGGGAAGGTCTCCATAGACTTACCTTTTTATCTGTTTCGTAGTTTGAGTAAGATGTGTGATAAGGTACAACTGAGGAAAGAGGATTGTGAAACCTCTTTGTTTCATCATGGTTTGATCAAACTACTGGTTTTAGATGGACTCCAAAAGATAGACAGAGATTGGAATTCATTCATTTTTATGGCTGGCTTCAAAAGCCAGACTGGCCTCACTCCTCCACCTGCTAGAGATTTTACAATAGCTGAGCTCCAAACAGAAGCAAGAGCTAAAAGAGTTCCAAAGTCACAAGTAAGAAAACAAGTGAAGCCACTCGTCATCCAAGATCAACCTCAGTAATCAACTAAGGAAAAAGCTCATGGTAAAAAGACTGTACCTGAAACAAGCACATCTGAAGTAGTCTCAAGGATAAGAACAAGAAGCCAGATGAATAAGGAAAACGGTAAAGCTATAGCAGTCGAAGAAAGTCCAGTGGCCAAGGCAAGTTTAAATGACTTATTACAGGCTATTGAATTTGAGCAGTCTCTACCAGTTCAAATCGAGTTAATACAGTCAGAACAAGAAAGCACCAAGAAATCCAAGGCCCCAAAAAGGCTTAAATTTGATGAGCCAGCTGAAGAGTTCGTTTTTAAACCTAGAAGACCTGTGACAAGGAGATTCCAGTAAGTACAGGAAGTACTGCCAAGAACAGAGGAAACAGGGGAAGAGACACAGACAAACGCAGGCAAAACGGTCATTACACCTAAAGAAAATAATATAGCAGCCCTGAAGAGCCAATTAGAATCAGCTAAGTATGAGATTTCCAAATTGAAGAAAGCCGTTAGAAGACATGCAGTCATACACGCAAAGTATTATAAAACTCTATGGGAAGGGAATGCAACTGTAGAAGCCCAGCTGAATTCAGTGGTTGATGGCCATTCACAATTTCACACCTGGACAGTACCAGCAATCAAAGAAGCCAAGTACATCAGAAGGATCAATATGCAACTGAGAGCTGGGAATAAGGCTATGAAGAAACAAATTGAAGATCTGAAGGCACAGCTAAGCCAGTTTAAAGGACCTGCTAAATGAGTTTTCATTTCAAGTAAGATTTTGTTTCAAAATTTTGACAAGTTTGCTTGATCTTATCTTTCTAAAGAAATATAAATTCCTATTCGACCTATGGAAAGTCTAAAGAAGTTTTTGGAAATCAAGCACTCGGCTAATAAAGGTCTCAGGTTAAAAACAAGTTGTTTTAAATAACTCAGCAGTTTCGTAGCGCGCTACGAAACTGCTGAAAGTGATGATTTCAACGTAAATCAAGTAGTTTTGAATTATAAGCGGGAATTTTGAAAGGGAAACGTCTAAAAGGCATACAAGACATCATCTGAAGCTATCAACAGTCAACCAGGTCAAGACAGGTGGAGAAAATATATATTCAAATCCAACTTTAAATTTTTGTCGTAAAGTGAGCACATTTACCACAGTTCAGGATATATCAAACAGTTTACAAGAAACTTTTGCCTGCACACATGTACATGGGAAAAAGCTTACAACGCATCAAGGACGTGGCAGTCTGCTCCATTTTGGGTAATTAAAGGATAAAGGACATGCTTATTTGCATTCAAATATTTTGGGGAAAACTAAAGACCAGTAAACAGGGGTAGTTTCCTATCTTTCAGGGCAGTGGAAAACATATGTCATTGAAGACAACTATGGAGCCTTGAAGACCATCACAACTAAACTAGAAGGGAACCAGATGTCAAAGAACGAGGAATCATCTTAATTAAAGCCATCATGCATGTAATATGGAGTTAGAGTCATAGTTGATTTAGATCTCTAAAAAAACTCCAGTCAACACTTTGTTGTATTTATTAGTTAGTTAAAGGGTTAATAGGTGTCATTAGAAGTAGTTTTCGAATTCCCCTCATGCTGGAGGAGGAATCTTGATTAGTTAGAATAAGAGCTCTATATATAGCTGAAACAGAAATGTAATCAGGGTTGGAAAACTTTATAACAGAGCTTGTATTTGGCTTATGTAAGACTCATTTTCAGGAATATAAATTTGACTTTACTTCTCAGGATTCATGAAGGATTTCTTATGTTCATAATATGTGATGTTGTCCTTTTCTTAATTCTTACAGTGGTATAGATGTATAATCACTCAGAATTCACTGAATGTGCTCTGATTTCCTGTATACATTTATAAACTATGTGGTCCCATATGAGTTGATGTTCTGAATGTCTAAATGCTGAATGCCCTGACTTCTATGTAAGGTTAAGTTCACTGTTATATTGAGGTGTTGTTGACTCCATAAGCCCAATGGATAGTTGTTTAATCTGTTTCCAGCATTCATATTTTTCACAGTTATTCTATAAGAGTTAGCCATCTTATCTTTAATCAAAATCATTAACCCATCAAGAGAGAGCCCTCTCAGGCTGAGGAGGCTAAGCCTTAGCCTAAAGTCGGTTTGAAATAGTTACTTGAAGTCTTCCTGGTCTGCAGCCTTCCAGGGCCTGATTTTGAGATAACAGATTATCACACCAAAGTGTATTCAGATGCTGCTGCTAAAAGCCAAACTTTTCCAGGATCTATCAAAGCCATAGGGCTTCCTTACTAGCTTATACGACACCACAATACTTTGCTTCTATTGAAGAAAGAGAAATGGCAGTTTGTTTCTTGCAAGCCCATGTAATAGGTCCTGAACCAAGAGTGAACACATAACCTGAAGTAGACTTCAGATCATCAGGGTCACTAGCCCAATCAGAATCAGTGAAACCAACTAATAGAGGAGATGCTTCTGCACTGTAATGAATCCAAAACTGAACTGTACCTCGAACATAACGATGTATTCTTTTATCTACTTTCCAATGACTTTCATGTGGGTTTTGCATAAACCGAGTAATAAGTCCAACAACAAAGGAAAGGTCAGGACAAGTATGGGTCAGATACAAAAGTTTTCCTACAAGTTGATGATATAAGGTAGCATCAACTTCAGGGTAAGTACAAGTGGGTGAAGGTTTGGCTCCAGACTAAAAGGGAGAAGGGGTTGGCTTACAGTCTTCCATTTGAAAATGGCATAGAAGATCACAGGCATACTTGGACTGGGAAATGGAAATACATTCCTTGGATTGCAAGACTTGAAGACCAAGAAAATAATGCAAGTGTCCTAAGTCTGCCATTTCAAACTTTTGTTTAAGGCTGGACTTCACATGGTTTATAAGGTTGGGATCACCACTAGTAAGGATAATATCATCAACATAAAGAATAAGAATGATAATAGTCTTGCCCACTTTCTTCGTGTAGACAATATTGTCAGAATGACACCTAGAAAAGCCAGTTTCTAAAAGAAAGTTATCCATTTTGGCATACCAAGCCCGAGGGGCTTGCTTGAGACCATAAAGGGATTTCTTAAGCTGACATACAAGGCTGGAGTCTGTTTGTATAAATCTAGTAGGTTGTTCCATATATATTTCATCATGCAAGTCCCCATGCAAAAAGGTAGATTTAACATCCATCTGATGGACTTCCCATTTGAAAGAGGCAGCAAGGGAAAGAACAAGGTGGATAGAGTTCATTTTGGCAACAGGGGAGAAGGTTTCAGTATAGTCAATGCATTCAACTTGTGAAAAACCCTTAGCAACAAGACGAGCTTTATGTTTATCAACTTTTCCATCTGGTCCATACTTCGTTTTGTAAACCCATTTGCATCTAACAAGTTTTCGTCCCTTTGGAAGAGGAACAAGATCCCATGTATCATTTGCCAATAATGAACAATATTCTTCATTCATAGCTGCATCCCAATCTGGATGGCCTAAAGCTTCTGCAAAGGTGTCAGGATCATAATTTGCTAAAGCTTGAGCCAGTAAAGAAGAGGCTCTATCGAACTGAGAACGTGTACGTCGCTGATCTGTAGGATCACCGGCAAGAGCACCTACTGCATCCTGAGTAGCACGGACCTATTTTGGAAGCTGAGGAGCTGAAGGAGGATCCTGAGAAGGTGGGGGAGGATTGTCATCCTCACTGTCATCATCTGAAGGAAAAATGTTTTCAGAAGTAGAAGGGATATAGAGAGTTGGCACATCCGCCGAACTAGGCTCGTAGGCCAATATATTTTCAGCAAACTTTACATCTCTTCTAATGATAACATTTTTGGACCTAAGTGGAATAAGTCTATATCCTTTGACATCTTCAGAATATCCAACAAAAATACATTTTTCACTCTTAGCTTCTAAAGCTTTATGTTTCTCATCTGGAATATGGGCCCATGCTTCACTTCCAAAAACACGAAAGTGACTTACATCTGGTTTAATTGAGCTCCATGCTTCTTCTGGAGTGATATTCTTTAAAACCTTAGTAGGAGTGTGATTTATTATGTAATTTGCACAGTTAATTGCTTCTGCCCAAAAATTAAGACTAAGTCCTTTAGATTGAAGCATATAATTAGCCATTTCCTTTAAGGTGTGATTCTTCCTTTCAGCTACACCATTTTGTTGTTGCATTTAAATTCCATTCTAGGTGCAAAAGTTGATGAATTTTTTGTTAACATATTCTCTGCCATTATCAGATCTTAGCTTAAGAATTTGATGTCCAAATTGTTTTTCAACAAAGGCCTTAAAGGCCAAGAACATGTTAAATACTTCACTCTTGAGTATTAAGAAGTATACCCAAGTGCATCTAGAGAAATCGTCAATGAAAGTTAAGAAATACTTGTAGCCAGAAAATGAAACAATTAGAAGTGGACCACATAAATCACTATGCACAAGTTGTAAAGGGGTTGAGGCGTACCAAGAGGCATGCTTTTCAAAACTATCCCGATAATGTTTTCCGAGTACACATCCAGAACAAACACCATCTCTGCAAGATACCATTTGAAGACCTGTCACCATATTTTCTTTGCATAGATTCTGAAGGGAGCGATAATTTAAGTTACCAAATCGCTCATGCCAAAGTTTGCTCACTTCTTCATTATGAGCAAAAATACTGAGGGAAGATTTGATGACCCAAAGTTGTTAAACTTATACAACCTTGTAGAATCATCAGCAATTCCAGTAGCTAAAATCTATCTAGGATCTCTTAGGTCCTTAATTACAACATCGTGAGGTGAAAATTCAACGGTTTTACCTTCACCTGAATGAGTTATTTGATATACAGATAGAAGGTTGCAGGACAAGGTTGGAACACATAATACATCATTAAATTGACCATTGTCTAGATGAAAAGTCCCAGTCCCTAGAACACTAAGAGATCTATCATCACCAACATATATATTTTTGGTGTTACAATCATTTAAAGAATAAAACATGGCTTTGTTTTTGGCCATGTGATAAGAAGTTCCAGAATCAATGAGCCACTCATGAAAATGAGAAGAAGAAGATACATTTAGTGCATAACCAGACCGAGATGCTTGACAACCACATGAAGAAAGTGTTATTCCTGAAGATGAAGTTGAATTTGAAGAGTGCTCCAAATGGATGTTATGCTTCTTCATTGCTACTTCCAAGGCTTCCATCTTCTTAAAGCATTTGGATTCTAAGTGGACATCTCGATTACAAAAGTGGCAATGTCTATTAGTCTTATTCCCTTTGTTTTTATTTGCCTTATCATTTTTTGAAATGATTTTTCATTTTGAGACTGAAATTGCTTAGGACCCTTGTTTGGTTTAGGACCATTCTTTTTAAGACACTGCTTCTTAGGATTCTTTGAATTTTAATTGCTGCTAGGCGGCTAATGCTTTCTTAGAAGAGTTACCAAGATTAAGAAGACCAAGATATAAGAGCTTTTATTGTTCTCTTATTAAAGAATCACAAAAGGCATCAAAAGAGGGGGACTTGTAGTTTGTCCTTGAGAAATAAAGGTTTCTCTAGTAGAATGGAAGGTGGAAACAAACACAAAGTAGGCTGGTCCCAACTTAGTAATAATGGAATAGATAAGGGTACCATCTTCTTTCTTAACCTTAACACCTTCCAAGAGAAGTCTAAGGGTTTTGAACTTAGACAAAAAATCTTCAATGGAAGAAAAATTATTGGGGTCCAATGTAAGCAACTCATTTTCGAGTTGATGGGCTTTAATTTCATTTTTAATTCCAAAAACTTTAGTGAGTTGTTTCATTGCTTCATTAGGAGTATCAAGTTTTGTGATATGGAATCTAAGGTCTGGAGAAATAGACATTCCTATCAACCCACGTGCTTGATCTTGCCTATTTTCCCATTTGGCTGCCTTATCTTCATCTTGAGTTTTGGTTTCTTGGCCTGAGGCTATTTTGTAAAGACCTTTACTTCTAAGTAAATCCACAATGTAGGACCACCATTGGAAGTAGTTGGTGCTATCAAGAATAACTTGGCATGGACTTTCCATTTTAACATACTGAAGTTTTAGATGCTAAAACTAAGTGTTCCAATGGAAAGATCTCAAAAAATTAGGCTGATTCAAAAAAAATGACTCTGAAAATGGCTTCTGGATGAAGAAGTCATGGCTTTTTGAAGAAAAGTTGTTGAAGATGCCAACGAAGTGCGTGAATGTGCAGAAATGAACGATAATGTTATATTTAAAAACAAAATCCGCCCCCTTTCCAAACTTAATCTAATTAGTTCACTTTAAAATAAAATTATGTGATTCACTTTTATAAATAAGTGAAAGTCACTTTTACAATGGTACTTTATGAGCTACCCACTAAATTGTAATTTAAATAAAAGATAAAGAGACTTTAGAATTATAAGTGACTCACTTTTTATAATGGGTGAGAACACATTTACATAAAGTAACTTTAAAACATAAGATACATGTGTTTTTTGAAAAAGTGACTCAACAAAAAGAAAGACTCGAACTCGAGACCTCTATTCTCATAAAGTAACTTTGGACCAAGTGAGCTAGTTTAAAAGGTTAGTAATTTTTTGAAAAGATGAAGGTTTTTTTTTAGTCACTGAAGCTTTGGGGTGTGTTCTTACTTGAAAAAACTCTTTTTTGCCTACAAAACAAAAACCACAAAAACCCAACGCGGACATACAAAAAAAACAAACCTTACAGCTTGAAGTTAGCTTTAGCCGGAAACTAAATATTTTCCTCAATGTTTCTGATTTTCCAAGATCACACTAAGGTGCGGCAGAAAAGAGCATACGTATGAGAAAAATGCTTCCTTTTTGTTTCTAATTTTCCCAGATCGCACAGAGTCACAGGGCAAAGAGCATACACAAAAATGAAAGGTATAGATCCAGTGATAAAAAATAGAGAGCTAAATAAACTGAAATAAATAAAGAGATGAATAGCTAGAATTGCAAATAAATACTGTATACCTCGAGATCTTAAAAATGACATAGCTAGGGCTACCGGAAACCTTTTCATGTGAAACGAAAGGGGTTCCTTACTGGAACAAATGCTCCTAACACAATAGGGTAGTCCTCTCGGCCTGAAAGTAATCAAAAACAGTAGATCTAGGAAACGATAGTTGGATGCAGTTGTACTGGCTTCAGATTTGGATCACCAATGGATGCAGCCCTCAAATTGCTCTAATACCATGTAGGAATTTACAGGGTAAGTTCCTCAAATAGAACACCAAAGGACACTGTTCACAAACAGATCATAGATCACTACACCAGCATTCTTGACGTGGTTAAAACCCTTAAAGAGGGAAACAGTCCACGGCCTGAGCCAACACGACCACTTCAGGCAACTTATTAATAAAAGAATGAAAATTTATATAAGCTTCTCTCATCAACGTTTACCTTACAAATGACCCTCAATGCTCTTTAAATAGAGATCATGGACCAATTGGGTGTTAAGCCATGGATAAAGTGTCGGTAATACCGAGGAGAGAATGAACCGTCGGATCACTCCATGTCTAAAACATATCGTGACCGTAGGATTGTAAGTTACAAAAGTACATAGTAAAGAAACACACTTTACCTAACTCTACACTAGACTAAGTTATACTTAATTATTTCCTATGTGCCAAAATATCCTAACAAAAACAAATTTCATGACTATAAGAAACCTTAGATTTTCAACATATTTCAAGATCAAATATCATGACTAAATTAAACCTTAAAAATAAATATCTAAACAAAAAGTAATTATACCAAATGTTAAAAAAATATTTCCTTTATAATTTTAGCCTAAGACAACTTGGCACATTGCAATGAAAACTTAAAAATCAACCATCAAATTAACACACAGTGGAAGCGAACTTGATTCATTGTAATAAAAACTGAAAAATCAACTATCAAATTAACACATATTAGGGTCGGATTGCTATTCGAACATCGAGACAACCGCTACAACCATAAATAAATCAATAAAATTACAAAACAAAACAAATAAAAATAATAATAAAAAAATAAAATTTAATCATAACCCAAAAAATAATAATAAGTAAAAAATTAAATTAAATTAAAACATCGAAAAAGGATAAATTTAAAATTAAAGTTATCATTCTCGGTCGGGGTCTGACCTGGAAAGAGTAGGGTCTGCTACTGCCCATCATCTACTATGAAGATCTTGAGGAGTTCCTCCACCACCCTCCACATTCATGAGGTACATGAAGTGGTGGCCTTGCGCATGGCCTCATTTAATGCCATTCCAAAAGGTGACGATATCAAAATAGAGGGGAATGTTTTCATATTTTTTATTGATAAGTTCTGTAAGTTTCCTATGCGCAAGTCCTAATTGAATTCGCTCTAGTCCGAGCAGCAAGGAGAATTGGGGAAGGCATTTTTTGAGGTCCTTCACCGGGTATCGGTTCAATTAAAGTTGTTTTAGACCACCTTTCTCGGGCATGTTTTGAATCTCATACTTTGTAACCCTACTTCCATGGCTCGTTATATATGTTTGTTGGTCTTCGGGAAGAATGGTTATGTCTTGAATTGGATGGTTTGGAAGGAGCACTACCCAGATTATTATACATCAGTGGTAGAATTGTATGAGGGTTCTTTCATTTTTTGTACTCCTGTGTCTCTGTTCTTTGGAATTTTTTTGTCGCATATGGATATTTGTTGGATAAGAAATATGTATCGTTCCTAGTCTTCTTCTTGTTTATGTCCCTGCCACACTGAATTTATTTATCTTCTGAATATATGTGGTTTAGGCCCTGAAAATTATGGGTTATGATATGTGTGCGGCTTGGTTTATACTTATACCCTAAGCCATTCAGGGCAGATTCAGATTTATGTTTCTTAGGTCTGGAACTATTTTTATTTCTAGTTTCCAATCTGCAACAGGGGAAGAAATTTGTTTATGTATCGGTCGTGGCCCTCACATGTGTTTACTTTGGCAAGTTCACATGCCTAGTGCGACCCGGGAAGCATATTGCTCCTGGGTATAGGCTATCCTTGGGTCAGCTAGCAAGGTTTAAGACAATTGACCTTTGTTCTTTCAGTCATTCTTGAACCATGCCTCGTGCTACCTCTGAGAAAGGCAAGACCACCCAGGGTTCCCATGGTCGTGGTAAGAAACCGAAAGCTTCCTCTGAGTTTTGTAAGCCCAGTACTTTAGCAGGAAAGACCTGTGCTCATAAATATGCCTCCTGCATAATTAATGAAGTCGTTGTTTCCTATCATGATGGAAGTTATGCTCAGGTTCATTAGCTTATAACAGAGTGGGAAGATGAGCTTAAAAAGAAATTTGGTATATTGGTTATTGATTTGGATGATTGGCAAACTCTGGTACCTGACCCAAGGCATTATCGGGGAATATCTTCTCAATATAAATAGATTGTTCACTTGTACTGGATGATGAAGAACCTCTTGGTTAAATCTTTGGAGCAACCCTCCTAGCATGCCTTCGTCTTCTCAGAAGTTCCCAGATTACAATAAGGATCTCCAGCAGATTCAATTTCAACTCCAAATTCAGAATGGTCGCCTTAGTTGCATCGAAAAACATATTATGTGCATCCCACACACTAAAATTCCAGGTTCAAGTGTGAAGGATCTTGCTCCTGTTGATTCAGCTAATGATGAGTAGCTTGATGTTTTACCCCTTGTTTTGACTTTTCTTGTATGCAATAGTTTCATACTTTTTAGCATGTTTATAGTTATCTTGAATCTAGGGAGTATAAGGACACTCAGACTTATTTAACTTGGCTTGACAGACTTATTATATTTTTCTTGTGGATGGCTTATCATGTCATTAGGTGGCCAACGGAACTGATTTCCCTATGGGCAGGTTGAGGCCACCTAATAGTTAGACTTTGGTTGTAACCTGCCTTTTTTGAAAAATTATGAATAGAAATGTCCTACCAAACTTACAAAAAAAAATTATTAAAAAATAATAAAAAAACAAAACAAAAAAAATGCATAACCAATAAAATAAAATATAAATAAATAAAATAAACAAATATATATATATATATATACACAAGTTAAATAATAAATAAAGTAAAATTATACTAAAATATAAATTTAAAAAAATATATAAATGTAAAATTATATATATATACACAACATTAAAAAAACCACATAAAAAAATAAAATAAAATAAAATAAAAAATAATAATAATAATAAACCATAAAAATACATTTAAAATATAAAAAATTTATAATAAAAAATTTGCCCCTCAACCCCTAAGGGGCCCAGGCCAGGGTCGGGAACAGTTGTGTGCAACTTCTCCTGGCCCTTGCCCAACCCCTTAGCATTTGTAGGTGGTTGTGGGCCGAATCCCAAAATCATCCCGTGGCTACCCACAATCACCAATGGGTCGGTAGCAACTCGTGCAAGTTGCTCCCGGCCCTGGCCTAACCCCTTGGCAGTTGTGGGTGGCCACAAGCTGATTTTGGGAATCGACCCGCGGCCACCCACAACTGCCAAGGGGGCGGGCCAGTGCCGGGAAAATCTCATCAAATCAACGTGTGGCCACCCACAACTACCAAGGGGTCAATCTAGACTCAGGAGCAACTAGCGCGAGCTGCTCCCAACCCTAGCTCAGTCCCTTGACAGTTATAGATGGTCGAGGGCCCTGGAGCAACTAGCATGAGCTGCTTTTGGCCCCGACCCGACCACTTAGCGGTTGTGGGTGGCAACAACTACTAAGGGGTCAGGCTAGGGTTGGGAGCAGTGCGCGCCAACTACTCCCGACCCTTGCCCAACCCCTTGGCAGTTGTTGGGGCCACGAGCCAATTTCGGGAATCGGCCCATGGCCCCCAAAAACCGCCAACGGGTCGGGCCAGGGCCAAGAGCAAATGGCGCAAGCTTGGGGGATTTTTTTTATAATATTTTAAATGTATTTTTTACCTTTTTAATTTTTTTTCTTTTTTTTTACTTTTTTAATATATATGTATGTGTTTTTTTTAAATAATTTTATATCTATTTTTTTTACTTTTAAATTTTAATAACATTTTGTTTTTATATTTTTTTTTTTTTTCCAAAAAAAAAATTAAATAAATAAACAAATAAAAATAGATTTTATTAATTTATAAGGTTTAAATTTGTTTCCCTATAAAAATATTTGTTTTGTTTCTTCTATCCACATGTATTTGTTTTAAATGTTTTTTTCATTTTCTTTTTTAAATTTTAAATGATTTATTTTTTAAATTTGATATTTTGACTTATTTTTTTAAGCTGTTTTTTATTTTTATTTTTAACAATATTTTTGTATTTTGTTATTTTTATTTAAAATTCTATGTGAATCATTATTTTTGAAAATAAATCAAATGTTATTATCTCTAGATAAAATTCATATTAAAATTGTTATTTTTTTAACTTTCATTTATTTGACATGTCATTTTCAACAAAAAGGCCTAAAATGTATATTTTTTAATTGTATTTATATGCAAAATGTATAATTTTTTGTGAATTGTTTAAAAGTGTTATATTTTTAGTGATAATTATTTTATGTGGATTGAAGTATTAATTAATGATACATAAATATATATAATAAAAAAATAACTTCAAAATATTATTTTTATTATTTTTTTAAATTTTGCAAAAAAAAGAAATTTTCATTATAAAAAACCATTGTAAGGAAAAATTAAAAAAAAAAACACAAACTTGAAAAACCATTAAAAAACAAGCATCTTATGAAGAAAAAAAGAAAAGAAGAAGAAGACAACTTGAAAGGTTAAATAACCAACATTTTTTAAAATAAATGTGCACACGAGAGACATTAAAAAAATTTAATTGTCAAAATTATGTCCTTGACAAAAAATTCAAAAAAAAAAAATTATGGTGCATCAACACTTTTCAAAATCTGCATGAAATCACCAACATTTAAAAAAATATCCTACTTAATATATGAGAAAATTTAAAATGTCAAAAATAAACCAAAAAAAATGTTGATGCCACATCAATGCTTTTCGAAATGGGCATGAAAAACACTAACATTTAAAAAAAATGTTCATTATGAAAATTTAAAGTGTCAAAAATATGCTCCAAGAAAAACAGTGTATTCTAAATCAACACTTTTCAAAATCGGATGAATTTTTGCATCTTTGAAAAATGAAAACTCAGTTGATTGGTAACTATGTTACTTCCTTGCTTTAGTTGAAAAATAAATTTTGACTTGACCTAGATAATTTGTTTCAATAAGACTAAATAATTTTTTTGCAGGATGTTCATGTTTGATGATGAATATATTTCCATTGCCATACCGAAAGAGAAAATAAGACTAAATATTTTTTTGCATGTTCATGTAGGATGTTCATGTTTGATGATGAATATATTTCCATTGCCATACCGAAAGAGAAAACAAAAAAAGAGAACGAGGCTAAGTACATAAAAAGGTGTTGGAGGTAGCTAACTAGAGTCCACAGAGAGAAAAAAGGTGTGTAGCGAAAGAAGATAAACCCAACTTGAATCATAGCTCGCTTTGAAACCCAACCCCATAAGCGTATGTCCTTGTTACCAGTTGCAACCCCAACCCACAGATCACTGGTACCAATTACGAGTTACCTATCGATGTTGAGGACCTCTTTTGATGTGCACGAGAGAAGGGGGGGACCCTTCATAGACTCCCACCTTCTACAATGGCTCTTAAGTGCGTGATGAAAACTTCACAATGTGAAACTGCGATGAAAACTGCCGTTGTTTTGCTCATTTAATGCTATGTACTTCACAAATATATATTTACACCGTTTAATGTGAAGCAGTGACTCCAGCGTACAGAACATTGTCTTCTTCCCACATTATAATGGAGAAGTAGTTTGCACACGTGGAATTTTGTTATTATCCACAAGGCATTGTAAAATGTGAAGGCATCACCAATACATTGGTGGGTCCCAACATGCTTGTCACTTTCTCATTTTGACACTTCCAAACTTCTGGCCAATAATACATTGGTGGGTCCCAACATGCTTGTCACTTTCTCACTTTGACACTTCCAAACTTCTTGCCCATATGTACTTACATGTGGATCATATAAATGGACAACAAATCTAGCTTTTGAATATTATTATTTTCGAAAAGTAAAAGAATATTTTACAAGTTACACAATTAATATTAAAATATTATAGAGAATTTAATAAAGTGTTTTTTATGTTTTTCCAAAATTTTATATATAATATAGTGTTAGTACTGATACACAATAAAATTACTAATTTATAATTTTTATAAGCTAGAAAGAGATTCCCATCAGTTTACTAATCTATATAGATTTTATGGGATAAACGATTATTTTTCATCATTTCTCCTCTGTAAATATATATATAATATAAAAAAATAAAAAATAAAATAAATAAATAAATAGTATTTTTAAAAATATATATTATAACTCACTCATTTATATAAATAATTATAATTTTTAATATTTTTAAATTATATATATATATATATATATATAATTTTAAAATTATTAGAATATTTATGGTTTCGGGTTTGGGTTTGTGGTTTTAGGATCTGTTTTTTTGGGTCTTTTCAATGTGTCTTCAACCTGAGATTTGCTACTTTCCATAATGCCCCAGGAGTCTTACAACTAGGGTTCAGTCTAATAACTCACTCTCTGGTGGCATGCTTCTAATGGTAGCCCTGCCCCTGCCCACGACGTACAATTTCCCCCCTCCCTTTCCATGTCCACCCTTGATGTCAGCATGGCGCTCTTGCATGCAGATTTGGTTGCCACATGTCCATGGAGGAGGAGCTTTTGGATTATTCACCAAGCTCTTCATGATCCCCCATTTTTCAATCATGGGATGAACACCCATCATGCTCCACCCGTGAGCCCTCACATCCCACTTGTTATGACATGAAACTCCCCCTTGCTCCCCATCCCATTAACTCATTCTATATTCAATCATGTGAGGTGGCATAAACTTTAGTCTCGCAACCTGCACAACCAGGCATTAACTCAACTCCTGCCTCATTCATTCCAATTTCCCATTTTTATTAGATGGCATCGTCTCTCCTCCATTGTTAGCCCTGTTTCCTTCTTCGAACTTCCTGTCTAGGCCCTCTTCCTTGTTGGTTCCTCCCCCCCATAAGCATTCCAAGTGCATCAAGTCCATGAAGAACCCTGAGTCAATGGTTTTCGATTGGGATGTTTCCCTTGAGGCCATAATAAGTTATTTGGGAAAAACCATGATCGAAAAAATCTATGAGAAAGACATCTTCAAGAAGTAGCTCAAATTTGGATCAACAACCATTGGAATGTGCTAGTGGGTTACACTCCTTTTTTTTCATCTTATTGAGAGGTTGGTTAGCCTTCATCTTCTCCTCTGAGGTAGATGTCTATAAAATAATGGTAATATCATGAAGTTGGTAGCACTTTGGTACTTTTCTCAAGCCTTGAGCAAATGATTTCAACCCCTATAGAGAACCCTTTTTTATTCAAAAGGTCTAAGCTATCTTGCTTAGGCTCCCTCTTTGTTTCTAATCTAAAGATTTTCTCTAGGTGGATAGAGGAAAATTTGGAAGGTTTATTAGGATGGAACCACTATGGGCTACCAAAGGTGGTGGTCGCTAACTATGGTTGTAGGTCGAGGTGGATTTCCACAAAGGGTTAACAAATGAGTTGGAGTTACATTTGGGGTCCTTTCACTAGAAACAAAAGATTGATTACTGGAGAATCCCCTTCCAATGTTATTGTTGTCATGAGACTGACCATTTCCAAGAACTTTGAACCAAATTTGAGCCTCAAGAAAAAGTCATTAAAAGGACTTGGAAAAAGAGAGGTAATTTTGATTTTGTGAGTGCATATGTAAAGGCTACTTCCAAGGTCGCAATAATGTACGAAGTCACACACTCGATGTAGTTTTAACAAACAAACCCATGTAGGGCATCACTCTCTCCTTTTCCTCTAGTATTTCCTCTCCCCCCTCATCACCTATTTTAAATGACTATCTTTCATTGAATTTTTTTTCTCTGCCCCCCTCACCTTTTTTGTCATCCATCACCCCCTGTCTACCCTCCCAATCTACTCCCTCATTCCCTCCTCCCTCCTCAGAAACTATTCCCTCTCTTTCATTTCTCAAGCATCTTTATCCTCGTTCTTCCCTACCCCTGGACTCAAAGAAGGGTTAGTTTCCTCACCTCCTTCCTCTCTCCTTCAAATGCCCCCCTTAGCTTGCATGTTTGATGGCATCCACCCTAGACTGAAACCCAAGGAGGATATCTCTTCTCAAGGAAGTCTAGCTCATGACCCCATCCTCATCAACCTGGTGGGTCAAAAATTTCACCTTATGGAATAGAAAAAAGTTGTCCTTGACATCAGAAAAAGGAAACAATCTACCATTTCTATGGCTCCTTGAGTGGGGTCATCACTTTAGACCCCCAAATCATGATAATCCTCTCTTTTAATGTTAGAGGGTTGAGGGTTTCCTACGAAAATATAGCCCTCAAATGTCTCATCAGAACCCATAGCCCTAACATCTTGTTCATTTAGGAAAATGTGATCAAGGGTTCCAGAGCTAGTTTTATTGTTAATTCATGGCTCAAGGATTGGTCATTCGCCACATTAGATGTGCAGGGTCACTCTAGTGGCCTTCTTATGGGTTGGTGTCTTGAACTATGGGTGGTTGGATCCTCTATTTATAACTCAACCATCTTAGTCTACTTGGAGGCTAAAGAGTTGGACTCTATAATTATTGTACTTAATGTCTATGGTCCCTACTTAGATAGAGCATAATTCTGGGAAATATTGGCCTCTTTAGGTACAAAAAATTGTCTTCTCCCCACATTATAATGGAGAGGTAATTTATTGTGCATGGAATTTTGTTATTATCCACAACTGTTAATTTTTTTATAGGATTATAAAAGGAGTTGTCTTTAGCGCGATTTTTTGGACTTTCCGGTGCCAGAATCAAGCGGAAAATTTTGAGGTGAAATCTTGATTTATGTTATTTAAACTAGTTTTTTTATTGTGTATATGGATTCAACAACCTGAAAAACCTCTAGGGCACTTGGATTGTGCAGCAGTTACCCATCAAACTTGTGACTTCAATAATTTTCTCACAGATTTTAGAGAAATTAGACCAGAAAAATCCACTAGAAAAACTTCCAAAAAATCGCACTAAAAACAACTCAATTATAAAAATAAGATCCAAAACAATATAAAATGTGAAAACATCAACAATATATAAGTAAGTCCCAACATGCTTGTCACTTTCTCACTTTAACACTTCCAAACTTCTTCCCAATATGTACTTACATGTGGATCATATAAATGGACATCAAATTTAGCTTTTGAATATTATTATTTTCGAGAAAGTAAAAAAATATATTATAAGTTCCACCATTAATATTAAAATATTGTAGAGAATTTAATAAACTGTTTTTTATGTTTTCCCAAAATTTTGTATATAATAGAGTGTTAATATTGATACACAATAAAATTATTAAATTATAAATTTTATAACCTAGAATACGATTTCCATCATTTTACGTATTAAGATTGATACACAATAAAATTATTAATTTATAAATTTTATAAGCTAGAATACGATTTCCATCATTTTACTAATCTATATAGATTTTATGGGATAAAAAATTATTTTTCATCATTTTCCCCTAAAAAAATTATATTTAAATTATATATAATATAAAAAAAAATATTAGTATTTTTAAAAATATATTATAACCCACTCATTTATATAAATAATTATAATTTTTAATATATCTATATATATATATATATATAAATTTTAAAATTATTAGAGTGTTTATGGTTTTGGATTTGGGTTTGTGTTTTCAAGGTCTTTTTTTTGGGCTTTTTCACTGTGTTTTCGACTTGAGATTTGCTACTTTCCATAATACCCCAAGGGTCCTACGACTAGGGTTCAGTCTAATAGCTCACTCCCTGATGGCATGCTTCTTATCGTAGCCCTACCCCTGCCCACGACACGCAGTTTCCCCCTCCCTTTCCATGTCCACCCTTGATCTCAACATGGCGCTCTTGCATGTAGATTTGGTTGCCACATGTCCATGGAGGAGGAGCTTTTGGATTATTTAGCAAGCTCTTCGTGATCCCCCATTTTTCGATCATAGGATGAACACCCATCATGCTCCTCCCGTGAGCCCTCACACCCCACTTGTCCTGACATGATACTCCCCCTTGCTCCTAATCCCAATAACGCATTCTATATTCAATCCAGTGAGGTAGCATACACTTCAGTCCCGCAACCTACACAACCAGGAATTAACTCAACTCCTGCCTCCATTCATTCCAATTTCCCATTTTCGAGTTTACACTCCCCCCCTTTTATTAAATGGCATCGTCTCTCCTCCACTCTTGGCCCTGTTTCCTTCTTCAAACTTCCCATCTAGGCCCTCTTCCTTGTTGGTTCCTCCCCCCCATAAGCATTCCAAGTGCATCAATTCCATGAAGAACCCTAAATCAATGGTTTTCGATTGGGATGTTTCCCTTGAGGCCATAATAAGTTATTTGGGAAAAACCATGGTCGGAAAAGTCTATGAGAAAGACATCTTTGAGAAGTAGCTCAAATTTGGATCAACAACCATTGGAATGTGCTACACCTCTTTTTTTTCATCTTGTTGAGAGTTTGGTTAGCCTTCATCTTCTCCTCTAAGGTAGATGTCTCTAAAATAATGGTAATGTCATGGAGCTAGGGGAACTTTGGGATTTTTCTCAAGCCTTGAGCAATTGATTTCAAACCCCATAGAGAACCTTCTTTTATTCAAAAGGTCTAGGTTATCTTGCTTAGGCTCCCTCTTTGTTTCTAATCTAAAGATTTTCTCTAAGTGGATAGAGGAAAATTTGGAAGGTTTATCAGGATGGAACCTCTATTGGCTACCAAAGGTGGTGGTCGCTATCTATTGTTGTAGGTCAAGGTGGATTTCCACAAAGGGTTATCAGATGAGTTGGAGTTACATTTGGGGTCCTTTCACTAGAAAAAAATTATTGATTATTGGATAATACCCTTCCAATTCTATTGTTGTCATGAGACTGACCATCTCCAAGAACATTGAACCAAATTTGAGCCTCAAGAAAAGGCATTAAAAGGACTTGGAAAAAGAGAGGCGATTTTTGATTTTGCGAGTGCGTATGTAAAGGCTCCTTCCAAGGTCACACACTCAATGTAGTCTTAAGAAACAAACCTGTGTAGGGCATCACTCTCTCCTTTTCCTCTAGTATGTCCTCTCACCCCTCATCACCTATTTTTTATGACTATGTTTCATTTATTTATTTTTCTCTACCCCCCTTACCTTTTTTTTCCCTTCGTGACCCTTTGTCTACCCTCCCAATCTACTCCCTCATTCCCTCCTCCCTCCTCATAAACTATTCCCTCTCTTTCACTGCTCAAGCATCCTGATCCTTGTTATTCCCTACCCCTCGACTCAAAGAAAGTGTTAGTTTCATCACCTCCTTCCTCTCTCCTTCAAATGGCCCCCTTAGCTTGCATGTTTTATGGTCTCCACCCTAGACTGAAACCCAAGGAGGATATCTCTTCTCAAGGAAGTCTAGCTCATGACCACATCCTCATCAACCTGGTGGGTCGAAAATATCACCTTATGGAATAGAAAAAATTGGTCCTTGACATCATAAAAAGGAAACATTCTACCATTTCTAGGCTCCTAGACTGGGGTCATCCCTTTAGACCCCCAAATCATGATAATCCTCTCTTTTAATGTTAGAGGGTTGAGGGGAGCCTATGAAAATATAGCCCTCAAATGTCTCATCAGAACCCATAGCCTTAACATCTTTCTCACTTAGGAAAATATGATCAAGGGTTCCAGAGCTAGTTTTGTTGTTAATACATGGCTCAAGGATTGGTCATTCGCCACATTGGATGTGCAGGATCACTCTAGTGGCCTTCTTATGGGTTGGTGTCTTGAACTATGGGTGGTTGGATTATCTATTTATAACTCAACCATCTTAGTCTACTTGGAGGCTAAAGAGTTGGACTTTATAATTACTGTACTTAATGTCTATGGTCCCTACTTAGATAGAGCATAATTCTGGGAAATTGTGGTCTCTTTAGGTGCAATTTTGGACCTAAATCTAATTATTAGTGGGGATTTAAACCTCACCCTTTCCATTAGATAAATTTGGTGAATAAACCCTAGACTGGACCCACTCAATGGTTTTTTCTTTGGATTTTCTAAATAGTATCGACTTATGTACCCTAAGCCACTCAAGCTTTCTCTTACTTGGCATAATTTTCATTATGATGAAGAAGTGATCTGAAAATGCCTGGATCGATTCTTTGTTACAATAGACATCTAGTAACTTGTCTCAATTCCTAACTTAGTCTTGGGTCTCCTCAAGAGGCCTCTTAGATCACCAACCCATCATTCCTAGAATGGTTCGGGACATGAGCAAGCACATCCCTCGCTCAATTCAACCACTCTTGACTTTCTGAGGATGATTTCAAATCTCTGGTGGTCGATATTTAGGTCCATATTTATGATCCTAATCTTATTTATTACATGGGCCAATTCACAGATAACCTATCTAGGTTAAAGGAGTTTTCTAAACCCCGGTCTCTTCTTCTTCAATAAATTAGAAAGCTCTCTTCAAAGAGGTTGAACTCCAAATAAAATCCTTGTATGATGCCAATTCTAGGGGGTTTTCTCGACTAAGGACGTTTCCTCTTTACGAGCTTTGGAACAGGAAAGACAATCCTTCTTGGATTGTGAGGAGGCCTAATGAAGATTGAAAATTAGAGCTACATGGATTTAGGAGGGAGACAATAACACCAATTTTTTCATCGTTTCACCTCTTATAGAACAAAAAAAAAGGTTGTATGGGAAATCATAAAAGATGATGTCTCTCAAGCTCGCTCTTTTAAAGACACCACCAAGAAAGGTGTCAGACATTTTGAATCCTTATTCAAGATCCACCTAGTTGCCCTATTCAAGAAATTATAGAGATTGTTTCAAAATTTCTCTCTATATTCAATGAGGAAATGAACACATCACTAGAGGAGGAAGTTACAGAAAGTGAGCTCAAAGCAGTGATCTTCTACATGCAAAAAGGGAAGAGGCCCGACATTGATGGAATTCATGTTGACTTCTATATGGATTTCTATGATTTATTAAAAGAATATATCCTCAAGGTAGTTGTGGAGTCTCAACATGAAGGGAAGGTCTCAAGGGCTTTCAACATCACATTTCTTGCCCTTATTCCCGAGAAACATGATGGGGCCACTTTTGAGGATTTTTATCCCATCTCCTATTGCAATGTTGTATACAAAATCATTTCTAAGATCATTGCTTATTAGATTGGGCCTTTATTTAGTGATATAATATTTGACAAGAAATTTGGATTCCTAAATGGAAGGCAGATTCACGACATGGTAGTAGTAGCCCAAGAATCCATTCACGCCATAAAGACCCTTAACTTATCTATTATGATGTGTAAACTAGACTTATCTAAAGCATTTGACAGGGTAAGTTGGACCTCCCTTTGTCTGATGCTTACCATATTGGGAATGGGGGTTTGTAGATGGCATTTTGGTGTTCTTCGTTGGCTCCTCGAATGACCTTTCTCACTTGAAATCAATCATCAATATTTTATGTTCTACTACTAGACTTATGATAGATTATTCAAAATCATATCTTTTTTTCCACTCCCTATCTAATCAGGAATCTATCCTTGTTGATCACACTTTACCCTTTTTCCAATCATTCTTTGGAAAATGGTTTAAGTATTTGGATTTCTCCCTTTAACCCAATGATTATTGATGTACATATTAATTTGTTTTGGCTCTACAAAAATATTGAAAACAAAATTTCCTTTTGGGAGAATAGATCCCTTTCAAGAAGAGGTTTCTTAATTCTTCTAAAAGTAGCGATTGAAAGTATTCATGTCTTCTAGTGTCCCATCACATATGTCCCAAAAGGAATTCTCTCAAAGATCTGAAAAGTAAGCTTTCATTTCCTGTAGTCAGGGTATAGACAATCATGTGGTATACCATTGTCCAAATGGGAAAAGATCTCACTCCAAAAAAAGATCGGAGTATGGGGAGTAAAAAACAATTTTCTATTTAGTAAAGCCTAGTATCTTAAAATATATGGAAACTAATAGATAACGCCTCTCTCCAAGGAAATATCCTCAAAAAAATATATATATTCCTTCCCTATCCTTTGTGGATTGGTTCAAAAAACCTTGGAAACCCTCCAAACGATCTAACATGTGGAAAGCCTTGGTGTTGGCTTATCAACTCATTATATAATGGACATCCTGGTGCATAGGAAAGGGAAAATAGGTAAAAAAAATGGACTTTATCCTTGAGTGGGTTCTGCAAATATTTTCCACCTTTCTCCCCCTCTTGTTTAGAATCTTCATTGGGCTAGTGTTTTCTATTTGTCCAACATAATATCCTACACTCCCTAACCCTAGGGTTGGGTTGGTTCAAAATCCTCAATAACACTAGTTTAAATGGTCATATTGCTAAGGAATGGGACACCTACATTGATCTTCTAAGTTCATGCTTTATTAGAATCAAAGATGACATTAGGGATGAACTCATCTGGTAAAAAAAAACCCATATCTAGAGCATTCATGGCAAAACTTGGCTATGATTCTTTACTTGACTCTCCTTTTTCAGGGCAAAAATTATGGTGGTGGGTTCCTCTCTAGAAAACTCATTTTTCTCTGAAATGAAAAATTGCTTTTTGGTTAGCCCTAAATAATACATTTCTCACTTGGGATACCATTGTCAAAAGAGGTTGGGAAGGTTCCAATAGATGTGCTTTACGCAAATATTCCAATGAATCCATCCCATACCTCTTCATGTATTTCACCTATACAATGTAGGTTGTCACCAAGGTCTCTGCCGATCGTGGTTTCCCATATTTTTTGTCACAAGAGGATCTATCTTGTTGCTATAAATTTTGGCATGAAGACAACACAACCCCACATTTTACACCTTTCCCATGCATCTCTATCAACAACATCTAGTGGTCTAGAAATAGTTGCATTTTTAACTCAATCAACATTCATTTAGACCTTATAGTGGGTATGATTACAAATCTTTGTAGAGAATACATAATTGATTCTAAAGTGAAAAAAGCCAAAGTCCCTATGATGCCGCCTCTGGACAAAATTGTCGCCTAGGGTTTTTTTATGGAAGCCTCCCAAGGGCCTGCAACAAAATGTGGAGTTAGATTCATCCTTTACTTAACCTCATATCGCTTTTTACAGGTCAGATGTGCTTTGGGATATGGCATAAACAATCACATATAATTCATAGTGCTAAGGACTCTCATCTCCATTAGCTCCCTAAAAAAGGACTTCAAACTATTGTTGTTGGGAAACTCAAAAATGGTAATGGATTAGACCAACAATAAGATTATAGTTGAATTTTTTTATCTTTAGCCTATCCTATAGAAAAATCAAGAGGCCTTGACTACTTTTGAATGGATTTCCTTCCATCACCTCCTTAGAGAACTCAACATCAAAGCAAGTTCAATATCTAAAGAAGCTTTGGAAATACTAGTGGGATCCATGAACATTTCTGAAATTGTTGATGGGGAAGAGGTTGATCATATGGATTTTCACTTTTGAACTACAACTCTCATTTTCTTGTTTCTTCGCGATGGATGACTGTCTACTAAATTTTGTATTACCATGTAATGAAAAGCTTTTAATTTTGCTTCTTGTTATGTATTTTTTTTATTAGTATTGTTTCAATAGTAAGCCAAGTTTTGGAAGACAAGTGGGATATTTTTGCATAGAATGTGTTTTCTTGGAATATGTATATTTAAACTTCGAATATTTTTTTTTTTTTTTTTTTTAAATATTGTATATTCTTTTAATTTTATATTTTTTATAAAATAATTTGAAATTTAATATATACTAAATCATGGTGAATATATATATATATATATATATATATATATATGAAAAATTAAGTTTTAAGTCAATTTATGAATAAATATTGTTTATGTAGAAGAAGTTATTAGCTATCGAAGACTTTGTGCTAAATTAATAAAATATGTTTGATGTTTGTAGAAAATATTACTTTGCAAACTTTAAATGGAAAAGTCATATATATATATATATATATATATATATATATATATATATATATATATATATATATATATATATTATTTGATATTTTTTATAATTCTTTTTTAGTGATGGCAGAAGTAGAAGATTTATACTTTGCTCCAATGAAACAATAGAATTAACCTTCTCTTGGGGACTAGGACATTAACCATGCTAAAAAATATACCCTTCTTCAGGGACTAATACTTTTTCAAGAAAGACACATCTCTAGTCTCTTAACCACTATAGATTCACATCTCCTTATCCATAGCTTAATCAAGGAGGCTCTCCCAAAAGACTTAGACTTAAATGAAATCCTTAAAAAGATTTGAAGAATCCTAAAAAATGTTAAATTCTTATGAATTTCACAACACATTGAGACAACATATTTCTTTAGAAGATTCTTTTGATAAATTTGGCACATCATTAGCACAAGGAACATTAAGAATAAATGACAATCAAGTTTCAAAATCCCTTATATCGTCTTTGATAGGTCAATTTGCTATGGGTTGGGAGTGTCATGTTGCACCCAAATCGGGTTTGGGCCATGCAATGGCCTTTATCAACCAAGGAGACCTGTGGGGAATTGTCAAGCCTATAGCTTGGTTGCTATTGTTGGGAAATTGTGGGAAGTACTATGCAGTAATGGGTTTCAAAATTTCCTAGTTTCCATTGATGAGTGAGATTGTGACAATGATCAAATGATGTGAGATTTGGGAGGTACTTTGGTAATTCGACAACGAATGTAATGTCCCTTTCAAAATATTTGGCTAAAATAATGGTGATTTCGTTATAGAAAAATTATTCCAAAAAGTACATGTCGAAAACACCATAACTTTACAATAATTTATGCAGTAATATTTTTAATCTGCGATATAGCCTAGAAAATAAACAATATTGATACTACAACAAATTTATGAAAATTCCAAAACACGGTAAATAACCATAAATTCTGCAAGAAAAAAGCGAATACAAGTAAAATGCAACAAAACTCAGCATTATTATATTAACCAAAAATAGGAGTACATGGCAATATGAAATCGTTGAAAATAGTTGAGAATCTTGAACAACAGTTGCACACTAGATCCGGCCTCAAAATGTATTTGTTGCAACACAAGACCTGGCCCCTCAACATGAAACTGCAACCAATAAGAGATCCTGTGAATTCTGAGTGAATTCACCAAGGGGAGAGAAGGCTTCTTGCCCACTCTCACTACATCACCCGAGGGTTTCCATCCTGGGGCTACAATTGAAGTTGGGAACTCTTGGTTCTCCAAACATCTCCACAAGAAACAAATACTCAACTCACAGATGTCTCTAAATTGTTTCCTCCTCCTCTTTTATAGATCTCCATAGATAGATCCCCAAGCATCTAAAAGCATCTCATTTTATTATTTTATTATTATTCTAGAAGCTCCTCCTTTGAATTTATCTTAAGTGACCTTTTAATTTTATTTGATTTCACTTAAGTCACTTTTTGCCTTTTCTCTCCAATTATTTTTCCTTAATTAAATGACTAATTAAAACTATGTTTAATCAAGGAAAATGGTAAATCTCCCACCATACACTCTATAACCACTGGAAGTCACTTCTCAGCATCCCATCTTGTAGATCTTCTCATTCTAGTTCCAACGAGCTATTATACTAAGGTATTCCATCAAATATTTCACCTGGAATGCCACCTCAAGCTAAATTAATAGTCAGACCCAATAATAACCTTGTTTTCTAAAAGTTGTCAAAATGTACGGAAAGAAATGAAAGTTATGTGGATGATAGAATATGCCAACCAAATGCCATCATACCCCATAAAAACTCCTCAAAACTCCCTCAGAACCCATGATGACATAAACCTGCTCCCATAACCTGACCATCCCATGCCATGGAAATCCACCCTAACTATACTATAGAGGAAAATAAAAATGGGGACATGACAAATCCTCCCGCCCCAATATTTCTTGCCCTCAAGCAATCCATACTTTTCTATTGTAGAGGAATTTGCAGACTGATACCAGGATCCCATATGAACCACTAGACCACATCATGCCTCCATACAATCCAAACATGAATGGATATCTCAATACTCGGATCCCAAACAAACTGTTGACTCAATCTTCCATCCATGGATCCACCTGGATCTTAAAAACACCATAACTAATCATCCTCTTCCAATCCCCATGGCTTGAGTTGTGCTCTGTTTCCGATCATAGACATTGATCTACTAGTAGAATACCAACTCATCACCTCTCTCCAATCCAACCTCTGGCATAAGCTAAGTTCAACCCCACTCTATTGATGGTGGGCTAGTGCTACTGGAATACTGATGAACTATTGGTACACATCCCACTTCCCACTGAAACATGCAATAACCCTCTCACCTAAGGACTCCTACTAAATTGTGCCCCTGACTAAGAATAATACTCCATCAATAGGATACCAACTCATGATCTCCCGCCAATCTAAGGCATGGACACCAATGTAAGGAAAAAGTCTACTATGTTGATGTTGGTCCACGCTCAACTCATGTTGCTCTATCTGATCAATCGACAATATTCACTGAGAAAACCCTTCCTCTTTCCCTACAATGGGTACAAGTGGCCAAACTTTGTTGCATGCCCTGTCTAGGTACTCCTAGAGAGGGTTGCTCTAAAACTCCCAAGTGTACTCCTCTTGCTGCCTCGCTAGGACCCTCAGCCACCCCTAAACATTAGACAACTTTTCTGGTGACTCGGCACACACCCTTACAAGCTCCTCAATTTTTCTGTTCTGCTGAAAGATGGTGCCTCAGACTATCTGGATCTTTTGCTTCAATTCCATAAGATCTATCTTGAAATGATCAATCTTCTCATGACGACTACTAACTGAAAGTGCAAAAATTATGTTGGTTTCCTGTGCATATGTCTTCTCCTCATCAATGGCTAGTCCAAAATATGGTTGCTTATCCTCGTCTATCATGGGCTCAACATGAACCTCTAATTAGATTTCCACAGAAAGCTTATTATGCATATTGTGTATAATATCCTCCTCAGTTGACTCATGCTCCTTAATGTGCTCTCCATCATGAATCATCACTAGTGACTCATCACCTTGAATGTCTCCCATAGGATCCACTGATTGCTCATCATACACACCGGAATATAAATTTGTCTTGTCGTCAACAACTCCACGTGACTGGTCATACTCCCCATAGGCATCCTCGTATGACCCCATAGACTCATCCAAAGAAGAATCCTCATCCTGAAAGTTGAAAGGAGCCTCCTCCTGCTCTACCCCTGTCATCTCCTCGGCGTCACTCAAGAATGAATGGTCAGATCCCAAAGGTTCCTTACAAATGAAGCAAATTCCCTTCCTACTCATATCACTCTTGTTGCATGGTTAGTCACCAACAATCCTACACAACTCCTCCTGCATCAATCGTCTCTTGAACAAATCAATGTTCTACTTAACCAACCTTTCAGCTAGTTCATAAGAAGCAGGTGAAACCAACTATTCCTCCCTCCAAATGGCCAACAATCTAGACTGTAACTCCTTGCAAATGGCATCATGTCCTCCCATGCATGAAGACAAAATGTAATGCATGTGTGTTATGACTATGTTAGGATGATGTTTCCTAATGTTGAAGAAGCATTGGAACATCTACAAGATCAATTCGTCACACTCCAGCTTAAACATGAGGTCATAATATATAACCAAGGTCATGACTTCTAGAATTTCAAGCTTCTTCCCAAAGGTAGTACCCTCATTGTTATCCAAATCCTAAAAAGTATCCACTATCAATTTGAAGACTCTCCTCATTATATCATCACTGTAAGGAGGTATAGGTGCGATCAACATCATGATACTACTGAGACAAGAAGCAACTGGAAGTTTGACCCCTACACAAGGATGCTCCAAAAACTTGTGTTGTATGAGAGCAAGCATAGCTGGTTTTAGAGCCCAAATCAAGCTTTTTCCATCTGACTAATGCACCTTGGAGAGGAGTGAAGCAAGTTATTCTAGTTTGAGAAAGGCTTTTGTTGTAACCCTCATACATCTTCAATTTGTTCCAAGTGCATAAATTTTGGGCCCCAATTCATGTTCTTTTTGTGGTTGCTCTTGTTGTAGCAAAGTAAGTATCCCCTTAGAAAGGGATCTGTTGATTTTTGCTGCTAATTTATAAAGGAAAATTATGAAGGTTTGATCCATGTTTTAGCTGAAGAATGAAAAGTACATCAAGCTATTTATGCATAACAACAAAAGTACATAATAGTAGTTGACTCAATACAAAGGCCTATCACTTCAAGAAATACTTAACAATTAGATAGAGGTCCAAATATGAACACCTCATGTAGATTCACCATACTCTCTCACTAACTTAGCAAATATTAAAAACTTTCTTTGAGAAATTTTAACAAACAATAAACAAGTAGTATTTTTTCAAACACTTTGTAGATAAAGTGGAAACACTTGCAACATAAATAAGTATGAGAGGAAAATGCTTGAGAGATTATAATGGTAAAATGAATTTGATACCACACTACATGCATGCAAAACCCAGGTGAAATGAAGTAGACCCAAGTGCTAGAAATGGCCCAAACAAGTAGCATGCACTGCCTAGAAAATATTGTTGTTGCTACTGATGAAGAACCAATGTTTATGCCCTCAAAACTACTCAAAAATTTATGAAAAATTACCCTGAAGCTTCTCACATCATAACCATACAAACCCATAAATGGTTTGTCTTAACTCCAAGCCAAGATCAATCCCATCAAGTGGTGTGAATTACCCAGTTTATTAATAAAACACATTATTGAATGAATGTTGATTTCCAGCCTTAATGTTGCATGGAAAATTTTGAAATTTTAACCACATACTCCTCTTAGAAACCCAGGAAAACCCAGAAAAATCTTGAGAAAATTCCATTTGGCATGAAAAGTCCGAATTAGTGCAAATTCCCCTATATGCCTCTATGCACTGGTCCAAATAAGATATATTTGTACCACACTGATCCACTATTCAGTCCTACAAAACCTCTGGCAAATAAACTAGACTTTGACAAATAATTTGGGTTGTAAAAAATAAACTCAACCCAACAAATAAACTCGACCTCAATAAACAAATTTGGATCTGAAAAATAATTACTATAACTAGAACAATAATAAGGCCCCAACAAATAAAAAAAAAATAGAAAATGTCTAGAAGTAATTTTGCTGAAATTTTGATAAATTCTAGCAAAAATTAGACAGTCGATGGATTGCAATTGAAAAAATGCCACAACATGAAACCTGACCAGATTTAATAATAATACTGAGGAAGAATCTCTTCACCAATAAATTCAACTGTTGCAAAATAATCCTAAAAAGAGAAACTCAATCTGACAAGAGAAATTTGACACGAAAATATAATTTTGGCCCATCAAATTAATCTCAGTACAGAAAGATAAATTCGTCCCAGCAAAATAATGTTTGCCGAACAAAATAGTCTTGGCCCAGCAAGATAATTTTAGTGCAGTAAAATATTTTTTTCCTAGAAAGATCATTAATTTCGGTCATGCAAACCAATTACTCCATCTAATATGTCCTCTTCGACACTTTGAGAAATCACCTGCAACAATTATTCTCTAACAAATAGATTAAGAGATTTAACCAAGAACCTGGATCCTTTATTCTTTAGCAACAATACAACAACTTTGATTTTGACCCACAACCAACCAAAATCATGCTCTGATACCACTGTAATATCCCTTTCAAAATATTTGGCTAAATAATGGTGATTTCGTTATAGAAATATTATTCCAGAAAGTACTTGCGGAAAACACCATATATCTATAGTAACTTATGCCATCAATATTTTTAATCTGCGATATAGCCCAGAAAATACACAATACTGATACTACAACAAATTTTTAAAAATTTTGCAACACGGTAAATAACCAAAAATGTCGCAAGAAAAAAATAAACACAAGGAAATGCAACAAATCTCAGTTTTATTATATTAACCAAAAATAGGAGTACAAGGCAATATGAAATAGTTGGAAATAATTGAGAATCTCGAACATATGCTTCAAACTAGATCTGGCCTCAAAATGTGTCTACTACAACATTGGATCTGACCTTGCAAATGAAGCTGCAACCAATAAGAGCTCCTATGAATTCTAAATGAATTCACCAAGGGGAGAGAAGGGTTCTCGCCCACTCTCACTACATCACCTGAGGGTTTCCATCTTGGAATTAAAACTAATGCTGGGAACTCTTGGTTCTCCAAGCCTCTCCACAAGAAACAAATGCTCAACTCCCAGATGTCTCCAAGTGGTTTCCTCCTCCTCCTCTTTTATAGATCTCCATAGATAGATCCCCAAGCCTCTAGAAGCATCTCATTTTATTATTTATTATTTTATTATTATTCTAGAAGCTCCTCCATTGACTTTATCTTAAGTGACCTTTTTATTTAATTTTATTTCACTTAAGCCACTTTTGGCATTTTCCCTCCAATTAATTTTCCTTAATTAGATGACTAATTAAAACCATTTTTAATCAAGGAAAATGGTAAATATCCCACCATACTTTCTCTAACCACTGGAAGTCACTTCTCAACGTCCCAACTTATAGATCTTCTCATTCCAGTTCCAACGAGCTATTATACTAAGGTATTCCATCAAATGTTTCTCCCGAAATGCCACCTCAAGCTAAATTAATTAGTCAGACCCAATAATAACCTTGTTTCCTGAAAGTTGTCGGAATGCAACGAAACGAAAGGAAATTTGCATGGATGATAGAATATGCCAAGCTAATGCCATTGAAACCCCACAAAAACTCCTAAAAACTTCCCCGGAATCCATGTTAACATAAACTTGCTCCTATGACATGGTCATCCCGCGCCTTGGAAATCCACCCTGGTTGTACTATAGAGGAAAATAAAAATGGGGACATGACAATGAAAATGGAATAATGAGCTCAGTGTGGGTAGACTTCTCTTGTGTGAAGACAATATTGGTGATGAAATTTGTATAACAGATATGGTGTGGGTAGACTTCTCTTGTGCGAAGACAATATTGGTGATGAAATTTGTATAACATATATGATGTTGGATGAATAACAAGAGTGCACTTGTAATCATGTAAATAAGCAGAAAGCTAGGTGCAAAAAACTTAAACCTTGAAGGGCAAAGAAAATATTTTCATTGTATAGCCTTGAAGATTGGAATTTGCTTGGAAGGTGGCGAGGAGAGGGCAATTTTGGATTTTTATCATTAGAAACACCTTGCATTAGCTTGGCTTCTATTTTGGCTATGTCAAGCACTTGGGTAAATTTGATCTTTGAAGGGTCTATTAAGGTCTTTGGTACTAGAGATGTTATTGAGAGTGTTGGTGGTTACATTTGGATTTTATTTTTTTTATCTATCAAGAGTTGGAGAAGCTTGGGGAAATGGCATCCTTTATCCATCAAATTTGATTGCTCCCTGCAATGTTCTAAGGAACATTCTTGATGGAACATAAAAATGGGATGATTGGGAATTTGATGGATTGGTTCAATTCCCAAGTGTTGTGGGTTGATCCAGGTGGATATTGGTGGCCACCCGCCAAGTCCACTTGGACCCCCACCATTGTTTCTTTCAGCGTTTCAGTTTCCTTAATTGTAGCACAGTTTACTATGTTTAGCAGTTTTTCAGGTCCTGAACTTCCGGAGCCATTTTGATGCCTTAAACAATGTTTTTTGGGGAAACTGGGAGCAACATGTGTCCATGGACTGATGTTTCTCTTCCCAAAGTTGTAGTTCTCGAACAGATCTTTCTAATGAGATATTGTGCGCGTCAAACGCGGTTCGTATGCCAAAGTTACGACCCCGGGAAGTTGATGTACCAATTTACCCAAACGGGGCCCACAATTTGGTGGTTCATCTTCTAGGGTTAGATTTTTGGATGTTTAGGGTTTTCCATTGTTTCTCAACAATAAATAGGCCTTCGAGCCTCATTGTAACACAGTTCAGAGGCATGTAGCCGCCACATCTCTTCTCAGAGATAAGCTACCATCACCCTAGCTGTTTATTTCCATCTTCTGTTTGTAAGAATATCTCAGTATTTTACATTAATGAAATGAAGTGTTATTTCCACAGCGTCTTTGTGTTTATGGTTATATTTGTAATTTGTTGCATTCCTGTTTAAATCTGAATCAATGGTATCAGAGCGATCTGATTTTTCTCTGTTTTTCTTTGCATGTCCCCAATGAGGTCGGGATATAAGGAGTTAGGGCTTGAACTATTCGAACCTTTGCAAGAACAACCTTGCAAATCTCGATGGCCTCCCATGGCAGATGAAAATAAAGACGAGGGGGCAGGATATCCTATCAAAATCTTGCTCGAAGAAGCCCTCGAGCGACAAAGGAATGCGATGATGGACAACTTTGCCTAGATCCTTCAGCGGCTACCCAGGGGCGACACATCGGCTTCCAACAGCTACTCTGGAAATGCCTCATTGTTTAAGGTACAAGTTAATTTTGAAATCCCCATATTCGAGGGTTAGATAGACGCAAATGTCGTCAATAAATGGTTAAATCTACTAGAGGGTTATTTTTCTGTTCATGATTTTTCCAGTCGAGAAAAGATTATTTTCGCTCTTCTCAAAGCAGCCCCCCACGTCAAGGACTCGTGGGAAACCTACTTCGAACAAAAGGATGAAAGTACCAGCTCACCATTTTCAACCGCACCCACCTAGAATTCATTTCGGGATGCCATTAAGGAGTAGTACTACCCGGTCAGAAGCCATGAGGATCAATACATAAATAGGACCACACTGCGGCGGGGAAGGGACCAAGACATGCCAAAGTTTACCAATATTTTCCATAACCTTCGCACAAAGTTGAGTATCAAGGATTTGGAGCAGCATTTGGTACTCAAGTACCATGGCTGCCTGCACAAGTACATCCAGGAAGAAATAGAATTCCTGAACATCTCCTCGCTCGGCATGGCATACCAATATGTCGTCAAGGTTGAGCAAAAGTTTAAACAGAAGAAGCGAGACTTTGGATCTACAAATCCAAAGCAAGGGAAAACTTCCCCCAAACCACAAAACAAAGGACAAAGCCAAGGCGGGGCGGCCCAAGATAACCCACCAAAGCTGTAAGCAAAGAACAGCGCCGCGAAGCCGAAAAAGGACACGGGAAAATGGTGTGAGTTCCATAAGAGCTCCACTCACAACACAAGTGAGTGTCGGGCCAAGCAGTCATTGGTGGCTAAGCTAAAGGTTTCAGAATTAGATGCATGTTCCGACTCTGAGTCAGAAGCCAACAAGGGGAATGACAAAGGGAAGCAGATTATCAATGCGAAGCCCAATGCCACCGTTTCCAACACGAAGATCCAGAAGGAGGAACCCAAAGATCCAACGGAGGAGGAGCATCTTTTCCACTCCCATATGTGGGTAAAGGGATCCCCGCTACAGTTCATTGTCGGCAGCGGGAGCAAAAATAACCTCATTTCGGTAGAGGTCGTGAAGCGGCTAGGCTTACCGACCATAACACATCCACAACTGTACACCATCGGGTGGCTTCACCAAGGACAGGATCTTCGCATGAGCCAGCAGTGTCGCCTTCCATACAACATCAAGCCCTTCACAAATGAGGTATTGTGTGACATTGCTCCCCTTGAAGTTTGTGATGTCTTATTAGGACAACCATACTTGTGGAAGCGACATGTTGTGTATGAATCAAGGCCTCGTGCTGTTATTATTACTTTGGCAAATAAGTTGTACAGGATACCGGAGGTAGCATCGGCTACCGCCATCTCGTTGGTTACTGCAAAACAATACAGTAAGCTCATTTCCAAAACCGGGAAATTTGTATTCCTGATGATATGCCCTCAAGGAAAGAAGAAGATGGTGGCCACAACCTCCAAACAGGGCCCCTCCGCACGACAACTATAGATGGACAAGGTCATGGAGGAGTATGAGGACATCTTCACCTCCCTTGTCAGGGTTCCTCTACATTGTCAGGTCAATCACTCCATCGATCTAACCCCAAGTGCGTCACTGCCCAATGGACCAATCTATTGGCGCTCCATTCTGGAGAACGATGAAATCAAGAGGCAGATTCAGGAGCTGTTGCAGAAAGGTCACATCCATCCAAGTTCATCGCCCTGTGGGAGCCCAATCGTGTTGGTACATAATAAGGATGGGACTTGGAGACTCCGTATTGACTATCGAGCACTGAACAAGATAACTATCCGTAATAGGTACCCGATCCCATGGATCGATGACCTCCTGTACCAACTGAAGGGGGCAAAATATTTCAGCAAGATCGATTTGAAGTCAGGATATCACCAGGTACCAATCAAACCCTCCGATGTGTGGAAGACTGCCTTCAAAGCCAAGGAGGGCCTTTTCGAATGGTTGGTTATGCCTTTCGGATTGACGAATGCTCCTACAACCTTCATGAGGCTAATGGATGACATCTTGCAGCCATGCACCAACTCATTTGTAGTGGTATACTTGGATGACATACTGATCTTCAGTCAGAGTTGGGAAGAGCACCTCCACCACATCCGACAGGTTCTCCAAACACTGCAGCAACACAAGTTATGTGCCAATTTGGAGAAATGCACTTTTGGCATGACCCAGGTTCAGTATCTGGGATACATTATTGATGAAAAAGGGGTCCATGTGGATCCAGCCAAGATCTAAGTCATTCGGGATTGGCCCTCTCCAACCACTCTGACAGAGCTCCGCAGCTTTCTAGGTATTGCCAACTTCTACCACAAGTTTATGTTGGGATTTTCTCATATCACTTGGCCCTTGAGTCAAGTCACCAAGGGAGGAGCGAAGGCAAAACTCTTTTGGTCTAAAAATCAACAGAAGGCATTCATAGAGTTGAAAGATTGTCTCTGCTCGGCACTAGTGCTCGCATTACAGGACTTGCAACAACCATTTGAGGTCGAGACAGATGCCTCTAACTATGCTGTTGGGGCAGTCCTTACTCAACACGGGCATCCAATGGCATATCACAGTGAGACACTTTCAGACACAGTCCGAAAGTATCTGACTTATGACAAAGAGATGTATTCCATTGTGTAGGCCTACCGACAATGGAAGCATTATATTTTGGGGAAGGAAATGGTCATCCACACAGACCACCGACCCCTCTAGTTCATACAAACCCAAGGGAAATTGCAGAATGATCGCCATCAGAAGTGGTCCACATACCTGTAACAGTTCCATTTGAATATCAAGTATAAGAAGGGAAGCACCAATAATGTTGCAGATTGCCTCAGTCGACCACCGATCATGGCATTAACCATCATGCTCAACTCTTGTGGGCACGAGACTTCTGATTGGCCACTTCTCTATAAAAGTGACCCAGAATTCGGCCACACATACCAGACACTCTTAGAGGGTTAGCATGTTCCATATTTTCACCTCCAGGATGCCCTGTTATGCCACTTGGGTCACCTTTGTGTTCCTTCAAGCGAGCGTGCCAAGATGATTTGGGAAGCACACTACAGTCGGGCTGCTGGGCATTTCGGGGTTGAGAAAACAGTGGCACTACTACAAAAGTATTTCTATTGGCCGAATCTTCGACAGGATGTCAGGAAGTACATTAGATCTTGCACTACTTGCGCCATTGCCAAACCGACCATCAAGAAGCAAGGCCTCTATACCCCGCTTCCTACCCTTAGTCGACCTTGGGAATCCATATCCATGGATTACATGTCAGGCTTTCCTTCCACTAAGCATGGAAACGATTGTGTTTTTGTGGTCATCGATAGGTTCTCGAAGATGGCCATTATGGCGGCCTGCAAGAAGAATATCACAGTAGAAGCCACTGCTAAACTCTTCTTTGAACGAGTGTGGGTAAACTTTGGGATCCCACAGTCTATCATCTTAGATCGGGATAGTAGGTTCCTCAGTACATTTTGGCCCAGTCTCTTGTCGATGCTGGACAGCAAACTCACTAAGTCCACAACCTTCCATCCTCAAACTGATGGCCAGACAGAGGTTGTCAACAGATGATCGTACACATCCTGCGCATGTACAACTCAAAGCATCCATGAACATGGGACGAGAGCCTCCCCTATGTTCAGCACAGCTACAACCGAGCTCTCCATAGCTTAACTGGCCACAACCCTTTTAAGGTGGGCTTGGGATTCCAACCATTATGTCCCATTGATGTGGCCATGCCATTTGCAGTTACTCGTGCAGATTCAGCTCATGTCCAATCCGAAACAGATAAGGCAAACAGCTTCATTGAGCACATCCAACGTATTCGCCAGCAGGTCCATGACATTCTGGAGAAATCAAATGCCAAGTACAGGCAGCGACATGATCAATATCGGGTGCCACACAAGTTTCAAGTGGGCGACAAAGTATGGTTACATTTGCAAAAGGAACGCCTTACCAGAGCTTATCGAAAACTTAGACGACTATGATATGATCCTTACACCATTACTGAGGCTGTGGGAGACAATGCATTTAAGCTCAGCATTCCCCCATTCCTTGGCCTGCACCTAGTGTTCAATGTGGACCGCCTTCGGCCATACTTTCCACCATTACTAACACATCCGACATTGCAGAACAACTCACACCCACAGAGTTAAATCCAGATTGCATGGAACAAGTTGCTACTGATCGAATCATGGACACACAGATCAAGCACACTCACTAGCAGAATATCCAACTGTATCGAGTTGTCAAAGCAGGCCAACTCCTTCACCAGGGCAAGTGGCTCACCAGTGACCAAGTTCAGCAGAAGTTTCCTCATCTCATGGAGGAACTCAATGCAATAGGAACCATTGCTTCCTAAGGGGGGAGGAGTGAACCAGGTGGATATTGGTGGCCACCCGCCAAGTCCACTTGGACCCCCACCATTGTTTCTTTCAACTTTTTAGTTTCCTTAATTGTAGCACAATTTACTATTTTTAGCAGTTTTTCGGGTCCTGAACTTCCGGAGCTGTTTTGAGGCCCTAAACGACGTTTTTTGGGAAAACTAGGACAAAGTGGGTTTATGGATTGATGTTTCTCTTCCCAAAGTTGTAGTTCTCGGATAGATCTTTCTAACCAAATATTGTGCGCATCAAATGGAGATCGTATGCTAAAGTTACGACCCCGGGATGTTGATGTACCAATTTACCCAAACGGGGCCCACAATTTGACGTTGCATCTTCTACGGTTAGGTTTTTGGATGTTTAGGGTTTTCCATTGTTTCTCAACAATAAATAGGCCTTCGAGCCTCATTGTAATATGTAGCCGCCACATCTCTTCTCAGAAATAAGCTACCATCGCCCTAGCTGTTTATTTCCATCTTCTGTTTGTAAGCATATCTCAATATTTTACATTAATGAAATGAAGTGTTATTTCCGCTGCATCTTTGTCTTTATGGTTATCTCTGTAATTTGGTGTGTTCCTATTTAAATCCGGATCAGGGGTGGAAGTGAATCAATGGAAGAGTGTAATTACACTCCAAGAGGACTTAGAGCTCGCGTAGTGCTCATGTTTTCCACGCTCCCTAAAGGTAAATTCATGAAATTCTTCTCCTGCAATGAGTGTCTATCTATTCTTTATGAATTCTCTTACCTTCCCCTAGGGAACATGGTGCAATGGGATTTGTATTTGGTTTCAAATTTCGATAAATTGTCTCAAGAAACATAGAGCTATCAAGTTGAGGCAGTTGATAATTCAGCTGGTAATAAATAAAATTAGTCTTGGGAAATAGAAAATTTCTGTTGGGCTAAAGAAGAATTTAAAAATATTTGTTTGTTAAGGCTCAACTCTCCTATTTTACTTTCAATTGGGATCGAGAGAGATTCAAGGCAGTAATTATGGCCCCTCTCATGGAGGAGATAAGACAATTAATAGATCAAGTTTCACTTCTTGAGGAACATGTTTTAAATGTGCAAATGCAGATGAATCAAACTATAGCTAGTGTGACCTTTTGTATGGACACGTTAATTAAACAAAAAAACCACCCTGTAGATGAGGTGTCCAGTCTCTATTAGCAAGTAGAAGAATTGTAGCTATTAATCAACATAACATGTACGAAACACTCCAACGACTCTAGTGCAAAAGAGCTTCCTTACCTAAATGATGCTCCTCCTCTATAGTTTGGAAGCACATTTTTAGGGAATGATCCTACCCATTTAAATTAACAAGTTGTGCAAGTTGTTTTTAAATTATGTTTGATTTTATGGCATATTATCCTTATTGGCATAATAATCTAGATACACTAGACATTAGAAATTTTAAAGAAGTAAATAGTAATATATACACTAGACATTAGAAATTTTAAAGAAGTAAATAGTAATATTCTCATAAACCTATCGAATTGACCCTTGATTAATGTACATGTTGGGCTCATCACTCAAATTTTTAGTAATACAAAGTTCTCGTTCTGGTTTAAGGAAAAATAAATCTTTTATAAAAAAATTAAACTTACATAATTTATATTAAAAAATTAAAATATTTGTTATGAGTTTAATATTATTTATCAAAATTGAAATACAATGGAAAGAATATTGGTTATAAATTTAATTGGTAAATTTTTTATTTTTTTTCTTTATACAGTTTGCTTATTTAAAAAGTATAAAAACAAAAACAAAAAAATTTACTAATCAATTTAATTTAATAACATCAATTACTAAATATAAATAATATTAATATTTTTTTAACTTCTTATTTATAATCCTGAAATAAATAATTCTTATTATAAATTAAATTAAATTTCATTATATCCACTGATAAAAATAAATAATAAATAGGCTACCCAAATTCCTACTAACAATTCACCCTGTATCTCAAAAACAAGGAATATTTGACTCATTTTCCATTGGATAAAGCTGGCTGTAGCAAATTAATTTTGTCAAATGCATATTAAGATTTCAAAAAAGACCTGTTTGCCATTTAATAAATTAATGTAATTAATTAATTAATTTACTAAACCCTAATATATATTAAGATTTCAAAAGAGACCTGTTTGCCATTTAATACATTAATGTAATTAATTAATTTTACTAAACCCTAATATATAAATTGATGAATAACATCTCCACGTTGTGTGATAACTAACGCAAGTCAACGTAATTCCTAGTCACATGTCATGCTACCTCTGGGACAACCAAAGAATATAACATAAGAAGGTGCACAGTATTAAATACAAATTTAATCAATACAAGTTTTGTCTGTCACTTTATTTCACACCAGCTCTCTACTATGATCAATTTAATAAAACAATGATAATTCCGTACAGAATGGTAATGGACCATTAAGCATTAAAGATATTAAATTACTCCTCCCTCCAATAAAGATTTGTATTTCCAATAATAATCTAGGGTTTGTTTTGTTTTTTTTGGTTTCTTTGTCTTTCTATGCGGTGGCCGAAGTGATTGATTTTTAAAATTACAGATTCTGGGAAATACTTTGCTTCATTCATACCCTACCTTCTTTTCAAAATTGGTAGTGTGTTTTCTAGGTTCGGTAGCTATTGTTCAATTTAGGGGATAAATAGTAGATGTTTTTAATATGATAATATTTTTCAGAAGCAATGGAGTTGTGAGGATTTGTGAATTATAAGTGGTATTTAGTTATAGCTTTTTGTTTGTATAAATTTTGTAACATTAATTTATGTGGTATAGATTAGTTGATTTGTGTGAGTATTAATTTTTACTAAATTTAAGATTGTGAATTATAAATAATATTTTAGTGTAAATTTGTATTTATATAAATTTTGTAAAATTTATTTATGAAATATAGATTAATTGATTTTTGTGAGTATTACTCTTTACTAGATCTAAGATTCATACCATTCTTGTCATAACATTTTACTAATAAATCATAACATCTCACTAGTAAACATATTTATAAAAATGAAAAAAAAAACCAAACTATGTCAAATTGATAATAATTTGAAATTTTAATATAACAACTCCGAGAGATTTGGCTCGATGAAGATTCTTCTAAAGAATGAAATGAATCGATCTCATTTCACACAATAGCATGTAATCAATATTAATGAAAAGTTTTTAAGATATTTTTTTTTATATAAAATTTTTTTAATCAATAATTATATTTATTGGATGGTATATATAAAATGAAAAATAAACATGTTACCCAATTATTTTAGTAATACACTTCAAGTTAAAGGTTACACAATACAAAATAGTCAATCTCTAGTTAATCTAGTGGGGAATCAAATTAGAGATTGAGCTGCAAAATTTTAAGATTGTAGAGATTGTTTCTAACTAAGGCATCTGAAAGACTCAAAGTGCAACCCTGAGGCATCATGAGAGCAAGCTATGTCATAATACGACTATGATCCTACTAAACTTGATGGCTATCATTAATAAAATTCCCTAGCATATGGCCAGAGTGGCGGTGCAAGGGGGAAGAGGAGCCTAGTAGGAGTGATCCAGTTCTAAAGCACTTGACCACAAACATTTGCATGGACTTGCTCGAAGCACTTAATTCCAGACATTTGTTTGAAGTGCTTGACCTCATGAACGACAAGGATTTTATGTGAATAATCGACGACCAAATTAGAGTGTTAACCCTAGCCCCCCATGATGTCGGCAACGAGGTTCACACACGCGGATCCACCGCAACAGTCCACCATGTGTGATAAACGACTATGATTTGATGTGGGAGATTAATGAAAAACCAGGAAGGGGGGGAGGGGTCGTGATGTCATTTGGGATGGGGGGTCCATATTTGTGGTTTTACTCTTCTCTGGAACTATGATTTTTGTGGCCGAATTTGCTACCATTTGCAATGTTGATTTGTGGACATTTTCATCGATGGCAGATCCATGGAAAACATTTCCATTGTCGGCATTGTCACTAATGGAAGCATTACAGTAGATTGACGGAGAGTTATTAACATCGGTAGGTGAGTTGATGTTGCGAATTTCCTCGAGGTCGTGAGGCGAGAGGTCTTTAGTTGCATGGTTTTGGCATAGAGTCCAGAGAGAGTTTGGGATATTATGGTCCTAATCGTTGTTCATACTCGGGTCCTAAAGAGTGGGTCCATAGTTAGACAAAGGATTGGCTAGCTTGTTGGCATCTCGACAGACATGAGAGAGAATAGAGGCTGGAATCCAAGTCAGAAGATGTGTTATATGAGAAGCATGAGATTCTAGTCTCCAACGACTAATTAATTTAGAAGGATCAGATCCACATTGAATTTTGTGAAAATTGTTGATTATAATTTGTTAATCTCCGGTAATTGTGATTTTATGAAAACCTTGATTGATGGAAATTTGAAGACCTTGTTCGAGCGCCAATATTTTTTCCTCATTGTTGGTAGTATGGCCATTGTATCCAATATATATGTGTATAATTTGGCAATTGTATCACGAAATATGCCCCCATAACTAGCAGATCCAGGATTTCCTTTTAAGGCCCTGTTAAAATTGAGTTCGATGAAATGTGGAGGGAGAGGGGAACGAGAGGTGGGGCTGGAAGTAGAATGGAGGGGCAGTGCTACAGAGCACAGGGAAATATGGGAGGACAATCCAAGGGAGGAAAGAATTATTTGTTTGGTTGGGTTGCAATCTTAGTATTTTCCATTCCAGGATAGAGAGAGGATGGATTATCTCAGGTTACTAAGAGTGAAATTCCATAGTTCACTAAGGGGGGAGAATGTATTTCAAAAGATTTTTCAATTCCTTTCTTTCCAGGTGTTCCACAAGAGGAAGCCAGGTAGCGAGGTCTAGGATTTGTTGATGATGGGGTTAGTAAAAGGAGAGGTTCTCCAAGAGAGGAAAGTGGAGGTGATGCTGGTGGGTTTCCAGTCTGATTGGCTAAAAAGAATTGCAATATTATACCATAGAGAGGTAGTATAGGTGCAAGTGAGGAAGTAATAATTCCTAGATTTAGAGTTGGAGAGACAAAGGAAGAAAATGGAGGGTCCAAGATATCTCCTTTGTTGAAGCTAATCATAGGTGAGGGTTTTGTTCCAAAAAAGGAGCCATAAAAAGAGAGAGATTTTGGGCCAATACCTAAGTTGCCATAGTTTTTTTCCAGATTCGATAGTCTTTAGTGATGGTGCGAGGGGAAAGGAGGCTTCAAGCTTATTTGAGATTGAAAATTCCTTGTGGTCGATGTCCCCAGTGGAGGATGCCAACTCCTTGAATTGGTTTTTTCCGATTTATGCCAAGTGTTTGTTGTAATTTTTCTATGGAATGTTATCAATATTCATCTTTATTCCAATCAATCCAAGTGTGCCATTGAGAGAGGTGGGGGGAGGAGTATCTCCAATATTGAACAACAAAATTGAGGTCTTGAGATTGAAGAGAATTTTGAATGGATTTTAATTGACTTTGTTGAGATAACTTGGGCCATTGATGCTAAGGGTCTTCCCAAAATAGAGCACTCTGACCATTTTTAGGACATATTTAAGAAGAGTAAAGTGGATTGCTATATTCAGGAGACTTAAGTTCTAGTTGGAGAGAGGGAATTTAAATTTTTTCGCAATATTTTCCCAGATAGTTTGCCGTAGGGGGTTGCTAGTAGGGGGGACCTACGTATTTAGTTAGAAGAGAGCTTTATTGAAATGCAAGTAATCTCAAAATGTGAGTTTGGATAGGCAGAGGGGTGTTGATAAAAAATATTTGAAATTTGACAAGGTTATAGAGGTACTAGAGGCATTTGAGAATGTTTTGAGGATGCGTTTGAAGGAAGTGACTTCCTTAGCTGAGGGGATGCCCATAAGCAAAGTATCATCTACAAATTGTCGGAAAGAGGAGGAGTGATTAGAAGATCCTAGAGGGAGACCTTTCAAATTACCTTTGTGAAGCGAAATTGAGATTTTGCGCCATAGACCTTTGGCCATCAAGAGAAATATATAGTGGGAGGGGGGATCTACCTATCTAATATCTCTAGGTGGGATGAAGGAGGGAAGGGATAGTCATTGACAAGAATGGAGAAAAAAGTTTGGGTGATAAGAGCCATAATCTAATGAACCCATCTTTCTTCAAACCCAAATGTAGTGAGAGTGTGGAAAATGAATTTCCAACTGAGTTTATTAAAGGCTTTGGACATATCTAGCTTGATTAGCATGTTTGGGGTTTTGTTGGATTTGAGGGGGTGTGTGTGCTTTTGAGATACTATTATGATGTCCATGATTTCTCAACCCTCCATGTAAATTGTATGCTTAGGAGATATAAGCAGAGGAAGGATGGGTTTGAGTCTACTAGCAATGACCTTAAAGATGATTTTGTAGATGAAATTGTAGAGATCTATGGGGTGATACTATGAAGGGGAGTCGAAACCCATGGATTTGCAGATGACATAAATGAAGGTTGCATCAAAGGCATTGAGAATAGAGGAGGAGTGCCTGGAGTCTTCTACTATTTTCCATATTTCCATGTTTAGGATCAACCAACAAACCTAATATAAATAAACTATATACATGTCAGGACCAAGGGATTTTCCTTTGGGCACATCCATAACTTCTATCTCTACCTCTTGCACCATTATTTCTTTGAGTAAGAGATCATTCTGCTCTCTTGTGACGATACTGGGTATGTTGCTAATGATTTTCCTGTTGGTTGGCCTTCTATATTGGATAGACTCAGTTAGGAGAGTTTGAAAATGGTTCAATAGATCCTTAGTGACGTCTTCATGACTTTCAACTTTACAATTTTAAGTAATTTAGATACTTTTGATCTTGTTGGTTTGTCGACGATTGATCATAAATTTGTGGAAAAAACAAGTTTTTCCTCCCCTTGTTTTAGCTAATGTATTCTTGATTTTTGCTTCCATAGTATTTATTCTTGCTTAAGATGTTCTTCTAGTTTGAGAGAGGTAGTTATATCCCTTTTATTAATCTCTTTTGTTCAACCTTTTGTGATTATTGTTTGTTGTATATCAGTCATCTATGTTTCCAAAAGGGTTCTGGATTTGTGTATGTTTCCAAAGTTATATGTATTCCATTATCTTATTTTGTCCTTGAGGAATTTGAGTTATTGTTGAAAGTGAAACATGGTTGTTCCTATAAATATATTTGAGTCCCTCTACCAGGTTTCCATTTTAGAGAGGAAGTTTGGGTGCCTGAGCCAAAATGTTTCAAATTTGAAAGGTTTTTTCCTTGGGTTGTTCATTTAGTTCATGGATAGTTGAACATGCCAGTGGTCAAAACCATGGCTTGGTAAAATAGTGGTCTCAAAGTTGGTCTTTCAAATCAATAGAGACTTTGTGTTTAGGAATATGTCCAACATGGAGGCTATTTAAGCATTTCCTCCTCTTTTTTCATTCCATCTATGAGTACCATTTTGGGTGATAAGATCCACTAAATGAGAGTTATTTATGAATTCATTGAAGAGTTGACTTTCTTCCTCTAGGCATCATATTCCTCCCTTTTTTACCTTGAGGTTTCTTAGTATATTGAATTCCCCTCCTAGAATCCAAGGTTGGTCTTCAATAAGTTGGTGAGCCTTATGAAGATTTTGAAGAAATATTTTTTTATCCTATGGAGGGAGTCGTAGACATTACAGATAAAGTAGTGAGTGGTTGAGCCAATAGGTTGGAAGTTTTCAAAGAGAATTCGAGGGATGGAGAAGGATTTTTTAGGGTGACAGTGGAGGGGTTCCAAATGAGGGCTAGGACTCCTGAGGCACCTATGGAATCTTGGGCTATATGATCATTGTTTCTCTAGATGGTATTGAGATCTATTAGGAGAGTTGAAGATGAACATTTGGTTTCTTGAATCATGATGATATCAATTTTTTCGAGGTTGATTTTTTGTTTTAGAAGCTTGTTCTTGGATTTACCATTCAAACCCCTTATGTTCCAGGTAATGAATTTCATTGGGAATGATGGGAAGAGGGTTGGAATATGGCATCCATGGTCGTGACTCTCCCTGAATTGACTAGGAAGTCACCTAAGGCTTGCAGAAATTGACTATTTCTTTTCCTTCCTTTTTTCTTTGGTTCTTTTATATTATATCTTTGTTTGTTTGGAGCAATTCTCTTTGTACATTGAGATGCAAAAGAGGAGGAAGGGAGAGGAGAATCACTTGGTTTTTGAGCTTAGAGAAGAAGGTATTCTTGCTTCCTGATGTAGGTATTGGTGATAAGTTGAACTTGATCCTCAGGGATGGTTGTTGGATATTTGTTGTGCCATTTCTATGCTAATGTTTGAAGGCTGATGTCTTGAAGTTACATAACATTAGTCTCTTCAATATATGATTGGTATGGTATATTTTCCTCCATTTCCCAATCTTCCAACTACTTCTACTCCACTGTGTGGTGGTGTTGTTCACCTACTATTGAATGCAGAAGTTGACTCCAGTGACCTGGTTCTTGTGAGTGTAAGAGCTCTGATTCTTGAGATGGATTGAGAGTTGTTGTAGGGATGAAAATTGACTTTAATTTTCATTTTTGTTTTTGGTTGTTTCCATCATTCCTTTTTTTCCAATTTTATGTTTTTGTGCAACCTTGGTGAAACCTTCAACATCCTTAGATGAAGTTGTTGGGACATCGTTATGATCTTGGTTTGTTGGGAAGTATCTAAAAAAATGTCCATGTTCATGAAATATGTGGCAATGGAAAGGGATATGTTCATAATAGATTGACTACTCCCAAATCTCATCCTCACTGCTTAGCTTGATGTTGGTTGGAAGTGGTTGTGAGAGGTCGACATAGGCAAAAATGTAGACATAGGAGGTATATATACTATGTTTTGTTGTGTATAAGATCATTACAAATTTCCCAATTGCATTTCCTATCTCTGATAGTACCATGTCTTGGTCACAGTATTCTTGTGGTAAGGAGTATAGCCAGATCCATATTGGAACTGAGGAGAAATCCTCTTTTTCTGGGTTAAATTTTTGGGTCCAGGGTTTCATAAAGAGGTCTGCTGAGTTCAAGAAGAATGACCCTCCCTTAAATAGTTTATCACTATTATTTATGTTGTTAAAGATAACAATGAAGAATATTTTGGATCCTAGTTTAAGTTCTAAGTCTCCCTTGACTACCTAGTTTTTCTTGATCCAAGTGATGAGGGTTTTTTTTTGTTGGCCACATGTTGATAAACTTGCAAATGATGGTGTATTCCCTCATCTGCTCCACCTTTGCTCCTATTTTCTCTGGATGAATCTCCACGGGGGGGGGGGGGGATTTTTTCGTTTGCAACAAACATGTAGTTGCTCCATTAGAGGAAGATCCTGACTACTTGTCAAAGGTTGCAGTAGATGATTCGAGGCTTCTGATGTCAAAAGGAGATTTTTGTGGGGTGTCACAAGCTCTTGAATTCTTCTTAATAATTTTTGATAATGTGTTGATTTAGTCGGTAGTATGTTGCAGAAGGAGGGGCCTCTTTTGCACCCCCCATGGAGGCACCATGAGGTAGGAAAAAAGATGTTGGTGTGGATCACATTAACGCTAGAACGCTTCCGGTTGTAGAGAACGTCTCACATTCTTTGTCGTGTTACCCAAACTTACTCCAACTTAGAAAATGTGTTTATCAATGTTACCGAAATCAAACTATAATTTAAAACACATATTGGTTCACTTCAATTTAACTAAAATTAGAAAAGGAATTTTGCATAGGCTAAAATAATTATATATGAATTTAAAATATTTAATACGTTTATAGATAAACTTGATGCATAATTATAAATTTGGTTACTTGTGAGTGTTTCTACTAGGTATATTTTACTTTTATTATATGCTTTTGGGTCTTGAGTCATTAACTTCACCTTAATACACAATCACATCATTATGTGTAAACAAAATTTGACCACTTCAATTTTTTTCTTCAGCGCATTTTATGAAAGCAACAGGATGTTATTGGGTTTTGGGTTGTTAACTTGTGCAATGAAAATGAAATTTTTGTTGAAAATTGGTAGTTATGGTCGGTATTTTCATTGGAAAATCAAAGGAAGGAATTCATATTTTTCATGTTGACCAAGTTAGCCTAAAATGTACAAATAGGCCCCACATGATGAAAGGGTTTGACCCCAAGGTCAAAACCCTCATCCTATGACACATATAAATAAAATTTCGTTGACCCTCATTTGGCATCACATCAACTCACATAAGTTGATCTGAAATCACAAGAAGAAGTCCACATGTGTGAAGGAGACAAGGATAATTTGTTATGTGTTGACCAGCCTTCTATTCTATTGTTTAACCAGTGTTGACTTGGGAGAGTTTTCTTTTATTTGACCAAGCTCTTTGACTGTTTTGGAGAGTGAACATTTCAAGGATTTGTCGACTCCGTTTGAAAGATATTTTGTTCCTATTTCTAGGTCGTTGACCACAATTCAAGCCTAAGATTTGATAAAAAAATTGCAGATGTTCGTTTGACTGAGGCTTTGATCAAAATTCAACCCTCCTGTTCAAAGCTATCTCGGGCCGAAATTTGATCCTTTTGTTGTAGACTTGGATTTCGATTAGAGTTCACTATTTTCTCTCTATGTTGACAAGTTTTACTTGGATAAATTGAGGTCAGAATTTGGAATCTTGTTTGGAATATTCTGATTTACTTTTGATGAACTAAATTCTCTCTCATAAGGAAAGACTTTTGGGTTTTCCCCTTGTGGTTTTTGCGATGGTTTCTAGCCTAAATATTGATGTCTCTTGTCTCTAGTTTTACTGTTTACTATGATCTTTATTTCTCTATTGAAGAAAGTGAATGATTGAAATTTTTCATGTATAATCGCTTAATGATTGGAATGCTATAAGAAGACTAATTGTATCTTTGGAAGTAGCTATCAATTTTAAAATTTGCACTAGTCTTGATTGCACTAGAAAATCAACATGAGATTAAAGATTTGGTGAAGGGAAATAGCATTAAGATCACCTTGAAGAGAATTCAGAAGCACCTTGAAGAGTTTTGGGATTCTAATTTTTGTTTTGGTTGGACATAGTCATCATGAATTCCTTCAAGAAGACTGAGAACAAGCATGAAGGAGCTACAAATTATAGGGCATGGAAGGTTAGGATTGGCCTAGTGCTTGCAAGGCATAAGGTCTAGGGTATTGTTACAAGAAAAATTACTAAACCAGATGACCAAGCAGGAATTTTTTTTTTTAGGAAGATGACATCTTGACAAGGAGCATCATTGTGGAATCCGTTAGGGATCATCTAATTCCATGTATTGTTGACACCCAAACTTCTAGGGATATGTATGATGTCATTATTGGATTGCACAATATCAAAAACATTAATCAATCTATAAGTTTGAAGGGTCAACCTCGCAATATCAAGATGAAAAATAATGATCTTGTGGCATCATATTTATTAAGGATATATCAAATAAGAGATCAACTCAAAGCTATTGAAGAAGAAGTATCCGACAAAGAATTGGTGGATGTGGCAATTGGTGGTCTACCTAAATCTTGGGATCATTTTGTAGCAAGCATTAGTGGAAGGAAAAATCCACCCTCCTTTGATAAGTTATGGGTTTCCTACAAACAAGAAGAATCAAGGCTCCTTTCCATAGGCAAGATTACAAATCCAAGTGAAGACTCTCAAGCTTTTGCAGCTCACTCAAAGAATAGCAAGGGAAAAAGAAATTTTGGAAGATTTCAAAGAAGTTCAGGGAGAAAACCTAATTCAAGACCTGCTCCAGGATTTTATCCAAGAAGGGAACTTGCTCCAAAAAGAAGACCTCATCATCCCTCTCAAGATAGAAGAAATAGAAGAGATATGACAAGTGTTCAATGCTTTCGTTTTCAAGCATATGGTCACTATCAAAATAATTGTCCTCAAAGGAATGATTCTCAAAGGGATGATTATCAAAGGAATGATGATCGAAAGAGGAAAGGGAAGCATCATGCTTCTGCAACTGACCTTGATGAATCCTCACATAAGAGGAGGCCTAGAAAGAGAGATTTTGATGATGAATACTCATTTTATTCTACTTTTACAAGTTCCATTACAGGTCATGATGAAATATGGTTTGTGGACAATGGTGCCTCTAGGCACATGACTAGAAGTCATGAACATCTCTCTAAATTAGTAAAAAAGAAGATATCTCAAAGGGTTGACCTTGAAGATAATGGAAAATACAAAGTCAAGGGCATTGGTTCGTCGTCCTTCCAATTGGAATCAAGAGGCAATGTATCTATTAACAATATTTTATTCTTGGTTTGAAGAAGAAATTGTTGTCCATTTGATCTCTTGAAGACAAAGGATACATAATTTCTTTTGTGGATGGACAAGTTCTAGTATGGAAGAAGGATGCCTCCTTTGAATATGCTAAAGTCATTAGTGTACGAATTAGAGGCCTATATCATCTCCTTGGTCACTCAATCCAAGCCTTGATACAAAACACATTTGATCTTTATGAACTATGGCATCAAAGGTATGTTCATGTTCATTATAAAGCATTGTCTATAATGAAATATTTTGTTAAAGGTGTACTAGAAATCAAAATTGAACATGATGGAGTTTGCAAGGGATGTGCCCTTGGGAAAAATGTTAAAGGAAGATGTTCTAGAAGTGATAGTAGATCCAAAGGAATCTTGGATCTTGTGCAATCTGATGTTTGTGGGTCTATGTTAGATAAATCCTTGGGTGGTCATTTATACTGTCTCTTTTATTGATGATTATTCTCATAAAACATGGATTTATTTCTTGAAATACAAGGATGAAGTATTTGATAATTTTCGAAAATTCAAGGCACAGGTTGAAAATGTTACAGGAAGAAGGATTAAGACTTTAAGATCTGACAATGAGGAGAGTATGTATCCAAAGAATTGTTTTCCTTCTGCAGGGATGCTGGAATTAAGAGGGAGATGATAGTTCTCTGCTATCCTAAAAAAATGGAGTTGTTGAAAGAAAGAATAGAATTATTATGGAAGTTGCCAAGGCCATGCTTCATGATCAAGAGTTGTCAATGTTTGTTTGGGGAGAAGTTGCAAGAACAACTATTTATGTTCAAAATAGGTGCCCACACTGAATATTGGATTACAAGACTCCTGAAGAAGTATTCAAAGGTGAGAGACCAAATGTTTAACAATTGATAATTTTTGGTTGTCATGTTTGTGTTCATGTGCCCAAGGAGAAAAGGACGAAGTTGGGACCTTCCAGGAAGAAATGAAATTTTGTTGGCTATAATAAAAATTCAAAGGCCTTCAAGGTCTATGTTTCAAGACAATGTTCTATTGAAACATGCAGGGATGTTATCATTTATGAGGATGTTGCTTTCTAGAATTCGAAGGGTTCACACTTGGACTCTAATGATGAGATGCAAGTGGATCCTAAAAATGTGGAACCAGAATCTAAAGAACCTGAACCGATGCAACAAGATCTGCATCAAGAGTCTAATGATCTAGAATTCGTTGGCTATCCAAGAGCCACTATACATGAGACTAGAAAGAGACTTGCCGAGATTGAAATAACTTTGAAGGAATTGAAGAAAATGATGCACCTTGTGGGACTTTCAGGGAAATCAAGACGCCGAAGAAATATTTTGGTTATGAAACTATGGTGCGAGATCATTGAGTTTGAGCCATCCACCCATAAAGAAGTTGTTGAACATCAAGTTTGGAAAGATTCTCTCATCGAAGAGTATGAATATATATTGAAGAATTATGTCTGGGACATTGTGTCAAGACCTGAAGGGAAATATGTTGTGTCTTCCAAATGGATCTACAAAATCAAGCATGCAACTGATGGAAGTGTTGAGAAATACAAGGTAAGATTTGTGGCCTGAGGATTCTCCTAGAAAGACACGTTTGCTCCCGTTGTCGAGTATGCTTCTATTAGATTTGTCATTGCTCTTATTGCAGGTTGGAAATTGCATCAAATGGATGTTAGGGCTACTTTTTGGAATGGAGTCATTAAAGAGGAATTCTATATTGAGCAACCTCAAGGCTTTGAGGTCCATGATAGAGAGACACATGTTTCCAAATTAAAGAAAGCCATGTATGCAGTGAAGCAGGCTCCTTGTGCATGGTACACCCATATTGATGGCTATTTGTCAAGTCTTGGTTTCAAGAAGAGCGATGTTGAACTGAATTCGTACATCAAAGTTATTGAAGGCGAGCCCTTGATTTTGTTGTTGTATGTAGATTATTTGTTTCTTATATGAGCTGAAGTTCTCATTGTCCAGTGTGAGAGGGAGTTGATTTATAAATTTGAGATGAAGGATCTTGGTCCTATGCATTACTATTTGGGATTGGAAATTTGGCAATATCTTGATGGAATCTTTTTTGGACAAGGAAAGTACACTATTAAGATCCTTCAGAGATTTTGCATGATGGACTGCAAGCCTATGGACACTCCTATGGTGATGAATTTGAAGAAGATACATGACTATGATTCTAATATGATTGATCTCTCTATGTATCGCAAATTGATTAGCCATCTGAACTATGTTGTGAACTCTAGACCTGATATTTGCTATGTTGTGAACACGTTGAGATAATTGTTGGTTGAGCCCTGACATGTGCATTGAGTTGCAGCAAAATAAATATTGAGATATTTACATGCCACCATTGATTATGTTCTGAGATATGCTTCTAATGGAGAACGGAAGTTGCATGGTTTCAATGATGTTGATTGGGCAGGAAGCTCTGATGATAGAAAGAGCACTTTTGGGTTTTGTTTTAGCTTGGGCTGTACTATGATTTCATGGTCTAGTAGAAAGCACACTTCTGTTGCTCTAAGTATGATTGAAGTTGAGTATATAGCTACATGTTCGACCTGTTGTGAAGTTGTGTAGCTTCAAAATCTATTTGCCGATTTGTTTGATCAAGTGTTGGAATCGACCATTATATATTGTGATAATCAAAGTTGTGTGAAGCTTTCTGAGAACCCAATTTTTCATGACAGGTCGAAGCACATTGAGATCAATTATCATTACATCCAAGATCATAGGGGAGATGTGAGGCTCGAGTATGTCCCTACTGATGAGTAGATTGCTAATGTTTTGACAAAGTCATTGTCCTAGATGAAGTTTGCTTATTTTAAAGAACAACTTGGAGTTGTTGAGAATCCCTCTCTGGGAGACATGGAGCACTAATTGTATTGTATCATGTGATTGACAATCTTCCTTGGGTTGTAGCTGAGAGGTCATTGATTATGGTTAGGAAGATTGTTCCTCCCTTAGGTCAGTTGATGGAGAGGCCAGTGAGTTTAGTTGCAGAGCTTGGTTCTGAGGCATAGAGTGATCCCTTGGGTCATGAGGACTGGGAGCCCAATTTGGTTGGGGAAATTGATATTGATACTCTCTCCATTGGGTCATTTAACTGAGATACTATATAGTCGAGGATTGAGATAGGGATTTCTCCCTTAGGTCATGGACCGAGAGACCTTGTTTATGGTCAAGGAGATAACACCTATGTAATCATTGCATATGGTTGGAGATTTTTCCCTCATTGATTGATACCATTGGTTAGTTGGGAAATGACCTGGATACCATTGGATTTTGGCTTATGGGATGTGTGTTGATGATATGTATCTTTCCTTATGATGTGAATTGTGATCTCTCCCTTGGGGAGTTGCTGAGAGAGGGACTATGGATTGGTTGGGGAGATTGATCTTGAAAGAGAGAGAGACTTGTACATTTTATCTCTCCCTTGGGAAGTTGCTGAGAGATCTATGGATTGGTCGGAGAGATTAATCTTGAGAGAGAGAGTTAAAAGTACCTCCCTAGCTAAGAGGGAGCGTTGAAAATTGCTAGCTATGGTCGATATTTCCATTGGAAAATCAAAGGAAGGAATTCATATTTTTCATGTGGACCAAGTCGGCCCCACATGATGAAAGGGTTTGACCCCTCAAAACCCTCCTCCTAATACACATATAAAAAGGAGTTCGTTGACCTTCATTTGGCATCACATCAACTCATATCATTCGATTTGAAATCACGAGAAGAAGTCCACACATGTGAAGGAGACAAGGAGAATTTGTTCTGCATTGGCCATCCTTCTATTCTTATGTTTGACCAATGTTGACTTGGGAGAGTTTGCTTCTGTCTGAATAAGCTCTTTGATTGTTTTGGAGGCTGAATCTTTCAGGGATTCGTTGTCTCTATTTGACCAAGCTTTTGCTCATGTTTCTGGGCCATTGACCATAGGTCAACCCTAAGCTTTGACTGAGAATTGCAAAGGTTTGTTTCACTAAGGCTTTGACCAAATTTCGGCCTTCTTGTTCAGAGCTACCTCAAGCCGAAATTTGACCCTTCTGTTGCATACTTTGATTTTGACCAAAGTTGACTTTTTCTCTCTTCGTTGACTGGTTTGACTTAAATAAATTGAGGTCAGAATTTGAAATGTTGTTTGGAATATTCTTATGTACTTTTGATGAACTGAATTCTCTCTCATAAGGAAAGACTTGTTGGGTTTTCCCCTTGTGGGTTTGTGGATAGTTAGTAGTCTAAATATCGATGTCTCTTGTCTCTTGTTTTACTGTGATCTATATTAGTCTATTGAAGAAAGTGAATGGTTGAAATTTTTCAAATATCACTGCTTGATAATTGGAATTGTATAAAAAGACTATTTGTATTATTGAAAGTAGTTATTAATTCGAAAAATTATGTTAATCTTGATTGCACTAAAAAAATTAACTCTTTTAATAATCAAATAAAATTTACTACATAATTTAAACACACTATTTTAATAATGACTATCATCCACTTACTAAAACTATTAAAAAAATGTAAACACACTATTTTAATAATGACTATCATCCACTTACTAAAACTATTAAAAAAATATGATATACTATCCAAAACCACCTGACCTTTAACTTTATATAAAACCTATATATTAAAATCTTATTATATAATATAAATAATAATACCAATATATAAATATAAAAAAAATATATATATATATATATATATATATATTTATTTATTTATTTATTTCAAAAAATTAAATAATGTCAAAACACTAAATGTCTAATCATAACATCCATGCTTTCATCAAAATTGTTAATTTTAAAATTGAAAATTTATCATCAAACCCAATTTTAAAATTGAGAATTTATTATTGAGGTTTGTTATCCCTCTATTGTTCTCATAAGTTACTCTGATCTGACCTCTTATAAGTTAATTTGTTGGGCCCTTTGCTTATCTAGCTTTACTGATATCATAGTGCGAATACATTGAATAAATACAAGGTTTATATGGTAAAAGATTCTTTCTTATCAAGAATAATATAATTATTAATATATAAGTATAGTATAAAATGTTTTTAATTTTATTTTGTTCCCAACCTTTCTCCAATCCATAAAATATACGGATTGGTTTAAATTGCTTATAAATTTTTAAAATAAATAAAATTATCTTAATTTTATGTTTTATTATTTATTTGAGTTAACTGATTGATTTGATATGGAAAAAGGTCAAATTTATTTTCTCCCCATGCAACAAAGAGCATATATAAAGTAGGAGAGAGAGGTCAACAAAGAGCATATATAAAGTAGGAAAGAGAGGTCAAAGTTAACTTTTTCCGGGGAAGAATCTCACGCAGAGGAGCATTCGCCTACATGAGTAGAAACACGTGATGATTGCACTGGCCTTTTTCACATTTTTGAAAGATAATGCAATTTATTATTTTTTATTTAATATTTATAGTTGAAAATGGATGATTTTTTTGAAATCTAAGAAGTGTTCATCAATTTACTCAGTAAATTTTTAAAAGTCTAAAGTTTGTTTTCTTGTCTATAAATCAAATCACAATCTAAAGATTTAAACATTAATTTTTTCAAATTTCACAAATTCCACATTACTTTAATCACCAATTAAATTCCCATAAAATATAAATGACATATTTTTCATTATACACTATATAAAAATTAAAATTTAATATTTATTTTTATAAAATAAATTTTAAATTTATTTAATAATATAAAATTTATTAAAATATATTATTTTTTCCAAAATAATTAAAAATACAAATTATATATATAGATATATATATATATATATAAACACTTGAACTAAAATATATATTAAATACAAAATACCTTTAATAAAAAACAATATATTATTACATAACCTTTACCTAATAAAATAGGTCAATTTTTTCACAATATTTCAAATTTTTAATTCCTTTTCCCACCATTATTTCTTAATTTAAGTTTCTACTCATTTCTATTTCTATTGATTAATAGTCATTGAAGATTTATTTTTATCTATACAATATGGATTTGAGATTGACTCCTCTTTATATCGATTTGAATTTAAGTTTCTAGTCATTTCTATTTCCCTTTTTTTAATGGATGGATAATCATTCAATTTATTTTGATGTGTAATATGGATTTGAGATTGACCCCTTTTTATATGTATTTGAATTTAAGTTTTTACTTATTTCTATTTCTATTGATAGATAATCATTGAAAAAATATTTTTATCTATATAATATGGATTTGAGATTAACCCCCTCTCTATATAGATTTGAGCTCATTTCTATTTCTATTGATCGATAGTTATTAAAGATTTATTTTTATTTATGCATTACGGATTTGAAATTGACCCTTCCCTATATGCATTTGAATGTCATAAAGATATATAATTTTTTTTTTCTAGTTAAGACTAACCTAAGTACCCACGGGGGATTTGAACCGGTGACCTATCACAAGGAGTGCCTTAACAGTGCACCCATTCACCATCAATCCAAAGCCCCGTGGGTCATAAAAATATATAATTAATGTATATATTATTTTTGATTTCGTATTTTTTTTTTTTCTAAAATGTTTATTATTATTTTTTGAATAAAAAATCACCATCAATAAAGATAAATAGAATAATAAAAGACAATAATTTAGCGAGCTCATTTTTTTATATAAATTAAAAGTTTTGATTTCATATGGTTTGTTTGTTCTTCAAATACAACTACTTGAAAAGAAAAGTGGGATATCCGTGTCTTCTACTAATTTACCTTTTTATCATTATCATTATATGACACCTATAATTGTTATTGTTAATTTACTTAATATTTTAAAGGTGGATGAGCTTACTAGGTACTATCCTAAACTTGAGATAAGCCTTGCTAATGGAACGAGACATAAACACTAGATGTGTAAAAACTTCATTCCAAAAGCGTGACGTTGATCTTAATCCAAGATGTGATTATCAGGGGACAACAACCATACGGAGATTCCATGATAAGCTTGAACACGTATGAGAAAGGTTTCGAAGCAATAACTAAACGCCGTCTTATCTTTCATTTTACTTTTTAGAATTTATTATTATCATATATAAATATTTTACCAAATTTTATTATTATTATATAAAATTTAATTCATATAAATAAATTATAATCACAAACTTACTCACACATATACTAAAACTTGTGCAAGCTGCATAAGTGGCCCCTAAGGATCATAAATCTTCCCCACCTTGGCAAGTTGCATTCCAATATATCAACAGATTTTCCACATGAATGTTTGTTAACACTAAATTTAATGAATTTCTATTGAAAAAAAACACCTCTTTTTATTATCACAATATTGGTCGCATTTATACTATTTAAATATAACTATTGCTATTGCAAATAATATAATATTTATATATTAATGTAACTTTGATTAATGGATTTATTATAATTACGCTGATAGGCCTTTGCTATGCATCAACTTTTCGTCAACACTTTTACTCTGATCCGTTAGATCAGATGAAACACTTTCAACCGTTGATCTGAACCAGAAAACAAAACAATGGAAAATCAAGAAAGCACGGAAAGTCAAGAAAGCACAATAGCTCAAAAAAGATTCTATGCAAAAAAAAAATCAAGAAAGCATGAAAAAGATCATAAAAATCAAAGATGGAAAGAAAAAAGCTCAGAAAAGCAAAGATTTTTGGGGATTTTAATTTTAATTTTTATTTTTTAAATGCAATGTATTATTAATTTATTTTTATAATTTAATTGAAATATAAATTTTAAATTTTAAATTTAAAAATTAGTTTAGATTTATTTTTAGTTGTAAGTTTATTATGTGTTAAGAGGGATTTTTTTTTGAGGTATTGATTTTTTAAGAGTGAAAAGAGATTTGATTTTTTTTGGCATTTGGTAGATGTAGAGTTAAAATGAATTTAGATTAGTTTAAATATTAACCTTTAAATAACTCACATTAGAGAAAAATACCATGGGAAAAAACCATAGATTAAAAATATAATAAGGAAAAACCATGGGTTGGAAAATTTTATATTTTATATTTTAATTTTAATTTGACTAAGTCAAAATGTTAAACATTGTAACATCTCTCTAAAATAATTAAATTCAATTTAAGTCCATGCTAACTCCCATCATTTTCCTGCTCAAAAGATAAGCGTTCTCAAAACCTTAGCTACTTCGGCGGGCGTTGCAAGTTTATGGCGAAAATCACCTTGAAGATGAGAAAACTGACCTCCTAGAAGTTTTTAATAAGAATGGTTATAGTAGGTCTCAAGGTCTTAAGGCTTTTCCAAATGCTGAAAAGGGTCCTAAGAGTAAGATTGACCCCAAGGATTGGTCTTCCGGTGTTCATCTTCCCTTTATTCAAGGGACCACGGATAAAATCGCTAGGATGTTGAGGAAGCATAAGATTCATTCTTCTTTTAGACCTCTTAACACTATATGAAGTTCTCTTCATTTTGTTAAGGACCCGATTAACCCCAAGGATTAGAAGGGTGTTTATATCATTCCCTGTTCTTGTCGAGCTCCTTATATTGGTGAGACCGGTCGATCCATTAATCAAAGGATTTGTGAACATGCTGCCGACATCAGGCATGGAAGGTCTCGCTCCTCCACTTTGGTAGAGCATGCAGAAAAAACCAATCATCACATCTCCATTGAAGAGGCTAAGGTCATTGCGAGGATTGACCATTTTCATTATCGTAAATTTAGAGAGGCCTTAGAAATTGAAAAAAAGACTTGTTAATTTAAATAGAGATGATGGCTGGAGTATCAACGGAGTATCAACAGATGCTAGATTCCTGCGCTTTCTTCCTAACAAATTATTTTTATTTATTTATAGATTACTTAATTAATTTTTTTTGTTAATCCCCATATTGCTTAGTTTATGACCCTCTTAAATTATTTTTGGTAATATGAATAGGATTAAACCTTAGTATTAATATAATATTATATATAATAATATTCATTAATAAGATTATATAGGGTTATGGATCCTTTCTCACCTGAGGGGGGATGTGAAAAAGAGAGCGATGAGGGTTCCGTTGGTAGGAGGACTCGAACCAAGGCAGCCTAGGCCATCGGCCTAAGGTGCTGCAAATTAGACCTCATTTTGGATGACGAAGACTAGGAGGTACGGGGTGGGTCAACAGGTTTTCTATTGAGATGGTCCATACAATGGCCATGTAGGCTGTGGGTTGGATCCAGGGTGCTCAATCTGCAAGGATCCCAAGGAATATGTTTACTGGGACAAATTTCATCCAACTGAGAGGGTATAGTGGATGATTGCAGAGGAGGTTTTGGGCAGGGATTCTTCCTTTGTTTCTCCCATGAATCTCAGAGGCTTGATCCAGTACACAAACCCCACCCCTTCCCCCTTTGATCCTTTGTTTACGTAATAGATTATACCCTAAATTATTCATTAATCGAGCATGTCCAAAGGTATGAATCAACAATCCAACTGTATATATTTGTGATGCTTACTGGTGCAAATTTTCATTTTTTCACAAACGCATAATAGCGAATAGATTTACCTTAAATTATTCAATGTCCAAAGATATCAATCAACAATCCAGCTGTATAGGTATATGTGTGACGTTTACTGGTGCAAATTTTAATTTTTCACAAAAGCAGAATCGCTGTCAGGGTTTACCGAGAAGAGTTGTGGCAGTGTAGGCGACCAGGCTAATTGAACCAATATCTCTTCTAAAAAAATTCAACAATTCCAATTTAATAATCCTATCGGCCTCTCTTTGTACCTTTTGGGACAATTGCTAGTAATTATATATTATTGTAGGTTTGATAGATAGGTTGATTATTGGTGGTGATATATATATTTTTTCTATATTTAAAATTTTTGGAGTTATATATATATAGTGTTAAGTTTAGGTGGTTGAGAATAATGTTATTATCTTTTTATTTGGGTTTAATTTTAACATTTGACATGTTGGGTTTATAATAAGTATTTTTGGTAATGGTTTGAACCTTGTTATTGTTAGGATCATGAAATACTAAGAGAAGTGGTGGTGTCTAAAGACATCATTGTTGGGATATCATTAATCACCAGAAAAAATTTACTTGGAGTCTTTCCGCCTTTAAATAGATTATATTCCACACAAACACCATGGGTTGTCATAAATATGGAGCTCAAAAACCACCGATTACTTGACAGAGTCAAGTTCACCTGAACTACCTTAACAATCCCCCCCTTAGAATTGACTCAGGGAGATTAACTTAGTCCCACTCCCTTTTCTATTGAATTCCATATAAAAAAGTTGCCATTTGTAAGGATATATGGGTAGCTAGTTGTTATATCTGCCAATTATAATTTCTCATACATGGTTCATCAACCATCTCATCTAAGATCTCACATTCCCCTCCCCCCGTCCCAAGCTAGGATATCAATATACCTGCCATCCTGGTACCTATCCAAGTGATCGACATTCTACAACTTGATAATTGCATGCGCTATTGCACTACGTGTATGCTTGATCAAGGTCTTAAGGTCTTACAACAACCAATCTCAAGCTAGCATACGAGTACACCTTCCACCCTCATACCTATAAGTGGTTCATTCCACAACTTGAGTCATCACATGCTCTTAAACAAGTATGCTTGAACAACATGTCTTAAAACTTCCTTGGGTAATATGCCTACCTATGGTAAGATTTCATAACTTGGACCGAAAATCCTCAAGTGTTAACACACCACTGCAACTTTCATCACACACTAGCTCCTTCACTATAATTCAAACCATTGACTCCATCTTCATTCTTTCCATTGACCTCACACACACACTCTCTCTCTCTCTCTTGATATATCTTGTCTGATACATAGCTTGACATGGACTTTCTAGCCACTCTTGAAACTATTGCACATTTACCTCCCTAATTTCCAACAACACATGTACAACCATGATAATTTTATTGCATCTACAAATCACATGCCTCAATGTAGTGGTGTGGAGGCTATTCACTCTGGCTTTCATACCAGTTGTTAGTATCATGAAACACCAAGAGAAGTGGCGGTGGCTAAAGACATTGATTTTGGGATCCCATTGGTCACTAGGACAAATTTACTTGGAGTCTTTTTTGTTGTTAAAGAGGCCATATTCGACACGAATACCATGGGTTGTCATAAACCTAGAGCTCAAAAATCTCTAGTAACTTGATTGAGTCAAGTTTACTTGAACACCCTAGCAACTATAAATTCTAAGATAAATTATTAATAATTATAATATCAAAACTAGCGCACTCCCCCCCCCCCCCCGCCCCAAAGAAAAAAAAAACTTGTAATTGCCTATGATGCCTATTTCTACGAGAGTAAATAAACTTTGACAGTAGAAAGCAAAAACACATGCCCAAACATTAAAATATCAATCTAAAACATGAAAAGTAGCTCAAGGAGTGGTCTAGGGGTCTTCATTTTTTGTGTAGGCTTGCTAGGGGATTGAGAAGGGGAAACAAGAAGCTTGTAATTAATTTCTTTGAGCTAGAGCATGGCCTCATCCAGTTGTAGTAATACCTCCTCACTGACTTCACCTTTATCTTATAAATTTTCCCCACCATAGTATTGATATGCCAATGTAACTCCACAGTCTTCCATATTTTGTGCCACGTGCTTTGAAATTTCCCATATCAAGTACCTAATTACCAATTTCTTCATCAATGTCTTAGTTATGCTTTGCACCTATGTCCAATCTACTTTTTGCCTATGTTGTCAAAATTTGCTCACATATATTTAGGGGAGTTTGTTCCTAATAGATAGTGACAACTTCTCGTGTAGGCTCCTGCGCACAAGAGCCATAAGGGCCTCAACCACCACATCATCCCTTATGCCTTTGCCTCCCTTGCCTCCCTTGCAACATGATCTAGACAATGCAAAGGATCCAAGGGTGGATGGGAGCCAAATCACAAAAAACAAAACCACTACTAGAATAACATAGATGAAGAGGAGAACTGGAAAAGAATAAAATTGTGAAAAGTGGGACCTGAAGACCAGACATACCATGCAACACAAACATCCCAAAGGCTCAATATAAAACTAGGCTGGATAAATTCCCTACTTATGGAGTGCAATGAGGGTTGAGGTCCCATAATTACATTGGTATCATTTCCAAGAGTGTGTAAATATAATATAGTGAGGTTGGAAACACCATTTAGATCATCTATACTAAATCCACCAATGGCGTTCCAGTGCCATGAATAATCATTATGGAACATAACATTGAGCCACCTCCACCTCGATGATTGCATGTAACTTCATCCTTGTCGATTCACCATTTTCCATTGAAGAGTAAAGTGTGGAGGGGTTAGGTGAATCCACCATAGTCTCTATTGTGGGCCCCACACATAGGGATTGTCACATCACTAACATCCTATTTAGGGGTTGTTAATTAATATTAATATTATTATTTTAACAAAACACATATGAATGTTTATATTAATAAAAGCTAGAAGAGGGCCCAAAACCCTTACAGTTGGTTTCTATTACAAAATACATTTATTCATCATACTAAACTGAGAGTTTACTAGCCCTTGAGATGGAAAACCAGTTCATACAAAACAAAAAATTGTTATGTATTTTGCAGAAGGACCCAGGCAGAAGTATGCATTTACAAAATAATGTAGGTAACAAGTAAAAGTGACTGAAATTCACTGTGTAGCAAAAAATGTCTCCAAATACTAAGACAAGTGTCACCAGTGCTATAGCCACCCCATTGGGTCCACGAGGTCAATGAAGTATTTTACATTCCGCATAATCCCTAGGACAATTTCCACCATGAGATGCTCTTGCTGCAGTGGATGAAGTAACTTCCAGTGCAACCAGCCCAATGCTAAGAAGGTGGATTTCCTCCTTTAGTCCGTCCAAAGAGTCCTCCATTTCAGCATGGTGGGAGAGCAATTTAGCCTCCAGGAAGGGCTGGAAGGAGCATCTTTGCCTTTCCACCATGTCTTAAGCCTTTGAATAGAAACGAGCAAAGCCTGAGCAAAACCTGAGAGGCATCCAACAACCTATCGATCACATCTGCCGCTTCAATATTACCTTGAGGATTCAAAGTGCCAGCCATTATGAGACGGAGGCTCGTAATTCTGCAAATTAGAGCAAGAATAATCTGTTTGGCAGTCTCAGTCCAAAAAACCAAATGGACTAAAGAATGATGAGCCAAAACACAAGGAGCAACAACAATAAACCATGATGGGAGCCGAGAGCCTGAAAGGTGAAATTTAAAGGGGAAACTCGAGCATTGGCGCGAGCCATCCTGTAACGATAAAGACCCATTACGCCATAAAAAAAAAATTGATAGTGCAATGGATCGACGTTGAAGAGACGCTACATGATGGAGGAATTAACTTCATTCCCTGGAAAATTGCACTGAACGCCTCCACCCATGGAAACTATAATGACCCAATGCTCATGCCAATTAAATTTACAAGACCTTCAATATGAATTGATGTCGAAGTAGGAGGCCATTTGTATATTGCCTAAGGACACTTCGGGTTAAGTTTGAAAATCTGGGACCGAAGATGGGGAAGCGTTGGCCAGGAAAAGTATTGTTGGGCCCAAAAATCCACTAACGAGTCTTGATTGCACTTTGACATCCATGAATTTTTTTTGAGAATGGGGAAGGGAGTAGACCACTATTGTTGTCGACATCATAGGACATCAAATTTTGCACACTTATTTTCGGAAAAATAAATGAATATTTTTAAAGTTCCGAAATTAATATTGAAATGCTATAAATAATTTAATAAAGTGTTTTTTTAACTATTTTATAAATTTATAAGGTAGGATACTATTTCCATCATTTTACTAATCTACAGACTTTATGGGATAAAAAATTATTCTTCATCATTCTCTCGTCTATAAATATATAATATAAATAATTTAAAAATCATTAAAGTGTTTATAGTTTTGAGATTGGGTCTATGGTTTTGGGTTTTTTTTTTTTTTTGAGTTTTTACAACATGATTCTAGCTCTAGATTTGCTACTTTCCAGAATACCCCGAGGGTTTTAGGACTAAGTTTTAGGCCAACAAATTACTCCATGCGGGCATGCTTCTTGTGGTAGCCTTGCCCCTACCCATGACACATGGCTTCCCTCTCCCTTTCCACATCCACCCTTAATCTCAACATTGTGTCCTTGCATGTAGACATGGCTGCCACATGTCCATGGAGGAGGATCTTTTGGATTATTCAACCAACTCGCCACAATTCCCCATTTTTTTGATCATGTGATGAATACCCATCATGCTCCTTCGGTGAGCCCTCACACCCTAGTTATCTTGACATGACACTCCCCCTTGCTTCCTATCCCAATAACTCATTCAATCTTCAGTATAATGAGGTGGTGTACACTTCAGTCTCACAACCCACACAACTAGGCATTAACTCAACTCATGCCTCATTCATTCCAATTTCCCACTTTGAGTCTGCACTTCCTTCCCCTCCTTCGTCATATGGCATCGTCTCTCCTCCACTCTTGGCCCCTCTACCTTCTTCAAACTTCTTGACTAGGCCCTCTTCGTTGCTAGTTCCTCCCCCCCACAAGCCTTCTAAGAGCATCAAGTCCATGAAGAATCGTGGATTAATGGTTGTCGTGTAAGATGTTTCCTTGAGGACATACTAAGCTATTTGGGAAAAACCCTAGTCAAAAAATTCTATGGGAAGACCGTCTTCAAGAAGTAGCTGAAAATTTGGATTGTCAACCATTGGAAAGTGTTACTGGGTTACACTCCTTTGTTTTTCATCTTGTTAAGAGGATGGCTAGCCTTCATCTTCTCCTCTAAGGTAGATGTCTCTAAAGTAATGATAATATCATTGAGTTGGGGGCCCTCTGGGAAAGTTTCTCAAGCTTCCAGTGGTTCATTTTGACCCCTATAGAGAACCCTTTTTTATTTAGAAGGTCTAGGTTATTTTGCTCATGCTCCCTCTCTTTTTCTAGTCTAAAAATTCTCTAGGTGGACAAATCGAAAATTGGAAGGTTTATCAGGATGGAACCTCTATGCGCTACCAAACGTGGTGGTCACTAGCTATGTTTGTAGGTTGAGGTGGATTTTCACGAAAGGTTACTGGATGAGTTGGAGTTACAATTGGGGTCCCTTTTCTTGTGACCCAATAGGAACCTAGTAGCTTGCTTGACACATAACTACTAGTAAACCTCCGGGGGTCTACGAATTGTCCTCCTCTCGGTAAACCAGTTCGTAAATAGGGGGATTTGAACCTTGGATCTCTCAGTTTACACAGATTTCACATTACTTCGATCGCCAATTGAGCTGCCCTCCGGGGACTACATTTGGGGTCCTTTCACTGGAAACAAAAAATTGATTATTGGAGAATCATGAGACTAACCATCTCTAAGAAAACTGAATCAAATTTGGCCCTTAAGAAAAAGTTATTAAAAGGACTCAGAAAAATAAAGGTGATTCTAATTTTTCGCGAGTGCAGATGTACAAGCTTCTTCCAAGATGACAACAGGGGATGAGGTCGCACATTCGTTGGAGTCTTATGAAATAAATCCTATGTTGGGGACCGCTCTATCCTTTTCCTTTAGTATATCCTCTCCACCCTCATTCCCTATTTTTCACGACTACGTTTCATTGAGCTCTTCTACTTCACCCCCCTCGCCATTTTTTCCCTCCATAACCTCCTATCTACCCTCCCACTCTACTCCCTCTTTTTTCCTCCCTCCTCAAAATATATTCCCTCTCCTTCAATGCTCAAGCATCTCTTCCCCATCCTGGACTCAAAGAAAGGGTTAGCTTCCTTGCCTCCTTCCTCTGTCCTTTGAATGCCCCCCTTGGCTTGCATTCCTTATGGTCTTCACCTAAGAGTGAGATCTAAGGAGGACCTCTCCTCTTAGGGAAGTTTGGCCCAGGACCCCATCCTCATCAACCTAGTGGTTCAAAATCTCACCTTAGTGCATAACAAAAAGCGGACCTCGACACTAGCAAAGGGAAACAATCTACCATTTCTAGGGCTCTTAGAATAGGGTTAGCCCTCTAGACCCCCAAATCATGATAACCCTATCTTTTAATGCCATAGGGTTATCAGGTGCCATTAAAAATGTAGCATTCAAATGTTTTATCAAAACCCATAGCCTTGACATATTTCTCATTCAGGAAACTATGAATGAAGATTTCAAAGCTCATTTTATTTCTAATCCATGGCTCAAGGACTAGTCATTCACCACATTAAATGTGTAGGGTCACTCTAGTGGCCTTCTTATGGGTTAGTGTCTTGAACTAGGGGTGGTTGGCTCCTCTATTTTTAACTCGGTCATCTTAGTCAGTTTGAAGACTAAATATTTGGACTCTATCATTATTGTACTCAACATTGATGGTCCCTACTTAAATAGAGCACATTTTTGGGAAAACTTGGCCTCTTTAGGTGCCCTTTTGGACCCAAATCTAATTATTAGTGGGCAAGGAAAATTTTAGGGTTTAATTTTCACGGGTGGGCTAATTTTATATACTTTTTCCAAAACAAAGATTCACTAATTTCCATTTTTTCCAAAAAATTATTCGCCCAAATTTTATAGTATGAAATTATTTTACCCTAGAAATTGCCAAAAAATTATATAGAGGCTATATATAATTATTAGAAATTTGAATATTTTTACAAAAATATCGCCAAACATTTTATAGATTGCATTTTATGGACTAGTGGGATTCTCCAAGGTTTCTAAACTTAAAGATAAATTTCCACACTTAAAATTTTCCCTATCAGTGGGGATTTGAACCTCAAGCTTTCCATTAGAGAGATTTGGGGCACAAATTCCATACTAGACACACTTAATGGCTTTTTCTTTAGGTTATTTTAATGGCATTGGCTTATGTACCCTGAGCCGCTCAAGCTTTCTCTTACTTGGCACAACTTTCATTCTAATGAAGAAGTGATCTTAAAATGTCTATACAGATTCTTGGTTTCAATAAACCTCTACTTGTATTGGTTCCTAACTTAGTCTTGGGTCTCCTCAAGAGGCCTCTCACACCACCTTCTGTTCATTCTCAGAATGGTTCGGGAGAGGAGAAAGCTCCCATCCTCTTTCGATTCAACCACTCTTGGTTTGTTGAGGATGATTTCAAATCTCTGGTAGTGGATATTTTGGTCTATATTTTTTTATCCTAATCCTATTTTCTACATCGTCCAATTCACAAATTATTTATCTAGGCTAAAGGCGTATTTAAAACCGTGGTATATTTTTCTTCAATCAATCAACAAGATCGCTTCAAAGAGGTCGAACTCCAGATCAAATCTTTGTATGAAGCTAATTCAGGGGTTCTTCTCAACTGAGGACATTACCTCTTTATCATCTTTGGAACAGAAAATACAATCCCTCTTGGATTGTGTGGAGTTAAAACAGAGATTGCAAAGTAGAGCTATATGGATTCATAAGGGAGACAATAACACCAATTTTTTTCATCATTTCACCTCTTACAAAACAAACAAAAAAGCTATATGGGAAATCATAAAAGATGATATCTCTCGGGCTCACTCTTTTGAAGACATCACTAGGGAATGTGTTTGACATTTTGAATCCTTATTTCAGGATCCACCTGGTTGCCCTATTCAAGAATTCATGAAGGTTGTTTCGAAGTTTCCCTTGGTATTCAATGAGGAAATGAACACATCACTGGAGGAGGAAGTTACAAAAAGTGAGCTCAAAGAGGCAGCTTCGAAAATGGAAGAGTCCTAACCTTGATGGAATTCATGTTGAATTCTATATGGAGTTCTATGATTTCTTAAAATAAGATATCCTCAAGGTAGTTTTGGAGTCTCAGTCTCTTGTGAAGGTCCCAAGGGATTTCAACATCACTTTTCTTGCCCTTATTCCTAAGAAACGTGATGGGGCCACTTTTGAAGATTTTCATCCCATCTCCTACTACAATGTTGTATAGAAAATCATTTCTAAGGTCATCACTTGTCAAATCAAGCCTTTATTTAGTGATATAATATTATATGAGAAATTTGTATTTCTAAATGGAAGTCAGATTCACAACATGGTAACACTAACCCAAGAATCCATTCACTTCATTAAGACCCTTAACTTGTTTACCGTGATGCTCAAACTGGACTTATCTAAAGCATTTGATAGGTGAAGTTGGATCAAATTTTATCTGATGCTTATCAAATTGGGAATTGGGCTTTCTTCTGTCAACTTTATCATGGGATGTATGTAGTCTACCACATTCATCATTCTAATAAATGGGGCTCCTTCACCCTTTTTGAGGGCTTCTCATGGATTGAGATAGGGGTGTCCATTCCTTTTCTCCTTGTAGCTAAAGTTCTTAGTCTTCTCATCCACAAGGAAAAATTTAGTGGTGTTTTTAATGGTATCAAGGTGGATGGCATTAATTCCTCAATCACCTTGTTTTGATAATGACATTTTGGTGTTCTTTGTTGGCTGCTTAGATGAACTTTCTCACTTGAAATTGATCATCAATCTTTTCTGTTTTACTACTAGGATGATGATAAACTATTCAAAATATTACCTTTTCTTCCACTCACTATCTAATCAACACCTTGTCCTTGATGGTCACCTTCTTCCCTTTTCCCATCATCCTTTGGAAAATGGTTTCAAGTATTTTGGTTTCTCCCATAAACCCAATGATTATCGATGTATAGATTCCTTTTGGATCTTCAAAAATATTCAAGGAAAAATTTCCTTTTGGGTGAACATATTCCTTTGAACAAGAGACTGCCTAATTCTTCTAAAGGTAGTGCTTGAAAGTATCCTTGTCTACTAGTGTTCCATCACATATGTTCCAAAAGGAAATCTCTAAGAGTTCTAAAAAGTAATCTTTCATTTCCTCTAGTCAGGGACCAGAAAATCAAGTGGTATAACATTGGTCAAATGGGAAAATATTACACTCTACTTAAATGTGGCATCTACTTAGGGGTGGCAAGAGGGGGATGGATTTCTTAAATCCCAAAGGAAATCTAAAACTAAAGTATTCCTAAGGGCTTGGTAATAGGACAAGCAATCTGGCTAAAATGTATGGGAATCTGCTTTTTCTTTTCTTGGCTAAAGGAAGGAATATCTCTAAGATAGTAATCCTAGGAGATTCCCTTCTCACCATCCAACATTTACATAAAGGCTCCCTTCCAAAGAATAATCATCTCGGCCTTCTTTTCCATAGAATTCAAAGTCTTCTAGTCAATTTTCATCAAAAGTCCTTTTATCACATCTTGAGAGGCCTAAATAAGTAAGCAAATGAACAAGAAAACGAAGCTTTCCTTCTAGAAGCGGAACATACCATAATCAATGGTATGTTATGATAACAATCTATTCCATAAATGATGCTTTCCCTATTCTTTCTCATCATATAAATGTTAGAGCCTAATGGTATGTTTTAAAGGGTATGGTAATTTTCAAGGGCCTCAATGTTAACACCCTTACACTTCCCTCCTCTCCTTACATTGGTAACCATAAGGATTTTAGAGAAATTTGGGGGCTTAATTACATTGATGCGGTGGCAGGAGGAGGTAGATATTTCCATGCATATATCTAGCACCCTCAGTGCTTGCATGTGTTCTAGAAACATTTCTTCATTTTTGTCATCTCCATCATACTTGTATTATTGATGGCTTTAGGGTGGTGGGAGTTAATTCCCTTCAATGTTGAAAGGATTTCTGTAGCATGTGATATTGTGCGTCCTATGTTCATATCCATGGACAATGTATGGGAACTTTGTTTCTAGTTTGCAGATAGTTTATGTTTTTATGAGGGTCTTGCTCATTTTCTTGGTGCTGGAGGGAAATTTTGGTTTGGGAAATTTCCATCAATTGTTATGGAAATTTCCAAGTGGTCACGGTAGTGGCTAACCAACAATGACAACTCTTTGTAATGTTGGAGGTCTTGTTCTCCAAGGAAAGTGCTAGGTTTCTATGGATTCCCTTGTCCAATTTCGAAGCTAAATATTTCTCCTACCTGACTCAGAGATGTGATATTGTCCCCTCTGGTCTGCCTCTGGTTTTTCTGGAGGGTTAGGAGGACATTCTTGGGCTTCTTCTCAATGGAATAGGTGGCATCTATAGAAAATGTTGGACTCCTCTGTACATTCATGTGACTTTAGTGCTCCAAATGCAGTGTATTGGAGGCTCTAGGCATCACAAAATTCTTCAGGTTAACAATGGCTTGCAAGTCATCCTAAGGTACCTTTCATTACGATTTCTTGTCAATTATAAAGGTGAATTTTTCCATCACTCCTCTCTTAGTTTTTCTGGTTGATTGCCTCACTCTCTTCCTCATGTTTGCTAAATTGTATGTATCTTGTCTCTTAGGGTGTCGTTTTATTGGCCAGTTTATCACCTCCTTCATGCTCCTCCATTTTTAGCTTTGAGCCCCTTTAGATATTGCCCCTCCTTGGTCTCTGCCTCCTCCCCTTTATTAATTATCTTAATGAGCATAACTAGCTCTCTGCAGCCACTTTAGGTGGCACCCACGCCTGTAGCCATTGTCTGCATCTCCCTATTAATGAGATCCTCAAATCCCTGACCCTCCATAGGAAACTTCAACAAAATTACAACTCTATTATATTCTTGGCCAAATAACTGCAATCACTCTAAGCTCAATTGAACTGGCAGGAAGATCAACACAAAGCCCTGTGTTTCTAATTGGAAGAGCTTCAACTACAAAGGACAGTTGGTGAACAACACATCACTGCAAGCAACCTTTCTTGGTGCCGAAAAGAAAAATTGTCAATTGACCTAAAAGAACCTCTGGTTGATGATCAGCCTCTTGATCTATGATATCATTTTATAAAGTTGTCTTTCTCTCTAGTCAATTTTGCAGAGCTTACAATTTTAGTATGGTAGGTAGAATGTTTATTAGTAATATTTTTTTGGATCAAAACTTTGGAATTTACTTCCTGTTCCTTTTTGAAAAACCTAATGTTTGGAATAAATTATAAACATTTCCTAGGTATTTTTTTACATTCGAGGGTAGAATTAATATCAAATTTACTCATTGGTGTAAAAAAAATGGAAAATATTGTACTCTCCAAAAATATCATAATTGGTATCCTAAAATATCTGAAAACTAATACATAACTCCTCCCTCTAGTAAAAAATCCTCAAAATAAAATATCTTCCTTCCTTATCATTGTGGATTGGTTTAGATAGCCTTGAAAATCCTCTAAAGGATCTAACATGTGGAAAGCCTTGGTGTTGGCTTATCCCCTCACTGGAGAATGGACATCCTGGCACATAGGAAAGGGAAAATAAGTAAAATTGGACTTGATCCTTAGGTAGGGTTTTCAAATAGTTTTCATCTTTCCGCCCCTCCCATTTAGCATCTTTATTCGGCTGGTGTTTTCTGTTTGTCCAACATAATCTCCCACACTCCCCAACCCTAGGGCTGGGCTAGTTCGAAATCCTAAGTAACACTAGTTTAAATTGTCATATTTCTAAGGAATAGGAAGCCTACATTTATCTTATAACTTCATACTTTATTAGAATAAATTATGACATTGGGGATGAACTCATTTGGTGAAAAAATCCTATATCTAGGGAATTCATGACAAAACTTGGCTATGACGCTTTACTTGACTCTCCTTTTTCAAGGATAAAATTATGGTGGTGAATTTCTCTCTCGAAAACTCATGCTTCTCTAAAGTGAAAAATTTGTTTTTGATTTTCCTATAACAATAAACTACTCACATGGGATACCATTGTCAAATTAGGTTGGGAAGGGACCAATATATGTGCTTTATGAAAATCTTCCAATGAATCCATCCCATACCTCTTCATATATTTCCCCTACATAGTGTAGGTTGTCACCAAAGTCTCTGATGAGCTTGGTTTCCTGTATTTTTGGTCATAAGAGAATTTATCTTGTTTCTATAAATTCTGGCATGAAGACAACACAAATCCACATTTTAAAACTTTCTGATGCATCCTTGCCAACAACAGCTACTGGTTTAGAAATAATTGCATTTTTAAATAAATCAACATTCCTTTAGACATTATAGTGGGTATGATTACAAAGCTTTGTAATGAATATATAATTGATTCTAAAATGCAGAAATCTAGAATCCCTGTGATGTTTCCTTTGGACAAAAATATCCCCTGATGTTTTTTCGATGGAGCCTCTCAAGGGCCTGCAACAAAATGCAGAGTTGGAGTCGTCCTTTACTTAATCCCATCTCATCTTTTACAGGTCAGATATGCTTTGGGTTATGGCACCAAAAATCGAGTATAAATCATTATGTTGAGGATTCTCATATCCATTACCTCCCTAAAAGATGTCTACACACTACAATTGTTTGGAAACTCAAAAATGGTAATTGATTGTGCCAACGATAAGATTATAGTTGAAAACATTATCTTCAACCTATCCTACAGGACATTCAAGAGGCCTTGACTTCTTTGATTGGATTTCCTTTCATCACCTCTCAAAAAAATCAACATCAAAGTTGATTCCCTATCCAAATAAGCTTTGGAAATGTCATTGGGCTCCATGAACATTTCTCAAATTGTTGATGGGGAAGAGCTTGATCATATGGATTTCTGCTTTTGAACTATAAGTTTCATTTTCTTGTTTCAGGTATGTATATTCAAACTTTGAATATATATATATATATATATATATATATATATATATATATATATATATATATATATATATATATATATACATATATATCTTATGGAAATGTGTGTGTGTGTGTATAGATCATATGGATTTTTTCTTTTGAGCTATAAGTTTTACTTTCTTGTTTCAAGAATGAATATTCAAACTTCGAATATAATTTTTTTTCTTATGGAAACGTGTGTGTGTGTGAGATATATATATATATATATATATATATATATATATATATATATATATATATATATATATATATATTTCTTATGGAAATGTGTGTGTGTGTTTATAGATCATATGGATTTTTTCTTTTGAGCTATAAGTTTTACTTTCTTGTTTCAAGAATGAATATTCAAACTTCGAATATAATTTTTTTTCTTATGGAAATGTGTGTGTGTGAGAGAGAGAGAGAGAGAGAGAGAGAAAATTAAACTTTAAATCAATTTACTATATTATATATGTAAGAGAAGAATTTATTGGCTATCTAAGACTATGTGCTAAATTAATAAAATATGGTTGATGTGTGTAGCAAAACTTTATTTGCAAAGTTTAAATGGAAAACTTACCATTTTTTATATTTTTCAATAGATTATGTGATAGTTTTTATAATTAATTTTTTTTAGTGATAGAAAGAGTAAGAGGGTTTACCCTTTGCTTTGATAAAACAATAGAATTAAACTTATATTGGGGATTAGGACATCAACCAAATAATCATGCTAAAGCATATGCCCTTCTTCAAGGACTAATACTTGCTCAAGAAAGACAAATATTTGTTATGAGTTTCATATTATTTATCAAGATTGAAATGTAATGGAAAGAATAGTGGTCACTCCTACCCATTTAAGATAAATCCAATTAACAATTTTTTCCCCTTTATACTGATATATATATTTTAATTTCTTGATTTTATTGATTTTGACACTTTAAAACAATTATCAATCTTCTTTTTCCTGTAAATTTATATATTGTATTATCAAGATAGTTAGTGTTTTAAAATAAAATTGTGTCAAAATATTGAAACACTTTAGCATTATAAGAGGTTACTCTATTTGTTATTAGTTCTTTTTAAAAATTAAGATAACATTGTATTTTATTTCTCTTTTAAAATCAGAATGATAATTTTTTAAGAATCGGTACATCTCCAGGTCAAGCATTACACATCTCCTTCATACTAAGTTTTCAAATACAACCCTTGATGCAACAAGCTCTGTCATATTATCCAATCAACAACATCCCACCAATTTGAATAACACTCATTCTCTCATTTCATCGACAAGTTTGAAAGCCTCTTGCATCTCCAAGTCCTTACAAAGCACATCAAGGATATTATATGTCACAATATCTATGCTCCAACTGAGCTAATCATCTAACCATTAAAAATTTGGGGTTCTTTGGTCACACTTTCCAACCGAATAAAAGTATATTGAAGGCCTGGGTATTGGTCTCAAATCTATATTTGATTTGATGGTAACACACCAATATCTATTGCATCAATGCTTTTCTATGTTTTGCTAGGCTTGATACTTCATCAACAATATTTGTAGATATCAAATTGTTTTTTTTCCTCCCTCAAGAGTCTACTTTATAAATCTCATCATTGATCACACATGAGAAACATTCGAGAGAGTTTAGGGAAAACATTCTTAGCACTTTTGAGAAAAGATTTGACATTTCCATTGTCTTATTTCACTTGAATGGATCAAAAAACGGTGGTTATAATAGCATGCCCATCATCATTTTGATTTTATTAAGTAAATTTTTTGTCTCTCCCACTGTAATTCTATGTAACATAGACAAACACACCAAAGTTGGTTAGTAATGTATCACTTGTAGAAGTTTCTTTTGACTTAGCAAGAAGGCATTAGTTTTGGAAGCCTCCTTAGAAACCATTTTTAGCCAAAAGTTTATATCTTACATTTGTGTTGTGAACAAATTGATGTATTAGGATTGTATTAGACGAACCTGCACTTTATTTGATATGTTTGTGAAAAACCTCTTAATAAAATCATGAAGATCACGAGAATTCAAGCTAAAATAACAATGAATACTTGGCAGTGTATAATACATAACTCATACAACATTTAAACTTGTTCCTTATGCCAGGGGTTAATGGGGAAATTTACGATCATCTTTTTTTGTTCAATTAGGCCAAGTCTAGGTTGGGGCCAATCCCAATGTTGATGGAAGAATGGTCTACCCACCCATGGGATGTTGTCACAAGGATTATGCAAGGCTCAATTGAGCCTAGCACCCATTATACAATTTTTATTCCCACAAGTGCCTCTCACCGTCAACCCCTCCCACGATATTTGAACCAGTAACCTGATGGAGTTACTAAACTACATAGAAACAAACTAATCTATATTTCAGGATCTTAGGATCATCCTTATGTGCTAAAAATTCTAGACATAATTTTTTGATAGCTAGAGATAAAGTACAATTTAATTTCTTATTCAAAGTTTGAGGTTTTTTGTTCTTCCTATTTATAGATGGAAGTCAAGAAAGTTGTGGGTTGGTTAAATTTCCTATGATTGGCAGTTAACAAATTGCTCTAAAATATTGGCATCGAGCACATAGTCCAAAGTGTCACAAGTCGAGTAGGAAAAAAACTAGGATTGCAAGTAGTCAATATTTACTTTCTTTAGATAGTTTCTAATATCCTATATTTTGTTGGAACACTAGTTCCTTGGTGTCCTTCTATATGTGTTCATGAAATAATTGTGTGACATCAAATTAACCCAGGACATACTGTCTATAGAAATTCATTAAGCTAATAATTCTTCACAATAAAATGGTGTTTTTCAGGGTATGTTAGTCTCTCATAACCTCTACCTTTAGCATATTTATGTGCACATTGATATCATCTACTATGAAACAAAGTTACATCATACACCTAACAGTGAATGTACATTTATATAAGATAGGATAAAATAATAAAGAGTTATTTTCCACAGATGCAAAAAGAACAAATGAATTTGATCAATTAGAGGTTGAATTTTATACCCTTCGCTTGCAGACATGTGTCACTTCGCAATTGGCTGAGGGATGATATGATTTGGCATAGTGAGGCCTGCCTTGACGACAAACATTGATGTGCCCTAAAACTAGTGATGGTATAGCGGGCATAAATAGGCTATATTGAATACCAACACTTTAGACATCTGTTATTAATATTAGTGTGCCACATATACAAAATAATTTTGCACCACATGACAAATAGTGGATGCGAGCATCGAATTATGGTTCGAGCACGTTGGACATGCATTATTAAATTTTGGCCATTTGATCGATATCTTGACAATATCCGCCATATGAGATGTGCAATTTTTAAATAAATTTTGTGCGCTATGAAATTTTGTCCATTTGATTGATATCTCAACAATCTCTGCCTTCCAAGTTGTGCACTTTTTATTGTTCATATTTAATTTGTTTAACTTTGGACTTGGGAAGCTAATGTGAACCCTATCAATTATTTCATATCGTATTGCTAGTAATTAGATAAATATATTGTTGTACTTTCAATCGGATATGGAAAACACTCTTTTTCTTCTACCAAATCAACTATGTTTAAGGGAGATGACACTATAGAGAATATTCTTGTACGGTTAGGCTATACTTTAGCAAAAAAGAAAAATTGTAGGAATGGTATCTGTGTCATGCAAATATAAAAGGAACATAAATTTTAATGGTGTAATAATAAAATTATGTAAAAATAAATGTTGCTAACATGAGTTATATGTTTTTATAAATGGTGAAAATTTTATCAACTATACTTTGCATCATGGAATTTTTTAAGATTTAAACATTTTTCCTATATATAGTATTGTAGGCAACCATTCTGGTTTGAAAATTCATACATATAGAATGTAGGCGAATATTCAATAAAAACATGTAATTTACTGTTAAAATTAGTAAATTTCTGGCGAATATCATCCATTTAATCATATATACGTAAAAAATAAGTGAATTTTTAACCAAATTAATGAATAATATTTTCAAAAAATGTCCAAAATATAGCTCATTTGTGAAATTTCACCCCTAAAATTTTCCCTACTTTGCATTCATTTAGAGATAATTAAAAAATAAAATAATAAATTTTTAATATTAGATAATAAAACCTTTTGAATATAAAACTTGTTCAATTACCTAATGCACATTGCATGTGGATTGGGTTTCACTGCTTTCTTTCAACAAGTATTGGGAGTCATTCTTACTTAAGTCAAACTTTGCAAGAAAAAATAAACAATTGCAGCACTTCTCAATGACAAGGACTTGTTGCTTTGCACATCGTCATTTTCTTAATTTGAAACCTTATTATTGAACTTAGAAGAAGCCCTTTCATAATGTTATTGATATCTTAGTAACAAGTTTCTTTGAATATCTCTCTTGATGTGTTGGCATCAAGTTAGGAGCTTGATGTGTAGTCTTCCAACCGCTTGTAGCAAGGTGCGGCACCACCGAACGCGTTCTTTTCACCAATACTAACATTCGTGGACTACGCCTACTTCCACATTAACATACTTAGCTTGTGTTTTGCAACTAAGTAAAGCAATTATCCTTTATACTTAATGAAGCCCATACTCATTCATTATCATCATGCAATTAAACCGAGAACAACAACAATTGCAACAAGTATAAAGGGGAGGGGCAACTCCCCGTAATGTGAGTCTGCCCGACAATATATTATATCAGTTTTTCAATAATATAATCATCAAGTATACTTGGCAAAAATCCAAGTCTATACTTAGAATATTTTACAACCAAGGCATAGAACAGCCTTTTACAATCATGTGCACCCTTGCACAAAGAGAAGTGCTCACCCGAGCCACTTATCCCTCTCTACCAAGTCCTGCACAAATCCGCATCCAAACTGAACCCCGGCACGCTTGCCTACACCTCACCCGGCACAAGAATACACCAAAACTGCACCTTGATAGAGTGCATGAGATATGCGCAGCTCTATCTCTTCCTTGCGCAGTTTTACCCCTCACTTGTGCGTAGAAGTGATGATCCAATTCGGTTGTGAACAAATGAGCTCAAAGCTCTTTACATTTATACCATTCCATGCGTATGTTTCAAGGGGTGTGCAGCCCCATGGCCGACCCCACAAGTTGGCACACATGCCCACACGCTCACGTTTTATAAGTCGGCTGCACATTCTTTTAACATCGCATATAAACCTCACCCAACTCTTAGTCGAATTAAGTGTTTGCACCTATCGTCGCATTTTTATGTCGCATTATGTCCGCAGATCATCGCACAAACGTCGCAGTATCATCGCAGTCTCGTCGCACTTCCGTCGTTCAGCACGCCCGCGCCCGCGTGCACGACCTCGCCCGGCGCCCGTCGCACCGCGGCTCGAAGGCCTTACATCCTCCTCCACCTGAAATCATTGTCGTCCTCGACAACACATCATCTCGGTAGCCATCCACCAAGATCATCACTCAACTGTGATGTGAACTCCTCTTCGCAAGGCAAACATCCTTGCAACATATGTAGAGACTCTTCTCCACTATGTCCCGTCTTAATGACCAACTGCCACCAAGCTCACCATACCAAGGTATGTACCTCCACGGTATGCTCTCCATAAGATGTCATCTCGATCCATATGTCATCATGTGAACCTCTGTCATGATACTCCAGCATAATGCCAACACATCTCTGTACACTACGCGTCCCCATGTCTGAACTAGTTGGGTAGCTAATCCAACCATCACGCTCAATCCATGAGAGTGAACATCCTCATGCCATCATCAGCTGTTCCTCAAACATCTGCCACATTCTTGACTCCTCAATAATCTACCTCCAATCCATGCTCAGGTCCATGGAAACTCCATCCATCCCATCTGCAACATGTCATGATGCTTGATGCCAAGCCATCCCTGCACCATCAATCATACCTGCTCAAACATGTTTAAGGACTCACTGCCATGAGAAGCTAACAATGAGCCCCATCTTCTTCATCCATCTAAGAAGATGTAGAGGGAGTAGAGCCTGAAGGCTCTCCCTCACTAATCAACTCGATCCACCTATCAGGATCCTCAATCTCCATCCTTTGTAGATAAGCAACCCGGTCTTCCCTCTGGACATCCAGCCTCACATATACCTCCTCATCATCATCATCATCATCCTCCACCAACTCTAGCCTTCTTGTCAAATCCAAGATGCTATCTGAAAGTGATCTAATGACCAATGACTGCTCCACAAGCTTTGTCTCAACACTAGACAACCGCTTGTTCACCTTCTCCTTATCCTCCATTTGCATCACTCCCAATTTACAATCAGGCCTTGTCACACCAATGGTTGGCACACCAATGGGTACATCTTCCCTTCCATCATAAATGTAGAGCTTCTTCAAATGTGGAATGATCATAGCATCGAATTGTTTCATAAACTCCATCCCCAATACAGCTTCATAGTCATCAATTCGCACTATAGTGAAGTCCACCTTCCCGGTCCATTCACCAAGTGTAGTGTCCACCCTTTCAGCTATACCAAGAATCTCAATAGGAGGAGAATTCACTGTCTTCATTTGTGCCTTTGCCGGTACAAACTTCAGCCCAATTCTTCTCGCAGTATCTTCGCCCATGAAGTTGTGAGAAGCCCCACTATCCACCATAGTGAGCACATCAGCACCTCCAACCTTCATTCGAACATACTCCAACTTGTTCCTTTCAGGATCCCTTCTAGAGGCCACTTTCGTAGTAGCAGAAGCACCAAGTATCTGCATCATCCCCACAGAAGCATCTTCATTCTTTCCATCAGACTATGCAATAGTGGCCACCTTCGGTTTAGAGGTACAATTCTTCACCATGTGTGGTCCTGCACATATCCAACACTTCAAAGGCTTCTTCGTCTTCAAACCATCATCCGATTTCGAAGCATCATCCTTCTTCTTTTCTTTCGGTTTTTCGGACTTCTTTTTCTCATCAGAAGTCTCATCATAATGATCCACCAACCTATCAACCGCAGCAAAAGCCTCCTCAAGTGTTCTAATCTTTTGCCTCTTCACCTCATTGCGTGCCCAAGGCTTCAACCCAATAATGAAGTTGAACACCTTGTCCCTCTCCGCCATGTCAGGAAGTTCCAGAGCTGCACTTGCAAACTCTCGCTGGTATGCTTGTAGGCTTCCGGTTTGCTTGATGTACTTAATCTTCGTCCTTGCTTCCCATGTTTCATCCTGAGGACTGAAATGGGTCTGCAAAGCTTTCTTCATGTCATCCCACGAAGTGATGTCATCAGCACTGCCATTGACAATATGATCCACCCTCCTTCGCCACCACATCTTAGCATCCTTTGTTAAGAACTGAGCAGCCACCTTGACTTGTGTCTCACCATCAGGAAGACTCAACCGTTCCAAGTACTGCTCCATGTCCCATAGAAAGTTGCTAAGAGTGTTTGCATTCCTTGTGCCATCATAAGATTCCGGTTCCTTGACCTTCACATGAGGCACTCCTCCACCTGAGTTATGCCTCACGGCCTTCTTCAACACCGCGATCTCGTCCTTGGCTTCATCAAGAGATTTGTTTACCCTGTCAAGAGATTCCTTCAAGTTCACGATCTCTGCAAGACCCTGATCCCTTGCTTCTTCAACCTCTTTGACCCTTAACTCGAGTTGTGTACACATAAGATCAGTGTACTCATGCTGCGTTCGGAGCTCATCAAGTTCTTCCCTTAGCTTCGAGCTAGCCTCTTGCTCCTTAGTGAGCAAGTCCTCCCTCGTTTCCCAAGAAGACTCCATGGCTTCCATCCTCTGCAGTATTCTTTCCATAAGTGATAAAGTCCCGGCTTCATGGCTAGACCCAACTGGAGACCCGGCTCCCATCTCTAACAGCTTCTTCTTCCTTTGTGATCTAGTCTCCACCATCCAACAGCTTCACCGAACCGAAGCTCTGATACCAACTGTCACGCCCCTACACCTGCGGTAGTCTTCCAACCGCTTGTAGCAAGGTGCGGCACCACCGAACGCGTTCTTTTCACCAATACTAACATTCGTGGACTATGCCTACTTTCACATTAACATACTTAGTTTGTGTTTCGCAACTAAGTAAAGCAATTATCCTTTATACTTAATGAAGCCCATACTCATTCATTATCATCATGCAATTAAACCGAGAACAACAACAATTGCAACAAGTATAAAGGGGAGGGGCAACTCCCCGTAATGTGAGTCTGCCCGACAATATATTATATCAGTTTTTCAATAATACAATCATCAAGTATACTTGGCAAAACTCCAAGTCTATACTTAGAATATTTTACAACTAAGGCATAGAACAGCCTTTTACAATCATGTGCACCCTTGCACAAAGAGAAGTGCTCACCCGAGCCACTTATCCCTCTCTACCAAGTCCTGCACAAATCCGCATCCAAACTGAACCCCGGCATGCTTGCCTACACCTCACCCGGCACAAGAATACACCAAAAACTACACCTTGATAGAGCGCATGAGATATGCACAGCTCTATCTCTTCCTTGCGCAGTTTTACCCCTCACTTGTGCGTAGAAGTGATGATCCAATTCGTTGGTGAACAAATGAGCTCAAAGCTCTTTACATTTATACCATTCCATGCGTATGTTTCAAGGGGTGTGCAGCCCCATGGCCGACCCCACAAGTTGGCACACATGCCCACACGCTCACGTTTTATAAGTCGGCTGCACATTCTTTTAAAATTTCATATAAACCTCGCCCAACACTTAGTCGAATTAAGTGTTTGCACCTATCGTCGCATTTTATGTCGCATTATGTCCGCAGATCGTCGCACAAACGTCGCAGTCCCGTCGCACTTCCATCGTTCAGCGCGCCCGCGCGCCCGCCCGCGCCCGCGTGCACGACCTCGCCCGGCGCCCGTCGCACCGCGGCTCGAAGGCCTTACAATAAGAGTCTTCCTTCCATTGGTATTTCGATAACATATGAGTCATCCATTCGTCGGTTTATCGACGTTTGTTTTCCATCAGAAAAGTAACAATTTTGCAAAATGCCTATAATGGCACTCTACCACATTCCATGTTTATCAAAACCCCATTTTTTAATTATTGTGATGAAATGTTATCGCAATAGTGACAAAAGGTTGTTGAAAAATGAGTCCATTTTTATGAGGGAAAGGATCTAACATGTAGAAAGCCTTGGTGTTGGCTTATCCTCTCATTGGAGAATGTACATCCTAGTGCATAGGAAAGGGAAAATAAGTAAAAATTGGACTTGATACTTGGGGGGGCTTGCAAATGGTTTCCACCTTTCTTCTCCTCTTGTTAAGCATCTTCATTAGGCCATTGATCTCCCACACACCCTGACCCTAGGGCTGGGATGGTTTGAATCCTTAGTAACACTAGTTGAAATGGTCATATTGCTAAGGAATGGGAGGCATGCATTGATATTATAACTTAATACTTGATTAGAATCAAAGATGACATTGGGGATGAACTCATGTTATTGAAAAATCTTGTATCTAGAGCATTCATGACAAAATTTGGCTATGACTCTTGACTCCCCATTTTCAAGGAAAAAATTATGGTGGAGGGTTTCTCTTTGGAAAACTCATGCTCCTCTAAAATGAAAAATATATTTGTGGTTAGCCCTGAAAAATAAACTTCTCAGTTGGGATACCATTGTGAAAAGAGGTTGGGAAGGGCCCAATAGATGTGCTTTATGCAAATATTCTAATGAATCCATCCCATACCTCTTCATTTGTTTCCCCAATACAATGTAGGTTTCCAACAAGGTCTCTGTCGAACTTGGTTTCCCATATTTTTGGTCACATGAGGATTTATCTTGTTGCTATAAATTATGGCGTGAAGACAATGCAACCCCACATTTTACAACTTTCCCATGCATCCCTATCAATAACATATAGTGGTCTAGAAATAACTACATATTTAACTCAGTCAACATTCCTTCAGACATTATAGTGGGTATGATTACAAAGCTTTGTAATGAATACATAATTGATTCTAAAGTGCAGAAATCTAGAGTCCCTGTGACGTTGACTTTGGAAAAAAGTATCCCTTGGGGTTTTACAGTGGAACCTCTCAAGGGCCTGCAACAAAATACGGAGTTGGGGTAGTCCTTTACTTAACCCAATATCACTTTATACAAGTCATATATGCTCTAGGATATGGCACAAACAATCGAGCAGAATTCATTGTGCCAAGGATTCTCATCTCCATTACCTCCCTAAAAAATGTCTACAAACTACAACTATTGGGAAACTCAAAAATGGTAATTGATTAGGCCAACAATAATATTATAATTAAAAAAAATTTATCTTCAAACTATCCTATAAGACATTCAAGAGGCCTTGACTGCTTTTGAATGGATTTCCTTCCATCCCCTCCTTAGAGAATTCAACATCAAAGTTGATTCCCTATCCAAAGAAGCTTTGGAAATGTTGGTGGGCGCCATGAACAATTCTGAAATCGTTGATGGGGAAGAGGTTGATCATATGGATTTTTTATTTTGAACTATAACTTTCATTTCTTGTTTTTTCACCGATAAATGATTGTCTACTAGATTTTGTTTTCCTATGTCATAAAAAACTTTGAATTTTGACCCTTGTTATGTATTTTCTTGAGTATTAGTGTTTCGATCAATAAGGTAGTTTTTGGAAGATAAGTAGGAAATTATTCCCATTTTTTCATAAAATGTTTTTATTTGAAATATGTACACTCAAGCTTTGAATATAAATTTCCTTTTTCTTATGGATTTATTTATTTATTTATAAATGATTTTTAATTTAATATATATTAAATGATAGCATATATATATATATATATGTGTGTGTGTGTGTGTGTGTGTATATATATATATATATAGGAAGAAGAAGTGATTGGTTATATAAGACTCTATGCTATTTTTTTTTGGTAAGTTCGGCATTGGTGAGGCTAAATCATCGTCATGTCCAAGAATAACACCCGAATAGTGTAGGAATTAATAGAAATTTGATACTATTGATGAATTCGAACTGAAAACAAGGGATTACAAATTTCCTCTACCATTTTGCAGAATGGAAATCATAGTTTAGAAACACATGCAATGACATGCAATCATAAAAACCACAAGAACACAATGATTTACAGGGGAACCCAACTGGGAAAAATCCCTTCGCTTATTTTCATTAATCAAATGAGAAGGAGAAATTATTACAATGTATCGCTTCAACTCTGAAGAAAACCCTGCACTATAAACTTGTTCTCCTGCTGACTATCCTGCTCTGGCAAACATTTAGCCAATTCAAGCCTCCATCTTCCTCATATTTCCTTGTGCAATTCAAGAGAATTTGAGCTCCCAAATAATAAGGGAATTCCCTATTTCCCTATGCAATTCCCAAGGAATTGATCACCTTCCTAATTGCCAAGCATGTACACTCAACTAATATACAATCGATAATAACAATGTGCCTTTTCCTCCACTCCATCTAGGCAATTCGAATTCCAAGCATGTCTGGGCTATTTTTAGCTGATTGACTAGTTTAAATGAGAGACTAATGAGTTAACAATAGTTCTACTACTCAACTGACCTTCAACTGAGTCAATTAATTACCTGAGCTCAGTTAAATGATTTCAACTAAAAATAATTGAACTAGATTGCTAAATTTTAACAATCACAACTCTACTCCAAGCCTATAACTCGAATTTACTAATTTAAATAGTAGGCAAGGCCATGCCACTCTAGCTCATTGCAATCCAACTCATCTTGCTAATGTGGAAAATCAAATTACTAAATTTGACTAAGGCATAAGTCAAATTGAGCCTTTCTTGCTACACTTTATAACACTCCCTCTTAGCAAGAAAGGGATTTTGCACCACCCCTATCTTGCACCTGTGGAATTTGAATTTGCCTCCTAACAATGCCTTCGTCAAGATATTTGCATCCTTCTCCTCAATTGAAATGTAGTATAGCATCATAATTCTCCTCTGCACACAATCCCGCAAGTGATGGTACCTAATATTAATGTGCTTGGACCTATCATGAAATACTGGATTCTCAGAGAGTTTGATACAACTCTAATTATCACAATAAATCACTCTTGGATCCATCTCCTAACTGAAAAGACCCACAAGTATTTTCCTCATTCATATGGCTTCACATGCTGCTTGACTTGGAGCCATGTATTCAGCCTCTGCTGAGCTTAGTGCCACAGACCTCTCTTTCTTGCTATAGCAAGAATTAGTTGCATGCCCAACACCGAAGATAACACCTGAAGTAATTTTCCTGTCTAATGGACTCCCTGCCCAATATGCATCAGTGAAGCCTTGGAGCTTCACTCCCTCCATTCTCCTATAGCATATTGTTAGGAAAAATACTGAGAGTGGGGGGGGGGGGGGGGGGGGGGGGGGTGTACGCGACTGTGATTAATGCAACCCATGTATACCAAGATAACTAGTTTATCATTAATTTCATTAACTGCTCATCTTTAATCAGTGAATCATTACTTCATTTTTCATTCATTAAGCAGTAGTAAAGAGAGATAAATCGTCAACACATAAGAAACATATCAACACACATGAACACTAGGATTTTACGTGGAAACCCAATGTGAGAGAAAGCCACCATTGTCATTGTCTTTGTCTTCTTCTTTTATTATAAAGGAAAACTTCTTACAATCTTGTATTGGTGAAGATTCTAACCAGTAAAAGGATATAACCTTCTCTTGTTCTCCAACACCTATTGGAAGGTAGCTACAAGCTCTTGAATTTGTTTACTGACTCCTATCAGAAGGGAGCTCCTACCCCCTTTCTAAAGGTTTCTATCCTCATCTCCTTGTGGACCACTTTTCATAATGTTTCAAACTAGATACACCTGTGAAACAATCATCAAACCAACCTATAGGCCACCTTTCATCAAATTTTCAAACTTGAACCATATCAACCATAAACCCAAACAAATTGAATCACCGAATCTGAGACTCTGTCACACTGTAAATCAATTGAAATTATGAAGTATCAAGACACTTAATGCATAACCCAACCCAAAACAATAAATACCAAATTATGTATGTACTAAATAAAAAGCGTGTATATATGTGCTTTCTCTGTATAACACCTGAGTACAGCTCTCAAAATACTGAACACTTAAATCATTATTTATTGAATCATTCATAGATCATTTCACCAACTACAAATCATAGAATCAATAACATATTTCTGACCCAATTACAGATCATACACTTAGTCACACTTTTGTGCCATTAAACTTGAACAATTCAACCAAGTCACCTCAATCATGATAAAGAAATCATCGACAGAAAGAAACAAGTAAACCAAATAACAACAACTATAAACATGAATCATCATATTTGTAAACATCTATCAGTAGGTCAAACCATGGTTTATGTGCGCAACTTTCATAAGGAATATTAGTGTATGTATGCATTTACCATGCACAACACCCGTGTACAGATCTACACATACTGAAAAATTATTTCGCAAAATATATACGCGACCCTTCAGAAGTAGATCTGCGTATGTATGAAACTATGCCCAAACATACCTACGTATAGAACTGAAAACTTTCACTGCAAACACAATCTCACTTTCCACAACCTTGAATGTCAATTCTACAGGATTCTAAATAAATTGTTTAGATAATGGCATAGCACTTTCATCAATATTAGACATTTGCAGCAAGTAAATCAATTAAGCATACATGTCAATATATTTCAGATCTTTCAAATATGATTCTTCTCCTTGCTCCCTTGTGCATACTTGTTTCAGATCAATCATTCATAGACAACACAATACTTGCACACTTAAAACTTTGACCTCCATCTCCTTATATAGATTTAGCATTAGCCAATACCTTAGGCCAATCGCTTAGTAATGTCGTTGGTATTCTTTGACGGGATCAAATAACTGTTTTCACACACATTACTATGGGCCAATACCATGGTAAATACCCTTGGTATTCAAGTTACCATCCTACAGATTCTATATGCAATTTTTCTTCACAATACCCGTGTATGTACACGACCCTTCTACATAGGATCTGCATATGCTTTGCCAAACTTCATATTCAACATCCATTTGTCTTTGATCTGTCATGACTTTGTTAATCACTTCTGTAGCATCTATTCCATCCTACATAATCATCATGTTATCGTAATGTTGACATTGTTATCAAGTAGGTTACTATCAAGGACATCACATTATCCATAATGCCAACAACCCATACTCGGTTGTGCCTCTAAGTTATCTTAACACATGATTTGATGCCTTCCAATATAGCTTGGTAGGCTTCACCATGGGTTGAATCAACTAATTAATTGCATAGCATATGTTTGGCCTTGTCTTCACTAGATACATCAAGGATCCCACAAGTTCTCTATAGATGGTAGCATCTATTGCCTCTCCTCAAGAACCATGCTCCTTCCTCCAGTTTGTTGCTAGAGGTGTGTCCATAGGCTTGCAGTTCTCCATGTGAAATCTATTAGTGTCAGTGTCTTCACACTTCCATTAGTGATCTAATTGCTCTTTTGCACGCATATTATGTGTCTCATCCAATCAGCTGCATTCCATTAGGTCATGGATCATCTGATGGTAGTGGTTTCATGTCAATTTTCCTCATGACATTCACTTGCTGACCTGTTCACACATTTTTTTTAGTCGTTTACTATCATCCTGTTTCATTTCATTTATAAAAATTAGGTTTTAGGGTTTCAGTCTCATTAGGTGTTAGGGTTTCACCATGTCAAATGTCCAAAAATAATTGATGAATAAGGGTTAGCAGACACTTGAGGAAGATAATTATTAGAAAGCTTTGAATTTCATAATTTGTAAATGAAAACAGAGCATTGGTTTACTATTTGTAAGTTTTATGTTTCCTATATGTAATAAGTGTTCATAAGTTACTCTTGGTCACATTACCAACTCTTGCGACTACAAAGTCAAAGAATTCAAATATCAGTCTATCAGATTTCAAGGAAAAAGGGTCAAGCATCCACAACTAAAAAACAGAGCATTTGACAAAGCCCAAGAACTTTATAAAGTGGGTTTTGATTAATGAAAAATAAAAAAAGTGAAAGCTATAAAAAGGTCATCCATGTGTTATCTCACTTCATTGTTGAATTTGTAAGTGCTAAGGAGAGCAAAAAGCACGATTTTGAGTGTTATTGGGCTAAGGGAAGAAATTATAGCAGTTTGTGGAAAAACAGAAGGCGCTGCGCACCTAGCAGCTGGCGCTGCGCATACAAAGAGCGTTGCGCACCTGTAGAGTTCTCACAGTTGAAGATTGAACGGGCGCTGCGCATAAAAAGAGCGTTGCGCACCTGAGAGATAGCAATGCGCATAGGATCAGTGGCGCTGCGCATAGGATGAATTTTGCTAGTTTTGCCTGATTTTACAGATTTCGCCTAGTTTTCTCTACAGTTGACTTTTTCTTGCTCTCTTAGAGAAAATAGCATGGTAAATGATGTAACTTGATGTAATTATGGATGTAAAACACTTAATAGGGTAGATACATCAAGTCAAAGGTGGTTTTGAACTGAATGAATTGGTTTCCTTGGTTTTAGAGGCAAGCTGTTCCACTGCCTATATTCCTGTTCTTAGTGTAAATATGGTTGAAACCACCCCTTTTCTCATGGTTTCGACCTTGATAGCTAGCTTGAGTAGTTTCCGTGCCTATATCATGTCCTTTTTATTTCATTTGTAAATGTTGGACTTTGGTGGAAGTGGTGGTACTCATTGAACATTTGTATCAACAATTTGGCAAGAAATAAACCCAAGTTTCACAACTATTTTTGTGGGATTCTTGTGACAGTGAGTTTATGTATTGTTTCTTCTTTGTAATGAGTTTTTCTTATGTTTTATGTGTATCCAAATCTATCTTTCCCTTCTAAAACTAAATGAATCAAGGTGAATGGACAAAATACACTGTTGGGCTTTGTCTTGGGAATGCATTTGGTTTTCAATGTTTTCAACTGTTTGAAGAGGATTCATAGTTTCTTTATGCCCTCCTCAACTCCTCAGCTGTCTTAATCTACCATCTTAATCCATTTCTTGTACATAAGCTTTTATCTACCCTGCCCCACAGGACATGACTGTATCCCTGGGTTGATTTCTCGGATCCAATCTGCCTTCTCCAATTGATCCAGCAACCAAAACCTAAAATCAAACTAGAAACCCTAATCTACTATACCTAGCCTAAAATCAGCATTCATTTCAGTCATCTCAAGCCCTATTTGCCAATATCCTAATTGAGATTGACAAGGAGAGAGCCCTCTCCCGACCTAGTAGGGCTAGCTACTAGGTTAAGCATGGTTTGATGTTACCCTAGACTTGCCTTCCTTAAGCCTAAGGTAGATTTAGGCACTCAAAAAATCTTTAAGGTATTTTAGAGGAATAATTCCCTTGACTTGCAAACAACTCACCATCACCCTGCCATACTTCCAACCTAAGGAAGTAATGCATCAAGCCCATGTCTTTCATCTTGAATTCTCTTGCAAGGTCCTCCTTGCAAGAGTGGATCAACTACTCATCCCTTGTAAGTATCAAGTCATCAACATACAATACCAAGACAAACAACTTTACATCTACCACAATGCGATAGAGATTGGCATTCGCTTCACTTTTGGTGAAGTCCAATCCACTGAGATATGTTTCAATTCGAGTGTTCCATTCTCGAGGCTACTGCTTGAGACCATACAGGGCTCTCTTGAGTCTAAACACATGTCTCTCCCTATCATAAGTCTCAAATCCCTCTACTTTCTCTATGTAAATCTCTTCCTCAACAACACCATTGAGTAAGGTGATTTTCACATCCATCTGATGGATATTCCACCCCATCTGTGTATCTAATGATAGAATGGTTATGATTGAGGAATATCTTGCCACTAGGGAAAATGTTTCCTCATAGTCCACTCCCTCTACCTGAAAGAATCCTTTAGCCACAAATTTGGCCTTGTACTTCTTAATGCTCACAACAAATGCATGCTTCACTTTGTAGATCCATCTGGAACCAACCACTGACCTATTCTTTGGTCTCGACACCACCTCCCATACAATCTTCTTCATGATGGAGTCATACTTCTCCACCATGGCATCAACCCACACTAGTTTAGAAACTACATCCTCAAATGAAGAAGGTTCTGACACAATGATTTTTGTCATGAGATCCATATAACCACTGTATATGTCTAGTGACCTCCTCTTCATGCACAAAGATGTAGGATCTCCCACATGCGCTCGTGCATCCTACACCAATCTGTCATCTTACTTGGTTCTCTTTGTCCCCTCTCTAGAATATTATGGTTGAGTGGGTGTCTCCACTCGGCCACCTGTTTTCTCCTCCATATGTGGCTACTCCACAACATCTTGAAGCTTTTCATGAGGCTCCTCCTTTGGAGCTAGAAGCTCCTCCTTTGGTGGGATACTTAGCTCTCACTCTAGAGAGCATATCATAGCCTTCTCCTCATCAAATTTGACATCTCTCCTCACTACTATCACCCTGAGTGAGGGAAAATACACCCTGTAATTATGTGGTGTCTCTGTGTATCCTACAAAGACTCCCATATTAGTTGTAGGTTCCATTTTCTTCCTGTTATCCTTGGAGACATGAAAATACACAATAGCTCCAAAAATTCAAAAAAGAGATACATCTAGCTTCCTCCTATAGAAATATTCTTCGAGTGTGATCATGCAAAGCATTCTGTGAGGGCTCATGTTCTGAAAATAAAATGTGGTGTTGCATTCTTCTTCCCATAGATGCAATGGAATCCATTGATCATGCAACATGGATCTTGCTGCTCCCACTATGCTTCCGTTCTTCCTTTCAGCCACCCCATTTTGTTGTGGGTTATGGGTTGCTATCAGTTCTCTTCTAATACCCTCTTTGGCACAAAATTCGTTGGTGTTAGATACAAATTCTCCTCCATTTTCACTTCTAAGGGCTTTTAATCTCTAACTAGTATCCTTTTCAACCAATGCTTTGAATTCAAAAAATTTGGAAAAAACTTCATCCTTTTTCCTCATGAAGAAGATACAACATTTTCAAGAAAATTCATAAAAAAAATCACATAATACCTGTGTTTTGTTATAGAGGTTGTCAAAAATGGTCGACATACATCAGAGTGGACTCACTCCAAGATTTCTCTAACTCCGCTATCTCATCCTTAGAAGGTGGATTTGACATATTTCCCCAAAGTACATCCATTGCAGACATCATGTTGTTCAAGGGTGCATTTTGGAAGACCACTGGTAATTTGTTGCATGATTTTTAAGGCCCCATGGTGTAAGTGTCCCATGCACCTATTCCAGAGTTCTCCAACATCTCAACTCTGTACATTTTTTGCCTTACTACTCAGTGTGGCACAAGCTTGCACCTCAAGTTCGTATATTTTTTCACTGTAGCTACATGTCTCAGAAAGGCTTTCCCCTTATTGAAAACAACATCATAACCTCTATCCTCCAATATAGCTTACATAGATCAAATTTTTCTTCAGCCCAGGTACATACATAACATATTTCAGATGATGATGGGAGTCTGAATCCCTCTTAAAGGTTACAGTTCCAATTCCTTTGGTACTGTACCTCCCATCATCGCTAAGTTCTATGTGCATCTATAGATCCTTCTCCTCTAGGCTACAAAAGAATTATTTGCATCATGTCATATGGAACAAAGCACCTGAACCTAGGTACCACACACTCCACATTACAATGTTGGCCATGCATGCAATTAGGGTGAAGTCTAATTTGAATTGTGAAGCAAGTGCTTCACCTCCTGCTCAAACTGAAGGATTCTTATTCGACTTTTGTAAAGACACTTTGTTGCATAGTGCCTATATTCATGGCAGTGAAAACATTTTATCTTGCTTAGGTCCTTCTTCTTGCCATTGTTATGGCTAACCTCTAGCTTACTATGGACCTTTGTTCGCTTAGATTTATTTCCCTTCCCAACCAAGGAAAAATTATCTTCCTCCTTAGCTTTGGATGTTACTCCATCTCTAGTGTTCCTTTGGATTTCTTCCTGCACCAAATCGGACTAAAGTCTCCCCCAATTTGTAAATTTGTCCCTTCCATCTATAGAGTCCTAGTAGTTGTGCTAGGATTTCGGAAGGCCAAGGAGGGCTAGGCTTACTAGCTCGGGTGAGGGAATATTTTCTCCTACTCCTCCAAGTTCATCTCGAACCTGAGTGAATCTAGAGAGGTAATGTGGAATGGTTTCATTTTTCTGCAATCAGATGTTTCTAAGCTTGTCCCTCAATGCCAATTTCTTAGCATCACTGCTATTTTTGAATAACTCAGTGAGGGTCTTCCACATAGAAAATGGATTTTCTTTTCCATGTAAATTCGAGACTATGTGGTCTCTCACACCCTCTAGGATGATCCTCCTGGATTTTGCGGTATCCTTCTTCCATTGGGATAACTGTTGTGCATCTGATACTGCTAGTTTTGGAATGTCAGTTTTGGTGTACTCCAACACTCCATTATCATCGAGTACAACTTCCATCCTATCCTTCCAAGCTATGAAATTTGAGGTTCCCTCCAGGGCATACTCCAATCTCAATCCGTTGAAATACATTTTCCCACACGAAAGAAAAACTGCTTCACTGAATATGCAAATTGAAATTTTTGAAGGAGAAGACCTATTCACTGGTTCCTATTGTGATTTCAAGCTCCGACACCATGTAGAAATTAGTAGAAATTTACTACTACTAATGAATTAAAATTGAAAACAAGAGATTACAAATTTCCTCTACTATTCTGTGGAATGGAAATCATAATTTAGAAACACATGCAATGACATGCAACCATCAAAACCACAAGAACATAATGATTTATAGGGGAACCCAACTAGGAAAAACCCCTCCACTACTTTTCATTAATCATATGAGAATTAGAAGCTACTAAAATGTCTTGCCTCGACTTTGAAACACACTGTGCATTGTAAACATGTTCTCATGTTGACTGTCTTGCTTTGGCAAACACTTAGCCAATTCAAGCCTCCAAATTCCTCCTATTTCCTTGCACAATTCAATAGAAATTCAACTCCTAAATTATATGGGAATTCCCTATTTACTTGTGCAATTGCCAAGGAATTGATCACCTGCCTAATTGCTAAGCCTATACACTCAACTAGTATACAATTGATAATTACAATGTGCCTTTTCCTCCACTCCAACTAGGAAATTCGAATTCCATGCATGTTTGGGCTATTTTTAGTTGATTGACTAGTTTAACTGAAAGATCAGTGAGTTAACAACAATTCTACTACTCAACTAACCTTTAACTGACTCAGTTAATTACTTGAGCTCAATTGAGTTCAAATAAAAAGAATCAGACTAGATTGCTAAATTTTAGCAATCACTACATGCACAACTCTACTGCAAGCCTATAACTCGAATTTACTGACTTAACTAGTAGACAAGGCCATGTCACTCTAGCTAACTGCAATCCAAGTCATCCTACTAATGTGGAAAATCGAATTACTCAATTTGACTAAGGCACAAGTCAAATTGAGCCTTTCTTGCTACAATTTCTAACAAATAGGGTAGGGAATTGAAATGGTGACTTAACATCTAGGAGTGCCTTAACAATGCACCCGATCACCATCTATCCAAGACCGAATGGACAAGACTCTGTCCTAAATTAATAAAATATGTTTGATGTGTTTATAAAATTTTACTATACAAATTTTAAATTGAATACCTATATATATATATAGTTTTTATAATTAATTATTTCTTAGTGGTGGTAGGAGTAGGAGTAGGAGGATTTATCCTTTGCTCCGATGAAACAATAGAATCAATCTTCTCTTGGGTACTAAGACATAAGCCAAATAGTTATGCCAAATCATATGCCCTTCATTAGGGACTAATACTTGCTCATGAAAGACAAATCTCTAGTCTCTTGACCACTATAGATTCACATCTCGTTATCCATAGCTTAATCAAGGCGACTCTCCCAAAAGACTTGGATTTAAAAGAAATCGTTAAAAATATTTGAAGAATCCTAAAAATGTTAAATTCTTATGAATTTCATAATATATTGAGAGAACATAACTCTTTAGCAGATTCCCTAGCTAAAGTTGGCACCCCATTAACACAAAGAACATTAAGAACAAGTGATGATCAAGTTTCAAAACCCTTTCCATAATCTTCAATAGGTCAATTTTTTATGGGATGGGAGTTGCACATGGCACCAAAATGGGGGTTGGGCCATGTAATGGATTTTTTCAACCAAAGTGATTTGTGGGGAAATGTCAGGCCTCTGGCTTGGAGGATATTATTAGGAAAGTGTGGGAAGTACTATGTAGTGATGGGTTTCAAAATTTCCCTAGTTCCATTAACGAGCAAGATTGTGACAATGATCAAAAGACATGAGATTTGGGAGGTACTTTGGTACTTCGACAAAGAAAATGGGATAGAGCTTTAGTGACACCGTGTTTTATATTTTATGGCTCAGTGTGGGAAGACTATTCTCGTGCGAAGACAATCTTGGTGATGAAATTTGTATAACTAATAAGATGTTGGATAAATAACAAGAGTGCACTTGTAATCATGCAGACAAGCGAAAATCTAGGTGCAAAATCCTTAAATCTGGAAGGGAAAAGATTCAAATGACATTGTATACTCTTGAAGATGGCAATTTTCTTGGAAGGTGGCAAGGTAAGGGCAATTTTTTATTTTTATCACTAGAAGCTCCCCACATCATCTTGGTTTCTATTTTGGTTGTGTCAAACACCTAGGTAAATATGATATTTGAAGATTATATTATGGTATTGAGTACTATGAATGGTATTGAGAGTGTTTACGGTTACATTTGGATTATTGTTTTATCCAAGAGGAGTTGGGGAGCCCTAGAGAAATGGCATCCTTTATCCCTCAAATTTAAGTGCTCCTTGTAATGTTTTAGTGACCATTCTTGATGGAACAAAAAAATTGGTAGATTGGGAATTTGAGGGATTGGTTCAGTTCCCAGGTGTTGGGGGTGGCAAAGAATTAGTCAAAGAGTGTAATTTCACTCCAAGAGTACTTTGAGCTTGCCTAGTGCTCGTCTTGTTCGCACTCTCTAAAGGCAAAAATGTGGCATTCTTCTCCTGCAATGAGTATCTATCTATTCTTATGAATTTTCTTACCTTCCCCTAGGGAACATGGTGTGATTGGATTTATATTTGGTTTCAAAATTTGATTATTTTTCTCATAAAACATAGATCTATTGGGCCGAGCCAGTTGATAATTCGATTGATAATAGGGAAACTTGGTCTTGGGGGATAAAACATTCGTGTTGGAGTAAAGAAAAAATTTAAAATATATGTTTATTAAGGCTCAAATATCCTCTTCTCTTTCAATTGGGATAAGGAGCTATTTGGGCAATAATTATGTCCCCTCTTAGGGAGGAGATAAGAAAACTAATGGATTGAGTTTCCCTTCTTTAGGAAGATGTTTTAAATATGCAAATACAAGTCAATCAAACTATAGCTAATGTGACCACTTGTATGGACCTGTTAATTAAGCAAAGAACCACCATGCAAAGGACTGCAGATGAAGTGTCTAGTCTCCGTTAGTAGGTGGAAAAATTGTAGATATTAATAAACAAGACCTATACGAAGCACTCCTCCAACAAATTTAGTGCAAAAGAGCTTCATGACCTAAATGATCCTCCTCTTTAGTTTGGGATAATGGGTTTAGAGATTATCCTCCCCACATGACTTAACATTCTATGCAAGTTATGTACAAGTATGTTTGCTTTTTGCGGCATATATCCTTATTGGCATAATAATTTAGATACACTAGGCATTATAAATTTTGAAGAAGTAAATATTGTTTCTTTAAGGATGATTCTTAGAAAACTATCATAATTGACACTCTATTAATGTACATGTTGGACTCATCACATAAATTTTTAGTAATAGAAAGTTCTCATTCTGGTTTAAAAATTTTAAAATTTTTATTACAAGTTTAATATTATTTATCAAAATTGAAATGTAATGGAAATAATAATGGTTACTCCTAACCATATAAAAGATAAATTTAATTATTATTTTTCCCTCTTTATATATATATATATATATATATATATATATATATATATATATATATATATATATATATATATATATATATATATATATATATTAATTTTATTAATTTTGACATTTTAAAACAATGATCAATCTTTTATTTTATTATCAAGATAGTTAGCGTTTAAAAAAAAAATTATGTCAAAACATTGAAACATTTTAACATTATAAGAGGTAGGATACTCTATTTGTTTTTTTTCCAAGGAAAAAAACAGTAACTTTATTTAAAAAAAAAAAAAAAAAAACTACATTTTGTATGTACACATCTAGGTGTGTATTGAATGGATCTGCGCAGATCCATAATGTGGAAAATTATATGTGACAATACATCCCAACAAAAAATGTTTTTAGTCAATACAAGAAAAAACAACAAAGACAACAAAGAGACCATAAAAAAAAAGATCACTTCCACCATATACAACCAAATAAAAAATAAAGTAGACAACCATACAACTTATATCATAGTGTTGAGACAATAAATCAAGAACACACATAAAATCCAAAAGATAAATGAAATAAACATGAAAGTAGTCAAAGAAAGAAACTAGATTTGAGACTCTGGAGGGTCCATAAAAGGATAGTGATAAAATCGATAACGCCCATCATTTAAACTTGAATCTTCAATTGACCATAGAACTATAGCCAACTAAAGGCCTTCCTTAGAAAGTTTCTCTGCCTCGCGATAACGTTCCTTGTAAATATGAAAGAAAGAGAAATAAACATATGAGTGTCACTAAAGCATCCATAATGTGAATAAGATGTAAATAGTGTCATTGCTAGATCTCATGAACCCAATTGATGATCAATAAAGAGTCACCAAAGAACTGTAATTAGTCACAATCCTTTTCCCTTGCAAAATCCATAAGAGAGCGACAGAACCCCTCCCAATACCCATGGAAACTTTGTAAAAATGTTGATCATATAAGAATAAGATAAACCACCTACCACACATGGATTCGTCCCCCTGTGCAACCCCATCAAAATAAACCTAGGGACATGAAATATTAGGATCCTCCGAAATAACACTTCTAATTCTGGGGATAGAAATGGAATGAAAAGAATGACACAAAATGGCCATAACATCAACAACCACCTAACATCTTTAACAACAATCAAGTATTCATTATTGGATCAAGGTAGACAGCGCGCGCGTTTGAGCGCCTGAGCCTCCATCGATCAGAACCGCCTCGCACCAGCGATCCCGCCGGCTCTAGATCCCCATGGATCCCCCGGATCCACCAGGGGGGGATCCAGCTTTGCAGCAAGCCTTCTCGAACCTGATCAAATCTCTGCCTCAGCAAAGGCCAAGGCCGACGGCTACCAAGTTCGTTAAAAAACTCGATGTGCTTCAAGAAGTTCTTCTGCCCCCGACCATCCCTCGCATGGCAGCAATATCTCTTGCAGAGAAAGGATTAATCGGCCAGTTTACAGGTTTATGGCCCTCACCCAAAACTGTTCAGCGGTGGGTGGAGAGAAACTGGGCAGACAAGATTCAGGGGAAAATCTCAATAAGGTTCTGTGGCAGAGGTTATTTCACCTTCCACTTTGAAACCAAGGAGGACAAGGACTTGATATTTAGAAATGGGCCTTACTTCATGGACTCCCGGGGCCTCTATCTCAACAAATGGACCCCGGACTTCGACCCAGAACTAGATATTCCAAGCGCTGTCCCTGTCTAGGTCAGGCTTCCTCACCTCCCTCTTCATTGTTGGGGAGATGACTCGGTCAAGGCAATAGGAAACGCGGTAGGAAAATATATAGACCGCAGTGAGCCCAAGGACAACATGCAAGCCTGTGCGCGAATTTGTGTCGAAGTAGATCTGGGACGCGGCCTACCGGAAGCAATCAAATTGAAGGTGGACGACTGGTGCCATATCCAACAGCTGGACTACGAACAGATACCCTTCAAATGCAAGGTATGTCATGAATACGGACACTTTGCTAACAGATGCCCAAAACTTATAAATGTTGAATCATCAGAGCAGGAGGACCAATGGGAAACAGTGAAAAGAAAAAAATCTGCCTCATCCTTCAAACAATCTGAATCTGAACAACCGGGACCATCCCATCCTCCCTCATCTAATCAGTGCCCACCCTCATCCTCTCAGCAAGCCCCTCCTCCTTTCCCCACCTCTCCTCCTCGTTCTTCTGATCCCTCCATCCCTCCTTCTTCAAACCCTTTCGCATCCCTTTCTGAAGAAGAACCTTCTCAGGACCCTTTATCAGATCAGCATATCCCCTCATCCCCTCATCCCTCTCCGCCCTCCCCGGACACTACTTCAACAAGAATCACAAGAAGCTTATCAAAGGATCTAGGAGCATCTAGTGAGATTCCAAAAAAACATGGGCCAGGAAGGAAGTCGGCAAAACAGCAAAGAGAAGAAAGTGCGCAGAAGGATATAGCAATGGGATCACAGACACCGATTGAAACCTACATTCTAGGAATCTCGGACAAGGAAAACAATATCAAAGGCAAAGAGAGGCGAGCACCTCTGCACACCACTGGTAAATCATGATGAAAGTGCTGTCTTGGAACAGCAGGGGATTAGGGCACCCCTCCAAAAAAGCTGCCCTCAAGGAGTTAATTCAAAGTGAAAAGCCTGATATCTTACTCATCCAAGAGACAAAACTAGAACAGTCCGAAATCAACAGATTCATTGGCCAACAAAAACAGTATGGTGGCTGCACCAGTGAAGCAAGAGGAGCTTCAGGAGGTATTTTAACAATGTGGAATATAAGCAAATGGAGCTATAGCCTCGTCAAAACACAACAGCATTGGATAAGTGTTAAATTGGAAAGAAAGGACAATGGCACTGAAGTAAAAATCTACAACATCTACTCTCCTAACCACTACAGGGAAAAAGAAGTTTGTTGGACTACCTTAGAGGAAGATTTAGAAGAAGACCATGGTAACAACCTCATCCTAGCAGGGGACCTAAATCTGGTCATGCACTCAAATGAAAAAAGAGGAGGGAACTTCGGCGTTGATCATTTCCGAAAGCGGCTGGAACACATCATGCAAGAAAAGGACTTGGTCGATTTAAAGCCCAAGAATCGCAAATATACTTGGAGCAATAGGAGGTTGGGAGCAGGTAACATTATGGAAAGACTTGACCGCTTCCTTGTTAACATCGCCTTTCTGTCCTCCTTCTCCAACGGGCAGTCAGACATCCTCAATACTTCCGCCTCGGACCACTACCCCATTACTCTTACCTTGCAAAGCCAAAGTCACCTCGGCCCCCTCCCTTTCAAATACTCCACCCTTTGGAACCAAATTCCAGCAGCCCGCGATATAGTTAAGCAAGCTTGGTCTCAGCACGTGGAGGGCTCCCCAACTTTCATTTGGGAAACAAAGTTGAAGCAAACTAGGCAGGCACTCAAGACTTGGGCAAAGATCAACTACAAGGAACCCGAGGTATTAAAAAAGGATATCAAACAAAACCTCGAAAAAATTCAGCAAAGTATTGAAGAGGAAGGACTCACTCAGCAAGCAAGACAAGAAGAGATCAGATTGTATGCAGAGCTGCGCCAAACAGCTAGAGATGAGGAGATCAAATGGAGGCTAAAATCTAGGCAGACCTGGCTGCGTGAAGGTGACAAAAACACCTCTTATTTCCATAAACAAGCCACAATCAGGAAGGCAAGAAACACAGTTAACGCAATCAGAGATAGTGAAGGGATCAATCATGAAACCCAAGACTCCATAAAAGCTGCTGCAACCTCCCATTTCAAATCTCTCCTAACAGAGGACAAAAATGAGGAGGATTACTCAAACTTCCTCCAACATATGACCAGAGAAGTTACTCAAGAAATGAATAACAGCCTCACCCAAGAAGTCGAGGAGGATGAAGTCAAAAAGGCTGTCTGGAGCCTCCATCCGGACAAAGCCCCAGGTCCTGACGGGTTCCCAATCAGCTTCTTCAGAGAATATTGGCCAATGATTAAAAAGGACCTTCTCAAGATGATTCGTTGGGTCCTTAGGAAAGGCAAACTAGGGGGCTATACCAACTCAACGTATTTAGCTCTCATCCCAAAAGAGAATAGGCCGACCACCTTCTCTAGATTCCGGCCCATATCCCTTTGCAACTCTGCTTATAAAATAATCACAAAAATATTATCCTCAAGACTCAAGCCTCTTCTTTCTTCCTTAATTTCGGAAAATCAGGGAGGTTTTTTAGCCAACAGGCACATTTCCGACTCCATTCTTTTGGTACAAGAAGCCATCCACTCTAGTCTTAGTCGAAAGGAAAAAGGATTCATCCTTAAACTTGATCTTGCCAACGCCTTCGATAGAGTCAGACACTCCTTCCTTCTTGCTGTTTTGAACAAAATGGGATTCAATACCTCCTTCATCAATATGGTCCAAGCTTGTATCTCTAACCCTTGGATTTCACCTCTGGTGAATGGAAGACCTTGTGCAGCCTTTCAATCCTCCCGAGGCCTCAGGCAAGGCTGCCCCCTTTCTCCCTACCTTTTCATCCTCATGGCTGAATCCCTCAGCAAAGCCTTGGATTACAACCGAAGAATAGGCCTAATTACAGGTATCCAATTTGAGCAGGGCACAAAGAATATTAATCATTCCCAATTTGCTGACGATACCCTCCTGATGGGTGGAGCTTCGAACACCATTGCAAGGCGCTTCAAAAAGATCATGGACCAATTCATGGACTGCTCTGGAGGAAGAATCAACCAAGTCAAAAGCTGCATCTATGGATGGAATGCAACAGCTCACACCATTCAAAGTATTGCAAATATTTTAGAGGTCTCTTACAAGCTTGATTGGAGTCATTTCACCTATCTAGGGATGCCGGTGAGTAAGGGTCCCCTGAAGACTGAAACTTGGAACGAAATCCTCGACAAAATCAAAAGGAAAATCCAACAATGGGGAGCCATGTGGCTGAACCCAGCAGGACGTCTTGTTCTTCTCAAATCAGGTTTGATTTCTCTCCCTATCTACCGCTTTTCATTGCTACAAGCTCCAATGAATTTCCATCATAAATTGGAAAAGGCCCTTCGTTTTTTCCTTTGGCAAGGAGGGAATTCGGAGAAGAGAAAGTTCAACTTGGTTGGTTGGAAAAATGTCATCCAGCCCCAAGAAAAAGGAGGCCTTGGAATAAGGTCCCCAAATCTTTTGAATTTAGCTCTCGGGGCTAAAATTGTTTGGAAACTAATCACTGGGAATACAGCTTGGTGGAAATCAATCTTAGAAGCCAAGTATCTCAGCAGTTCTAGGCACAAGCTTCTGGAAACTAATATACCCAACAGAGACAGCTCCAACATCTGGAAATTATGCAAGAAAATTATCCCACTCATGGCTCAGCACATCTCCAAAGTTCCAGGAGAGGGAAGTAGCATCAACATTTCTAAAGACAGAATCCTAGGCCAGAGCCCTATAGGATCCAATGCAGAAGCAATTCCAGCCATAAATTGGTTAAACAACAGAGGAATATGGAGCTTAGCCCAAATCACTAAGTGGGGAAGCTCCTCCCAAGCTTGGATTGGCTGGACCTTGCCGGACTACCCAAGGGATCTGGAAACAAGCTTCAACGCTCTAAAAGACCAACTGCACAGTAAGGCTCCGACTCATAAAGGAGGCAAAGATAGTTTTCGTTGGGACCCCACAGGAACCGTGTACACAACCAAAGCAGGGTACCACCACTTATGTGCTAGTGCCTTCCCACAGGACACATGGAGTCATTGGAGATTGGTTTGGAAAGCGGAAGCCCCCCCTAAAGTAAAATTCTTCTGCTGGCTCCTCCTGAAAGGTAAGATTTTAACAGCTGAGAACCTCAAAAAAAGGGGTATCCTAGGCCCTTCCAGGTGCCCAAATTGTCTTCAAGAGGAAGAAACAATACAGCATTTGTTTATGGAATGCCAAGTAGCTGCAAATTGTTGGAAAGATATTGCATCTGTAGGGGGAGTAGAATGGAATCCTAAGTCCTCCATAGCAGAGACAGTCCAAAATTGGAAGAAACTTTGCCCATGGAAGAGCAAGAATAGTAAATTATCACAGAGGATATGGAATACTTTACCATTAACTCTTCTTTGGAGCATATGGTTAGCTAGAAACAAGAAAGTATTCCAAGACAAAGGACACAACTCCAGATTTATGTGTCATAAAACCATCAGCTTAGCTGTAGAGGCTGTGACAATTCGTACCCACAGTAAAGTCAATCTCAGCAGCTACAGTGCAGAAGAAAGAAATTTGATTAATTATGGTAGCATCATCAGCGCCCAAGATCAAGAAAAGGATAATTTGAGCCTAAAGGAGTCAACTACAGCTTGGAAGCTGAGGCTTAAGGAAGAAGATTTTGCTATTTGGTTGAGCAACTGCAACAAATACTGCCTCTTCTTCGATGGTGCCTCAAAATCTAATCCTGGTCTTGCAGGCGCAGGAGGCCTCATATGCAACGCAAATGGTGAGCCTATCTTGCATTTTGAATGGGGATTGGGTAATCTTTCCAATAATCGGGCCGAAGGTCTGGCCTTATTTCAAGGACTCAATCAAGTGATCAAACTGGGCATCAAGAAAGTGAACGTTTTTGGTGACTCTGCAATTATTATCCGGCTCATGGAGCAAAAGCGGACTTCGCCAAACATACTGCTGCAACAAATCAACAGCAGAAACCAAGTCCTGCACAGCACGCTGGAGGAAGCCCATTACTTTCACATCCTAAGGGGACTTAACAAAAAGGCTGACCACCATGCCAACAAGGCCTGTGATAGACCCAAAGGCCAACTCAGCTGCAATGATCACTTAACTATCCAATCGCTGCCATGAAGGACGCGCATCTAATCAGCACACGGGGCACCCTACCCAATAGAATCTGCCACAGCAACCAAATCACTAGATCAGAGGTCAGAACAGACCAGATTGAAAGAATTTGTATCAGCAGTCGGCCCAGAAGCTCACTTCAAGGCAGGGGAATCACGATCCATAGACCAGAAAATCGTCCTTGCCACAAAAAAATCGAATTCAGTCAAGATATGATCAGAAACAGTCAGTGGAGCATCGGGAAGAGCAGATCCCTCTCCCGCCTTCGTATTCGCAGAAACTCTCTAAATACCCCTTTAGCGCAAAAGCTACAACCCACAGTCGAAATTCTCTGCGGTAAACTTGGGAGAGAAGCCTATTTTGCAGCCTATCTCTGTAAGCCAGAAAGAAGGAATGCTGTAGAGTGTGTTAGAGGATTCGTTCTCACTCTATCAAAAAGTGGGAGCGCTGCCAAGCTCAATCGAGTCTCCCCAAGCGGTATAAGCGACAGCTTCAGGCAATCTAATAGCATTCTCTTAAGTGCTCGTAATACTCCCGAGAGCCTGAGTAGAACTACCCCCTTTAACAGCAAAGCGAGCCGACAGCATCAAGGACAAAAGCAAAGGAACAGCGCCACTATTCAGACAAAGGAGTCAATGGAACGCCCAGAGGAATGTTTCCACTGCCGGGACCTGAACATGGAGTTTAATGAAGTCCGAGCTCAACAGAGAGCCTTGGAGGACCTAGTCCGCAGCATGGAGAATCGGATGGAGGACCAAGTCCGTAGCTTGGAGAATCGGTTGGAAGAGCAAGTCAAAATCCTTCACGATAAGTATAGAGCAGAGATGAATCTCTTTCTGCACAGGGTCCACTCCCTTCATGAACAATTCAGTACTCTACACAACAGATGCTGCCACGCTGAAGAGCGGATTGAAATTCTCAAGCAAATGATGGACAAGAAAGACGCTACATCCTCCTCCAGCGCCAAGCCAATCGCAGCTGACCAGGATCCAGAGGGATCAACTGCAAGAAAGATGAGCCACATCAAGATTGACTAGCCATGTTTTGTAAATGTAAATTTTGGGGACAACAGTATGTTAAAATCTATAGTAGTATAAGTAGCAAGCAATAGGAACAGTCCAGCTAAAGTAAGGACCAAGGAAAAATTCCTTTTTGTAATTCCTTGGCCCCAAAATGCTCCTGAAGCATCTTATGTAAGGCTTTAGCCTCCTCCTTTTTTCAGATTAATGCATAGCACCCGACCTTTGTCTAAAAAAAAAACATCAACAACCACCTGATCCAAAGAAGCAGACACATCTAAATAAATTCCTTTATTTCTTCTTAACCATGTGCCCCAACAGATGAGAAGAGGCATGGCTCTATATGATTTCGTATTCTTGTTATGTACCCAACCCTCCACTTATCCTTAAAACATTAACCAATCCACAAACAATCAATGTCAAAAAAGGGAATGTATATAGTCCATATCTGGAAAATAAATAGATAACCAACAACTAGGTGTTCAGTAGATTCACCAACAATTTTACAAAGAATGCACCAACTCAAACCAATCTTATGACACCTTTGCATCTTATCCTAGGTGGAAACATTTTTAGCAAGGATACACCACATGAAGAGACGATCATTTTCTAGACACTTCATTTTCTAAACACATTTCCACCACGATTCCTCTTCTGCACCAACAACAATAATATTTAGATGAATGTATCCCCCCTTGGGGGTGTAGATGCTAATCAGGGAATGGGCCCAAACCAAATCATCTTCAGCATGTGACCAAGACTTATATGGGTAGCATGAAGAGCCTATAGGTATCTTTTCCAAACATCATGGAATTCCAAACCTGTTTGCAAAGCCCCTGCTAATAATCACCCTAGACGCCATATACTTAGTCCTAGATGGATTGTTAATATCAACAAGATGAGAGTACCCAATGTCTCTTAGCTGATCTATTAAGGTCCGAGGAAATTTATGGGAGAGCCCACTACCTGGCCAGGGGTCCTGCCCCAAATGAACCTTAGTGTCATTAAAAACCTTCCAAGAAAGACTTGAAGCAATAATGTCAAAATATTTGAGTACGAAATGCCAAATGATAGATATATTAACCCGAGGCTTATCCCTTAGCCTAGTCCAATCTTCCAAAGGAAAAGAATGGATGTACTTTTGGTAAGCCACATGCGTCCATAACATGTGCGTAGAAAGTAACCTCCATCCACACTTAGTTGCTAAATAAGGCAAGAACAATAAAATGATTTTTAGACCGCACCCTCCTAGTGCTTTGGGAGGAGAAATATGCTCGCAACGAAACTAAGGGAGCAAAATTATCCTAGTAACCGGCCCATAAAATGTAAAGCATATTTTGCAGAATTTTTCTAAAATACCACAAGGAATCCAACATGATGACATCCAAAAGAGTACCCACGTTGCATACTTTCGATGGACCCTACTACACGAAAAATGAGAAATACATGAAAACATGTGATTGATCACGTTTTTTTCATGTATTTATCATTTTTCGTGTAGCAGGGTCCATCGAAAGTATGCAACATGGGTACTCCTTGGATGATGAATCAAATTTTGCATCCAACGAGTGTTGCCACTCAAAATTTGAGTAAACCCATAGGGAGATAAGTTGAAAATACAAGTTGAAAAAATAGATTTTCCTTTTTTCTCTCTAAAATTTGATGATGTAATCTAATCTTATTTTTTTATTTCCACTATTATTTTATAATTTCCTTAGGAGGCCCATTTTAGACCTCAAAATTCCCCTAATTTCCATAAAGAAATAGGGAGAAAATCCTAAAAAGATTTATGTTTGTCCACTTAAGGGATGAGAGCAATGAAAGTGGAATTGAAATCCAGTAGAAATATTCCTTCCCTTCAAGATTCATTTACAACTCGTAACAAATCATTACCAATGATATCAAAGAAGCCTTCAAAGAACTCAATCCCCCAACCATCTGGACTATGAATTTTATCTTTCTGAAAACTTGAAATAACAACCTTCAATTCTTCTTCAGAGACCTCCTCCATCAAAGTTTTGTTTTCTTCATCGGTCACAAATCTAAGGAACATTTATGCAACCCTTAGGGACTTCAAAAATATATGCTCTCTCAGGCTCAAACAAATTTTAAAAATGTGAGACACTTAATGAAGCAAGAGCTTCAAAGGCTGTGATCTCCCCACCCATGCCATCCTAGATATTCCAAATGGTGCAACACATCTTCCGACCCTTAGTGTAGGCTTGAAAGAAATTAGTTTTATCATCCCCACTTTCTAACCGGACAACTCTTCTCTTCAAATGCCAAGATGCCTCTTGAGCTTCTAGAATGGCCTTCCCGTAAGAGGACACACTAAATAGAGCCTCACTGAGGTTGCATCCAAAAAGGCACAAAACTTGAGTCTGAAACATCTTGAATCTTCTTTTTAGTGTCCACCAATTCCTACTCCTCTCTATACCACTTTTGTTTTTACCATTCCACAACACATCTCTTAACACAAATAATATTTGCTTCAAATTGTTGGGCAGTTGATAAACCATATTTAGGATAAAAAGGAAACCATCCCTCCTTGAGTAATTTGATAAATGCTTCATCTTTGATCCAAGAAGAATTTAGCTTGGAAGGACAATGCTTGGGCCCAAGATTTTTAATTCCAATAAAATTTGATAGTTATTAGATTCCCTTCCATAGCCAATCCACTATTGGATGTTAGTGAAATTTTCCACCAATTCTTTGACCACGAAAAACCGATCAATTTTCTTAGCAATACAAGCCTCCCGAATACGATGATTTCTCTAGGATAGTTTTATCCTAACAGACTCATCATCCAATTTATTTTTTCCAATAAGTTTAGTAAGAAATAAACCCAATAGATTATCAACTCTAGCCTGAGGCACCCAATATTCGACATCTCCCAAAGAAAAGTTTAGATCGCCACCTATCACCAAATTCTCTACCTCCACCACTTTAATATCCAAAAAATGATTCTAGAAATATACCCGACCATAACAAATCCCATAGATATTAATGCAAATAAGAGTAGCCCCCAGCTCTGAAGAAAATATTTCAAGACCTAACCTAGACTTGATACTCCAAAAATTCAGAACTTGAATCTTTCGAGACACCCACCCAAACAGATAGGTCTCTAGAGTGACCTCTAACATCTAAGGCAACAAAGCTCGAACCACTAAACAAAGATTCTAATAAATTTGTGACAACCTCCCCAAGATGCAGAGTTTCTTGGAGGAAAATGATATCCTACCCTTCTACCTGAATCAATTACTCAATAGTAAATTTTTTAGAGGGGTTTTCCAACCCTCAATAGTTAAATGATAATAATTTCATTAGAAAACAAAACCCTGGGTGGAAATAGCTCTAAGCGCCCTAGTAATGTAAAGATGTCCTCCAACAACCATCTCTTCTTTAGATTTTTCCTTAGCACTAGACAAAATAGATTTATACCCACAAGATTTAGTACAGGGAGAGGAGATAATAATCTAGCCAAGACAAAATGAAAAATGAAAATGAATGGAAGATGATGAGAGAATGGAGCTACGGAAAACCCCTTGGTTGGAGCATGATACAGGCTAGGGTTTGGAATTATTTTATTCACTGCAGAACCAAAACTATGCGCCTGACCATCTTTAACGATACCATCTCTTTCTATTCCATTGTCGTTCCCTCCTTGCGCCTGTGAATTACTTCCTGGTCCTGTTTACCCTCCACATGCGGTGCAATTACGAAGACATCAGATTATGGTTCCTGGTGGCAGCTAGCATGTCATTTTCGGACGGTTAGGTATGGAGCTCGACCAGGTTGATTACTCTGATGACCCATATGTCGATGTTTCCATCTAGACGTCTCCTCCCCCGATTTCGGAAGGGTTGTTCCCCCAAAACAGTGACCTGTCGGATGTCCTTGTGCCCTTGCCATGGCTTTCACAGCCTTCCTGTCTGGTCGTTTCCCTTCCTGAAGACCCCCTCCCCTGGTCAGAATCTGCTACTCCCCCCCCCCCATCGTCGGCATCCCTACAGTTCATGGCTAGTTGCATAGGACCTAACCACTCCATTGACCCCTTGGGTTACTCACCTCACCCTCAATTTGTTGCTCCTCATTACCCTTCATCTTCCCTAACAGGAGGACCCTAGGTACTACCTCAAGGAACCCATTTTCCTCAACATTCGACGCCTCCCACCTCTGGTTGTTTTTCAGGCTTTCCTCTGGACCTGAAAGCGCACCCTACAGGGCTTGGACCAGACTTACAAAATTCCCATTAGTGAGCTCATCAGGTGGAAGAATTTGGCAAGGGTCACAGGCCAGGGAAAAAGGCGAAGTGTTTTAAGGCTAGGACCCAGAATATTTCCCTACGTCTGGGTGAGGATATCTAGTGGGGCGAAGCCATGGACACTGCTGATAGGTTTTTGGTGGGTAGGGTTCGAAAGAGGAACTACACCATGGCTAGGCTCAGGTAATGGACTGCAGAGATTTGGGGACACCACATGGTTGAACTTCCTTTCGTTCAAACTTTCGTGTGGGGATGGTTTGCGTTGCATTTTGCTAGAGTCGAACATACCACCTGGGTACTATCTAGTTTCTGGCACATTAAGCAAACCCCTATGCTCCTTAAAAGATGGAACCCTCTCTTCAACCCTGAGAGAGAGCAGTTTGGCGCAAGACCACTATGGGTCATATTACCAGGTATGCCTCTTCACTTCTGGCTAGAGGACATTTTCAGGCGCATCGGGAGTGCTCTCGAAACCTATTTAGAGCATGATAAATCATACCTGTCCTTGGGGATCATGGCGTACGCAAGGATTCTGGTTCATCTTGATACTAGGGAGGGATTGGAAGAGCACATTACCTTGCACTGGAAACATTACTCTCAAGTACAGATCCTTGATTATGAGGGGGTCCCCTTCAGGTGCAGGAGGTGCCACAAGGTGGGACATTTATTTAAGGATTTCCCTCTAAACGGGACAACTAAAGCAATGGACCAGGGGAAGATGATCCCATCCAAAGCTACCAAGGTACCAGAGCAACACACCAACACTGAAGCAGTAATAAAAAAGACATCCAAGGAAAATATGAAGAAGCACAACAATGCTCCCATTTAGCCACCCTTTCCTCCTATGACCAGGGCCCTGGCGGCTGCAGCGCCTGCGCTCTCTTTCGGTATGCCTCTCTCTATTTCTTGCACTTTGAATTTCACTTCTTCATCTTGTTTTCTTTCATCATCCTCTGTTGGTCATCATGGTGCTGCATCTTCCTGCCCGACTCCTCATTCCTTGGCCTGCTCTCTATAGCCTCCCCCCCCCCTACATTCTCTTGCACCCCCCCTTCCTTCCCGGAGGCGAACACCCCTGCCCTATCCTCCGACTCTGAGAAGGGGTCTCACTCTCACAATTACCTGCTCAGATCTCTATCTCGATCACAACCTCTTGATTCGATCGACATTGGTATCACACCCCCTCCCATCCCTTCGAAACCCCCTCGGGGCAAACCCTCCTCCCTCTGTAAATCCATAAAACAGGTGGGTGTGGAAGTCATCTCTGGTCACCAACTAGCCATTGACCAGGTTCTTAGAGCACATAACACCCTGGTGCCATCTCCCTCATGAAGTTTCTCTCCTACAACTATTGTAGGTTAGCTAGTCCTGAGAAAAAACTAGCATTTCAGAGGCTTCTAAATACTGAGCTGGTAGATGTCATAATTCTTTAGGAAACCTTGGGTTTAGCAAATGTCATCACTCACCTCCTTGAATCCATGCTTCCTAGTTGGTTGTTTCATGCCCTTGATGTAAACGGGAGATCAAGAGGAGTTGCGATGGGGTTCAATACCAGGACTATCAAGTTATGTAACATTTGGGAGGATCAGGTCATATTGGGGCAGACATCTACTCATCTGAATTAGGCACAGACATCGGACTCATTAACGTATATGGTCCATGCTAAAATCGAGTAGCCTATTGGGAGCATTTGTTAAGCTCAAATCTTATGCAAGTGGATAACCTTATACTAGGAGGAGATCTTAATTTCTCTATTGGATATTTAGAATCATGGGGTCATCATGCTCAGACCGATCCACTATCTGATTTCTTTGAAAATGCTCTGGAGGACCATAGCCTAATTGATATCCCATCTGCTAAATTACAACCCACCTAGAGGAATAGAAGGACTGGGGAGGATAGGTTGGCTAGAAGACTAGATCGCTTCCTCATTAAAGAGTGAATGTTGGGTATGGGGTATAACTACAGGTAGTGGGTTGGATCGAGGGGACTGCCAAACCACTTGCCGATATACCTTGAAGTTAGAGGTGGTATGAACAAGCCCAAAGCACCATATAAGTTCAACTCAACATGGTTAAAATATGTTGACTACATTAAACTTGTAACTGATTATTGGAAGTCCCACCCTCCTGCTGCGGGTGGGAACATAGCAGAAGGATTTGCCCACAATCTAAGCGAGCTGAAGAGACTTTCAAAAATCTGGGCACACAATAAGAGATTGAAGGATGATCAAACCCTAAGAGGCACTGAAGCTGAGATTGTTGCGTTGGAAGATGAGCATGGAAGGGGATACACATCACCTGAACAAAAGGAGAGGCTCACAACCTTAGTAGCACAGAGAGGCAAAATCCTAAAAGATAGAGAGGAATCATGGAGGTTGCAAAGCAGAGCCATTTGGCTTCTTGAAGGTGATGATAACAAAAAATTTTATCATAAGTTTGCTAATGGACGAAAATAAATTAACACCATTTGGCACTTGAATAATGAATAGGGCATCAGAGTGAATTCCTTTCAGCACTTAGCCTCCCTTGGCAAATCTCGCTTCAAGTAGCTCTATAAAGCTCCCCCCAATGCATCATTGGCTAAAATCATCAGAGTGGCACAATTATTTCCCCGGTTCATGGACCAGGAGGATGCTATGGACCTCAACGAGGTTGTCACTATGGGGGAGCTGGAAGCCACACTGAAATGGTTCAATAGAGACAAGAGTTCGGGACCAAATGGCTGGTCAGTTGAGTTCTACATTGCTTTTTTCTAACTTCATGGAGAAGACCTACTCAAGGTCATTGAAGATTGCAGAATCTCTGGGTGGATGTACGAGGCTTACAACACCACTTTCATAGAGCTCATCCCTAAATCTGATAACCCTAGCTCTTTTGACGACTTTCATCCCATCTCCCTCTATAATTGTAACCATAAGATCATTGCTAGTCACCTCTGTCCCATTTTATCCTCACATATCTCCTTTGAAAAAATTGCTTTCCTTCAGGACCGTCATATCCATGAAACCGTAGGAACTACACAAGAGGTGTTTCATTCCATTCAGATGAAGAAATTGAAAGGTATGATTCTCAAGGTAGACCTATCCAAAGCTTTCGATCGTGCTAGTTGGTTATACATCAGAATGCTCTTAACCCATCTTGGTTTCCCCATAGAGTTTATAAAATGGATCATGTGTTGCATAACAAATATAACTTTCAGTGTCCTTATCAATGGATTGGCATCCCCTTTCTTTCACTCAGAAAGAGGCCTCAAGCAGGGATGCCCTCTCTCCCCTCTATTATTTTTGCTCATTATGGAGGGCCTTAGTAGACTTATCTTGGAAGAACACAGGACAAGAAGACTTCAGGGCATCAGGATTACAAACAGATGCACATTGACCCATCTGCTCTTTGTAGATGATGTGTTGATCTTCCTTAATGGAGGTATAGGGGATCTGACTAATCTATAGAACATCATGGCTATATTTCGAACTGTTATTGGTAAGGAGATCAACAGCCTAAAATCCACAATCACGGTTTTAGGATGCTCACCTCATGAAATTCAATTCGCCCACCACAGATTCCCATTCACTCTACATCAGTTGGATGATGGCCTTAGGTACCTGGGTTATCAACTAAAACCTCTTGGATACAAGATTACTGATTGGACATGGTTAATTTCTAAGCTAGAGAGAAGACTTAATATATGGGACCACAAGTACCTCTCTAGAGCGGGCCGACTGGTTCTTATTAAAGTTGTACTTGAAGCTACCCCTGTATATTGGATGTCCCTAGCATGGATCCCTAGGGGCATACTCACTCGAATACAAAATCTCTACTGCAGATTTCTTTGGAAGGGCAAACAGACAAGAAGAATTTTTTGCACGGGCTAGATGGGAGTTACTAGCATTACCAAAGAAATGGGGAGGATGGGGAATTAAAATACTGGACAATTTCTCTACTGCACTGGCTGCTAAGTTAGGATGGCAACTGGTTACTACAAGCAGCTTATGGACAAGGGTGGCATACTCGAAATATATATCCCCCCACAACACGATGGACTAGATTCAACGACCCAATTGGAACAAGTATGGGATATTTATCATATGGAAAGTTGTAATAAACTCCATGCCCCTCATCCGCGATGGGATTACATGGAAAATACAGTCTGTCTCATCAGTGGGCATTGGTTTAGATGCCTGGATCAGTAGCCGCAACTCACACAGGCTCCCATAGGAATTGACCCTCCTACTCAACAATTCAGGTATCAATAACATTAACCACATTGTGGATCTGGAGCACACCTCTATATTACAACAGGCATGGAAGACTGCACGTCGCCTACATCTCCCTCAGATTTGGCATCATCACTGGGGGGAATATTGCACTGACTGAATCGCATATCAGGATTACGGAGGGGGAAGATGAGATCATATGGGCCCATGCAAAAAACAACATATACTCTCCAAAGGAAGGATACCTCTGTATCTTTGTCGTCCATCGACCACTGACTGTTGAACATTGGTGGAAAAATTTGTGGAAACTTAAGGCGCCTCCAAGAACGGAATTGCTTATGTGGACAGTACTTAAGAACAAGGCCCCCACGGGGGACAACTTGAACAAGCGAGCCCATCATAGACCATCTTGGTGCTACATGTGCAAGAATAGCACTGAAACTATCAATCACCTCTTCCTAAACTGCCCAATCACTGTGGACTTATGGAATACCACCCTTCGATCCATCAATATTCACTGTCGATGGTAGGGTACATCTGTTTTGGATGCATGGATATCATGGTGGACAACAACTGCTTCGAACAAGGCCAAAAACCTACCCCTACTCCTTTGTTGGGCTATCTAGATAGCATGAAACCAATACATCTTCCAAAATACCATCCCTTATTGGCCCTCTATCTCAACCCGCATATTGGCCACCTATAACTCCATCCCTGACGACGATGTTGCTCCACCCTCTAGGAACATTGTCCCTGAGGTCATCAACCGAGACTACCCTGGGCTTATTTTGATGGATCTGCATAGGATGCAGGATGTGGGGGGGTTCTATTCTATACCTCTCTGACTCTCATTACTTTAAAATACAAATGGGCCTGGGAAGGGGCACCAATAATTATGTTGAGTTGATCACTCTTAGACATCTCCTACACTTTGCCATGGAGAAACATTGCAGAAATATCCAAATCTTTGGGGACTCCAAGAATGTTATCAACTGGATAAACAATACATCAAATTGTCATGCATATTCTTTGAGACCTATTTTGGAAGAGGCACACAGATTCATTGCACATTTTGATCATTTTGTTTGTCACCATATCTACAGGGAACATAACCAGATTTCTGATCAGCTATCCAAGGAAGTTGCGAACTGGCCTCATGGTACATGGATGATTCAGGAGCAGAGGGACGGTGAACACTATTAGTACTACCATCGCCCATATATGGACTACATAGCATAACTAGCCCAGAGGGGCTTGATTTACATGTTTATATTTTTGCTTAATTTATCAATACATATGTATATTTCGATCTACTAGCTGTATATATAAGACAAACAATTGTACTCCATGCGAGGAGTTTTTTGACCTCTTTGAAAAACACAGAAGACACGTTTCTCCCTGCATGGAGAAACAAATATCATTTTTGATACATTCTTTTTTTATAGGCGAACAACCTCACTATATAGCATATGCGACATTGCATCTACAATATGTAATTTTCTTATATCAATGAAAATTACGACTTTTCCTTGGGGAAAAAATTAATCTAGCCAAGAGTACCAAATAGGCCTTCAACATATGGAAAAATATTCCTAGACTGAAGATTATAGAGGATACCATTGGTATCGGGATCCTAGTGGAAGAATATTTCCTTGAAGTGATGGAAACGAGCGGGACGAAAGGGTTGGGGGGGGGGGACAAAGCAAGGGACTTGGGTTGAGCAAATTCTATAAATAGAAGAATAAACAATAGAAACTAGACCTTTAGAAATAATACCTCCATCCAAACCCAAACAGGATAATGGTAAAGCTAGGGAAGAGACATTAGGAAGGGATGGAAGAGATCTGAGGGTCGTGAAGTCGAAGAGTCGACCCACCAAGAACTTGAGATGGATCCCCATCACTAGTCACAAGATCAGGCGCAAACGTTTATGAAAGAGGCACCACCAGGGAAGAAAACCTATCGAGAACCAAAGGGGGAGACCCATCGCCACCAGTAGAGGTATTTGCATGTGGCTCTGCTTTTGACATCTCCATATCAAGAGAACCCTCTAGACTTTTAATCAAATCCATAGTGCCCGCTTCTGAATCCTTTGCACATCCTCCCATAGCCATGTTTGAAGCTACGTTCATTTTCTTCTTTACCCATCCCTGCGTGGTACCTCGTTTGAATGGGAGATTGAAGAAACAAACTGTATGACCATATTTGTGGCAAGACTTACACTTAAAGAAAATGCCCTCATAATCAAGCATCTGCAACCTTTCCACCCCTATACCAATATTTATAGTCTCATAAACGCTGTTTTTGGAAGTCCAAATGCATCAGAATATGTGCCATAGACATATCCTTTGTTTCCTAGAAGGGTTTGTCCTCCTTAATATGAACCCCCAGGCTATTCCTAAGGCCCATAAATATTTTTTCATTCCACATATTGGAGGGAAGACTAGATAGTCTAGTTGAAATGGGAACCACTTCCAGACGCTCCCAAGTCACATTGAAAAGAGGGTTCCATAACTTAAAAGTAATGGGAGTTGAATTGATGGACCATACCAAACTAGCGATACATTTTGCATCCTCATGGGATCCAAAATTTATTTCGATCCATCCTTTGGCCAATAGAAAAATCTTATGGGGGGGTTTTACCACGGGAGTGATCTCGATGCTAAACCATTCATGTAAAGTGCCTACGTAGAATTTTCTTCCCTTGACTCAACCAATCAAAGCCCTATCTGTCAATGTCCATGTTTTGTCCATTTTTACGTTAAACCCTAGACTAAGTTGATATGTAGTAAAAGTTTTTTCACTTTTGAGAACCCTATCCTTCTTTGGTTTTGAATTAGAATCAAACGACCCATTGATTAGACATTGTGTAGCCTGGTCTCTCCTAACCTCCTTCACTTGATTTTCACCCTCTTCATGCACATCCTGAGCAATGCCACAATCACCATTCACTTGAAAGTGCTTCAATAGATTGCTACAAGCTGACAGACTCACACTCTGAAATATGCTCTGCCTCAAAAATCAGTGCCACAAAATGAAAAGTTGTTCCAACAACAGAGGAGGGAAGGAAACCCTTGCCTAGAGAAAAAGTTGGAGAAGAAACAAATCTAGTCGCCTGAAAATGCTCAAGATCCGACTAAGAAACCAAAGTGGTAAAACCCCCACAGCAGGGGGGACCCAAGTCGTTTGGCATAATGACCCCACTAACCCAGAAACATCGCTAACTGCTGACAAAGGGGGACAAAACATAGAAACTGAGGAAGAGCCACTTACTTGAGACCCCACTTGATACCATACCATAAGAGCAATGTGACGCCAGAAAACCTCCTTCTGGTTCACTCATACCCCCCTCCCAAACTCCCATACAGTCGAGAACCAAGAGCCTTGTTCCTTCGAAATTCAAAGTCATAAATAAAAATACCCTAGTGACTAGTGAATTTAGCATTGTCTGACGAAAAGGGCATTGCCATCCTGCCAAAAAAGCTTCGTTCCCTAGCCAGACCGGAGACACCAACGAAACCTCAAGGAGCTGGACACCATTCAAACGTCATTTGCAAACCCTAACCACATACTAGTAACCTCCATCTCCTCCTTGGGACTTACTAGAAGGTACTCTATTTGTTATTAATTCTTTATAAAAGTTAAAATAACAATCAATCTTTTATTTTTTTGTAATCAGAATAAGAATTTAGAAAATTCTTACACCAAATACAACTATTTCATAAATGTTAATCTCTAAATAACATTTCATTATTTACACATTTTACTTATTTAAATCATAAAAAATACTTATTAATTCAATATCTTTCTCAACCAGTATCATTTAATAATATCAATTATCAAATATAAATAATATTAATATATTTTAAATTTCTCATTAAAATAAATAACTATTATTGTAAATAAAATAAAAGTATATTATATCTCATCGTAAAAATAAACAAAGCCTCATAGCTAGCTTTCTGTGCCGCTTAGTTTAATAAAATATTTTAATGTCATGATGTGTTGTATGTATTCCAAACAATAATAAAATTGTAAAATGAATTATATGAATATTTGTTTAACCCTTTTTTTATTAATTTTTTAAATATAATTAAACATTTTTTTTTGTAGATAAAGGCTATATATATATATATATATATATATATATATATATTTGGCATTGAAGAGAACGATAACAAGTTAATAATTATTTATTTAATATTGAATGATGACAATTTTTTTATATAAGCTCATATTATAGTAGTCATGTCATGTCATTAGAGTATAGATTGATATAATGAGAGTTGTACGAATTGTACACGTTATTTCTACATATTTTTTAAATTATTTTTTGTAAATTAAAAAATAAAACCCATAAAAATGGTCTATTCAATACTGTACAACAATGAGAAAATGGGAATTTTGAATTTAATTACAAACCATTTGTTTTTATGGTACATATGGTACATCGTACTTAATATAAAGTTGTTTTTCAAATTATTTGTATTTATTGTACATAGTAATTAGTGATATAGTACATAGTAATTAATAATAGAGTACACAAAAGTTAAATCTTGCCATCATTACACAATACGAGGGAAGACATTTCAACCAATCATATTTGAGATAAATAGAAATAAATTTTATTTAAAAATAAGAAATTTAATTTCATAATGTTAAACTTTGGATAGATCTTAATTTTTTTAGTCAAAACAAAACTAATAGCAAGTCAATGAAAAACTGAATAAGTTATATCCTACCAACAGTTATAATAAATAATAACATAACCAATTTCCTAAGGAGTCGTCTAACAAGGCGGTGGAATTGTGCAGACAGTGAAAAGTGGCCGGAATTCGGGCAAAAACATTTCAAAAAATCTTGTAGAGGCAGTGTTTGAATCGTGTTTTTGATGATGGAAATGGATTCAGCATCATCAAGAATCTCTTAGACACCTAAAATTTTGAAGTTTACCAACTATAACTTGGATTTACAATAACTTTCCCGACAACTCCTCCGCTTTGTTAGACTACGTGATTTCGTAATAATCTTGGTATACTAAAAAACATACGAATATTTGACTCATTTTCGATTGGATAACGCTGACTGTAGCTAATTAATGTTGCGAAATGATTACTAGGATTTTAGATTGGACCTTTTGCCATTTAATACATTAATGTACTTAATTAATTTAGCTCAAAAACCAATACATAAATTTGTAGATAACATCGGAGTTGTCTATAATGCGACTTTTTGGAGATTCCGGTGATGAAATCTGGCGGAAGAAATTGAGGTTAAATCTTGATTTCTTGCAGTTAAAATGGTTTTTTAACTGTATATTTGGATTCAGCATCATCGAAAACCCGTGGGACGCTTTCATTGTGCAAAAACTAACTATCAAACTTGCGATTCCTTTAAATTCCTGCCGGATTTCGACTGGAAAAACCCGCCAGAAAAGCTTTCAAAAAATCGCATTATAGACAACTGCGATAACGTCTCCACGTGGTGTGATAACTTACGCGAGTCAACGTAATTCCCACCCACATGTTTTGCTATCTCTTAGACAACCAGCAAATAAATTCGGACTTGCGCAACATGTTGAAAAAAATAACATATTAAATACAAATTTAATGTCAAATTTATTTCTATAATCAATATGTTAAGAATTAATTTATTTTTATTATCAAAAATATGATTAAATATTTGTTATATTTAAAAAAAAAAAAAAAAAAAAAAACCAAAATAAATTTTAGCTATCCAAACGAATTTAACACTAAATAAATAATTTTAATTATTTATAAAGCCTCTAACCGATTTTTAAAATCACTGATTCTCTGGAAATACGTTGGTTGATTCATACGCTAAATCTTTTCAAAACTGGTAGTATGTTTTATTGGTTCGGTTGCTTAGTTCAAATTGGGGGATTAATAGTAGAAATTTATAATATGATAATATTTTTGAGAAGTAATGGGGTTGTGAAGAGAAATCTTTCCGGAGAAAAGAGTCTAATTAAAAAGAGCAAATACATGATCACACACTGTTTTCAAGAGCGTATTTTGATGGAGCAGCATAAAATAGCTTTTGTGGTTGCGGGATTCACATCATTATGGATTAAAATTTACAATATCTAATTTCCTGGAATGGGGAGAAGGGTTCAAATTGCAAAGGAGAGGCAATGGCTCTTGTGGGTCTTCTAATTTTTTGTCATTTCCTTAGCATGCAGTCCCTTGCAATTTTCGGAGATTCCAAAGTCATGGTTGATTATGTATTGGGAAAGAATCATATCAGTAAACCACATCTTTCAGGCTGGATGGACAGAATCATGTTCCTTTGGAGGAGGATGGAAGGATGGTCCAATCATGTTCCTTTGGAGGAGGATGGAAGGATGCTCCATCCAACATATCTACAAATCTCAGAACCAGCAAGCTGACATTTTATCAAAGGAAGGTCTTCTATTAGAATCAGGTATTTGGAACGTGAAGGTAATATCTGCCGAGGAAATTTTCTCCATCCAGGAATTTTCCATCCCTGGTACTTAACTTCAATTTTGCTGAATCCAGATATGCACTGTTTTTTTGGTCATTTTGTTCTCTCCTTCAATTTCGCTGAATCCAGATATGCACTGTTTTTTTGGTCATTTTGTTCTCTCCTGCCTACTGAAATTTTTCTGTTTATGTAATGGTCGAAGTATAAAACGACAATTTTGAACAGTGCTGATTAACACATAGGATCTTATATTCCTCCATGAACTATGTTTCTGTCTTCTATCTGCAAGCTGAAATGGCTGACTATCTTGATGGACAACTTATCTCCTTCGCTGGAATTTAGTTTCCCATCTTATTTAGATAATTTTTGTACAGATTGCTCCAGCTTCCGAAAGCTCTCATGATGTACTATCTGTTCATTATATATCTTATATAATATAATTATGCTTTTTTCGCTCTGGAAAAAAATTGGTATTTGTTAAAAAAAATTATTTATATAGATTTTTGTGAAATATAGATGAGTTGATTTGTATGTATTTGTGGTTAAATTAATAATTCATATCATTTTTGTGATAACATTTTCACTAATAAACAAATTTTGAAAAAAAAACAAATTATATAAAATTGAATAATCTGAAATTTTAAAAGGAGTCGTCTAACAAGGCTGAGGAATTGCCCAGACAGCGGAAAGTGGCCTGAATCCAGGCAAAAAAATTTCAAAAAATCTTGTAGAGAGAGTGCTTAAATTGTGTTTTTAATAATGGAAATAGATTCAGTGCCATCAAAAACGTCTAAGACACCTAAAATTTTGAAGTTTAACAACTATGACTTGGATTTACAAAAATCCTTACCGAATTTTCTCTAAATATAACCGGAATTTCCATAATTTTCTGGGCAACTCCTCTACCTTGTTAGACTACGCCATTTTAAAATGACAATTCAATAAATTTATTTTAAACTTATCATTTATTTCGATTTTCTAAAAATCCTCATCAATTATTTATTTTTACTTTTAACTTGACCATAGAGAATCTTTCAAACTAAGAAAATGATTGATCTGGTTCCACACTGGCAGGTGATGAGTAATGGTCAAAAGTTTTCAAGATTTATTTATATATATATATATATAGTTAATAATTATATATACGATTAAATGTCTAAAATTTTGGCTCTTTGCAAAACATAACACATAGAATTCTCAGAGCTTTGCCTTCAATGTAAATTGAGAAATATGGGTTGGAACAGAAACAGGTAATTTTTGAATTGTTATTAACAACTTTGTCCCTTCAGAAATCGAAACCGTTCAGTAGCAGAACTCTCACCTTGAAGTTGGATAAGCCTCGGCTTTCTTTGATGTGGCAGCACAACAAAATTGAAATTACAGGTGTCTCGCCGTAGATTTCGGTTATAAAGTCTGCGAAGTTGATCATAACGGTCAGCTTTAATACAGCAAACTGAGAGATATGGCCTGCAAGTTTGAAAATCCATAATTTATTTCGATTCTCCAAATATATACATAGATTTTATTTTTTTTAAAGGGGAGATTAGTTTTCTGAAGAAGCTTTATATTAAGTTCATATGTACAATATTTACAACGTCATCAGTCACATCAATCACATATACCGATATATATCTGTACGATGATACATATAAGCTGCCGCGCAGCCCCACAATAATGAGATTCGATCACGGGTGGGGTGCGTGAAAGCCGACTACCCCCACCACGTGACCAGTGCACTGCATTTTTTTGCGTGAAAGCCGACTACCCCCACCACGTGACCAGTGCACTGCATTTTTTTTTCATGTAGTTTTTTTCGGAGAACTATGGAGGGAAGTTGGTTGGGTCTTCAATTTTCTTGAATTGGGATTGATTAGTTTTCTGGAATCTTGTGTATAAGGGTGGACATAATATATGAGATTTTTAAAATTTCTTCCAGTTTTCATTGCTTGAGGTATTTAGAAAGTTAAGAATAAAGGATTTTTGAGGTATCAAAGTTCAATTGTTTATAGATCTTCTTTTATGTCGTTAGATTTTCCTTGACTACTTGTGACCCTTATTTATTTTTAAGAGTAGCTCCATCTGCGATAACACTCTCCTTGAACGAGATCAGAGGCTATTTGATTAGGCTAACCATAGGGCACATGTGGGTGCGGTGGTCTGATTATGATGCCGGGTTTTAAGTGTCCATTGTTGGTTGAACAAACGCTGAAGTTATAGTAGTGTGGGCACTTTTGTTCATTGTTGTCTCTATGGAACTACTTTCTCTAAAGATCTTCGGGGACACAAAAGTTGTTATTGAATGGTTGAAGGGTAAGGGCAACCTTCAGGTTTTACAACTTCACCATTAGATGGTCAAAACTGGGAGGTTGACCCAATTTTTCCATGAACTGTCTTATGAGCACATCCATAGGGAGAGGAATGTTAAGGCTGATTTGCTCTCAAAGAAAGGATAGTTGGGTATATGGCTTCATCTACTTGGAGAAAATTTAGTGGCAGGTCCCCTATCTAGATTCTAGATATTGTAGGATCAAACTTCTAAGAGACATCATGCTTCTACATATTCAGATATGAACACTTCATCATGGCAATTTTTCTGGTTATATATCTTTGGATCTGTTTTTTGTTGTTCAGAATTGGACCTTTGTCTTATCCTATAAATCATATGTCTTGTTGGTAGACTTTATAGATTTTTCTGTATGTTTTCTCTTTGATAACAAGTATGCTTCTTGGTGCTTGGGTATCATAAGTTTTTGATAAAGACTATCTATCTGTATAAATTCATCCAAAATATGCTAACCATTGGATGGGTTATTATGTAGTTATATGTTACTCTTTTTGCAATATGTACTCCTTTTATTTTTTAATATAAAAAATGATTTTTTCCTTCTAGGAAAAAAAGAGAGCATTAATTAATATTGGGTCAATTTTTTTTAAGATATATTTATTTTTATATAAAAACACTTTTATAATCAATAATTATATTTATTATATTATATATATATAATGAAAAATCAAGTGCCACATCCTAACTTTTTCTTTTTTCTGTGAATATAAACACTTTGTTTCATTCCAAAAACAGATATTTACAAAAGTATTTATGCATAATTTCCATATGAACTTCAACTAAACACAGACAGGTTACATATACTTTCTCCAACCAGAAAATACGCAGAAGGATTCATCTCTAGAACTAAGGAAAATACATCACAGAGAACAACATACAAAACATTTGAGCATCCTAGACGGTACCATCAAAATGAAAGATAAAGATAATCAAATGCATAGAGATTTAGTGGTAAGCATATCATAAATCTACCCAAGAGCCAAAAACGCTCTATATATGCCAAGAGCCAGTACCAAAAAGACCCCAAAAAAAAAATGCACCACCATTCCATCCAAATACAACATATACCACTAGAGCATAAGAGTAGTCTAACCCGGTACCATATTAGCAACTAGTGCCAAAAAGTATCTCAAACAAGAAACATGCTGATAAACTTTTGCCTACTCATACAAAATGTCAAAATCCTCTAAACCATCCCTTTGTTGACAACATAACTCTCATAATAAGAGTTCAGAACTGTGTTATCCTAACTTACTCCAACTTAGAAAATGTGTTTATGAGCGTTACCAAAATCAAATTAAAATTGAAAACTTAAAACTTAAAACTTAAGTTGAAACAATTATATACAATTTTTAACAATTATATATAAATTTACCATATTTAATATTTTTATAAATAAATTTAATATATAATTATAAATCTAGTTATAACTATTTTTGTGATATATATTTTATTTTTACTAAATATTTTTCGATTTTGGATTGTTAATTTGTTCTCTTAAATTCAAGGAAAATAAACTTTTGGCTAATCAAATATAATTTATTACATACTTTGAGCACACTATTTTAATAATCACTGCAATTCATTTGCTCAAGGTATTAAGAAAAGGTTATACGCTTTTAATAATGACTACAAATCATTTGCTCAAGGTATTAAGAAAATGTTATGCGCTATTCAAAACCACGTAAAGTTTTAACTTTATCTATATAACCTAAATATTAAAATTGTTGTATTAGAAAAAACAATTATACCACATATAAACAATTATGTATAACTTCAAAATATATATAAATCTAATATATTCCAAAAAATAAATAAAAAATTAATATTCATAAAGTATATACAAAATTTTAGGTTGTTTTGATTTCATGTTTTGTGTGTATATATATACTTCTGAAAAGGGGCATTTTTTTATTTGTAAAACATATTTGTCCATGGATAGATTGCAATTACTTCTCACATTGTAGATTCACCATTTTTCCTAAGGATCTATCGAAGCGTTGCATGAACGTCAACCCTGTAGCCGCATTAGACAATGAGATCTCTTTCCAAATTTTTGCAAAAACTCTAGAGGGAAGTTCAATACTCATTGGAGTTCAAGAGGATCTCTTGGTTCGTGATATGCAATGGAAGATAAAAAAGATTAGGAATCCCAATGGAGTCTCAAAATCTGATTTATGCAGGTAGATCTTTGTAGGAAGACTTTATATTACAAGGCTACGACATCGAACATAACTCTAGAATCATTACAAATCTGAGGCTGTGAGGTGGAGCCTCAGGAATGAACCCCCCACATGGTTCAACTTCTGCTACAAAGGGCCCAAGCTCGTTTAAGGATGCAGTGCTAGGGAAAGTGACCTCACCAGTCAGTCAATCCCTGAATATGACAATCTTAGGCCCTTACCTAGTTGAGAAGATGGAGAAAGCTCTAGATTTGCTAGTAAAATTACTAGAATTGAGTGGTCTTTTCACTGTTCTTCAACCTAGAGCCATCATTTGTTGATTTAATGGTTTTTGGCCTAATTCTGAAGAATTACATCAATGGATCTACCTCAACTGGACCAAAAATTGTGATATTTACCTATGCGCGAAGGGATTTTTTATGGTTCAATTTGATAATTAGAGAGACCTGGAATATGTCATAAATGAAGGACCATGGTTTTGCAGAAGGGTGAGTCTCTTTGTAACTCCATAGTTTCCTGGTTTTGATGCCACAATAATGGCGGTTATGAAGATGTCGATATAGGTAAGGTTACATAATCTACCCCTCCCCTTCTGACATCACCAAGTCCTAGAAGGCATTGGAAACTCATTGGGAAGATTTCTAAAGATGGACCTAGAAAGAATGGACAAAGGTATCTTTACTTTTGCCTGTATATGTGTGGAGATGGACTTGAGCAAAGGCCTACTAGATCGCGTCCATTTGACTCATCGAGATTTTAAGTGGACACAATGATTATATTTTGAACATACTGCTTTTAGGTGTCGGATCTTCCATCAGACAGGGAAATGTAGAATTCATGCACAAGAGCAAAACAAAGAACAAATAACAGATCGAAAAGTCCAAAGGGTTGGCAATTTCTAGATCTATCTTTTTTTGATGATAAAGATGAAGAAATGGATGAGAGTCAGCAACAACTAGAGGCACGTCATCTACAAGGATCCCAAAGGGAGGAGGGAGAAGAGATGTAGAAGGCCAATGGCTTAGTGATGATCCAGACTCATGGTAATCAACATGAGGAAAAGAGAAATGGCATACAAACAACATAGATCATAGTAGCAGAGCAGCAGAAGGCAAACATACCCATTCAAAGTGAATTAGGGGGAATAAAGCGAACCCATACATCAGGAAGTAGGGGGAATAAAGCGAACCCATACATTAGGAAGTAGGGGGAATAAAGTGAACCCATACATTAGGAAGTAGGGGGAATAAAACGAACCCATACATCTGCGAGTTTGGACTCAGATAAAGAAGCTCCCCTGAAGGTGGAAGGAAACCATTTGGAAATCGTATCGACCACTCCCAATCAAGGAGTTTGGTGAAAGGTGGAAAAAAAATGAAAAAGGGGTAAACTTACTGATTATTACCCCAACAATTTCATGTAATTATTATTATTATTGTGCATCGAACACTGAATGCTTTAGGGCATCTGTGAAATGTAATTTTGTTTCTTGGTTTCCTTCGTTTTTAGGTTGAATAAAATCACAATTTTTTCTTCAGATTTTTTTTGTCTAAACAGTAAATGACTAGCCATAACATAATTTGATTTATAATTGAAGAGGTTTTAGCATCTTAAAAAAAATTATTGTCTAGAGGTGCTCTCCAAGGTAGTATGGTAGATATGTTGTAATGTAGTGTCATGTGTAACATTTTGACTTGGTCAAATTACATAAAAATAAAATAAAATAAAATAAAAACATAAAATTAATAATTATAATTAACAATTAAATCAGTTTACATTCATTTTAATTCAAGATATACCTAGCACTGAGAGGGATCAAATTTCTTGAAATGCAAATCTCTTTTAAGAGTGAAAATAAATTTAATCCCTCTTTACCCTTAGTACATTAAATTAAGATAAATCTAAATTAGTTAGATTTAAAATTGAAAATTTATCATCAAATACAATTTTAAAACTGAGAATTTATGATAACCTAGATAAAAAAATGTTCTATTAAGAAAATATTTTGAATAATAATTTTGCATAATAATTAGATAAGTAAAATTTACTATTTTGAATAATAATTTTGCATAATAATTAGATAAGTAAAATTTACCATCAAACAAATTTGACTAGGTGCAAAACCATAATAAAATAAATGTTTTAAAGGTTTGAACTTGAAGCAGGATAATTTGTTCCCATGCCTTTCTCCAATCCATCGATTGGATTAAATTATTTATAAAATTATAAAATAAATAAAATTATCTTAATTTTATGATTTATAATTTATATGAGTTAAATGATTTTAAATATTGATTGATTTGATAGAAGGAGAAAGGTCAAATTTAATTTTTCCGACTATACGTAAAGTATGAAAGAGAGAGGGGTCAAAGTTAACTTCTACCCGAAAGAAACCCAGAATCCCGTGCAGATGGGCATTCGCCTAAATGAGTCATTGTCTAATGAATAGAAACACGTGATGATTGCGCTGTACTTTTTTCACACTTTGGGGAAGAAAAATCCAATTTATTATTATTTTTAATTTAATATATATTTATTTATTTATAGTTGGAAACGGATAATATATTTTTTAATATATAATATTATAAAACTAAAATTTAATATATTTTTATTAAATATTTAATTTAATTTAATAATAAAAGATATATAAATATTTCAAAAAATAATTAAAATTTTAAATTATATAAAAAATATTTTATAAAATAATTAATTAAAAAAATTACAAATACTCGACCTTTCTTGGATAAAAATATAAAATATCTTTAATCAATAAATTTTTATTACATTACGTAACCTTTACATAATAAGATGCGTGAAACATATAATCCTGTTACTTTGTAACGTCTTTTCAAATCATTATTTCTTAATTATTAGTGTCCACCGATTTCTATTGGTAGATAATCCTTAAAGATATATATATATATATAATGCAATATGGATTTGAAGTTGATTATTCTTTATATGGATTTGAAAGCTATATAATTTATATGTGCTTTTATTTTTATTTTAAAGAAATGCAATATGCAATATTGTTACTAGTATCTATTTTTATGTAAAAAATAATTGATAGATAAAAATAATATTTGAAAATAAAGATGATTAATAATATTTAGGTAAATGAATTAAATAGAAATAAGAAAAGTAAAGAGATACGATTAAATTTAAAATAATGATATAAATACATAAGAATTAGAATAAGATGGAAATCAATGGAGCTAGAAAATTCCAAAGGCCAAACAAAAAGTTATAATAAATTGATAAGTTATTAATTTAAGGGTGAAGAAATTGAATAATATATTTCCAAGATTGAATAAATTTATATATTCACAATTAAATTAGTTAGGATGTTTTTCTTTTTATAAGGTTTCTCTAACAATATAAGTAATGAGGAGCATAAGCCATGGCTTTGGTGTAATCAAGACAAATACGATGTTTAGGGTTGTTAGGTGATTATGATGGGCGTAAATGGTATGGTTTTTAAGACAAATACGATGTTTAGGGTTGTTAGGTGATTATGATGGGTGTAAATGATATGGTTTTTAAGAAGCGTTTCGATGGAATGATTGGTTTGGTCAATGTAAAATTTACCATAAGAGCAGAGAATTTGGTCAATGACTTGATAGTGGAAGACCTTTGAAAAGAGATTTATCTTTCAAATCTTTAAAAAAATATTTAAATGTCTCATAAAACTTAAAAATAATATTGATATTCTTCTTCGATATAAATCTTTGAATATAAATTTTAAATTTCTAAAAATACATAAATAAAAGAAAAAACCAAAATTATATTATTAACCTTAAAAAAATCAATAAAATATTTAAAATATACCTTAAAATATTATTAGAAATTAAAACTCAAAATGTTACATAAAAATATTCACTTGAATCTTAATAAAATTTAATTAACTCATTACAAACCCAAAAAAATGTTCATATATGAAACTTGAGTGCTCTTATGCTGGAAAAAAGAATGGCTAACGTTTTTCAAACCAATTTTAAATTTAAAATAAAACATTAGCTTTCGTTCATTAGTCATGTCACTTGAATCCACAATGAAAAACACTGATTGATTGATGTTCGAATTTAATTACATAAATTTTATGTGGGTTGCTTTGTAGTCATGAAAAGTGCCTTTATGTCTGAAAAAGAAATGCTTATCGTTTAAACCGGTCCGTTTCGTTCTTTAGTTTGTTCACTCGAAAACTTGAATCCATACTAAATGGCGGAAGTACTGACTGCATTGATTTGACATAAGTACTCATGGTCAGTATTAATTGATCGGGGCAGTAATCTTTAATAGCATAGACAATTTGTCATATTATATATATAATTTTTTTAATATTTAATTTTATAAATAATTTTTAATTTTATAAAATTGGTTATTTAGCAATTGGAATTTTTTTTTTAATTTTGAATATTTAAAAAATGATTTTTAGTTTTCAAAATATTTAATTTAATATTATAATTTTCAAAATTTTTAATCAAAAATTTAAAAGATCAATTTTTTTTTACTATAAACTAATTACAATATAATTTGTTTTTAAGTCAGTATAATAAAAAGGTGTAATTTTAAATATTTTTTAAAATCAAAATACAACATATATAAATGTTTATGTTATTATATCTCCCTCAACACAGATTATATTGTAATTAGTTTATAGTTAAAAAGTTTTATTTTTTTAAATTTTTGAATCAATTTATGAAGTTTATTAAAGCTTTTGAAAATTATAATATTAAATTAAATATTTGAAAATTAAAAATATTTTCAAAATTTAAATTTCTTTTTTTCCAATTGGTCAATACATATGAAATGACAAATTTTATGAGGTTTTAAATATAACTGTCACACAAAAAATATTTATAAAAATTAAAATTAAAAAAATACATAATATAAGCAAGTGCTTATAATATTAATTATTACTGTTATCGATCAATTAATACTGACCATGAGTACTTATGTCAAGTCAATGCAGTCAATACTTCCACTGTTTATTATGTCACTGCTTGTGCAGTGACTTCTATGATCGGTTCTGAGTTATTAGTTTGTCCATATTAGTGAAAATTTTCAATTTTCTATAGTTAGCATTATAGTTTTGTTGAAAATTTTAGGGTGACATCAGCCCGCTGCCGTATTCCCGGTTACAGGTTTCGAAACTGGACGTCATCCTCGCATGTACAATACACGGCACCAATCAGATAGTACGTGTGATTTATTTTTTATCTATTAATTTTATTGGTGTGCACGTTAGATTTTGGTACGTGGATTAATGATCAAATATCGTTGTATCATGTCATATTGATTGCGTTGATCCAACTGTGTTAAAAGATAGTCCTATCGCATTCAACATTCCGCTGGCTCTAAGAGTTTTTGTGATCCAAATTTTCCATTTCACTACCATGATCTAAACTGAAGATATTGATTTGGGACATTAGATTGATTGGTTGTTAATTGGGTACTTTCATTTCTAATGGTGCCATGTGAGTTCTTTATCAGAGTTTAATTTGTCATCAACTGTGGGGGGCAACAATGTTGTAATTCTTGCAGTTACATTGCAGTGAACCATATTTTTGCTCGAGAGTGTTTGCTCAAGTTAAAACGTAGAAGACCTAGTGAAGATAGGTGGAGCCAATCAATGCCTGGGCCTTGGAGCTAGGTTTTATTAGCAGACAAAGACAAGATGATGATGTGCACTTGCTCAAGAGAGCAGCTCAATTTGGGGGAAATGCCTCAGTCCTCGGACTCCCTTGCTACCCGGGAATTTTCTACTAGTGGGTTCTCTTCAAGGATCGGGGAAGTAGACTGTAGGCCAAATCATGGCAATATTGAGGAGGCAGAGTCATCACTTCGAGAAGGACTTTCTCTTTAACTATGAGGTTGGATTCCTGTTTCGGATGGTGTAGGTCAACGGTATTTTCAAATTTTGAAGGAATGATTCATATGAGATGAATATATCAGTCAATTTAGTTAGTCTTGACTCCTTCTTACTGGTTGGGAATGAAATGTGTTCTTCAATATGCAACATTGTGTCCTTTAACCTCTTTGCTCTAGTGGAGATAAAGAGTATTCATTGCAAGTTTGAAGTTGTTTCTGTCTTTGGGTTTTCAAATTACTAAGTCTCCTTTGTAAAGGTAATGTTTATAGTTTTAAACACTACTCACATCACAACAAATCAGTATTAGTAGTATTATATAATGACTTGAAGCCAAGCGAGGCGTATTGTGCGGCAATACTCCACGATTGATTCAAAACTAAATCAAATGAAAAAGAAGCAAAATGCCACAGGTCACTCCAAACCTACTTGAATTGTAGGCATCGAGATTTATTTTTATTATTCAAGCAATTTCAGGTACTTGGCAATGATGGGTTCGCAACAAGTTGTGTGTGGGTTTTGATTTTTGGTTCCCATCAGATTGTGTTACGACAACCGTGAACCATTGATCCTTCTTCCAAAATGTTGAGTGGAGTCGAGGAATATGGTGAATGTCGACAATAAACCATAGTTGTCCTCAACATATATATTGAAAGAGATTGGCTAATCCTTTGAATATTGTTGGATCTAGCAATCGAATTATAAAAAAAAAAAAATTAAAGAAGCCATCAAGAAAGAACATACAAACTCATCGTGTAACAATACAATGGGATGTGGACTGGAAGATTCTATTTATGGCCAATTGTTCGAGCATTAATATAAAAACAACACTTTCATTTTGGATTTAACCACCAGTTAAGGATGTTATCATCCTATCAAGATTTTGTGATCAAAGTAGGTTTTCCTATTATTAGTCTATGTTGTCATGAGTGTGAAATTCCAAGAACATCATAACACAAAACCCTTTCTAAATATTGATTGTTGTTGTACAATTGATTAACATTTGTTGTTAGGAAACCAGCTCTCAAAAAGACAGATCAACACCTTAGAATTCAGCCTCTTCGAGGGGGGAACCTCTTTTTTTTTTCAAATGAGGGGGGCTGAGTCCCTCTGTAGGAGCTATATATAGCTTTATATTAACCCGAAATTACATTTTTATACATATGTACAGAAGCGAAATTGATACAATATGTTGCGGAGCAGCGCCGTCATGCAGCGAGGGTTGAACCCGGGTGGGGAGGCTATAAGCCGGCCATCCCAACCATGCGGGATAAACGCCCAAGTGATTTTTTTTCTTAACAATCATGGAATTGTTTAAGGGGGGAACCTCCTTTACATTACACAAATGAACAATTCTTGGATGATACAAATGACTAAACCTCCCTTCTATAAATAGGAGTCTAAGAGGTCACAATATAATTAAGACGACATAATAGTAATAACATAAGGGCACAAAAATAACAATAGTGGGTTTCTATGGGGCATACTAATAACAATATGGGGGCAATAGGGGAACAATAATAAAAATAAGGGATACAATGAGAATAGTAATGGGGGAATCACTAGTATTATAGGGACCTAACATGTCCCTCTCCTTCCGAAAGGCGTTGTCCTCAATGCTTGAGCGGTTTTGGATGCTTCTATATAAAATTCTCATCCTCCCATGTGGAATCTTCAGCGGATAAGTTCTTCCACTTGATGAGATACGTCGAAATTGATCAATTTCGTAGCTGTCAAGTTCTTGTTTCTGTGACTGCTTCCGGTTCCAATATGATTTTTCCTTCCTTGTCAAGTTCTAGCAATATTCTTTGAATTGGGAGCTTGTCACCTATAACCTTCTTTAAACATGAAACATGGAAAAATGGGTGCACTTGGGAAGCTGCAGGAAGCTCCAATTTGTATGCCATAGTACCAATCTTTGCAACACCTTGTATGGACCATAATACTTTGGTGATAATTTATTATCCTTCTTAGCTTGCTTGAGGGACATTTGTTTGTATGGTTGTAGCCGTAGGAATACCCAGTCACCTACATCAAAACTTCTTTCACTGCGATGTTGATATGCCTATTGTTTCATTCTATTTTGCGCCAACGTGAGGTTATCCTTTAAGAGTTGCAGAACTTGTTGTTGATGCTCGATGTGATGTTCCACTGCTTGAACCTTAGAATTTTCTCTTAAATATGATGTGATGGATGGTGGATGATATCCATAAAGTGCCATAAATGGGGTCATTTTTGTTGCAGTATGGAAGGAAGTGTTATACCACCATTCAGCCAGAGGTAACCATTTGACCCATTGTGTCTGTTTATCAGATACAAAGAAATGAAGATTTCCTTCTAAACATTTGTTTACTATCTCAGTTTGCCCATCAGATTGAGGGTGATAAGATGAGCTATGAGCTAACTGAGTACCGAGACAAGAAAATAATTCTGTCCAAAAATTTCTAGTGAAAATGGGATATCTGTCACTTACAATAATCTTTGGGTTTCCATGTAGCTTTTGAATTGTTTCCATAAATGTAGTAGAAACTGTATTGGCTTTAAATGGATGTGATAATGCACAAAAGTGTGCATACTTGGTAAGTCTGTCAACTACCACCATGATGACACTCTTTCCTTCGGACTTGGGTAAACCTGTGAGAAAATCCATTGAAACCTCCTCCCAACGTTGGCCTGGAATGGATAAAGGTTGTAATAAACCTGGGGTCTTAACTGTTTCAACTTTATTTTGTTGGCAAACCAAACATTCCGCCACAAACTTTTGAATATCCGATTTAAGGCCATCCCAAAAAAAATTCCTTCTTAACCCTACGGTACGTTTTAAAAAATCCTGAGTGCCCTCCTAAGGGAGAAGTGTGCAATTCCATAAGAATCTTTTGTTTGAGTTGGGAATTCTTACATAGGTATAAGCGATCTTTGTACCATAACGAATCATTTTTCCAGCTAAATGTATTAGATGTACTAGGATCTTGTTGTATCTTTCGAATGAGTGCCCACACTTCTTCATCATTCTTCCATTCCTCCCTTGCTTCGTTTATCCAATCTGGTTGGATAATAGAAATGGTGCACAACAATGCTTCCACATCCTCATCCTTTCTTGAGAGTGCATATGCCACAACATTTTGCTTCCCTTTCTTGTAGATGATTTCAAAGACATAACCCAACATCTTTGTGACCCATTTTTGTTGCTCTTCTGAGGATAATCTTTGTTCTAAAAAGTATTTAAGACTATCATGATCCGTTTTTACCTTGAAGTGTCTTCCCATTAGGTAGGGTCACCATTTCTTAAGTGCATGTAGTATTGCCAACATTTCCTTCTCATAAATAGCTTTGTGTAAATACTTTCCCTTGATTGGACGACTTTCGAAAGCAATGGATCTTTCATCTTGCATTAAAACAACACCAATTCCATTTCCTGAAGCATCACATTCCACAATAAAGGTTTTTGTGAAGTCCGACGTAGCTAAGACTGGTGCTTGGCACATTGCCTCTTTAAGATGTTCGAAGGCCTTTGTTGCTTCTAGAGTCCATGAAAATGCATCTTTCTTCAATAATGTTGCTACAGGTGCTTCTATTCTCCCATAATTCTTAACAACTTGCGATAATACCCTGTCAACCCGAGAAATCCTCGCAAATGCTTTATGGATGTGGGGATTTTCCATTCCTTAATGGCTTTAATTTTTCTAGGGTCTACCTTAACACCTTCATGAGATACAATATGACCCAGATATTCCACCTCTTGTACTCCAAAGAAACATTTGGAGCTTTTTGCATATAATTGTTTCTCCTTCAATAGTTTGAGCACCCTGTCAACATGTTCAACATGATCCTTCCAAGACTTGTTGTAGATTAGTATATCATCAAAAAATACTAACACAAATTTTCTAAGGAAGGGTTTGAAAATGGAATTCATCAAACCTTGAAATGTAGAAGGTGCATTGGTAAGGCCAAAAGGCATGACCAAAAATTCATAATGACCCTCATGAGTTCTAAATGTTGTTTTCAGAATGTCTACAGTCTTCATCCTGATTTGATGATATCCTAAACGAAGATCCAACTTGGTGAAGTAAATGGATCCATGCAATTCATCCAATAATTCATCAATGACAGGAATGGGAAATTTATCTTTGATAGTGAGCTTGTTGGGCTCCCTATAATCCAGACACATGCGCCATGATCCATCCTTCTTGTGCACCAATACTACTGGAGCAGAGAAAGAACTTTGACTAGGTTGAATTATACCCGCCTCTAGAATTTCTGCAACCATACGTTCAATTTCACTCTTTTGGGCATAGGGATATCTGTACGGCCTGATGTTTGGAGGAACACTTCTTGGAATCAAATGGATAGCATGATCATGATCACGAATAGGTGGGAGACCTTTGGGAGTCTCAAATACCTTGGAATGATTGTCCAAGACTTTTTGGATATATGGAGAAATAGATGATTTCGATGTGGGAACCTCTAGCGAACATAATTGTGCAAGTACACCTCGTTGTTCCTTCTTTAGAAGCTTTTTCATACCATTAGAGCTTATTATCTTTCTCGGTTTCCTTGTGAAACCCCTTAATTCAACTTCCTTTCCTTCCGCACAAAATTTGATGAAAAGTTCTTGAAAATTAAAAGCTATTGTACCCAAGGATTGTAGGCAATGGACTCCTAGAACAACATCAACACCACCCATTGGAATGGAAAGCATTGGGCTATTCAATATATATTCTCCCATGGATAGCTTGATATTATGACACTTTCCAGAGCAATTTATGGTACCTCCACTTGCAACCATCACTTGACACTCTGGTGTTGGAAATAGGAAGCAATTCAATTCCTTTGCTATCTTACAATGAATAAAATTATGGGTACTTCCTGAATCAATCAACACTATTACCTTTTTCTTTTTGATATGTCCTTCTATCTTGATAGTTTGAGGAGCGGTAATTCCAGCCAATGCATTACAAGATATTTTCAGATTCATTTCTTCTTTATCTAGGATTTGTTCTTGGAGTATATCCTCTTCTTTTGACATTTCTTGTTCCTTTTCTTCCTCCTCTTCACAATCTATGTAGAATAATTTCTTCTCAGCACACTTATGACCTTTAGTGTATTTGCCGTCACAACTGTAACAAAGCCCTTTTGCTATTTTTTCTTCCAATTGTTTTTATGTCAACCTTGTAGGTTGTGGAAGGCTAGGGGCAACAACACTTCCATCTTTATAGTTGTGAGTGGTAGGCTTCCTCGTTGCCATAATTTTGCTTTCAATTTTTCTTGCTAACCTGAATGCCTTCTCCAATGAATTAGGTTCCCAAAGGTGAACCTCATGTTGGATATTATCCTTTAAATTCCCGATGAACACATCAATCCTATGCTCCTCTGGAATATCTTTTACCCTTATGTTCAATTTTTGGAAGTCCTCAATGTGCTCCATCATTGAACCCTTTTGTTTGAGATTTATCAATTGGCTAAAAAAGGTGTTGCTTTTTGTATCCTCATAATGTGCTATCATTTCTTCTGTAAAAATTGCCTAATTGAAAATTTGTTTACGAGAGCAAAGCCATCGATATCATACAAACTGATTTGGTTCCAAATACAAAGTTGCAATACGTACGTTTTGTTTGTTTTCCACATTATGGAGATCGAAAAATTGCTCCATCTGTAGTATCCATGTTCCGGGATCCTTGCCATAAAAAATCCTCATATCAATTTTTGGAACATGGTGGGTCTTCAATCCAACATTAGAGTCTATGAAATCATGATTAACATTTCGTTTGTTCTCATCATGAGTTTCCTTTACTACCCTTTCACCATTAGTGACCATTTCTTGTAGCAACTTATTCAAATTTATCTTCAATTTTTCCATCTTATTGTCCATGCCATTCATTAGCTTCAACGCCATCCATCTTAGCTTCCACGCCATCCATCTTAGCTTTCACACCATCCATCTTAACTTGCATGCCATTCATATTAGCTTCCACGCCATTCATCTTGGCTTCATTTACCTTTAGTGAGAGTGAAATTTGTTGTACTTGGTCTTGCAATTTTGATATATCATGTTGCATTTCTTCATCTTCACGAGTCATGATATATCATCTTCAATTCTTCCATCTTATCGTCCATGCCATTTATCTTAGCGTCCATGCCATTCATCTTAGCTTCTACACCTTTCTTTAAACCATCCATCTTAGCTTCCATGCCATCCATATTAACTTGCATGCCATTTATAATAGCTTCCATGCCATTCATTTTGGCTTCATTTACCTTTAGTGAGAGTGAAATTTGTTGTACTTGGTCTTGTAATTTTGATATATCATGTTGCATTTCTTCCTGTTCTTCAGGAGTCATGCTAGAGATTTCAGGTTGCTTACTAGGTGTTCCATTTTCTTTCTTCGGGGCATTAATTAATGCTAATAATTCTTCACTATTCCCTTTGAGTTCCTTCAAACTAATTTTTCAAACCAATCTTATTAAAAAAAAAACTACACACCTTTTTCTCACTTTGTAAGATCTCGATATTGAATCTGTTGTATCTCTGTAATTGCGGATCTCGAATATCTGAAATCTTGTTCTATGGTAGCCCTTTGAGTCCTCTTTCTAACCTTACAAGTCTGATCAAGATTGGATTCTCCAAGGAAGAGTTATGTCAAATCTCCCACGATGACCTGATTATAGAATAGTTCAGTAGGGAAAACTTGTACGATGTGCCACGTGTCATTATTTCGAGCTTAGTATCTGAAACTGATACAAAGAAAACTACATGCCGTCCTCTTTCTGAAACTTATTACGAAATTTCAATCGGATGCTAAAAAAAACAGTTATGATGATTTTCCCCAGGTCACCCGTTTGGAATGTAATTTGGGAGTCTGCAAAAATGCCAACTTCCTCAAATCCTATATCCGCAGTTATAGTGAGACAAGCTCTGAAATTCAGACCCAAAGTTCAGTTAAATTTTGTCCCAAATGGTTTTTTTTTAGCTTCTGAAACATCACAGAAAAAAAGTTATAGCGAAAATTACACAATGACCTATTTGGAGCAGCAAAACCCTAGAATCCAAAGCTCTGATACCAAATGTTAGGAAACCAGCTCTCAAAAAGATAGAAAAGATAGATCAACGCCTTATAATTTAGCCTCTTTGAGGGGGCAACCTCCTTTACATTACACAAATGAACAATTCTTGGATGATACAAATGACTAAACCTCTCTTCTATATATAGGAGTCTAAGGGGTCACAATGTAATCAAGACAACATAACAGTAATAACATAACGACACAAAAATAACAATAGTGGGTTTCTATGGGGCATACTAATAACAATATGGGGGAAATAGGGGCACAATAATAACAATAAGGGATACAATGACAATAGTAATGGGGGAATCACTAGTATTATAGGGGCCTAACATTTGTTCTCACTGTGGGCTATTACTTATGGGCACATTCTGTTTTCTTGTTCCGTAGTTCTTCTCACAGTAATTTTGTCAGCTAAATTGACAATTGTGATCTACACAAACCCTAAGAATTATTCTACGACTTTTTTTTTCTTGACAATAACCCGACTTAGCTTTTAAAAAAAAAATCAGTATCAAATTGCTTAAGTACCAAAGAATCACAAGTCTTCTAAAGGCCCGAGAGTATATGATTTTACATTTTTTTTTCCTATGAAAAAAAACAATGAGAACATTGAGAAATCAAAATTTCTATCAATCCAACCGAATTAAACACATCATTAAATTCTAATATATGATATTGTGTCTTAACACATAATCACCAACAACTTAGAGCCCAATCAAAACCATACGTGCTTTAGTGTTTCTTTGGTCCAAGCCTTTGTTCAAAAGGCTTCGTAGATTATGTACATATTGCAATTTTTGGAGATAGAAATCCTTCGGGTGGAGTGAAATCAATAGCTCAAGAAGTTGTCTAGGTCCACTAGACTAGTAGTTGATGAAGGACCTAGCTGAAATGGGCGATTAAGACGAAACATTCACAAAGTCTCTAAGATGTGAGAGTTCACTAGTTGGTTTGAATATATATATATATATATATATATATATATATATATATATATATATATACCATTAGACACAAATATGCAAAGTTCCAGACAAGATCAAGATGGGTTATTGACCAGTTCAGATCAAAATTGGTTTGATTGTCCAATTCTACCTAGGAAACCCTAGAATTGGTCTGATTGGCTAGTTTAGCAAGATTTGTTCTCGTTCTGATGACATTTCCAACATTAGAAACACAAATAACATATTGATAGAGACTAATCATTTTACTGATATTTGCTTTACAAAATTCAGATTGTATATGGAAAGTCACATAAAAGAGTGACTGACTTGATGAGTTTTCCCAAAACAAGTGTGAGAAATGTGAAAGCTGAAACATTTGCAGGATTTATGAAAGAAGTGCAGGAGTAGGTTAGAAGGTAGCTACATGAAACAACTTGAACTATGCAGAAGATTCAGTTCTGAGGAAAAGAGAGAAGAAATTAATTGGAGACATGGTTTTAGGATATTTAAGGAAATAAAGGTTCTCAGAAGGAATGTATAACAAGATAAAATATAAAAGATAGGGCATTGCAGAATATTGAAGAATTTTTCGAATAATGAATACAAGCTTGAGTCACTGGAAAGTTTGTCTCATTTATTTCAATCTGGCAGATTTGTATGAGTACCATGAAGGTGATGATTGTGAAGAAGAAGAAGCACGAGTTGCAGATTAGAAAATGCAAACTCCAAAAAAGGAACAAGATGAAGTGGAAGAGATCCTTGAAGAAATATTTCACCAAAGGTTGTTGAAGAATGGGTGTAAAGAATATTTGGTTTGTTGGAAAGACAAAAGATGCAACATGGATTTATGAAGCCAAGGTGGACCAAATTTTGTGAGAAGGATGCTTACATTTTAATTTACTAGAAATTTTGATGTAGGAGGATCAGTGGCTTAGTGGCTATACAACCTGTTATCACCCCAAGAAACTCTCCTAGTTTGTATCTCAGAGATGCTCGAGAACATTACAAACTCAACAAAATGTTGGAAAAGGATGAATGGAAGGAATGATGCATATTCAAGCCAGATAACCACTTCTACTATGCTTAACCCCAGACATGGGTGAACACCCCCAGATTACAAGGCTTTAGACCACCAATTACTCACAGTTTGAGGATTAGGTGTACATGGAGAACACTGACCACACCAGCAGATGCACAAGACCATGTGATGGCCAGCTACAACCAGTAAAGAGGCTTGCAAATCTATTTCCTAATGCACAGATAGGATGACAGCTCTCTGGCATTAAGTAAACAGAAACCTGCATAACGCATTCAATGATACATACTAGACTTCAACACAGAGGTGGGATGATAGCCCCTCTAATACTAAATATCAAGAGCACATGAACAAACGCATAACAGGCACAACTTAGAACAGAGTAGAAATGGAAAGTGAGCAATTAACAGCAAAAGAAGCTTGTATTAACTGAAAATGAAGACCAGACGCTGCAAGTATCAATGTAGTTACAGTCTCCAGAAGTTGAACCTTACATCAAAACAACAACCATCAACCCTGATTACATCTGTGTCCTGGGTATATATAGAGTTTGTTTACAAAGATATTCTGCTGTTCTATGCGTGGAGGGGTCATAATGGACCACCAACCACCTTAACTATCTCAAATGGGCCTCTGCTACAATCTGCTGCTTCAATGAATGAATTTGACATTCTCTGGTACTCTGTTGTCCTTCTTGAGCAGGTGGAGTGCAATGTGGAAGACATTCCATAGCTAATAAATGTGTTTAACTGCTCAAGGTTGTCCTTTTCTTCTCGGCCATTCTATCTCTTGAATGTATTGGTTGAGGAGTAACTACGTTGGGTACAGGTAGTTGGCCACCTTCATCCTTCGGAAGCACAAAATGGTTATGGACATGGATAGTCGGGACAGGCGGAGGAAGAAAATCGGTCGTTGGATCACGTAGATGAACGGTGGAAAACGCTTGGTGAGGAGTACTGGGAGGCGAGGTGGAAGAAGATCGTGAGCCGTCAGATCTCGGGCGGACAGATCCGACGGTGATCGGGTAGATAAACTGCACGGGAGATAGCGAGCGGGGAGGGTGGTTTTGGCGGTGAGCGGTAATTATCGCACTGCCTTTGGAGCTGCGGCGGTATTCGTACATGGGCTCGCGATCCACTAGAACTGTGACGCGTGGCAGATGCGACAGGAGGGAACCTGCTTTCCCCGCGAGTTATCACGTGGGCATGTTTCGACGGCAGGGGAAGCGAATGACGTCCGATCATCGGCGGAGACGATCGGACGGTGCAAAAAAGGTCACACATGTTTACGACTGATGTGACAAGGAAGGACTTCGTGGGTAGCACTTTTGCGAAGGCGCGCGGTTATATGGGTTTAACACCATTAGCGGCTGGGGGCTATATTGAAATGGGGCTTTGATGGATTTCAGGGGTTTTTAAATGGGGAATGGAGAGGTTTAGGAATGAAAACAGAGATAGCGGGGGGCTATGAAAGTATAAGGAGAATGAAAGAGTAGGAAAAGAACGAAAAATGCGGGTCCCTTGTAAGCATAACTAGCACTCCCAGACTTGTTTTTGATCCATCAAATGTTGAAGAATGTAGCAGAGCTAACACTAGCTCCTTCTGGGGATGAGATCCTCCCTGTGAGGTCTCAAGAACTGCATACCAATGCCTTTATACAAAACAAGCTTAAAAACATTGCCTAGTATCCATTGGGCATGGAGTCAAATTAAGTGTACACTAAAACCTATAAAATAAAATGCTTACAATCATTAAGACTCGCAAACAACATAAATATTCAAAAACGGGTCATCAACTGGACCCTCAAAACTGTTTCTCCTCCTCTCAGCCGGCCTGTTAGCTGGTTCATCAAAGAGTTGAAAAATTGGATTTATTTGATTCTCTACCTCAAACAGTTTAGGACATTTGATTTTGTTAGGTAGAGATGATCCAAACCTCATCCCCTTTCTGTATACTCTCCTCCTGGGATGTTCTTCATGGGAGCCTTTGTACACTTGCTGAATAACCATGGTTGCTGTGTACTTGTCTTTGTCATCTATGGCCTGCACAATTAATATGAATAGTGAACCAATTTATTCTTTTGCGGGGGACATAGAGACATCATGTGCTCCTTCATTTTTCTTAGAACAGTCCACATCCAAGGAGGTGTCCCGTCTCTGTGCACCCTCTTCCTCTGTCATCTGACAAGCTGACTTTTTAGTCTATGTGGAGGCCACCTGAGCAGGTTTCTATATATCAAGACTGAGGTGATCAGTATCATCCTTGAGAATGGAGCTATGACCTACCTCAGTGCGTAGGGGGCAACTATGAGGGATTCTCTCTTGAGCAGACAGAGAAACATAAGATGATGGGGAGCTTTCTTCTCCCTTATTGATCACTGGGTAGGGGACAAAAGCAGGTTGGCTAATTTGCAGATTTGCATAGTCATGGGAAGATGGGCTGGCTTTAGGCTCAGATTCTTTGAGGATGGTAGGACCTGCTACTAATTGATTTTGCTGATAATCTTGTTGTTCTGCAGGTACAACAAACTCACAAGCAGTGCCTTTGGATAATGCTTCTTCATATGCAACTCTTGTTAAGAAAGGAACACTGCCCTTATCTTCCAAACCATGGACCTCATCCTCTTCTTCATATTGCTCTTCTTCCATGACTATATTCTGAAAAAAGGTTTTCACCCTTTTGTCTTCGTTTGCATCTTTGCTTCTTTGCACAATCTGCAACTGCTCCTGTGCTCCTCTATATGGATTTGGGGTTGGACGAGAAAAGTCACAAGGAGCTCCTGCTTCTTCAGCGTACTGCTCGGCCTCTAATATGGAAACTTTAAAGGCTAATGCCTCCATCATCTTGGCCAATATATCGATCTTAAGATCCGAGGATGATGAGGACTCACCTCCCTGTCTTCTCCTTTCAGCATCACCTTCGAGTCTTTCTGCAGCCATGATGTTTGATTCTACTTCGAAGGCTGCATCTTGCATATCAGCCAAAGAAGCACATCTTCTTTCTCTTAACAGCAGGTAGAACTGAGAATCGAAGGCATTGGCATAAGTGATCATAGCGGAAGTAGGGGTAGGTTTTACTTCAGCTGGTATTCTGCTGTACATATGGTTGAATCTGATGTTGAAATTAGACAGCAGCTCACCACTCTCCCTCTGCAAGTTCCCAAATTCAGTATGATAATAGAGCAGATCCTCTTTATCCCCCAAATGCTTTAGGAACACATCATCTAAACCCTCAATGTATGTACTCTTTATCCCCCCAATGCTTTAGGAACACATCATCTAAAGCCTCATTGTCTGTCATAGACCTAGGGGGTAATTCTCTGAACCATTTTCTAGCCTCCCCATCTAGGCTTTGGATAAAAACCCTCATCCACACATCCTATTCATTGATATCCAGGCTATCAGCATAGCTATAAAAGGACTCTAGATGCTCTTCAGCTGTTACTCCTTTTGTACCAGTAAACTTAGGCATATATTCTTGATAATCTCCTGCAGGCATGGCATTTAAAGGAACAGGCAAGACCAAGGGTCCATACCTAGCAGCTACGATTCTTTCTATCTTTGTGGGAGCTTGTTGGCCTGCCATGACTGAGGTGGGTGTAAGGATACTGGTAGACTGAGTGGTATGAAGCAATGTAATGGATGATAGAAACATAGGAATATGATGGACTGTATGGGATGCTTTCTTTGGACTGAGATTCGAAAGGGAAATGAATGAATAGGAGCTTTATGAATCTCTGAAGGTGATTTTTCACTAGCAGAGATACATGGGACCTTTAAGGCTTACCTGATCCTGATGCTCCTTTTTGCAAAATTTTCTTCTGCTTAACGATCTTCTCAGGGTCAGGCATTGGTTCAACTGGTAATTTATGAGGATTTCTTCGAGTATGTCTCACAAACTGAGCCAGAACTACAATGTGGAGTCGCCAAAGGTTGGTCTTCCTCCAGTAGAGTTGCCAGATAGATGATTACAACCAGAAATGTGCCCAGACTTTGTCTATCATCAAAATATGGAACTGTGTCATTTTCCCAGGGAAGATGAGCTTCAATCTCCTCTCCCCGGCAACGGCGCCAATTAATGTTATCGCCCCAAGAAACTCTCCTAGGTTGTATCTCAGAGATGCTCGAGAACATTACAAACTCAACAAAATGTTGGAAATGGATGAATGGAAGGAATGATGCATATTCAAGCCAGATAACCACTTCTACTATGCTTAACCCCAAACATGGGTGAACAGCCCCAGACTACAAGGATTTAGATCACCAATTAATCACAGTTTGAGGATTAGGTGTACATGGAGAATACTGACCACACCAGCAGATGCACAAGACCATGTGATGGCCAGCTGCAACTAGTAAAGAGGCCTGCAAATCTATTTCCTAATGCACAGACAGGATGAAAACTCTCTGGCATCAAGTAAACAGAAACCTGCATAACACATTCAATGACACATACAAGACTTCAACACTGAGGTGGGATGATAGCCCCTCTAATGCTAAATATCAAGAGCACATGAACAAACGCATAACGGGCACAACCTAGAACAAAGTAGAAATGAAAAGTGAGCAATTAACAACAAAAGAAGCTTGTATTAGCTGAAAATGAAGACCAGACGCTGCAAGTATCAATGTAGTTACAGTCTCCAGAAGTTGAACCTTACATCAAAACAACAACCATCAACCCTGATTACATCTGTGTTCTGGGTATATATAGAGTTTGTTTACAAAGATATTCTGCTGTTCTATGCATGGAGGGGTCATAATGGACCACCAACCACCTTAACTATCTCAAATGGGCCTCTGCTACAATCTGCTGCTTCAATGAATGAATTTGACATTCTCTGGTACTCTGTTGTCCTTCTTGAGTAGGTGGAGTGCAATACGGAAGACATTCCATAACTGATAAATGTGTTTAACTGCTCAAGGCTGTCCTTTTCTTCTCGGCCATTCTATCTCTTGAATGTAGTGGTTGAGGAGTAACTGCGTCGGGTACAAGTAGTTGGCCATATTCGTCCTTCAGAAGCACAGAATGGTTATGGACATGGATAGTCAGGACATGCGGAGGAAGAAAATCGGTCGTTGGATCGCGCAGATGAACGGTGGACAACACTTGGCGAGGAGTACTAGGAGGCGAGGTGGAAGAATATCGTGAGTGTTGGATCTCTGGTGGACAGATCCGACAATGATCGGGCGGATAAACTACACGGGAGATAGCAAGTGGGGAGGGTGGTTTTGGCGGTGAGCGGTAATTATCGCACCGCCTTTGGAGCTGTGGCAGTATTCGTACATGGGCTCGTGATCCACTAGAACTGCGACGCGTGGTGGATGCGACAGGAGGGAAACTGATTTCCCTGCGGGTTATCGCGCGGGCATGTTTCGACGGCGAGGGAAGCGAATGACGTCTGATCATCGGTGGAGATTATCGGACGGTGCAAAAAAGGTCACACATGTTTACAACTGATGTGACAGGGAAGGACTTCGCAGGTAGCGCCTTTGCGAAGGTGCACGGTTATATGGGTTTAACACCATTAGCGGCTGGGGGCTATATTGAAATGGGGCTTTGATGGATTTCGGGGGTTCTTAAACGAGGAATGGAGAGGTTTAGGAATGAAAATAGAGATAGTGGGGGGCTATGAAAGTATAAGGAGAATGAAGGAGTAGGAAAAGAACAAAAAATACAGGTCCCTTGTAAGCATAACCAACACTCTCAAACCTGTTTTTGATCCATCAAATGTTGAAGAATGTAGCAGAGCTAACACAACCAAAAAAATTATATTTACAATTATCTTTGCTTTTCATTTTTGGGGGGTTTATTTTTATTTTGTTGAGTCTGAACAATCTCCAAGAAAAGAACACTTTGTATGCTTGTTGTATAAAAGAAAAAAACAACCACAAATTTCATGATTTTGCTGACTCGAGAAGGGAAAAATCACCTTTTGCTAATGAGGACAAAATCTTGGGCATATGGTTCCTTCAACGAGTGAGTCAATAACTTAATGATTAATGGTTGGGTGTTTGAAGAATTTTTATCACCATCTTCCTCTCTTAATTAATGAAAACATGTAGAAATAGTGGTACCAGAGGCAGAGAGAGTGTGCACGGGTGGATACACAAAAACTTAAGAGAAACCTATCTATTCGAAATTGATATCCATATGAGCAAGTTGCTGGGTGTTAATGGTTGTGTGAGAGATTGATCACTTTCTAGGTGCTGGACAAATATGTATGCAGCTGTTGGGAGCATCGATCAAGGGAGGAAGCATTCTACTATTAATTCATTGTTGTATGAGAGCAACGAGTTGTGTAAATTGAAATTACCAGATTGCAAATAATATTGCAGTGGTTGTTATTATTGCAAATCAATTTTCAAATGTTGTTGTTGTTGAAATCCATCCAGTCTTCATGGTGTTTTCTTGTTTGTCTAATATTTAACATTTCAATTAGCCTATGGTGAATTAGAAATTGCTTTCACCTTCTACTGTGCCCATGATTTTGGTGAATATGATGTGAGTGGATTCGTAAACAGTAGGTAGAAATCCTTGTGGGTTAATTTCTTATGTCAATTGCACATCTATTTTAGTTTTCTATCACCAGTTTTGTCGCAAACTTGTACTGGACATTTCTACTCATGAGCAATACAAATAGAGAAAATTTTCAAGAAATATATTATATTTTTCCCAGACTAATGTTTTGTGTTCATTCATGTAAGAAAACTTATGGGTTTGCACAACATGAATCTTTACAAGCTTGCAGGCACAACTAATAGCCCAAGGATACACAAACGATCTTATAAATATAATGTCATGTGAATTTATTGACATGGGGAGGACTAATGCAACTGAAAACTTCATATTTGAGGTGGAGTAATGCAGATGAGGATTATATACCTATGTTTCTTTATAACATAGAAAGCAAAATCCATAGTCTACCTCTAATATGTTTTAGAATTTTTTCTAGACATATTTTTGGTTGAAATTCTCTATAAGCTGGAACATATTTGTTGGAATCACAAGTATGAGTTTTAACTCTTCATAATCCAAGTGCCTTGAGGTTTCTCTGGGTGTTGTGGGACATGGTTGTTCTCTTGTCTCAAGTTCAAAAATGGAGGGAATGGACTAAACCTGTTAATGCTATTCATGTTGAGTTTTGGGTCATTTAGAACCATGTTGTGTATGAAAGGAGCGGTGCTCCTCATAATGCTGGAAATTTCAGAGAGTTCTGTAGAGTGTTTCAAATGATGAGTAGAGGTCCTAAATCTGTTGTTACTTTTGTTGTTATTGTACCGTGGATTGGAAAAGCAGGACACATGCTCCCTTACAAATCTTTCACTCTCTAGAGATCCACTTTCATCATTGACTTTTGATAATGGGGGATAGGAAGGAGACCGAACGTCAATATATGAGCTTTTGTTGAATCCATATGAACTCTTATTTGCTCCTATACTTTTGTGAAATATACAATAGACCACCCATTCATCCTTGGAAGTATTGGGAAGTTGGTTGCACGAAAACTTTCCCTCGAGACGATACTCGTGCATCACACATTTTTTGTGTGGTTCAGCTAGTTCGACTGTCCCTACTCTTCATATGTGGGTGGGAAGGAATTAAAAACATTATGGCAATGTGATTTGTAGGTAAATAGAAATATGTACAAAGTAAATACATCTATTCTACAATCTCATAACTTTCCACTAATTCTGAAATCTGAAAATTTTGCGGGCACCTTTGCAATTGTGGTAGTTAGAGATCAATACTCCCCTATGTACTATTCCAAAGTCAATAGGGCGGCTGAAGCAAATTGAACATATTCACGTGGTTTCTTCAGAAGGGGGTAAAATGTTTCCAGTGCCAATCCAAACATTTCCATAAGAGGTTTGTCATTTGTGGTCGTTGAATATGTTGATGTTAAGGGGTTGGTGGAAAATGAAATGGCTGCCATATTCATTGGGGAATTTAACAAACTTGGAATCCATCATTCTGGATTTCTTTCAGAGTTTGGAGAGGCTTTTGAAATATGTTAGGAAATTAATTAGTCTCAAAAACCTTAATTTACATGGTTTTCATAATGTAATCATGCCCAAAAAAACACTTGGAGAAATAAGCGCGCTTGAATACCTACGACTTTCGAATTGTTCCAAAATTGCTGTGAGGTTGTGTTGGCGGTGCTGGACCCACCAACATTCAGGGGATCTCCCCGATAAGAAGTCCCAACTAGACCTTGAACCATTTGGCGTAGGATTCCCAACAATGGGTGGTAGTGTAATGCCTTAACCACGGTTGCACGTAGAGGTAAGCAAGATAAATTTTGGTGAGAGCAAGTGTGACAATGCGGTGATTCAAGTGCCATGCATGGGGGTTCTAACACATGGAGGGGAAAAGGAAGTGTGCCCCTTAGAAGCCTCTAATATTACGCTTCTTGAAAGGAACACACGAGCGGATTGACATCACAAGCTAAAATGCAGATTAGTCCACAAATTAAAGTGACAGGTTAATCCAAGAACACACATCCAACAAGATTCATACAATTGCATATAAATAAGCAAATGCATAAGTTAAATAAAATACATTGCTAAAGCAACCAGAATAGTCCAACTACAATAACAACATATGCATGAAAGCATGATGGCTCTATTATTATTATTAGAAGTGAAAGTTCCATCCATACATACACCATTGACGATCACTAGCCCCAATAGTGGAACATTACAGTCAAGAAGACCTACTCCTCCAAATAAGTATTCTCACTCTACGTTGTGGAGAAGCCAAGGCTCGTCACTGTAAGTCCTTACAATCTCCTAGGCTGAAAAGGAAATAGAGAAGGGTAACCTCAAACCACTTCAGCTCAGTAGCTATCCTTACTAAGCACGAGAGGGATCTCTAAGCCTCTTATCAGTGATATCACTTTAAAGAAAATGAATTTTAGGCTAGATATGTGTATTTGTTTGTTTGTTTGTGAAAATTTGAGTTTTAGGGTTTGCTGAACTTAGGGTTTGGAGCCACAAATAGGTCTAGGTTGTAGGAGTGTAGGAGAAAATATGAGAAGGAGCTAGATATCAGAATCCATGGTGTATTTTGAATATTGTCAGTGTAGTATAGAGGAGAAAGTGTAGAAGAAACTAATGAGCATAAGTAAACATGATTTCATTAGCTTAGGAAGACATAAACATAACTATGAAAACCAGATAACAGAGCTTGAAAAACAAGAATTATGTATATTTCACTGTAAGGCATCCATAGAAAGAAGAGATATCATGTAGATAAAGATGTTTAAACCATTAGAAAACAAATAGAATGAAGTAAAAGCACCATGAACTCACTGGGCTAGAGTTCCTTGAAAATAGCTGCAACATGTCTCTGTATTAGCTGAAAAGATGATTACATGCAAGCTTCCTTTACAAAAAGTTCAAACCTATTCTCCTCAAGTGAAATGATACATAGACTCTCCTAGACCATTTTCCCACCTTCAAGAGTCAAATTCCTTGGTGGAGGAATTGACTCTAAGATTCTCTCAACCAACAGGTGAGAGTGAGAAGGTGAAACTCAAACACTTCATGGAGAGTTTGTTTAGGAGTTTGCTTATTTCATGAGGCATAATAAACATAAAAAACAACCTATGATTTATTCATGCCTACATCAACTAGCCTTGAAAATAGTGCCATTACATAGAGAATCTTGACTTTGACTGAGTCAAACTAGAAACTAGAAATTTACACAGTGAAATTTACAATTTAAAACACAAAAAAGTGCAGAAGCGCAACGCCAACTTTGAACTGATTTTCAAGTGCCTTCTAGAGGTCAAAATGCAACACTGAGAGAACGGTAAACTATCCCTTCAAGTATAGTTTCTAGAACAGTTTTAATTTTTGAAATTGGACCATGGGAAAGCCTTCAAAAATCTATTCTCCCAAGGTCACTCCAAAAGCGCAACGCCTGTCAAAAATTGGTCTAGAATGCTAGTTTTTTTGCCACATTTTTTCCTTTTTATCCAAAACTAAGCCACCTCTGCAAAATCTGAGCAAATGGGTTTTTAGAGGATGGAAAGAGATTTCCAAAAATGTAGACCTTTCCTCAAATTGAGGCTTGAGGAAAAAGCGTAGCGCTCAAGGGCAATCCTATCCTCTACGTCAAGGTCCTCATTCAACAGAATTTGTTCTTGCTCTTCCTGCAAAGCTTTCTTGAGGCCTCTTGTTCTTGGTATTTTCCTCTTTCCTTTCCCCTTTAATTCTTCAGGCTCTCTTGATTCCATTATCTCCTTTCCTTTGCCAACTTGCTGCAATAACTTCGATTTTTCCTTTTCTAGGATCGACTCTTTTCCTTTGAGTTGACTATTTTCTTGATCAAGGAATTATATGACTTATTTTTCTCTTTCCAAATTGATTGCTAGCTCCTTGATTTGATAGTCCTTATCCCTGATTGTCTATCGCATGTTTGAAGTCTGATCCTCAGCCTCTGAATCAACCAGTTCAAACTCATGCTCAAATGTGTCTTTCTATTTTGCTGCTGGTTCCTGCTTTGTCAATGAAGAAGGTTTGGCCCCTTTATCTCTATGAGAAAAAAAACACAAGACTCTGTCCTTTCTTATACACTTTAGTCACCTCAGGTTTGGGTAGATGAGTCTTCTCCACTATTTTGCTAGAGGACCCCACTTCTGTTTGCTGTTTTGGCACACTAGGAGACTGAGATGTTGCATTTGCTTCATGCCATTTCAGGGTCGTTCCAAAGAAGGCTTCCCAAGCCATACCTTTCTCTTCCAGCTGGTAAAGGACAATGGTTTTGATTAGACTGTGATGAAACAAGCTTGGGGAGTGCTCTTTGTCCTTCAATTGTATTTTTTCAGACATTTTTGAAATGCTCCTGGATAGATAGTTACACATGTTGAGTGGCTTTTGAGAGGTGAAATGCATGAGGAGGCAAATATGATAAGCATACAACCTGGAGAATCTACCTTCACAAGTGAATAACCTCATGACAGTCTTCATCAAAGGGGAATATTTCTCCAATAAATATCCGAAAGGCCTCTGTATGGCGTCTTTAAGAAAGGCTTGTAGTATTCAAGATCTAGGCTCATTCCTTTGAACCAATATTCACCATTGTCTAGTAACCCTGTTGCAAGTGAGATGGAGGTCACTGAAAAACTGAACTCAACACCAACAATGACAGCAGTTTCACCTTTCAGCTGAGTTGCCACCCAATCTGTTAATTGCTCATGAAATCCCACCTTGCTCACCCTTTTGCAAAATTCCAGGCAATGTACATCCTCAAAGCATTGTTTGATGAAAGGATAGGAGTTGATTGCATTACAGTCTGATGGCTCATATCTGAGGATCTTCCCTCCTTTATGTTGTCTTTTTCTCTCTGGCGAAGATTCTGCCTCCATGATGACACAAAGTCCTAGCAGCACGCAGTGAAAAATAAAATGTGAGGTGTGAATGGAAATGAAGTGATATGAAGGTGGCTTTTGAGAAAATGATGGAGGGGTATTGGGAAAGGTGAAATGGAATTTGGAAGCTAATGAAAATGAGTGGAGAAACATTGGAAGAATGATTTTCTTGCAAGTGGAAACAATAGGGTTTATAATGAAACTTGTTCAAAAACCTCTAGGAATGAGCTGGGGTTTTTCTTTTTGAGTATTAAAAATTTGTTTTGAGGTGGGTTAAATGGTTAAAATGGTTTATTAAACATGTATGAAGGTGTAGGATATCATTTTGCATGTTTTAGAAACAAAAAATAGAGACGACCATTTTCACCCTCTCATTTCCCATGCAAATTTCACTACAAACCCTAACTTGAAGAATCATTGACATGAGATGAATTTGGAAAAGAAAAATAGGGATAATGATGGTGTACTTACTTGTCCCTTGGTTTAGAAGTCAATAAACTCAATCTTGCAAGTGAAAAAAATGAGATTTGGGAGAGTTTTGAAGGATTTCTGGGCACTTTGTCCTGCAGCGCAGTGTTCCTGAGCACAGCGTAGTTCTTCTGAGCGCAGCGCCGACCTCCTGAGTTCAACGCAATGTTTCTAAGTGCAACGCCTGAAATTTTTTGCCAATTTTACCTAGGAAACTGACTTTTTTGCTTACTTGGATGGGATAGCTCGATAACAAAGAGTGAATAGGAGGTAAATGAAGGAGTTTGGGGGCTTTTGAGTTTATATAGGGAAAGTTACTTCACTTTTAGAAAAAAGAAATGGGACCCACCCTCCTTTAAAAACTGATTTTTCACTTTATGAAAACAAAGTTACCTTTACCATTGAAAACTTGAGTTGCTTTTTACTTTCATGAGTGGTGGAGCTCCTTCTTCTGGAACTTTTTGAACATGAGAGTATGAGGAATGTTTGAAAATTCAAAAATCAATTCCCAAGAGTTCTTTGTGATGTTTTATTCACTGTTGTTTTAGTCATGAAAATGATGGACCTTGGAAACCCTAGCGACCTAATGAATGAGCTGAGACCAAATGGAATGATAATGATGACTGACCCATTTTATTGTGACACATCCATAAGTATGATAGGTGACTAGCATGAGTGAATCTCCAAAATATTGGATTCATCTTTAGACTGACCAAAAAATGACCAAATTTTGTTGTGTAAACCTAGTAACATAAAAAATTTGATTTTGATAGTTTGGACAAGCATAGTAAAAGCATATTTGATCCAGGTTACAGGCTAACAAGAATGACACTAACTGGCTCCAACTGGGGATGGTAGCTCCTTGGAGTTGTCAAGAACACCATAGACCAAGTAGCCTTATCTATTGGGCAATGGAGTCATCATGCATGAAAACATACTTTTGACTTAAAATTGACTGACCTTTTGACATGACAGAAAAAACTGAAAAATAAAAATCAAAACAATGCTGACCTAAGGAGCCTTAGGGCCTTCACTTCAGGTGTCTAACTCCTATAACAACCATCTAAATTGTTGGAAATAAAATACACACCGGTATATACAATGATGATGAATTTTCAGGACCTTTTTAGACATAGTAGTGCTTGAGAAGCCTACCATTGGTCGCCCCTCTTGAATAATATCTTCCATCCATTTCTTCCAACAAGAAAGCATTCTTTCCTCTAAAGGCAAAAATTCTATAGGGCCCCTTCCATAAGTTTTCAAACTTACCATGTTTGCCCTTTTCTTCATTTCTAGCATCCTACCGAAGAACCACATCTCCCAGATTGAAATTGTCTTCCTTGGTCTTGCGATCATAAATCTTTTTAATCTTCTCCTGGAGTTTGGATGTGTTATGAAAATCTTCCCTTGTCTTCTGTAAATGAATCATCTGATTTATCCTCCTTTGTATGCCATTAGTTTCACTATCCAATTCCTGCAGAATTCTCATTACCGGGACAACAAGAGATGAAGGAAACACTGTATCAACTCCATATACCAGCTGAAAAGGAGACATACCTATTGATTTTTTAGTACTAATCCTGTTTTCCCACAAGGAATTGATGTTTTTTTTTATGCCAGTTCTTCTTGTTTACCTCTAGGACCTTCTTGATGATATTAACCAGGGATTTATTGGAAGATACGGCAAGACCATTCCCTTGCAGATGATAAGCAGTAGAATGTCCTAGCACAATATGATATTTGGCACAAAAGTCAACCATTATTTTTGAATTGATAGCAACAACATTGTTAGTAATTATTTTCTGTGGGTAGCCAAATCTAGACAAAATATTAGACTCCAGGAATTGAATGATGACAGAATCAATAGCTTGTGTGGTTGGGATTGCTTCAATCCAGTTTGTGAAGTAGTCGGCGGCTGTCAATATCCATTTATGTTGTGTTGAAGATGAAGGATGGATTTTTCCAATGAAATCAAGACCCCACTACTGGAAAGGATATGAAATTAAAATGGGTTGTAGTGGTAATGGCAAAAGTTTCCTCTTTCCTTGAAAAATTTGACATTCATGGTAGCGCATGCCTATTTGCATCAGAAAAGAGGGTGGGCCAATAAAAGCTGGCTCTTAAGATCTTATTTGTTGTAGTTTTCCAAAAGTGATGACCGCCACAATATCCTTTATGAAAATCCTTCATTACAACTTTAGCTTCATTTTCTACCAAACAATTTAGCAGCACACCTCCAGGATCTTTCCAAAATAAAACACCATCTAGAATACAATATTTTGAAGCTTTCAGTTTTAGTGATCTAGCTTTACCTTTGGGGATTTCTAGAGGGGGATTCAAGTGTTGCAAGACGTAGACAATGACAGAGTACCAAAGTGAGGACATGAACATATCTGACACCTACAGGAAAGGATCATCTTCTTCTTGTTCCTCAGATAGTGCAGCAATCAAATTGATGTCTAGTGCATGTAGATTTAATTCGGCCATGAGTTTGTCTAATCCTTGTGCTTTGATGAGCTTTGTGGGATTTATCTCCAATTCATCCAACGTGGCTGCAATCCACTTTCCTCTTCTGCCTTCAGGATCTGTCTACACAAGAATTTATTTTACTGCTGCAGTAGGAACATAAGCAATGGTATGAGAATTCATAATATAAACTCAGAAATCCTTGAGGGCCTTTACCAATGCCAATGCCTGCTTTTCAATGATATTGTATCTTAGTGCTGCATCTCTTATAGTGCGACTGAAAAATGCTATAGGCTACTCATTTTTCTGATATTTCTTCTACATTAGGACTGATGCTAACGTATGCTCAGAGGCAAAAGAAAAGATGATGAAATCTGAAGTATAATATGGGCTAATCAAAATAGGAGCAATAGATAATGCAAAATTTACAACATGAAATAATTTCTTAGCCTCCAAAGACCACTTTACCTCACTATCCTTCTTCAACATGTTTGTCATTTCTTTCAAGTGCTCAGCTAGATTAGGAATAAATCTTCTCAAAAAATTAATTTTCCCATTGAAAGACTAAATCTCTTTCTTGTTCCTAGGGAAGTCTAGTTGTTGAATGACCTCCACTCTTGCAGGATCAATGCGGATGCCATCTTTAGAGATGGTGTGTCCTAGTAGATTACCTTCTTCCATGGCGAACAAACTCTTCTTTGGGTTAAGTGAGATGCCAAATTTTCTGCATTTGTGAAAAACAATTCTTAAATGATGCAAATGATCTTCATCAGATTTTGAAAACACTATAAGATCATCTAGATAGATTACCAAAAATACATCTTTTTCATTTGTAAAATCTACATCCATAGCCCGCTGAAAAGTAGCTCTTGCATTCTTCAACCTAAAAGGCATCTTGGCATACATGAATGTACCCCATGGCATTGTGAAGGTTGTCTTGAGCTGATCGTCCTTGTGTACCAGAATTTGATTGTATCCAAAGTATCCATCTAATAATGACATCCTAGAGGATCCAAATACCCTCTGTAGTATGTGATCCATCTTGGGAAAGGGATAGTTGTCTTTCAAGGACACCTTGTTCAGATTTATGAAATCAATACATAGACGAATTTCCCCGGTCTTTTTTCTTACAGGTACTAGATTAGACATCCATTCAGAAAATCAAATTGGGACTATGATTCTAGAATTATAAAGATTGTTTACCTCTTTCTCAATCGATGGCAAAAACTTGGGATTGATCCTCCTCAATTTTTGGCGAAATGGCTTCTGATCGGTCTTAATAGGAATGGTGTGTTGAATGATACTTTTGTCATAAACTTTCTAGGGTTTCCAAGGTCCATCATTTTCATGACTAAACCATGGTGGACTTCTTGGCGACATCATCACAGTAAAATAACTCTTCCAAAGGCACCAAGCCTCTTGGAATGTTGTTGTCCTTGAGCTGTAATACTTCACTCTCAGCTGAGTGGATGTCCGGATCATCAAAGTTGTATGCATCATCAATATGAGAATTCTGAAATTATCCCTCCAATTGCAGAAAACTATCTATTTGTTTATCATCCCCAAACACTTGCCAAAATCTCATGTTATCTGGGACAGCTGGGTGATGTTTGACATGGATGGAGTAATTCTGATTAGGATGAATAGGGATCTTCACCATACTTGCAGCAGTGGCAAGTGAGTCAGCTATGACATTCTGAGTTTTAGGAATAAGACATAAAGTATATTCTGAAAAAGTCTTGAGGATATCAAGTACAACATTGTGATAAGCTGTCATTCTTGAGTGCTTGGCCTGGTATTCCCCTTTGACTTGCTTGATTACTAATTCAGAGTCGCAATAAACAAAAATCTTTTTTGCTCCCAACTTTTTTCAGAATTTTGAGGCCAACAATCAATGCCTCATACTCTACCTCATTGTTTGAACATTCAAAAGCCAACTTGTACGAGCTCATTCTCACATTTCGAGGGATTTTATTTGACTAATGTAATGGACCATGTATCCAGACACCAATCCCTGCTCCTTATCTTCCCGATGCACCATCGAACTCCATGGTCCAAAGATCATGTTCTTCATCCAGAAAAAGGATTTTTGAAGATTGAACTTTTTTCTTTTTAGGATTTTGACCAACTATCTCAAAACTTTCTATTTTCTGCACTATTCTTTGAATTTCCTCAATAGGATTTGCAGATTGCAAACATTGTTCACCAACCTTTTTACCTTATGCTGTAATAACTTCATGTATGCTGCTCATAACCTTGGCAACTTCTGAAATTTCCACTAGCTTACTTTCATCATCAACATAATTTATGTCACTAAACAGAATGAAAGAATCATGATCAGTATGGATAGCATGTATAGGATGATTAACTGGCTTCTCCTTACTGCTGATCAAAAATTTCATATTCTTTTCCCTTTAAAGTTTCCAGAGTTGTCCAAAAACAGGGATAGTGGCATATGAGAATTCAAGCTGTAGAGCGCCCTTTAATTTTTCTCCCCAAGACTTTGAAAGCAACATGCCAAACCTAGGAGGAATATCGGAAACTATGACATCCATGAGTACATTTTTGGCCGGGATTTGGTCCAAGGACACTACCAAGTCTTTAATGAGGCCAAGGCATTTCACTCTTCCGGAATCAAAGGAATAAAGATCATGGTAAGGTTGGGTGATGCTCAGTCCTAGTTTATCCATGATGGCTTTAGGCATTAGATTATGTGAGGCTCCAGAATCTAGCATAACATTATGAAGGATAAAATCATGAAGCTTAAGACTATAGATAAAAAGGATGGATTTCACTACCTTCAGGAGCTCCTTCTAAGGCTAGACCAAAAAGGATTTATGGCTCATCATCAGCCACATTAATTGTATCAGACATCTGGTAAACCTGAAGCATCTTTGCAATTTGAAATTTATATTTGTCATTCCTTACCAATTCGGTGAGGGGAATAGAAATCTTCAATTTAGAAATTTCATTCTCCAAACAAAAAAGACTAGATTTCTTTTCTACCTCTTTTGCAGCGATGTCCTTCCTTTCTGTTTGGCCTTTAGCTTGAGATTCCTTCTTGTGACTTTCATTTTGGAATTCTTTGTCTTTCCTCACATTGTTGGTGGAGGCTTCATTTGTTCTATCCCGATTTATTATGACAATGTCCTTGTCTTTATTCTGACCTGTAGGAGCAATTTCTTTGCTTGGTGTGTCCTTTTGTGGATTTTGTCTTTTCTGAGTTAGAGTGACAGGTACATTTCTATTCCTCAAATTGCACTACTTTTGGAGATGACTGAGGGCATTTTGATATCCTCTTTAGTACTCTTCAGTTTGAACAACCCACAAATATTCACTTGCGAACATGGATTGCTGATCACTTGGTATGAGAGAGTCTTCGGAAAACTGATCTTCTTCTGTGAGGAAAGTAGGAAGTTCATCTTCTTGAAAGAAGTGATTTACTTCTACAATTTCTTCTTCATTTTCTTCCTGAAATTTAGTATAATTTTGCTGAAATGGAGTTCTTACTTGACCTTGAGGATCTTGGTTTCGCTGATCTTTCTGTTTATTTCTGAACTGCTATTGTTGCTGTCTGTGAAAGTTAAGATTCCTCACTGAAGGTTCAGCTTGTCGATCAATTATGGATATTCTATCCATCATCCTCTCCATAGTTTTTATTAGATTGTCAAGCTTTGCATCATAAGATGATGTAGGCTCTTCTTTGAAGACAAATTTCTTCTCCACCCTCTCTAGCTTTGATTTTGACTTCTTAATGAGAAAATTGGCTTTGACACTGACCACATTCTGTTGCATCTCTTCAAGAGTAGTATGATCTCTTTCTCTGAGATGGTAGGCCATTTCTGGATCGAAAGCATCAGGATAATGAAGAAGAGCCAAACCAGGAGGAGGCTTCATATCATCAGGTATGGAATTGTACACTGTATTGAATCTTGTTGTAAATTCTTGAACTGTTTCATTTGGGTTCCTTTTCATTGAATTATACTCAACCAATATCTGTAATGAATTTTTCTTCTCTTGCCAACGAGATAAGAATAATTCAATCAATCTTTGAGAACTGTTAATAGAATTAGTAGCCATACTTTGAAACCATTTCTTAACATCTCCTGAGAAACTCTGAGCTATAATCCTCATCTTGGCATTCTCTTCATCAATTTCTTCTAAATCAATGAAATCTATTAACTTGTCAACATGTTGCTAAGCTGTAATTTCCGCACTCCCATCAAATAAAAGGAGTCTTTGACCATAATCTTGAGGAAAAACAACAAGTTGAGAAAGCAGTAAAAGAGGTGCAAATCTTGCCATGACTGCTGGATATAGTGGAGGTGCTACAATGGGTTGTGTTAGGAAGGGTGATGATACTGATGGGGATGATGGAACTACTACAATTAGTTGTAAAGGAAAAGATGGGATGAATGGAGGAGGTATGAAAGATGATGAAAATAAAACTTTGGTAGATGTAGCAGATGTGCTTGGAGGCGAAATAGAAGATGTAGCTATGGCCGGGTATTCAAATTGATATTGAACAAAAGCTTTTTCAATAGTGATATGGAGTTGGTTAGCAAGGCTTTGAAGCTTATCAAAATTCAACCACATTTCATGATCAGTTTTAGCAGACAAAGATTCTGAAGAAATAGAGTGAGTTTCAACCTTTAAAGGTTCTAATATTACTTCAGAAATACAAGACTCAGACTTTGACCTTGAAAGAGATAATTCTATCTGCTAATCAAAAGGAATTTGCTCAAAGGAAAACAAATTTTTAGGCAGAGAGGTTGCTCTTTTAATTTTTCGAATTGCACTTTTAGTGATGGGTAATATAAGTTTCTGAGCAGTCTTTATGGATCTTAAACAATAAAGGGTGATTTCGGTCAGGGTTTGACCTGGTATGCCTTTTGGAAGCCAGAATGTATACACCCTAAACTAATGAACTTTAGGAATTCAGCCTATATTTGAATACTGGAAACTATGAAGTACATAACTAGTTCTTTGAAAGCTCTTTAGATATTTCCCAGGAATGATTCAATAGTCATTCCCCAGCAACGACGCCAAAAAATGTTAGTCCTTACAATCTCCTAGGCTGAAAAGGAAATCGAGAAGGGTAACTTCAAACCACTTCAGCTCAGTAGCTAGCCCTATTAAGCATGAGAGGGATCTCTCTAAGTATCTTATCAGTGATATGACTTTAAAGTAAATGAATTTTAGGCTAGACATGTGTATTTGTTTGTTTGTTTGTGAAAATTTGAGTTTTAGGGTTTGGAGCTACAAATAGGTCTAGGCTATAGGAGTGCAGGAGCAAATATGAGAAGGAGCTAGATATTAGAAGCCATGGTGTATTTTGAATATTGTCAGTGTAGTATAGAGGAGAAAGTGTAGAAGAAACTAATGAGCATAAGTAAACATGATTTCATTAGCTTAGGAAGACATAAACATAACTATGAAAACTAGATAATGGAACTTGAAAAACAAGAATTCTATATATTTCACTGTAAGGCATCCATAGAAAGAAGAGATATCATGTAGATAAATATGTTTAAACCATTAGAAAACAAATAGAATGAAGTACAAGCACCATGAACTCATTGGGCTAGAGTTCCTTGAAAATAGCTGTAACTTGTCTCTGTATTAGCTGAAAAGATGATTACATGCAAGCTTCCTTCACAAAAAGTTCAACCCTCTTCTCCTCAAGAGAAATGATACATATAGACTCTCCTAGACCACTTTCCCACCTTCAGGAGTCGAATTCCTTGGTGGAGGAACTGACTCCAAGATTCTCTCAACCAACAGGTGAGAGTAAGAAGGTGAAACTCAAACACTTCATGGAGAGTTTGTTTAGGAGTTTGCTTCTTTTATCAAGCCTAATAAACATAAAAAACAACCTATTATGTAAATTTATTATTCCTACATCACCTAGCCTCGAAACTAATGCCATTACATAGAGAATCTTGACTTTGACTGAGTCAAACTAGAAACTAGAAATTTACACAGTGAAATTTAAAATTTAAAACACAGAAAAGTGCAGAAGCGCATCGCTGACTTTGAGCTGATTTTCAGGTGCCTTCCAATGGACAAAATTAAAAGATGAGAGAATAGTCAACTAGCCCTTCAATTCTAGTTTCCCAAACAGTTTGAATTTATGAATTTGGACCATGGAAAGGCCTTAAAAAATCCATTCTCCCAAGGTCACTCCAGAAGCGCAACGTCTGTCAAAAAATGGTCCAAAATGCTAGTTTTTTGCCACTTTTTTGCCTTTTTCTCCAAAATTGAGCCACCTCAGAAAAATGTAGACATTTCCTCAAATAGAGGCCTGAGGAAAAAACACAACGCCAAAGCGCTGCACTTTTGGAGTAGCTAAATTTCTGAATTTAGACCAAAATTTCTCAAAAAAGTTAATGTGCTCAAATTTTCTCAAAATTGGATGGAAGGTGTAAAAACATGTTTTTAAAAGCTTCGTAGATGCTTCAACAAGCATCTCTGTGTTTTTCTCATCCTTTTGGTCTTTTATGGCCTCCTTGAGTTTATTTTCAGGTTGCTTTACTTTGACATTGGCGATCATGTTTTGAGCTTGGTAATGGTGCGGCATGTGTCTGAGCAACTAATTATCCCTGTTTTCCTTCTCAAGGAACTTATCCAAGTGTTCATTTACCCTATTTAGCCAATATTCCTTATCTTGATGAACCTCAAGGGAAATCCTATCCTCTAGGTCAAGGTCCTCATTCAACATAATTTGTTCTTGCTCTTCTTGCAAAGCTTTCTTGAGGCCTCTTATTCTTGGTATTTTCCTATTTCCTTTCCCCTTTGATGCTTCAGGCTCACTTGATTCCATGATCTCCTTGCCTTTGCCAACTTGCTGCAATAACTTGGCTTTTTTCCTTTTCTAGGATCAACTCTTTTGCTTTGAGTTGACTATTTTCCTGTTCAAGGATTGATATGACATATTTTTCTCTTTCCAAATTGATTGCTAGCTCCTTGATTTGATAGTCCTTATCCTTGATTGTCTGTCGCATGTTTGAATTTTGATCCTTAGCCTCTGAATCAACCAGTTAAAACTCATGCTCAAATGTGTCTTTCTCTTTTGCTGCTGGTTCTTGCTTTGTCGATGAAGAAGGTTTGGCCCCTTTCTCTCTTTGAGAAAAAAACACAATTATCTGTCCTTTCTTATACACTTTAGTCACCTCAGGTTTGGGTAGCTGAGTCTTCTCCATTGTTTTGCTAGAGGAGCCCACCTTTGTTTGCTGATTTGGCACACTAGGAGACTAAGATGTTACATTTTCTTCATGCTATTTCAGGGCTGTTTCCAAGAAGGCTTTCCAAGCCATACCTTTCTCTACCAGCTGGTAAAGGACAATGGTTTTGATTAGATTGTGATGAAACAAGCTTGGGTAATGCTCTTTGTCCTTCAATTGTATTTTTTAGACATTTTTGAACCTAGATAGATAGTTACACATGTTGAGTGGCTTTTGAGAGGTGAAATGCATGAGGAGGCGAATATGATAAGCATACAACCTGGAAAATCTACCTTCACAAGTGAAGAACCTCATGATAGTCTTCATCAAAGGGGCATATTTCTCCAATAAATATTTGAAAGGCATAAGGTGAGTAGGTGTTTCTCTGTATGGCATCTTTAAGAAAGGCTTGTAGTATTCAAGATATAGGCTCATTCCTTTGAACCAATATTCACCATTGTCCAGTAACCTTGTTGCAAGTGAGATGGAGGTCACTGAAAAAATGAACTCAACACCAACAATGACAGTGGTTTCACCTTTTAGCTGAGTTGCCACCCAATCTATTAATTTCTCATGAAATCCCACCACGCTCACCCTTTTGCAAAATTCCAGGCAATGTACATCCTCAAAGCATTGTTTGATGAAAGGATAGGAGTTGATTGCATTATAGTCTAATGGCTCATATCTGAGGATCTTCCCTCCTTTATGTTGTATTTTTGTCTCTAGAGAATATTCTGCCTCCATGATGACACAAAGTCCTAACAACATGCAACGAAAAATAAAATGTGAGGTGTGAATGGAAATGAAGTGATATGAAGGTGGTTTTTGACAAAATGATGGTGGGGTCTTGGGAAAGGTGAAATGGACTTTGGAAGTTGATGAAAGTGAGTGGAGTAATAGTGGAAGAATGATTTCCTTGCAAGTGGAAACAACATGGTTTATAATGAAACTTGCTCAAAAACCTTTAGGAATGAGCTACGGTTTTGCTTTTTGAGTGTTAAAACTTTGTTTTGAGGTGGGTTAAATGGTTAAAATGGCTTATTAAACCTGTATGCAGGTGTAAGATATCATTTTACATGTTTTAGAAACCAAAAATAAAGATGGCCATTTTCACCCTATCATTTCTCATGCAAATTTCACTACAAACCCTAACTTGAAGAATCATTGACATGAGATGAATTTGGAAAAGAAAAAGAGGGATAATGATAGTGTACTTACTTGTCCCTTCGCTTAGAAGTCAATAAAATCAATATTGCAAGTGAAAAAATGAGATTTGGGAGAGTTTTGAAGGATTTCTGGGCACTCTGTCCTGTGCGCAACGTAGTGTTCCTGAGCACAGTGCAGTTCGTCTAAGTGCAGCGCCGACCTCCTGAGCACTGTGTAGTGTTTCTAAGCGCAGCGCCTGAAATATTTTGCCAATTTTACCTAGGAAACTGAATTTTTTGCTCACTTGGACCGTATAGCTCGATAACAAAGAGTGAATAGGAGGTAAATGAAGGATTTTGGGGGCTTTTGACTTTATAAAGGGAAAATTACTTCACCTTTTTTAAGAAGAAATGGGACCCATCCTCCTTTAAAGACTAATTTTTCAATTTATGAAAACAGAGTTACCTTTACCACTGAAAACTTGAGTTGATTTTTACTTTCCTAAGTGCTTTTTACTTTCCCAAGAGTTCTTTGTCATGTTTTATTCACTGCTGGTTTTATTCATGAAAATGATGGATCTTGGAAACCCTAGCGACCTAATGAATGGCCTGAGAGCAAATGGAATGATGATGATGACTGACCCATTTTATTGTGACACCTCCATAAGTGTGATAGGTGATCAGCATGAGTGAAATTCCAAAAGATTGACTTCATCTTTAGATTGACCAAACAATGACAAAATTTTGTTGTGTAAACCTAGTAACATAAAAAAAATGATTTTGATAGTTTGGACAAGCATAGTAAAAGCATATTTGATCAAGGTGACAGGCTAACAAGACTGACACTAACAGTGACACTACTCCCAAGCCTTTTCTAAGCCTAAGGCTAGCAAAAATCTTGGCTTCCCTGAGCCCCCTCTATGCATTACAAGGTTCTATTTATAACAAAGGGTGAGGTGACCCTTGACATTCCCTTTTGTGACTCTTTTACTACCCTCATGACTCTTCAAATTCTTTACAAATAACTCATTACATAACATGATGACATTTCACATTCCACTAATGAGACTTGGAATTTCACTTACAACATATTTACAAATAATATTGCATTTTCCACATGTACCCATGTGAGACAAAATAGGCCAGAGACAACCTAACAAGACAAAACACTATGACTCAAAAGTTTGGGGAAATACCAACTTGCCAACATCCACTTGGTGCTTCTCAATCACATATTGATGCCAAGATTAGTACTGTGAGAGGATGTCCCCAAACTGCTTGATGGTGTCTTTCTGATAGTGGACTTTGGCCTCCATAGTATCAGGGTATATGGTCTTGGAACCTATGTCCAACGCGTTCTGAAGAAAGTGCAACATAGTGTTAACCATGACAGGACCACCAATGTTCTCCTGCATGTTATATGCGCTCACCTCCAATTCATCCATGGTGGCCTCTCACCTTAGCTGCTCCATGTACCCATCGATCTCTAGCCAGACTTGGTTCTTGGGTCTATCCTTGGTGGGGGAACCGATTGACAAGATCTTTTGCGTTCTCACCATAGCATCCAAACTCTTGTATAATAGTGCATATGAGGCCTGTATGCTGTTGACAAAGGGGGTGAGCTGCACATAATTCTGGATCAACATTCGAATCTTTTCTTTCTCCAAATCTACATGTGGCTTCATATTCTTTTGCAAGTGAAGCGTGACCCCTTTGCACCACATTTTCCACTCTTGCAAATGGGCGATGGCATCATGTATGTTCCTGAGAGTTTGAAAAAAATCTTTGGTCTGATTTTGTAAGCCATGCACATGGACAATTGCTTTATGTACGATGACGAATCTGTCATGGAGCTTCTGCATGGTAGTGTCAAGTGTTGATACGTCAACAAGTATCACTTTCTTCATCTCTGCCATTGCGGAAACTGTGCTCTGCTCTATGAGTCGTTCTGCCTCTTGCCTGGAAGCCTGCAATTTCTTTGCCATTTGTTCATTCTCGCTACCATGAACTTAACATTTGAGCTCACTGCTCTTGCATAGGCCAAGGTGGCATCGACAAGTGAAACTAGATGCTTTCTGTTATGTGACACTATCACCCTTTCCTTCATGAATGTAGGTGACACGTGATCATCTGGGAAGTGTTTCCTCCATGCCTGTACAATCTTCTTTTGCAACTCGTCAAATGATAGATTGTACACACCCATAATTGGATCATCATTAAGGAGAAAAACCTCTCTTGCTCGCTCGGGACTGATTTTTATACCGGAGGTGTAGATTTTAACCCCATTCAGAAATTACTTGCATACGAATTCTAAAACACAGAAAATAAACAATGCGAGAGAAAAACACATAAAACACATATACAAAGAGATTTTCCCATGGATCCCAAAACCGGGACTACCAGCTTGATTTTTCATTATGTTCCTTTCAATGTTACAATACATATTTATACATGTCGAAGCATCCAATACCATGGACCAAAAACCATTGTGTCCAAAACCATGGGCTGAAAACCATCGCGTCCAAAAAACATGTGCGAAAATCATACACAAAACCATAGGTGGGTCCGCCCAACCTAACATAGGGTCCAAAATCAAAATTTTCAGGGGTGTTGCCCCGGACCCCATAAAGTGGGGTTACGGGTACACCTCAAACCCCCTGTGACCCCCCCCCCCCACAGCTACACAATCGGTGCAACGAAGGGGGGCTCCGCCCCCACTCTAACCCCCCGGTTAACTACGTGGGCTAGTTGTGGAAAGAATATAACACAACCCAACATTCTCCCACTTGTTGTTTTCTTTCCATAGGGGGCCACAAGAGAGCTTAGTCATTTTTCCAGCCCTAAAATGCCTATTGTCTCTCTACACCAAGATAACTTCTCAGAGCTCACAGATTTTGTCAATGCATCTGCAGTATTCTTCAAAGTGTCCACCTTTACCAGCAACACCTTTTTGTCTTCTATCATATCCCTCACAAAGTGATATTGAACATCAATGTGCTTTGTCTTTGAATGGTAAACAAGGTTCTTTGCCAAGAAAATTGCACTTTGGCTGTCACAGTCTATCCTTATAGCTCCCTGTACTAACCCCATACTTGAACACAATCTCTACAACCAAACTGCTTCCTTGCTTGCATGAGTGGCTGCTATGTATTCTGCCTCTGTAGTTGATAATGCCACTACAGATTTTTTTCTTACTCATCCAGTTGAATGCACCCCCAAATAGGTTAAACACATACCCACTTGTAGATCTTCTCTGATCCAGATCTCCAGCCTAGTCTGCATCAACAAAGCCATGAATATCCAACATTCTGTCCAATCCCGATCTTCCTTGGTAGCACAAACCATAATCACTAGTGCCACATAAATACCTGAAAACCCGCTTCACTGCTATCCAGTGATCCTTCCCTAGTTTTGACGTAAACCTGCTCAATACTCCCATTGCATGTGCAATGTTTGGTCTAGTATAGACCATTTTAGACATCAAGTTTTCGACTGCACTTGCATATGGAACACAGGGCATGTCCTCTTCCTCTTCTTGTGTCTTGGGACACTGTTTAGCAGATAATATCACACCTACAGGAATAGGAACCTTCACTGGTTTACTATCCTGCATATTAAACCTATGCAATATTGTCTCGACATACCTCCTCCGGTTTAACCAGAGCATCCTCTTTGCCCGATCTCTTTGAATTTCCATGCCCAAAATCTAGTTTGCAACACCAAGATCTTTCATGTCAAATTTGGAGGACAATTGGGTCTTCAAATCCTGGATAATTTCTTTGTCGTTTCCAACTAGCAACATATCATCCACATACAAGACTAGATAAATAACACGGTCACCAATTAATTTAAAATACACACGGTGATCTGCTTTGCTTCTGGTGAAGCCAAGTCCCTGGATAAATGTATCAAATTTCTGATACCACATCCTTGGTGACTATTTTAACCTATACAGAGACTTCTTTAACTTGCATAACAGTTCTTTCTTACCCTTCACTGCAAAGCCTTCAGGTTGCTTCATGTATATTTCCTCTTCCAGATCCCCGTGAAGAAATGTTGTCTTCACATCCATCTGTTCTACCTCAAAATCAAAAGCAGTAGCAACAGATAAAAGTAATCTAATAGAAGTTACCTTGGCAACAGGAGAAAAAATATCACCAAAATCAATTCTCGGCACCTAGGAATAACCTTTTTCTACCAACCGAGCTTTGTATTTCTCCACCTTTCCTTCTGCATTTGCCTTCTTCTTGAACACCCATTTTTTGCCAACGGGTTTCCTTCCAGCTGGCAACTCCACTAGATCCCAAGCCTCATTTTTGTGCAAAGATGCCATTTCATCAACCATGGCCTCTTTCTAGAGTTTGCCATCCTCTGAATCTACTTCTTCCTTCACAGTTCTAGGATCAACGTTAGTAATAGATAAAGCAAAATTTGAACAGAAAGCAGATGGACTATACCTTTCTAGCTGCCTTCTTTCTTGAACTGATCTTCTCACACTCGGAGTTTGTGGCTCTTCATCTTCTGATTCCTCCTTTGCTGTAGAGTCTGATTCTTCCTCCTTAATCTCAAACTCTATCTTCCAAGGTTCCTTTGGTTGGACTTCATGTTTAATAACATCTTTTACCTCTCTAAAAACCACATATCGGCTATACACAACCTTCTGTGTGATTGGGTTCCAAAGCTTATAACCTTTTAAACCATCCTTATACGCAATAAAGATGCACTTTTTAGATTCACTATCCAACTTGGTTCGTTTCTCCTTTGGAACATGTACATATGCATCACATCCAAATACCCTCAGATGTGAAAGAGAGGGTTTCTTACCAGTCGATACCTCTTTTGGAGTCTTATCCTCCAACTCTGATGAAGGTGACCTATTGACCAGGTGCATTATCCACCGCCTCTACCCAGAATTCCTGTCCTAACCCGACACCACTGAGCATGCTTCTTGCCCTTTCCATCAACGTCTTATTCATTCTTTCTGAAATTCCATTTTTCATAGGTGTATATGGAGTAGTCTTCTCTTGTGCTATACCACACTTTTTATAGAATTCTTCAAATTCCTTGCTACAAAATTCTCCACCATTATCTTTCCTCAACACCTTTATCTTCTTCTCTGTCTGATTTTCTACAAGAGCCTTAAATTCTTTAAACCTGTCAAAGGCTTCAGATTTCTTCTTAAGGAAATATATCCATGTATTCCTTGAGAAGTCATCTATAAATGATACATAATACACATACTTACCCAGTGATGGAACCTTCATAGGTCCAAATACATCACTGTGCACAAGTTCTAATATCTGTTTCGCCCTCTTACTACCAGAGGGGAAACTCACCCGATTCTGCTTCCCATATACACAATTTTCACAGAAATCAAAATATAGAGAGCTATTACTCATACCTTCTACCATACCTTTACCATGAAGTATTCGAAGGCCCTTCTCTCCAATATGTCCAAGCCTTTGATTCCACAACATGGTCTTCTCTCCAGAGAACACTAGATTTTCTGCTCCAATTTTAGGAACCACAGGACTGTTGCACCCATCAATAACAGTGCTACCTTGTAGCTTGTACAGAGTTCTAATTCGATCTCCCCACATCAATACTAGGGCTCCCTGAACCATTGTGTAGGTATCCTTCTCGAACATTTTTTTACACCTGCATCATCTAGCTTGCTTACAGAAATCAGATTTCTGGCCAATGCAGAAATATGCAAAACACCCGAAAGTGTTCTAACCCTTCCACTTTGCAACTTCATCTTTACTTTTCTGCGACCAATGATTATAGCCTTCCTATCATCCCCTAATAAGACACCGCCACCATCATATTTCTCATTCTCGCAGAACCACTCTCTATGGGGAGTGAAGTGAAAGGATGTGCCTGAGTCAATCAACCATGCCTCATGATCTACTTGTGTACTTGAAGAAGCCAAGTACACATCCCCACCTTCATCTGAGGTGGTTTTAGCCTCTGCAAAAGGAGCATCATCAAATCCCTTTCCTTTATCAGGAGCTTTAGATTTACAGTCCCTTTTGTAGTGCCCTTCCTTTCCGCATTTCCAGCACACCACCTTTACAGTTTTTCTTGGAGATTTAGATCTCCCTCTAGATTTAGATCTCCCACTCGATGAATTATTTTTGTTTCTGTTCTAGGACTGTCCTTATACAGACAAGGAATCACCATTCTGGCTCTCCATATTTTTCTGTCTCATCTCCTCCATCAGCAAGGATGAGACTATTTCATCAAACTGCAAGGCAGTTGCATTGCTACCTATTGCAATAACCAGACTATCCCACGAATCTGGTAGAGAACACAACAAACTGATGCACTTATCTTCATCTGAAATTTTAATATCAATGGATGCTAACTGACTTACCACAGTATTAAATGCCTTTAGATGCTCTGTCACCGAGTCTCCATCTTTCATCCTCAGGTTATACAGCTTTTTCCGTAGGAACAGTTTATTCACCAAAGAGTTAGATTGATACAAAGTCCCTAACTTGTCCCACAAAGCCTTCGCCGTAGCTTCCCCTGATACATTCAACAATACTGAATTTGAGACACACAATTGTATTGTGCTCTTTGCCAAGGATAATTTTAGGGGCGAATGTTCGTCCTTTGGCGAAATTAAGGGGTTTTAAATTTTTAGTGGGCGAATATTTTGTATCATAGTACATTTTTACAAATCACCTCAAATAGCCCACCTTATCTTAAGGGAGAGGGTAAAAAAGGTAAATTTAGCCCTTGAAATTAGGACTTACAACCTTCCATTCGCCCATTTTCAAGAATAGGTTTTATTTAAGTGAATCCATTCGCCCATTTTCAAGAATAGGTTTTATTTAAGTGAATCCTATGGGCCAAATACCATATTTATAAAAGAGGTATGGTAAATTAATAAAAATATAAATAAATGAGAGGTATGGTAAATAAATAAAACATTTTTTATATTTACTCCATAAGTCACCTTATATACATGTAAGGGTGTAAACAAATAAAAATATAATAAAAATATAAATAAATGAGAGGTATGGTAAATAAATAAAACATTTTTTATATTTACTCCATAAGTCACCTTATATACATGTAAGGGTGTAAACAAATAAAAATATAAGTAAAGTGGAGGTATCGTAAATAAATAAAACGTCTTTTTATACTTACTCAAAAGGTATGGTAAATAAATAAAAATATAAATAAACTAGATGTATCGTAAATAAATAAAACCTCTTTTTATATTTAGTCCATAACCCTCATTCTATTTATGAAGGCTCAAGAAAGAGGTTTTATTTAAGTGAATCCTATGGGCCAAATACCATATTTGTAAAAGAGGTATGGTAAATTAATAAAAATATAAATAAACGAGAGGTATGGTAAACAAATAAAACATTTTTTTATATTTACTCCATAAGTCACCTTATATTTACGAACACTAAAAAAATGGGTTATATTTAGGTGAAACCTATGGCCAAAATACTATGGGACAAATACCATGGACTAGATTGTTATTAATACCATGCAAAAAACCATTATTAACCCTAATATTAGAATTAATAAAAATAAAAATAGCACATGGTATTGACCCATGGTATTCACCAAAATGGCACATGGTATTGACCCATGGTATTCACCTGGAATGTAGCCTATGTAGCCTATGATAAGATTCACTAGGAGTTTACAAAGTTTTATTATTTAGTGAAAGACTCGCTAAGATCTTACAAGATTTTATAATTGAGTAAAATATTCGCCATGCCTGGTGAGAGATTCACCAAAAAATTATATATACATATTATATTATTGATAAAATCGCCTTCCATTTTTCCTATATACCATGGAGATTCGCCCATTTATTATATTTATAAATTTAGGGGAGGTTCTTAAAATTTTCCCTGCTCTTTGCCTTCCGATCCAACTTCTTCCATTCTTCATCGGACACTCCCGTTGGTTTAGTACCCAGATCTACAATGATCCACTGATCTTTATCCACCAACAGATCCTTCATCTTGAGTTTCCACAACTCAAAACTCTGACCATTAAATTTCTCGATCTCTATCTTTCCACTGCTCGCCATCTTCTTTCACCACCAAAATCAATCCCGCAGATCTCCCACTGAACAGGGTCTACGAGCGAAACCCCTCAGCAACAAAGGCGTCCCCTTGAAGCTAAATCTGCTCTGATACCAAATGTAGCTTTTAACCCCGTACAGAAATTACTTGCATGCGAATTCTAAAACACAGAAAATAAATAATGCGAGAGAAAAACACATAAAACACATATACACAGAGATTTTCCCCTAGATCCCAAAACCTGGAGTACCAGGTTGATTTTTCATTATGTTCCTTTCAATGTTACAAACGTGCCAAAGCATCCAATACCATGGACCAAAAATCATCGCGTCCAAAACCATGGACTGAAAACCATCGCGTCCAAAAACCATGGACTGAAAACCATCGCGTCCAAAAAACATGTGCGAAAATCATGCACAAAACCATAGGTGGGTCCGCCCAACCTAACATAGGGTCCAAAACCAAAATTTTCCACCCCAAGTGGGGTTATGGGTGCACCTCAAACCCCCTGTGACACCCGCCCCCCCACCCCCGCCTGCCCGCTACACAATCGGCGCAACGAAGGGGGGTTCTGCTCCCCCTCTAACCCTCAGGTTAACTATGTGGGCTAGTTGTGGAAAGAATATAACACAACCCAACAGGAGGTGGTGGAGACCAAGAGGTGACCTATGGTTCTCGCGACATAAGGTTAGTGTCTTCATTCAATGGCTTCTACTCCAACTCCATGTTTTTTGCTTCAATTAGTTGCTCAATCTAACTTGTCCTGACGATGAACCACACTAGTTGGTTCGAAACGCGTCGACAAATGATATTCCTTGTGATTTTCGCCGAAAAAAAATCTCTCTAAGTTGCTCAATCTATTGAGAAAGTTCCCGATCCTACATCTATTCACCCTCTTCTTCAGTTGTCGACTATTCTGACTCCTCAACCTGTATAGGTGTTGTTTTCTATATCATCATGCCTTGCACTTCTTCTTCTTCCCGTTTTTTCTTCTCTTCCCTTTCTCTCCTTCTTAGCTCTTGCTCTTCCTTCATCTTCTTCTCTGTTTCCTACAACTTTAGTTCTTCTTCCTACAACCTTTGCTTTTCTTTCTTCCTTCACTCTTCTCTCTTTATCCGTTGCTGCCTCTTTGCCTCTACTGCTAAAGTTGCTTTCTCCGTGATCATATCTACCCTCATATTATAGATTTTCTCTGCCTCTGGATTCCCAACAATCTTCCTCTTTCACTTTTCTTACGATGGATTGCTGCTTATTATTGTTGTTGTTGTTGTTGCTTCTTGTGTTGTTGTTGCCTGTAGATAAGCCTTCCAAGTTGTGGCTATACTGACCAGCTCGTGGAGCTTGGAGTCATTGTAACAGTACCTCCAAGGGTCCTCCTCATGTCATTGAAATGTCTCGTGGATCCATGGATAGTACACCTTTGCATAGTGGTTCTTACAAATTCCTCGGGGATCATACAAATTGAATTCTTTGGTGCTGAACTCGAATTTCAATATCTCAATGGCTTCGTCATCTGAATCCTTCAAGCTCTTAATCTCATACAATGTGATCCACAAAGGAAGAGCGGGCCATGGTGCTTTCTTCTTCCTATGCAGTCCTGTTGATAACCCTGTGGAGAGGTGATATGAGACCTCTTGCATGACCAACTTGTCCGTGGAATACCTTGGTAGAACATGCGGAGGCTTCTCTCTGCCAAACACTCTGATGAAGGTGCCATCGAGTGAGGCATACCAATATGCAATGTTAAGTATCGCCTCCATTTCTTCTCGGGACATGCAAGGTGGATCCTACTAAAAGATCATCTTGTACAACAGGATGATGAAATGGTCAGTTAGCCTTTCCATTACTCCGCGGTAGTGGCAGTCAGAAAGAAACTTGCAATAAACATTGACGACAATCTCCTTTGGTGTCCATGTCCAACTCATGCCAGGAAACTATTGTTGAGAACAAATTGCATCCAGTAAGTATGCATACATGTAGAATCTCGATTTCTCATCCTTGGGAAGATTCTTGGTGTTAGTCACATGGCTTTTCAATTGATGAGGCAATAAGTCCAACAAGTTGAATGACCTTCCATCACTCACCAACTAGTCCAATACAACTACCCAACCTTCAAGAAAGGTCTCTGTGCTCTCTTGACCATATATTCAGCATGAAAAGATTATCAAGAACTGGTAGGCCTTCTTGAGAGACTTTATCTTGTAAACATGATTGGGGGTCTGTCTGAACTTTGACGGCTCTTTCACCCAACTCTTGACTATATCTCTCATGTTCACTTAGCTATAGGTAGGATAGAAAAGTGTGTCCATGTGCCTCACCAGCTGAGGTAAATGATACATCTTATAAAATTTCTCCCCCCCTAAAGGTGGCAAGCTCTATCCCACTAGCACTGCTCAATGTCATAGTCTCTGGATCAGTGTGTGAGACAATCTAGCTGATAATATTTGCACATGGGAAGGCAGGGTACCTGTATGAAACCTTATATAAGCCTGACCACTAGATACTAATATATACATGTCAGTCCTCTAATTATTCCTTGAAGTCATTTGCAAAAGTAATTTTTATTTGTTTCCATGTCAAATTTATGCCCTTCTCAATAAACAACGGATGTCTGCATAAAGTGGTAGATAAACTGATGTCTGCTCAACTTCTTCTCGAGTACTTCTTTCAACAGTTTCCTTTGATGCAACTCTCTTGGAGGCCATGTTAAATGTGACTGCTAGAGAGATGCTCAACAACTGTTGTACCTGGAGACATAGAGGACACTCATTGCATGAAAAATGTTAGCTTAAAACCAAAAGCAAGTTGAAGACAAGACAAAGCAACAAATTGGGCTCATGATGGAACAGTGTTAAAATTGGAAACTAGGGCCAAACTCCACGTGGGTCAGATTATTTATGGAAACTAATATTTTTATTAGATCCCTCTCATCGAGAGGTGGAGGATTGATCTAAATATCATCTGATTCCGATAAGTATTCACAGAGTTATGATTTTTTTATTTATTATGGAATTATTATCAAGCCGCAACAACTTGAGTAGGCTTAAAAGCCCAATAGACATGCCTATTCATCACCTACGTTTTAGTATAAATATAGAGGACTTCAATTCATTTCAACACACACTTGGGATCTCTTCCTCTCTCTACTTGTCTTTGGGTTTTAGTAGGAGGAGAGATCCTAAAGGATAACACTGCCCTGATCCAGAAAGCTGGAAAAGCCGGAACTGTCGAAAAAGCCGGAACCGCCTAAAAAGTCAGAATTGTTAGAAAAGCTGGAACTATCAGAAAAGCTGGAACTGCCAGAAAAGCAGGAAAATCTGGAAAATCTAGAACGGTCAGAAAAGTTGGAACTGCCGAAAAATCCAAAACTGCCAGAAAAGCCGGAACTGCTGGAAAAGCCTGAAAATTCGGAATTGTCGGAAAAGCCGGAATTTCTGGAAAAGTCGGAACTTCCTAAAAATCCAGAACTCATGGAAAATCCAGAAAAGATGGAACTACCAAAAAAGCCGGAACTGTCAGAAAAGCCAGAACTGTCGGAAAAGCCGGAACTACTAGAACTGTCGGAACTGCAGGAACTACCGAGAACAACCGGAATTGTTAGAACTGCAAGGAATAGCCGGAACTTCCAGGAAGGCAACATGGTGCAACAATGGCACATAATGTAGTATAGTGATGATGGTTGTAGCATGGTGCAGTGCGGTGAAGTGCAACATGATGACGAAATGCAGCACAACGATAGGTGAAGGAGTCACCTTGGAGAATTAGTTGAAGCAGCATGTCTTCAACTGATCTCATGTATCATCTTCTTAGAGATGATCTATGCTCTTATCTAGATAATTCAAAGTGTTGAATTCTATTGTAAATGTATTATCTCTCTCTCTCTCTTTCTCTGCTGAACTTTGAAGAACATAAAAGAAGAATTGATCAAGGGTTTCCCCACATTGTGGGGTTTGTCCTTAGCTAGCGCCACATCTTGTGTCCTCTTGTCTTGGCTTGTCTTCTGCGATTTATATTTATGTTCTATCTACAGTTTACTTTAATGCTGATGTGATTGCTAATCTGGAAAAGATAATGAGCTAACTGTGAAAATTGAAATAAATTTCTCTAGCATAGAACATACCTAAAATTAACATGGTATCGGAGTTGAGGTGAAGACAATGCCCAAGAAAGAGTGAAAGAGCAATCACTGAAGACAGTTGGGAAAGGAAAAAAGGATCAGTGGATTCCTCATCATTCTTCAAATTCATCGAGGGTGAAGTCGAAGCAGAGAATATTAGCAGAATGGCACAACGGAAGTTTCTGATGGCCTACCTAAAGATCACTTCATTGGGAAGTTCGGATCTAAGGGTGGAAGGAAAGGCGGATGCCTTGGTTGCAATAAGTTCAACCATTATGCGAAGGAGTGTCTGAATGGTAGAGACACATCTCTTGATGAAGATAAAAATCATTCTAGGACATCTTAAATGATCAAAGGAATGACAGGTAATGCAGGTCATCAAGGAAATGGTCGACTCTTCACAGAAAGCAAGGAACCCCAGGTATGAAGAATCAAATGTTGTTTTTGATAAGATAAAGAAGTGTTATCTTGTATTGGCCCTCTCCTTCAGATTCTTTGGGAATCTGGCTTATTGATTGTAGTGCTTCAAGGAACTTCATCAGATAGATGGGTGCACTCTCTAATTTGGTAGATATAGAAACAATCATGGGATTATACTTGGAGCCAATGCCACCTATCCCGGAAATGGTGTAGGGAATGTTACCCCTCAATTGAATGAGGGTAACTCAATTCATTTACAGAATCTCTTTTATGTACCTGATCGCAAGAAGAACCTAGTGTCCATTTCAACAATGGAAGTCAAAGGTTTCAGGGTGGCACTCATCGATGGAAAGGTATGTGTTTGAAAATATAATTTTCAAAGATGTTTTTGAGTTCAGGGTTGTATCAATTTGTTGGAAGTCCACTGGGAATCATGTCCATTGACACATAGCACTGAAGCTATGTGAGTTATATGGTGACAGGGATGCCTGAATTCAAAAAGAACATGAAAGTACATGTCTGAGATGTTCCAAAGTAAAATCTTACAAGGGGACCATTCCCCTCATGTAGCAGGTCCACAGGTTTGGAAAAACTTGAGGGGTTTGAGATTTATGGTCAGGAATCTCACATATGCAAGTGGAAGAAAGCCATCTATGGCTTGAATCAAAACTCCTCGGGCATAGTATGAGAGGATTGATAGCTGTCAGATGAAGTTGAGCTTCACTAGGAGTGAAACCGATCCAAACCATTACCCGAAGGTTGTGGATGATAGACCTCTCATACCGGCACCTTATGAGGACGACCTATTTCTGACAGGTGCAGACCCTCTCATTTGCAAAAGTAAGAGGGAGTTGGAATCTGAATGTGGAATGATAAACTGCAAGCCAGTGACTACCTCGAGGATCTTAACTTTCAGAAGTTATATGGTAGTGATGTTGGACTAGATTTGGGAGATGCCTCTGAGTTTCATAAACTCGTTCGCATTGATGTTCTTGGTGAACTTCCCTCTGAACATATGTTTTGCAGTTAGTATGGTGAGCTCACATTTGGTTGAGCCTCACTGGATTGGTGGCAAGAATATTCTAAGATATCTTTAGGGCAAAATCTCTCATGGATTGAGATACACTACTGGAAATATGAAACTGCATGATTATTCGAATGTTGAGTGGGCAGGCAGTGTGGAGGATCACTAGAGCACTTCTTAGTGCTATTTCTCTTTAGATTCTGCTTCAATATCATGGATGAGCAAGAAGCAAAAATTGATTGCTATAAGAACCACCGAGATCGAATACATAGTTGCGAGTATGATCTTGTGTGAAGCTGCATGGTTGCAGAAGCTTTTAAGTGAGCTGTTTGTACACATGATGAATACCACTGTGATTCTTTGTGACAACCAGAGGTGGGATTCAATTATTGAGGAATCCTGTATTCGATGATTTCTCTAGCAAATAGACATCAGATACTACCTTATCTAGGATATGGTAAGTTGATGAGTGAGGAGGCTCCATCGCATTGAGACTGATGTACAGGTTGCAAACAATTTATCAAAGCCCTATGGAAAGGTCAAATCTGTGACTTTCCCAAACGACTTGGAGTCATTGAGATACCTTCTTGTAAGGGTCCTGCATGTTGCATGCATTGAGCTCTAGGAGCTCTGGGGGGCTTGGGGTACTTACTGGAGCAACATACGACCACAGGGTGACTCACCCTCCCTTAGTGGTGCACTATGAATAAGATGATTAATTCTCCTGTGGGCCGGGATGATTAGTTCTCTCGTGGAAACTATGTAGCAGGATGATTAGTTCTCCTGTGAGGTCTGGATGATGTGTTCTCCATGACGATTATGTAGCAGGATGATTAGCTCTCCTGTGAGGCCTAGATGATGTGTTCTCCATGGCGATTGTGTAGTAGGATGATAAGTTCTCCTGTGAGGATAGGATTGATTAGTTCTCCTATCGAGGCATCCTACCCATGTAGTTTGGGACTCATGGGAAGTACCTCTCATCTGATCAATGAGCAGGGAAATGAGGATAGGGACCATAATAGTACCGATGGATGCGTTGCTATATCTACCGTACTCCTTATGCTAGGATGACCTTCATTGATCTAGGATCAATGATACTGGTCTGGGACCAGTTGTAGGAGTTGTACCTACTATGACGCTGACTTTGGGTCGGTTGAGACTGGTCTGGGATCAGTGGTACATAGTCTGAGACTGACTTTGGGTCAGTGGAGGACTGATCTGGGACTAGTGAGAGTGGTACATACTATGACGCTGACTTCGGGTTAGTTGAGACTAGTCTGGGACCAGTGGTACACACTCTGAGACTGATGATACTGGTCTGGGACCAGTGGTACACACTCTGAGACTGATGATACTGGTCTGGGACCAGTGGTACACACTCTGAGACTGATGATCCTGGTCTGGGACCAGTGGTAGGAGTGGTACCCACTATGACGCAGACTTTGGGTCGGTTGAGACTAGTCTGGGACCAGTGGTACACACTCTGAGACTGACTTCGGGTCAGTGGAGAATGGTATGAGACATTCTTGATCAATTCTTCTTCTTCATGGTTCAGCAGAGCTAAGCAGAGGAGAGTAGAGCCAGTAGAGCTGAGCAGAGCAAAGCAGAGCCAATAGAGCTGAGCAGAGCTGAGTAGAGCCAGCAGAGTTGAGCAGAGTAGAGTAGAGCCAACAGAGCTGAGCAGAGCAATGCAGGGAACTGATGGCAGAGACATTACAGTCGGACATATGGATCAATGGATGGAGTTCTCCCTAGTTGAGAGGGAGTGTTAAAGTTGGCAACTAGGGCCAAACTCCATGTGGGTCAACTTATTTATGGCAGATGATATTTTTATTGGATCCCTCTCATCGAGGGGTGTAGGATTGATCTAAAGATCATCCGATTCTGAGAAGTATTCATGGAGTTATGAATTTATTTTGATTATGGAATTATTATCAAGCTGACCAACAACTTGAGTAGGCTCAAAAGCCCAATAGACATGCCTATTCATCATCTACGTTTTAGTATAAATATAGAGGACTTCAAGTCATTTCAACACACACTTGGGATCTCTTCCTATCTCTACTTGTCTTTGGGTTTTAGAAGGAGAGAACCTAAAGGATAACATTGCCCTGATCCAGAAAGATGGAAAAGTCGGAATTTCTGAAAAAGCTGGAAAAGCCGGAACTGTCGAAAAAGCCAGAAAATCCAGAACTACCAAAAAAGCTGGAACTACCGAAAATTCGGAACTGTCAGAAAAGCTGGAAAATCCGGAAAAGTCAGAATTGTTGGAAAAGCCGGAAAAGCCGGAACTGCCAAAAAAGCAGGAAAAGTCGGAAAAGCCAGAACTATTGGAAAAGCTAGAACTGTTGGAAAAGCTAGAATTGCAGAAAAAGTCGGAACTGTTGGAAAATCCAGAAAAGTCGAAAAAGTCGGAACTACTGGAAAATCCGGAAAAGCCGAAACTTCCATAAAAGCTAGAGCTACCAGAAAAGTCGGAACTGCTGGAAAAGCTAGAAAAGTCAAAACTAATGAAAAAGCCGGAACTATCAGAAAAGCCGAAATTGCCGGAAAAGCCAGAACTGTTGGAACTGTCGGAACTGCAGGAACTACAGAGAACAACCAGAACTGTCGGAACTGCAGGGAACAACCAAAACTGTCAGGAAGGCAACATGGTGCAGCAATGGCATATAATCTAGTACAGTGATGATGGGTGTAGCATGGTGCAGTGCGTGAGGTGCATCATGATGATGAAATGCATCACAACGATAGATGAAGGAGTCACCTTGGAGAATCAGTTGAAGCAGCACGTCTTCAACTGATCTCATGTTTCATCTTCTTAGAGATGATCTATGCTCTTATGTAGATAAGTCAAAGTGTTGACTTCTATTGTAAATGTACTATCTCTCTCTCTCTCTTTCTCTGCTGAACTTTGAAGAACATAAAAGAAGAATTGATCAAGGGTTTCCCCACATTGTGGGGTTTGTCCCTGGCTAGCACCACATCTTGTGTCCTCTTGTCTTGGCTTGTCTTCTGCGATTTTTATTTATGTTCTATCTGCAGTTTACTTTAACGCTGATGTGATTGCTAATCTAGAAAAGATAATGAGCTAACTGTGAAAATTGAAATAAATTGCTCTAGCATAGAACATACCTAAAATTAACAGATAGATTGCACAATTCTGGTTCACAGAGGTTACTGGCTACCTACTGGAACTACGCATTGTGTAGTCCCAACAATTAGTGGGGGAGGCTTGGTGACTGGAACTACATAATGCGTAGTTCAGTCTAGGCACAGGACAAGAGAGACTGCGCATTAAGCAGTCTTAATGGCTAGGTTTGGAAGCCTAGTTCCTGGAACTACACATTGTGCAGTTGGAGCCAGGATAGGGAAACCTTTTGTAATTCTAGAAGCCAAGGCCAAGGCCTTGAGGTCCCAGAATGTGCAGTGCATGCAAGGGATTGCAAGATCCGAGCAAGGGAAGCCCAGATCTACCCAAGAGGAGTGTGAAATTGAGCATATATGAAGGATGGTGTGATGTTGAGTGAAAATATGACTGAGTGAAAAAGTGTAGGAATCAATCAAATTAAAGGAAAATGAAGCATGTGGAGAGATTCGCCGCAACGACGACCATTAATGCAAAAACTGGGTAATGCATGCAACACTTGGAAAAGGAAATGCAAAATTTGAAATGACATTTCTACAAGTTAAAACAAGTTAAAATTGTAGCATTCGTTCAACAAAACAAATGAAACAACACTCTCACAAGCTAAACAAGCAAAAGAAACAGAAAAATCAGAAAAAGACTAGAAAATCAAAACTTACCCATAAAAACGACGACAATCACACCGAAGGTTCCTTGATCTCCCTGTGTATGCTAGAGCTCCAAGATCGAATGTGAAAATGAGATCTAACAACGTCGAGTAATTAGATTTGGTCTATTTAGGGTTTATGACGTGAAGGCCAAAAATCAAGGAAAAAGGGACACTTGGCAGTAGTTTCCAAGATAACTTAAGTGTCTCCTCTGGGATGCTAAAAATAGATCCCTATTTTCTAGGGATGTTTTTTCTCTTTTTTTTTTTTTCTTTTTTTAGGAAAATATTCCATGCATTGCCCAGAGAGATTGCACAATTTTGGGAAGGACTGGGAAACTCACTGGCTCATGCACTAAGCAACTTCTAAGCAAGAGGTTTCTGCGCAATTTCTGGGCTGAGTGGCTCTGGGTTGCCTCTCATGCTCTGTGCAATTTTCCAATTGAAGGTTGGTTGTCATCTCTCACTGTGCAATTCTTGAGCTCAAGGCTCACTGTCAGCTTGGGCTGCGGAATTCCCTAGAGCAAGGTTGGTTTCCCTCAAGGATTTCACAGTTCTATAAGGCAAGCTCGGAACTGGGTGGAAACCAAGTCAAGAGATCAACTTGTGGGTTAGACAGTAAATCAAGTAAGAAAACACAAGCCATGATGCAAAGGATGAGGCTCAATCAAAGCACAAGTACCTAGATCAGTGCAAGATGAGCTACTGTGATTAGAAGGGAGGTTCCAAAATGAAGCATAGGAAAAATTTTGGAGGGTGGTTGTAGCCACTACAACATTGGTGACACACTGGTAGAACTCCAACTCTCTGTATGGACCTTGTCTCGTGCAAAACGAGTCTAACTCTTATGGAAGTATTTTTCAATTCTTCAGTTGTCATAGCTTCTTCACTTAGCTTGAGTTAAAGATGTAATCCCTAACCATTCTCTTTATCAGTAGCACACATAGCAATCCAAGTTGATTTGAGTTGTTTCGATTGGGGATGAGGGATATATAAATGCACAAGTAATATAGACTATCAAAGTTTTAGTTTTTCCTCTGGTGTTACTTCGTTGCCAGCATGCCTGAACAATACCCCGACGGAGTCACTTTAGGAACACAAGCATTGCTCCACTACCAACAAGCCTTGACAGTACCCTGACAGAGTTATTCGCTTCACCTCTCTACGAAGGAATCCTTTCTCTTCTTTTGCCTTTTATTTTATTTTTCATTTATTTATTATTTTTCAAGAACTGTGCATAGGCACTTATATATTTCATGAGGTGGAAGAGGGATCCTGGTTTATTTGGAGCAAAAGAAGTTTTCCCTTCAAAGAAGGATATTTATATATACCTCTGACATACTTGTTAAGGTTTTCCCCCTCTCCTTACTCTACTAGACTAAGTTGACAAGATTTAACTGAATATAGAAAATTGATTCGATTAGGCAGTACTAGCTAAGAGTGCAAGCATCGTGATTTCACCATGACTCTCTTTGAAAGGAACATATTTTCCATCAAGGTATCATCAACTAGAAGAAATTCAAGAGAATGAATAGACAGATAACCAAGTGTTGATGGTTGTACAAGTTCCTCTTAGATTTCACCCTGTTTGTCTAAGAGGCCAAACCTGGTTTCATGTGGAACTAACCTATGGGTGCAAGAGCAAACAAGCAAAGGAAAGAAGTAAGACCGAGAAAAATAAAAATAAAATGAGGAAACAAACAAGAAAAGAAAACACTACTCCTACTCCTAACCTAAGCAGGGCATGAGCCATCTCACTGAAGTGATATTTCCAATGCAGACATCAGCACATTGGTTGGCCCATGTAGGCGACAACATGATTGACAAGAATGATATGCAAGCACACCAACCAACAAGAAAGATGTAAAAATGTAAACCAAAATGTTCAAAGCTTGAATGAATCAACATAAAAGTAAAGACAAAATGCACATGAAAGGCACTCTACAAATGTATGATGGTGTCCTGTCACATTGCATGTGAAAGAAAAGCATGTACATGCCTTCAAACTTTACAAATGAGAAAACATAAAGAAATAAGAAAAATTTCATTTCACAACAGTGCTCTCTACGTATGACTCCTTCAATGCATGAGCAATAGGATCATGTGATTCTAGTGGAGGATGTGAAAACTGTGAAATAGATTGATCTTCAATGTGAACAACTAAGTGATGAGGAGCCTGGAAATATTCAAAAAAATTCTGATCAGAAGTTGAACTAACCTCAAGGCTACGAGAACATGACATAATCATCAACTCGGGCTGAAGTGCCTTGACAACTTGAGGAGTTTCCACTTCATTAGAAGATGGATCATCAAATACCAGTGGCTTAGAAAGATCAAAAGTAAGAGAATCTGAATCGTGATCATATCAGTGAGCAAAAATATCACAAAAACCATGATCAAAAAATTCAAGATGAACAGCGACATCCTCATGATCTAACGAATCATAAAGAGGGGGTCATGAAAAACCAAAAATTTCACCTTCTATGTTTTCGGAAATGTAAGATGAGAGATTAGGTGGATCAGGGAAGATGGACTTTTTCTCTTCGCAATCAAATAAAAGATTGGCATCCCATGTGTTCTGCGAGTGATCGGAAATAGAAAAATCTGGAAATGAATTTTCAAAAGATGGAATAGAAATAACAAAATCATGGAAGATGTCAGGATAAAGTGGACGAGGTGCGGACAAAAGGAGGTCATCATTCACTGCAGATTCTTGTTCAGACTCCCACACATACTCATAAAAAATAATAGCGCAGGTTGGTTTTTCAACACCAAATTCATCTGAAACTTGATCCTCATGGACATGACATGTGGAATTCGGAACGAATGTACACAACACACCAAAATCCAGAGGATCAAAGGAACCAAAGGATGAAGGCTGAGAAGATAAGACAACATGACAACCATTAGGTTTGCAGTCCAAATCTACGCAGAAACCATGAGCAGGTAAGGTAGGAGGAGATGGTGACAAATCAACAGGTATATTTACAACTTCTCCCACCTTGTTCTACAAAGCTAGCGCTGTTTGATGAGAAGGGGATGGAGGGTCACTTGGGACAACCTCGTTCATCTCAGATTTTGAAGCTCTAACATTGAGGTATGTTGGGAGAGATTCAAAAGTTTCTAACTTATGCCGATTCTTAGAGATGTAAATAAGATATTTAAATCTTCCCTCCAAAAATTTCTAGTCAACTCCATCTTCAGGAAATTCATAACAATAATGAAGGAAACGATTGTAAAAGTGCTCAAGATATTCGACAGGTTCTTTTCACAATTTTAAAATTATTCGATTGAGTGCTTTATAGTCATGCATAATGAAAGCACGACATAATTCACTAAGCATGTGATCAAAGTAGTGTATAGATGTTGTAGGCAATGTGTGACACCGTTGCTCGGTGCGCCCTTCGAATGTGAAAGCGAACAACCCACAGATAATGTCATCCGAGGGGACATCATGATTGTCACAAAAGCTAGAAAAGGAAATTATGTGTCTAAACAAGGTGTTCCATTATCACCATTAAACTTATATTTGGAAAATTCATTTATAACGCTCGTCAGCATTTCAAAATCAACTGCATGAGAGAAACATGTCGGGGATGTGATTAGGACAGAAGTCATGAAAGATGTGCAGAAATTCAAATAGACTCCAAAGGCTCAACTTGTCCTCTAGCCCTCCTTCTAGAGCCATAAATGTTGATGGTGTTAGACCCACCAACATTCAGGGTCTATCCACATTAAGAAGTCCCAACTAAACTTCAAACCGTTTGGAGTAGGAGTCTCAAAAGTGGGTGGTAGTGTAATGCATTGACCGCGGTAGTGCATAGAGGTAAGTAAGATAACTTTGAGTGAGAGAAAGTGTGTGATCTTGCGGCGAGTCAAGTGTGATGCATGGGGGTTCTAACACACGAAGAGGAAAAGGAAGTGTACCCCTTAGAAGCCTATAATAGTATGTAGCTTGAAAGGAACACACGAGTGGAATGACATCACAAGCTAAAATGCGGAATAGTCAACAAATTAAAGTGACGGGTTAATCCAACAAGACGCATCCAACAAGATTCACACAATTCCATACAAAGTAGTTCATAAGAAAATGCGTAAGTTTTTGAACAACATACATTTCTAAAGCAACCTGAATAGTCCAACTGCAATAACAACATATGCATGAAAGCATGTTGGCTCTATTATTATTATTATTATAGGTGAAAGTTCCATCCATACATATACCATTGACGACCATTAGCACCAATAGTGGAACATTACAATCAAGAACACCTGCTCCTCTAAGGAAGTATACTCGCTCTACATCATGGAGAAGCCAAGGCTCGCCACAATACTCCCAAGCCTTTTCTAAGCTTAAGCCTAGCCAAAATCTTGGCTCCCCTAAGCCCCTTCTATGATTTATGAGGTTTTATTTATAACAAAGGGTGGGGTGACCCTTCACATTCCCCTTTGTGACTCTTTGAATACCCTCATGACTCTTCAACTTCTTTACAAATAACTCATTACATAACATGATGAGATTTCGCATTCCACTAATGAGACTTGGAATTTCACTTACAACATATTTACAAATAATATTGCATTTTCCACATGTACCCATGTGAGACAAAATAGGCTAGAGACGACCTACCAAGACAAAACACTATGACTCCAAAGTTTGGGGAAAGACCAACTCGCTAACATCCACTTGGTGCTTCTTGGTCACATACTGATGCCAAGCTTGGTACTATGAGATGATGTCCCCAAACTGCTTGATGGTGTCTTTCTGATAGCAAACTCTTGCCTCCATGGTATCCGGGTATATGGTCTTGGAACATGTATCCACCTCATCTTGAAGCATGTGCAACATAGTGGTGACAATGATAGGACCACTAATGTACTTCTGCATGTTATGTGCACTCACCTCCAAGTCATCCTTGGTGGCCTCTCGCCTTAGCTCCTCCATGTACCCATCGGTCTATAGCCAGACTTGGTTCTTGGGTTGAACATTGGAGAGGGAACCGATTGATGGGATCTTGTGCGTTCTCACCATAACATCCAAACTCTTGTATAACTGTGCGTATGAGGCTTGTATACTTCTCACGAATGGCATAAGTTACTCATTGTTCTGGATCAACATCCAGACATTTTCTTTCTCTAACTCTGCCAACAACTTCATCTTCTTTAACAAGTGAAGCATGGCCTCTTTGTACCGCATTGTCCACTCTTGCACATGGGCAATGGCAGCATGTATGTTCCCTAGAGTTTGAACAAACCATTTGGTCTTCTTTTGTAAGCCATGCACACGAACAACTGCTTTATGCATGGTGATGGATAAAGTTATGTGTACTGCCAGTATCAATCAAGACTATTACAGGGCGATACTTAATAAAACCTATAATTTTGAGAGTTTGGGGAGAAGAAATTCCTGCCAAATCATGAAGCGAGATAACTAGTTATTTAGGTGTAGCTAGGAGATCATTGTCTGGTTGGTTTTCCTCATCTTCCTCCTCTGGTCCCTCAAATGGTGGGGCTTCCTCAGATGAACTGTGATCAGTAGCATCAATTTGAAAGAATTTGGGTTCCTTGTATTTATGCCTCGGGGAGTATTTCTCATCACAGTAGTAACACAATCCTTGCTTTCTTCTTTCCGCCATTTCCACTGGTGACACCTTTTGAACCTTAAGTGTTTGGGTAGTTCTCGGAGCCTAGGTGGGGTGTCCCTTGGCTATGAAATTTGGACGAGTCGACTGGGCCACTAACGCGCATTCTACTTCACGAGCTATCTTGCAAGCTGCCAGCCATGAGACTGGGTGTTGTAGTCGGATGTGGGCCTGTATGGCATCTTTGAGACCACTGATAAAACATTCCAAGTAGAATTCATCTGCTATACCTTCTGTGTGGAAGGCTAATGCTTCAAAGGCTTTAATATATTCTTGCACTGTACCTGTCTGTCGAAGCTTAGTAAGATGACCTAAAAATTTAGATTCATGGTCAAAGCGATCAGAAAGGGCTTTTGAGAATGTCTACCAAGTTAGTGGCATTGTATAGCAACGTTGATGCCACTACCACCATTACCATCTTTCTTGGTCCAAGTACAGGCTTCCCACACTTAGCTCAGTCGCATCATCTGATGTGATTCAATGTGAAATATTGCTCCATTTGTGCTAGCCATTTGGTCGGATGAGAGCCATCAGATTTATACATGTCCAGCTTGGGTGGTCAAAGCTGGGATTGTTGGTGGTTTCCATAGAAGTGAAGAGAATGGATAGACTCACCGTCAAGGGTTTCATTAAAATTATATGCCTCTGATTGTTCCCCCGACTTTCCCTTTGTGATTGTGTTAGTTAAGGTCTGGATCTGCTTCATTAATGCATCCAACTTTTGTTCAAGGGTACCGATCTTCTCATTGGCCATAGCTTGATCTCTAATTTGTACCATGCACCGATCCAGTGCACTTGTCGTTACTGTGAAAACAATTTGGGACCACCCGAAATTTTGATGCTGACAAGTGAATGGTACCACCTTGCTCAACCCATCGACCTGATTCTTATTTTTACTCCGAAAGGAGTTTTACTCCTCGCTAAGGAATACTGCAGTAGATGATTCCTAGAAAAGTTAATTATGCCCAATCTCTTGCGAGAATCACGCTCAGTTATAGGAGCCACAAAAGTAGTCAGATCTGTCAGCGAAACCCTCAACTACAGAGTATGAGTAGGAATGTGGCAGTGATCGAACCCTTACTACTAGATCTGAATGGCAGATCTGATTGTTGCGACTACTACAGAACCCAAACTGCTAGATCTGAATGGCAGATATGATAAATCTGATTGGCAGATCTGATAGATTTGAATGGCAGAGCTGATTGTTGCGGCTGCGACAGAACCCAACCTTGCTAGATCTGATCTGGCAAAGATGATGTGTGATATAGAGAGAGACAAGCGAACTATGGTCTCAAGGAGTGTCAGGTGCTACAGATCGCAATATACATAAGGGTCCGACAATAGTACTCAGCCCAATCTTTCAGGGCACTAACCAAGGAGGATCAACCGTACCCTTAGCCGTACAACCCGACTACCGTATCATATGCGTGAGTAATCTCCCCGAGTGTTGTTCTTGGTGTATTTTAGCAGCAAGACGACCGATGATTTATCTATGGTGAGGTTTCAAGAGAGCCTAGGGGGCTTCCGATATACCCAGAGGGTACTTTGTAAGACAGTCCGTGCGCGGTTCTGTCTAATATGCTACTACTGGAAGGGGTACCCACAGGGGTTACAAGGGAGTCCAACAAGCATGACCACCTCTTGTATTTCCTCCGTGCATGCCTCCCCAAATCCGCAGGATTATGCGCTCAACGACAGATCCCGTGGTTTAAAGACGCCAGAACACGTCTCTAGCCAAAAAAATCTGTTAAAAATGGAGATCCCACCGGCCCTGGAAAGTGCTCTGATACCACTTGTTATGCTCTTGACCTGCGAGAAGATACTAGAATACCAAATATGAGAAGAAATATACCCAGAACATAGAACAATAAGAAATAATAGCATGTATTTTATTATTCAGAAAGGAAATCAATGTTCACTTGTCTCTTCGAGGGGGCAACCTCCAATAGAGCTAGGTTGAATTACAAAATAAGACACGACGTCCTCAAGGGCAGTCTCTATCCTTTATATAGGATTCATACATGCAATACCATGGGTCAGTACCATGGTTCTTATTAATACCATCTATCTAATACCATGGCCCATTTGCAACTAACTGTGGTCCCTTCTTTAAATGCAGGTCAACCACATACAATTATTAATATGGGCTTTATTGACTTTTTAACTAACTATAACTATGACTCGACCCTATTACATAAATAAGGGGGTTAGGGTTGGACCCTAACAAAATGTCTGTTTAACACATAGTTCGCTAATGAGTCGGTTAATGTGTTAAAGTTTCTGGAAATATGTTGATATTTAATGTACTCAAAATGTCTTTCCAAAAGACGAACTCTAAGGAACATACAAAGAATTGTTGAGTTTCGAACAATATAAATGTTTGTTAGTTGTAGTACAATGAGTTGTGAGTCCAGCCTAATGATGATTCGGCGGATGCCAAGTGAAATGGCATTAGAGAGAAGTTCGATCAATGCGTTATACTCAGCAATATTGTTCGTCAATCGACCGATAAAAATCCCTTGAAAACTCACTAACTCGCAACGTGGAGTGAAAATGGCCGATGCAGCAGAATATAAGTTCTGCGTACTACGACTAGCACCATCGGCGTAACTAACAAATGGTTCCAAAGGTTCTGACATTTGCAACAAATGCAAAGCAGATTACTGAACCACATAAAAACTCTAAAAGACACACTGACACACACACATGTAATTAAAGAATATATACAGTGATTTTTATTACACTCAATTAAGCATAGTAATGTTTGAGATACAACCCATTTCGAGGCTGTGACAATGGAATTCCATCATAATCCACCAACTCGTAGGCACCTTTTTCCAAAACACACTTGACAATATAAGGACCCATCCATAGTGGTTCAAATTTTCCTACTCCATGTTTATCAGCATCCTGATCATAAAGAAAGACCAGGTCTCCTTCTAAGAAAATGCGAGGCTTGACATTTCTGTCATGTTACACCTTGATTCGTTTCATATGTGCTTCATTAGCCAATGCGGCTTCACGACGAGTTTCATCTAGATGGATAGGTTCCAAGAAACACACTTTTTCTTCAGTAGTGTCGAGTAATAGGTCAATCGTGAGTTTGAGAGATGAAATTTCGCATTGTATCAGTAATATTTCCTCCAGACCATACACCAATTGAAAGGGTGTGAATCCAGTTGCATTCCTCACTAAGGTTCGATATGCCCACAAGGCAGAGTATAGGATTAAATGGCAGTTTTGTTTATGAACCCTTATCATTCTTTGAAGCATTTGCTTCAGGACTTTGTTGATGGCCTCAACTTGTCTATTCACTTGCAGATAATAAGGAGTAGAACTATCATGTGAAATTCCTAACTTGGCAGTTAACTCAACCATCATATGGTTACGAAAATGCGACCCATGATCTGTAACTATAGGATGTGGTACACCAAACTGGGCAACCACATGGTTGAAAAAGAAAAGAGCAGCCTTCTCACAATTGTTGTTTAATGTTGGCACCGCCTTGGCCCATTTTGTGAAATTGTCAACAACGACTATAATGTACCCATGCTGCCCGACCGAGGTGGGGTTACATGTCATGAAGTCAATGCCCTATGTGGCGAATGGTCCAAAAGAGACAATAGGATGCAATGGTGTAGGTGGTAATCTAGCTTTACAATCATAGATCTGGCATGTGTGACAACTTCTGACAACAATTATGCAATCTTTGAATATAGTAGGCCAAAAGTAACTAGCATGGAGAATTCTCTGCCAGGTAGCATAACAAGATAAGTTTCCACCACAAGCACTTGAATGGCAATCATTCAAAACTTTCTCAGCTTCCTCATGAGTGAGGCACCTTCGTAAAATCGTATCGATACCACGATGGTAAAGAGTGTCGCCAACAATCAGATAATCTTTGGCTTGGTATTGAATATGTCGTTGTTGCAAGCGAGAGGTATTAGGACGAAAAGTTTGGGTCTAGAGATAAATCAGTATATCTCCATACCATGCATCAGATGACGAAATCAGGAAGAGAGACTCATCCAAAATTGATGGTTCTGATGTTGAATCAATTTTATTCGAGGGAAGGTCGTAAAGAAGCTCGGCAAAGACTAGAGATTTCTTTGATTTGGATTTAATGAATTCCAAATCAAACTCCTGCAAAATGACAATTCATTTTTAGTATTTTCCCCCCATCAATTGATGTGACGGAGTATATGTCATAGGGTTGCATTCCAAAATGGCAGTGGTCTTGCAGGGCAGGATGTGTGGTGAAATCTTTGTACAGCTTGAATAGCAGCCACCGCTAACTTTTCAACATAAGATTACTTAACTTTTGTATCATTGATATTGTGGCTCAAATAATATATCAAATGTTCAGTCCCATCTTCTTTTTGGACTAAAACCATTCCAATGGTTGTATCTACAGTAGCGAGATACATGAAGTAGTCGTTTTGATAATTCGGGGAATACATTAATGAGGCTCTAATCAAGGTATCTTTAAGAGCATTAAAGGAAGCTTGTGTAACCTGATCCCAATGGAAGGGTATCCCATTTTTCAATAAACGAGTAAATCCCTTAGCCATTTTAGCATCATTGGGAATGAACCTCCTCAGAAAGTTAGCCTTCCCTTGGAGTCTCTGTAACTGAAATAAATTTGAAGGTGGAGGCAAGTCAAGGATTGCCTGAACCTTAAGTGGATCGAGTCAAATTCCCTCCTTAGACACTATGAATCCAAGCATACAACTAGAACCAACACAAAACACACATTTGTGTGGATTGAGTTGTATTTTGTAGTGTCGACACCATAAAAATATAGCTCTCAAATGCTGTGAGTGGTCAAACCGCTTTCGTGAATGAGCAGGTAAATCATCAAGGTATGGTTGAACAATATGTTTGATGTCATGGAAGGCATAGTTCATTGCCCTGTGAAAAGTTTCCCCTACGTTCTTCTAACAAAAAGGGAGTTTCTTGTAAGAGAATGTGCCCCATGGACAAATAAAAACAGTTTTAGATTGGTCCTCTGGGTGGATATTGATATGATTATAGCAAGAAAAACCATCCATGAATGAGAATATTTCACATCCGGCACATTCATCAATAATTTGGTTGATAAAGGGAGTATGATAATTGTCTTTTGGACAAGCCTAATTAACATCCCTATAATCAACGCACACTCTTATTGTCCCTTGTTTCTTCATGACAGGAACAATATTGGAAACCCAATCAGTAAGAGGAACAGGGTAAATGAAATGAGCATGCAAAAGTTTTTCAACTTCTATTTTAATAGCAGCAACCTTCTTTGGATGAACATGACGGAGGCGCTGTCACACTGGTTTGACATAATGATACATTTTTATTTCATGTTCAACTATACTAGAGTCAATTCATGGCATCTCCTTGTATGACCATGCAAATATATATCGAAATTCACAAAAGAGAGCATGGTAAATATCAAGTTCGAATGGAGAACAATATTTTCCAACAGGAATGTTTTCTACAATGTTAGGTTTGGTCGAAATATTGATAGAAATAGTTTCTTCGATATTTGACAGGTTTCGCTCGGAATCTACTGTATCTATGAAAACAGAAATCGAAAGGAAATAAACAATTGAAGGGTGGTTAAGTTAATTTGAATAATCTTCTATGTGATCTGGAAGATGGGAACGATTATGATAATCTTCCCATGGTTCTCCTTCCATCATCATTGATTGGAAGATTCCTTCATCAGTAGAAAATATACATGAAAAAGGATCAGAGGAAGTACCATATTCTAATGAACGATCTACCCATACAATTGACAAAAATGGATTTGGATTTTCCGCACAAGCCAAAAAGATTGATTGCTATGCAAGCTCAATAGAGCTTAATGGAATGATTTAATTATTACTATCAACTTCAGAACTATTGGTAATCTTCCTTAAGTCAGATGAAGTGGAAGATATCATGTTGCAAGTCTCAACTTTTGCCACTTCCGACAAGTTTGATGGTGATGGTAGTGAAAAAGTACCCATTAGGCAAGGATCCTTAAAGAGACCTACACCAATGTTTTGAAGAGATAGCAAGGGTCCGTGTAACAATGGAATGCTTCCAGTAGCCTGTGAACTAGAGGCGAAGAAGGCGAGTTGGTCAATAACTGTAATTCCACCCTTATGAGGGAACGCAATTGTACGAAAGTATGTTGAAACCACAACAACCATAGTAAAATGGTCTTCCTAGTAAAATGTTGTAGTCAAGGGGTCCGTCAACAACCTCAAATTCAACAATTATTGTTTTGCCTCCTAGTTTGATTTGAAAATTACTCAATATCCCACAAGGCGTATATGTGCATCCGTTAAAAGCTTTTAACATTGTTGGTGAACGTGACAAAGGCGGTGAGACAAGTGTTTTCCAGCAATTCATAGACATAATATGAGTAGATTCCCCCTCGTCAATAATGGTTTGATGAACAAGTTTATTCAAGGCATTTACTTGAATAAGGAATGCTAATTGTGCTGGTAACTGTGGCTTATAACCGCATGGTTGAAAACCACAAGATTGGAATCAATTGGATCAATTCCACCAATTGCTAACAACAAAGCCTGCTTTTGGGAGGGACTGTTCTGTAGCACCTCAAGTGTTGTCATAGAAGAAGGTGACTTAGCCAAATCTTCTACTATGTTATAGCTCTATGTAGCTCAAGCTCGAGGGTTAAATGTTGATTTATGTACAACTCCCTTAGGTGGTTTTATTGTTAAATATGGTGCAATAGGTGGTGGAATAGGATCAGTCGAAGACGAAGTCAAAGAGTTAGGTTGATCAACTTGGTTATTTGACGATGACGATTGATTTCCATAATCTTTACTTCGTGTTGACACCAAAACTTCAATTTTAAGCTTAGAGGCGGATAACATAAGCACTTGGGAAGTGGAAGCATGGTATGCAGCAACCGTATTTGTCTTCAGTTTTGGAAAAGGATCAGTCAATACCACAGATGTGTTAGAAGTCTTTAGAAGCTTTGAGACTTCATGCGGTGAGGACAATCTCATGTAAAATGCACATCGCTACAGATCAAACACGGGTAATGAGGTTTCCTAGTCGAAGGAGAGGAATCAGATGATTTCTCTTGAGGGGAATTATTTTGTTTCTTCTTACTTCCTGGTTGCTTTTCATTCTTTCCCTTCTCAGATGACACGACCTTGATTTCGAAAGTAAGAGTGTTATCACGTGCATTTGTAGTTTGATTGGAAATGGAAAATGTTTGACCAAATGGTCTACCTGCCGTTTGAGTCCTTGAAGAACCAATCATCGTCACTGACATGAGACTCCTTACTCGATGGTGGAGGAGGAATAGTGAAAGCTGGTTGGGGTGCATTCGGGATCTTGTCATAGAGTGTGCTAGACTATGTAAGAATCAAGTCCAAATATTGGGCATGAGCAATTACTTTCTCTTATTAGTGACAAATCCACACTTCGCCACATCCTCAATGATAGATGGCAACAAGGATTTTATAAACCACTCAACTAGAAGCTGATCAGGAACATAAGTTTTAACCATTCGACGACGACGACGCCACTCATGAATATGATCAAAGATATGAGTAGCAGTGGTCTGTTTAAAGTTGGTTAATAGTTCCGTTCCAGTTTCATATCGTATGGGTAACTGGAAGTGGGTTAAAAAGTGGTAGCTAAGGAAGTGAAGTTATCAAAAGAAGCTTATGGTAACTCAATGTACCACTTCGTAGCCGGACCAATAAGCGTTCTCTGGAAAAGACGTAGTCTAACTGAATCATCATTCAAGGAGTTTGATGAACACCATAAATGAAAAGTCGTGACATGGTTGGACATGTCTTCTTCAGAGTTTCCATTGAATTTTGGAATATCGGAAGGTAACTTATGAGGAATCACTGGCCACCAAGGTGCATAATGAATTGGGCCATTAGTGAGCCGATTTATATCTGGTAATTTAATTGTCGCAACGAAAGACAACTATATATTGAGGTCAGGTTAAGCATATCCAAGGTAAGATGGGATTTCCTCAGCAGTAGGCCTTTGCATACCAGAATAAGACATCTGCTGCTAGTAACCTTGATAAGGGTAAGTTTGTTGAACAATTCCGGCATAAGGTTGTTGTTGAGCATCGAGATACATTTGCTATTGTCCAAACCCAGAATAGGCTTGCTGACTAGGACCTTGATAAACTTGTCGCTGACCAAACCTAGCATAGGCTTGTTGACCAAGCCCAGGTTGAGGTTGGTATTACTGGAATTGTTGCTGTTGATATTGGGGCTGCCAAGGCTATTGATACAACGGTTGTTGCCCACCAATGTAAGGTTGACAAGGTTGTGAATACACTAAACCAGTGTAAGTCTAAGTCATTCCAGTAAAAGGTAAACTAGCATGAATTTGTTGGACTCCAGACACAAGTGGTTGTTGTAAAACTGCCTGAGAAGGCTGGATTTGTATACTTGAAACTTGGGGGTTTGAGGTTGAAGGGCCAGCTTGCACAGGTTGAGATACAACAATCTGAGCTTGTGACTGCAGTAAAGCTATAACAACAGGTGTTGTAGGTATGGATGAAACAGATTACATAGGTTGTGATGGATACACAAGCCTAGGTTGAACGGGCATTGTTGGCTGCCACTAACAGACAACATTCCAGTTTGACCTAAATATGACGGCATACAGACATATGGTTTCCCCCCCAGAAAATGGAGGATAAAGAGAATGTGCATATTTCTCTTCGTATGAGGGTAGTCCAGTGTAAAGTGGATACATATGATGGTAACCAGATGAACCAGCTTGATATGAACTTGATGGGTCCAGTTGTTCGGTATCCGTTAATGAGGAACCAGATAAAATTCCAGTAGAGGACATTAGTGAAGACCAAGGTCTAGAAGCAACGCTTGAGTGGGTTCCCAATAAAGATTAGTAACCCGATGGGACAGATAGAACACCATACAAGTGTGACTCAGGTGTCATACTAAAGATCAAATAGGTTGCGGCAGAAGATTCTGCCATAGCCGTAACAAATGGTACGGTCTAGGATGTTGACTCTGCCATAGTCAAATGTCCAAATAAGTTTCCTAACGAATCAATGGGTGCCTAAAAGTAATCAAGAATAAAAGGAGCAGTGAAATGAGGAGTATGACGATACAGATAAAGTTCAGTTCCAAAATGGAATGGAGTTCTGGGTGATTCTACCTCAGGTTCCTCTTCTATCGAAATCAAACCAGGTGGAAGAATTCCATCATCCAGTACGTAATAGATTTCTGGTATTTGTTTCTAAGATAAAGAAGAAATATCGATAGTTACAGATGTATGAGGATGTACCTGTCGATCTTCTTCCGGTAAGGTAACAACTTTTGATTGTTCAACCTCAAGATCCAAATGTTCTGGTAAAAGAACAAGTTCAAGTTGGACTTCTTGAACAATTTCTAGTTCAGAAGTAACTTCTGATTAAACAGTGATAGGTTCAGGATTAAATTTTGGTTGAACATATTCAAGTTCAGAAGTAATTTCTTATTGAACAACTTCAGATTGAGAATCAACTTGTTGTTGAAAAACTAGGGTTACCATTTCACTAGATTCAGTTTTAGTTTCCTTAGGTAATTATGGAGATTCCACTTCAGTAACAGATGTACCAGTAATTTTAGGAGTAACTAGGGTCACATCACTTACCAGAATAGGTGTTTATGGCAATTCAGATGAAGAACTAGATGTTTGTGAAACACTGGATCCAGTCAAACGAGACCACTTCGACCGAATGGGTGTAGCTTCGGGCGGTAAAGGTGGTTTACCCACTGCTCTCCGCAAACAATGGGGTAAGGGTTGATTTTCCTCCACGATTGCTGATTGATTTTATTACAAAAAAGAAATAAACAAAAAGGGGTAAGCTAGGAAAAAAGGTTTACCAAGCAACTGTGAACTACAAAATACCTCCCGGCGAACCAAGAAGTATGGGAAGGCAATCTCCCCGAATGTTGTGTTCGGTGTATCATAATGTACAATGCGGCCGACTCGGTTACCTAAGGATGGATAGAAACCTAGTTTTTTCCTCCCATATATACCCGAAAGTACGTGGAGACCCAATCTGTATTAGCGTTGTTTAATGCGAAACCGCATAGTGAGAGCATTCCCATATACTTTAAGTACTTTAACACCGCCCTATATACCCAAAGGTACGTGGAAGAGCTACGATATACTCACGTACATGGAATGAGGTATCACACTCAGAATGTATCGCAGGCAAGTTAGCAAAAGCTGCTATGTTTTATGACGATGGAACACGTCTCTAGCCTAGAACCTCTAAATGTTTTGGGTTAGGTGACAATGATCCATTAGGTTAATTGATGTTAATTTTAAGTTGATCTTGATTAAGAATTTATCTTTCAAGGTTCACCACGTGATGTATTTTCAATTCCTAGAATGCAACTAATATGATAAGAATTCTTTTCATTCAATTTTAACAATGAAAACCTTAGCTAGTAGGGATAGAGCAATCAGATTCTTGTAATCAAAGAACAAAGAACACATCTAATGGAATTTCCCTAAATTATTCCGATGAACACACACAAACTCTTTCAATGCACAATGCAAGTTTTTCTTTTCAATTCCCTTAATGTTATGATGAACAAAATGAAACTAATGCACATACAATCAATCAATATTTTTCCAAGAACGAAGACTTTACGACAATTCCGTTTTGAAAGAAATGAAGACTTTTACGACATTTTATTTTGAACAAAGATTAATCGACAAAAACTAACTTTGACAATGAATTGATAGTGATAAATAAATCATTTAAGAAACACTAAACAATCAAGGACAAAGTAGGGCTGACAAAGGAAACACAAATTGATTTTAGAGACACAAGCATCATTGACCTTTCAGCGAGCAGAAACATAAGGAAATTTGGCAAAAAATCAACTCAAAGGAGGGATTTTTGTCTCGAGGAGGATCAGTGCAACCTTGAATGGGAGACAGTGCACTTCAGAGCACTATCCTCAAGCCGAGGGTTCTCTACAGTGTTTTATCTCTAGACCAAACCTCGCCTGGTGCCAGAGAGGCCATCCTAGGGGCTTTCAAGCACAATTTTCACCAAAAAACACTTCAAAAAGGCTGAAACAAGATCAATGGAAGCAAGTAAGGTCTACTAGAGTGTACTAGGATGAAGGTAAACTACCCGGAATGATGATCATTCCCCAATGGAGTCGCCAATTTGTTATGAGGAATTTTGCATCTACGGATAAATACTAATTCCCTAGGTAGGTAGCTATACCTAGAACAACAGATTTAAAGTGTTTCTCCTTTTTCTATAGATGATAAATAAGACAAGGGAATCAAAGGACCTACTTGTTCTTTCGCTTTCCTTTTGTCTCATTTGTATGGTTCCCGTCGCTCCTCTTCGAACTTAACTCACTTAAAAAGTACCTGCAAGCATAAACAAAGACAGAGAAGCAATCAAAGCAAAATATCTATTGACTATAAGTAAATGGAATCAGATACATTCACACATATAAACATCATATATCAAGATAAGCATATGGAAAAAGGTGTAAACAACTTTATTAAGTAGAAGGAAGAATTACAACCATGAAGTCCGATCCATTGTCACTCTTCCAGCGTGGGCTCCAACCAACATCACATTAATAGCACAAAAATCTGATAGCATAACAATACTTACTTACAATCTCAATCCTCACACCAACAATGTCTCCTTACAAATTCTCAAAGTCCATCCCCTGATTACTTATATGAGTGGTCAATTTATAGGAAAATGGAGGAGGTTTGGTCATAAATGAGGGTATTGAATTACCTTCCAAACTTAGAGTTAGTTTCCATGGAGGAAGGGATGAAAGGATAGGAGGTTACTTAACTCATTCCCTATCCAAATTCAAGTTCATAGGAGATGATAAGTGTGGGAATCTTCTAGAAGGCTCTAGAAGATAAGAATATTCCCAGAACCCTATGATGATTTCGCTCAAACTCGTCCAGCGTAGGTCAAAGTGGGCCTAAGTACTCTAGAAAGCACCCTGTCATGGGACTACTTGCATTGAAGCGCACTTACCCCTAACCAAGGCTGCACTGGTCCCTCAATGAGGCAATTCTGGAGGGCTTCAGGCCAAGAAACTCTCAGAGAAGGAGGCATTCAAAGTGATGACTTGTTTAGGGCAGGTAGCAACTAAATTAGGGTTTGATGAGGCTTAATGGAACTGATATGAATGATGGGAGTGATGTGCCCAAATGGAGAAGTTAGTTGTATCAAAGCATGAATCCTCGTCCTAAATTGATATGGGGCATACAAGTTGTAGAATATCAATCCACCAAGGCATGTGGTTTGCGTCTACAGAAAGCCAGCTAGTCACAAATGATATAGTATAGAATGTAGATGGCAATGAAAAATAGAACTAATGTGTGGAAGATCTCTGACATGATGAACAAAAGCATATTCAATATGGACTATAGAGGAGTATCCCAAACCCAGAGATATGAGATAGTATACCCCAACCAATCCAGATAGGCTTCGGATAGTGATGGGAAGGCAAAATATACAAAAGTCAGATGAATATGATTGTAGCCAAAAGAATGTAGCAGAAACAATCACTCCGGTACAAACCAAACGACCAATACCAATATCAAAAACACTGATGGGAAGGCAGAATATACAAAAGTCAAATGAATATATGATTGTAGCCGAAAGAATGTAACAGAAACAATCACTACGGTACAAACCAAACGACTAATACCAATATCAAAAACACTAAAACCTGTCACCTTAGTACGTCGTCATCCATAGAGCAGCCATGGTAAGATATTAGTGCACCAAATGTAAACCTCTATTACCAGTGTACAACAGCTCCCGCTCCATTGCGCACCCAACTTCAAGCTCTTCTTGTTCAGGCATTCTACAATCGGGTTAATCTCAGGCCTAACAAATTCTTTGTAACACTAGTGTTTCTTGCACCAATAACGTTTAGTTTAATGAGAGTTCAAATTTATTTGGAAAACAATATATTACATTTTGGTAAGATTTTGATAAAATTGTCAGACCAGGTAGTAACTCTCCAAATGCAGTAAAACTAATTCGTCTATTATTCGATAGGAAGGTCATTGTTATATACAATAGGAGTGATTGTTCAGTTCATCTCCCGATGACTATTCACATTCCTAATTTATTTATTTACACAAAATCCCCCCAATCATGAAGATTAGGTGTCAACATTCCCCCCCTTAATCTGAAGGGATGTTGGTGAGTCCAAGCATCATTATGAATCGTTCAAGCTTTTCCCTTCCAAGTGCTTTGGTGAAGATGTCTGCAATTTGCTCATTTGTGGAACAATGACGGAGATGGATTGTTTTGGCCTCAACATGATGTCGAATCAGATGATATTTAGTATTGATATGCTTTGTTCGATCATGGAACTTTGGGTTCTTGGCCAACTTTATTGCAGAGGTGTTGTCAATCATGAGTGAAGTTGATTGTACTTGTTTTACCTGCAAATCTTCAAGAATTTTCCTGAGCCACACAATTTCTTTCGTTGCTTCAGCTGCTGCCACGTATTTTGCTTCTGTTGTGGAATCTGCTGGAACTGATTGTTTGCGTGATCTCCAAGAGACAGCTCTTGATCCAAGACTCATAGCATATCCTGAAGTAGATACCCCAGTTTCTTTGTCTCCATCGAAGTTTGAATCAGAGTATCCAATCAAGCTAAAGTTGTCCACCTGTGTATACTTGATTCCAAGGTCTTGAGTTCCCTTCAAGTACCTTAGAACTCTTTTTGCAGCAGACCAATGTCCCTCACAAGGCTTTTGCATAAACCTGGAGAGGATTCCAACAACAAATGAAATGTCTGGTCTGGTAGTAGTGAGGTAGATGAGACTTCCTACAAGCTGTCTATACTTTGTTGCATCCTCAAATTCCTTTCCTTCAATAGATGTGAGCTTTAAGTTTTGTTCCATTGGAGTAGAAAGAGGATTGCACTCTGTCATGCCAAATCTGTTTAAAAAATTTCCAATGTATTTCTTTTGAGAAAGAAATATGGATTTTGGATGTTGGGTTACTTCAATGCCAAGATAGTAATGAACATAGCCCAAATCAGTCATTTCAAAACTTTTCCCCAATTCCTTCTTTATGGATGCAATGTAGCTTTCATTGTTCCCTGTCATTAAAAGATCATCTACATATACCACAAGATATACAACTGTTTTGCCAACTTTCTTGACAAATAAAGTTGCATCATCAAGATCAAAATGATTTAAGTTGAGTTTCAGAAGATGCTCAGTTAGTTTTTCATACCAGGCTCGCGGTGCTTGTTTGAAGCCATACAAGGACTTCACAAGTTTGCATACTTTATGTTCATGTACTTTCACAGCAAATCCTTCAGGCTGGGACATAAAAACATTCTCTTTTAGATCTCCATTCAAGAAGGCAGTTTTTACATCCATTTGATGGACTTTCCAACCATTCTGAGTTGCTAGTGCAAAGAGTGTCCGGATGGTGGCCCATTTTGCTGTGGGGGCAAAAGTTTCCTCATAATCGACCCCTTCCTTCTATGCAAAACCTTTTGCCACAAGCCTAGCTTTGTGCTTGTCAAGTGAGCCATCAGCTTTGTACTTGTTCTTGTAGACCCACTTGCAGCCAATTGGTTTGGTTCCAAATGGAGGATCAACCAGCTTCCAAGTGCCGTTCTTTATGAGGGCATCATACTCCTTTTGCATCGCTTCTTTCCATTTATCATGAGAAGCAGCTTCTTTGAAGGAAGTTGGTTCAAAATCTATAGACAAGTTCAATTCACAATCATAAGAAACATCCATGTCAACAGGTGAATTAGAGTCATCTACATCACCTCCATTTTGTTGGTTTGAATTTCTGGTTCCTGTTTTTCCAATTTCATCAGGATGAACACTTTCAAGTGTCTTTGTCAGCCATTTCGGGAGACCTTTCTGAGATGGTCCAGGCTGCTCTGTTGATTGAGTTGGGATTAAATCAAGATTGAGTCTCCCAATTCTATCAATTACATCACTTAAAGCATCATCCGTTGTTGGAGTTTCAGTCGGGGGAGAGTGTTCTTCAGAAGAAAATTCCACATCTTGATCTAGTATAGGAATCCCCCCTTCAAGATGTGGAATCTGATTATCAAATTCTTGAAATGATTTCATTTTTGCGAATCTATCCAAGCGATCAAGTTGCCACTCAACAACATTGTCAGATTTGAATGATTCAAGAAAAATTACATCTCTAGATACAAAAAACTTTTTATTTACTTCATCATAGAGGCGGTATGCTTTAGAGGTGTTTGAATACCCCAGGAAGATACACTTACGACTTCTAGCACCAAGTTTGTTTCTATGTACCTTTGGTATCAAAGCATAACAGGGGGAACCAAAGATCCTGAGATGTTTTACTGAAGGAACATGTCCATACCACAATTCATAAGGAGTCTTGTTTCTTATAGCATTAGAGGGACATCTATTCTTTATATATGCAACACATAGAACAGCATCAGCCCAAAACATTATCTTTACATTCAAAACATTATCTTTACATTTTTGAAGAAAAGTATGGATCGTACCATATTCAAGATTGTTCTATTCATTCTTTCAGCTACACCATTCTGTTGGGGATTATAAGGCACAATTGTTTGATGTTTGATCCCATGTTGGCGAAGATAGTTTTCAAATTCATTTGATGTATATTCTTTTCCATTATCAGTGTGAATAGACCCAATATGAGATTGTGCATCATTTTCAATCCATTTATGAAAATTCTTGAATGTTTGAAAAGCATCTGATTTGTTCTTCAATAAATAAACCCAACACATTCTGGTGTAATCATCAGTAAATGTCATGATATATTTATTTCCATTTGCAGAAGGAACAGGCATTGGACCACATAAATATGAATGAATGAGTTCAAGCTTCCTATGTGCTCTTGAATGTGAATCATGAAAAAACTGTTTGCTATGCTTTCCTAGAATGCAAGCATCACATTGCTTATGTTTCCTAGGAATTGTAGGCAAACCAGCAACACCATTTTTCTTCAATAAGCGGAGACTGTCATAGTTTAAATGTCCAAATCTAGCATGCCATAATAAACTTGATGGAAGTGTACCTTTTTCATGATGAGAAATATATGAGAAATTTTGTGCATGAGCACATGTTCCTTGCAGTTTGAGAAGTCTTTCTTCTTCTATTCCCCTCATGACAAGTGAGTGGTCAGATGCTTTTCTTACCTCAAGCTTGCCATCAAACATATGAATGGAGTGACCTTGCTGGCGGATGTGAACCAAGGACAACAAGTTTCTCTTGAGCTGTGAGAGTATAGAACATGATCCAGAAGAAAGTCTGGAAGACTAAGCAATTTAACCCTGATTGTGCCAAGCCCCGATGGCTTGATTTTTGACTGATCTGCAAAGTATACTGCTCCATGAACATTGTCAGTGAAATCTTCAAAAAAATCTTTTCTATGAGTCATGTGACAGGTTGCTCCTGAATCAAGCAACCAATCATTTTTCGAAGAAGCAAGTGAAGCATTAAACAAATCTTCATTTACTCCAATGTTACATTGTGCCTCAATATAGTGAGTGGATTCAGGTGCTTTACTTTGTCTGTATCATCAGTTTTACCTTTCTGTTGGTTTTTTTTCTATTCAATTTTGTCCCATGGTAGCTTGCATGTAGAGTTATCATGTGATCCATTTCTTTTGCAGCGAATGCAATGTAAGTCTGCCTTTTCTCCTTGAGAATGTCTGCCCCCCCTGCCTTTGAAGTATCTTCCTCTTCCTCTTCGTCCACCTCTTCCTCTTATAGAATCTTGAGCAGGATGCTTTTCTTTATGAGCAAGGCATACAGTCTCTTCAGAAGATTCATGGGCTATCTTCTTTCCAAAGGCTTTCTCTCTTTCAGCAAACTTTTTCACAAGAGAGTCAAAGGTTATATCTTTAAGATTTCCGTTTGCTTGTAAAGATTCAAGATAATTGGAGTAAGTAGGATAGAGTGCCTTGAGAAAAGCAATAAGAGGGATATCCAGCTCAACCTTAGTGGATTTGATATCATGCATTATAGATTTTACTTCAGATGCAAGAGCAAGAGGATCATTATTTTTCAGTTCAAGAGTGAAGAGTTTAATCATGAGCTGAACAACTTCAAGTGCAGAATGTGAGTCATAGAGTTCTTTCAGCTTTTGTAAAGCTTCAAAGGCAGTTGAATATGATGAAATATGGTGACTCACCTCTTCATTCACAGATGCTGCGATTAATGCATAGGCTTTGCTGTTTTTGTTTTCCCAAATGACAAGATCTTTGTCTGAGGTACGCTGTATTGGGTCATTGTCTCCTTCTCCGACACACACTCCTTTCCACAACTCATTGAAGATGAGGGTGTGTTTTATCATCCGGGACCATTCATGATAGTTTTCCTTGCCAGTGAGAACTATTCCTACCATGGAGATGATTGAATGCATTCTGTAAAAAAAAATACTTCTGTTGATAGAAAAAAAATACTTCTGCTGATATACAGTGAAATTGTTCTCAAAAATTTCTGTGGGAAACGATTTTGGTTGTTTAATTCATATCACAATCAATAATCAATCATTCACCGCGAGCTCTACAAAGTTGGAGCAGCAACGACATCAACCGCGAGCTCTACAAAGTTGGAGCAGCAACGACATTACAATTTCAAGCTCTGATGGCAGACATCTCATGTAATCTGAGAATGTTTTAAACAAAACATTAAACATCTATATTCTATAGTTGTTGCTTAGGCCACACAACAAGACTTCCTTCCAAAGTGCTTGACAGCGTTAGAACATATGGCAACTTTAAAAAAAATATGGAACAACCTTAAAAACTTATGGGACAGCGTTAAAAATACATATGGTATTAATCATATCAGCATTCCAACATAGCATTAATACAATCAACGTAAATACCACACCAAACAACCTTATTACAACTGCGTAAATATGTGAACAACTTCTAGACTTTTGCATCTTCAAAACCTTCTTGACAATCTTCTATTCTTCGACTAAAAATGCTCTAATAATTCGGTCACGTACAGCTGAACCAGATAAAACGCCTCCATAGGCTCTATTAACAATGGAAAAATCTTCTCACGATCAATAAGGGGTGGTGAGTGTGGATTATAAGGCACTGGTCATGAAAAGGAAGCAGCTCCGGGCAAGCCAATCTTACGACCTGCGCTAAGAGAAGAAGTTCGAAAGCATGTATGTTGGAGACATGGGAGTATTCAATGCAGGACGGGCAGTAAGCTTCAACATGCAAAGGAAAAGAAAACGCCCTTGGATGTTTGACGTCCCTTACTCTCAGAGTATTCCAGTGGTGGGTATCAAAGACCTCGATGGCCCTAATCAGTCGTTCAAAGGAATGGGGCTTCTAGATCATTTGCTCAAGCACATGGCAGACACGGTCATAATGCGTTTCAGGCGCCGTCATAATGCCGAAGGGGCCATGGAATACTGGCTAGAGCCGGCAGGGCTTATGGAGATAAGAAAGCAGGCCGGTATTGAAGATCCTGCATGGGTTCCTCCTCCCAGTTGAAAGCCTAGGATGGTCACGATACCACAACGCGAGGCAAAGAAAAATTCTTGGTAAGACAAAGGCGAGGTGAATCAGGCTAACTGCTCCAATACCTCCAAAAGTTGTCACAACGTTTATGATACAAAGCAACTATGAAAGCATCAGCGGATATGAAAAAATCTCAAAAGTAAGAAGATGAAGTTGCAAAAGAAACATTTCAGAGTCGAATGGGCGACTCCTGCTCCACTTCTGGAAGACTGAGAGACGTTACAATCATGCAAAAAAATCGTGCGAACTATTAGAGGGCGGACTGGGCAGATTGGTCTATGTGCAGCGTTTAGACAGTGGCAGTCACTGTGGAGGGAACAGAGGGACAGAAAGCCAAACAATGGACATACTACATGAAACTAGCAGAAGGGAGTTACAAGACTATGCCAAAAATGGAGCTGGCTCTGATACCATGTCAGACCAGGCAGTAACTCTCCAAATGCAGTAAAACTGATTCGTCTATTATTCCATAGGCAGGGCACTGTTATATACAATAGAAGTGATTGTTTAGTTCATCTCTCGATGACTATTCACATTCCTAATTTATTTATTTACACAAAATTCCCCCAATCATGAAGATTAGGTGTAGTTTTTATGGTGCTCAATCCATTCTATTATTTAATCACTTATACTACACTCTTGTCAGATTTTTTGGAAAAATTTGATCAGATTCAAAGATTTTTGGCTTTACGGATAAATTTGACACCCGGTAAACAACGCCGAAGGATAGTCTCTCGACGACGTTCGCTCCACAACTTTCCAAGATTGCACCGCCAGTGTTAACGGACGAAATGTAAGGAGATCATCTTTTCCGTGCTTTATCTCCAATATCATTCATTGCTACGACGTTTGACGGAATATTTCATTTCCCTGCTGGACTTCTTTTATTTCCGGCAAATTACGGGTTGATCTGGTTTTTAAAATTATAGGTTGTTTTGGGAAATTGTCTTTGATTAATGCATACGTCCAATCTTTCAAAATCTGCAACTATCTTTTCTAGTGTCGGTCACTTTCGTTCAATTTATGGACAAATACTACAATTTTTTTAATATGATAGTATATTTTCAGAAGTAACGCGGGTTGAGAAGATTTGTAAAATTCGCTGAGAATGAACTTATATATTATTAAATTATATATAAATTTAAAATATTTAATATTTTGGTGTGAATTTGATGTGTTATTATAAATTTGGTTATTTGAAATATTTTTTTGAAGGGTTTATATGGAGTACATCTTTATTATTGTAATATTTTTGGTTTTTTAATTTATTAATTTCATTTTGACACTTGAATACATTATAATGTGAAAATTAAATTTGACTATTTATTTGAAAATATTTCTTTGGGGTAGATTTTTACCTTTATGAAATGTTTTTGGGTCTTTAGTCTTTAATTTATTAATTTACTTTGAAGGAAGATAAGCTCTTAATCAAATTAAAGGTAATTTAAGGTATACTCTCATAGCATTATTTTTAATGATGACTAATATGTATGAGGTACAATATCCCATTTAATCATTGTTAAGGCTAATAGAAAGGTGTCATGGAGTATTCAAAACTAAAGTTTAAATACTTGTTGTTTATTTCTCTCTATTTAAGCCTTTGCCATGGTTTACCTCTTCATCTGGTCTTGATGATGAACCACACTTGTTGGTTCGAAACGCATTGGCCAAAAAATTCTCTTATGTGATTTCTACCGAAAGACTTTTCATAATTCATTATAGATCAAAAAGCTTGAATTCAGAAATTAATGCAATTTTGTTGCATAATATGAACAGTTCTATAATTCATATGAACATTTTTTGTCCCACTAAAATTGAGAAATGTATATATTAATAAAAATATGCAACAAAAACAACAATATAACTGAATGAATTATCTACTGCCATGACCCCAAAAACTACCTATAATTTTAAACACCTCACAATCTTTAAATGTGGGGACCAATGTGTTTCCCACAATAGACTTGACCATCTCATAGGTAATCCACCAGCACAATATATGTTGCTATCCATAAACATAATTGTGCTTCTTCACTTAATAAATTAAACTTGGATCACAATATGAGTCTGCTACATAATAATGTCATATTTAATACACACAAGATAGAATGCACATCAATTATCAAGGGAGTTAAGGCCCTCGACCCACTTCCAAAATTTTATTATATACTTATCTAATATACACAAGATAGAATGCACATCAATTATCAAGGGAATTAGGGCCCTTGACCCACTAATATAGTTGGAATATCCTTACACAAGTGTGTATAATCTTTGAACAGACTCCACCTGAGTCCTCTCTCAAAATATACAATAATGCAAGGTTTTAGGTCCTTGCCATCTGCGTAGTTTGAGGCTATAAATTTATCTTGAAAATAATGGAAATTTCAGCATGATTTTGGTAAAATTTGGTGATTATTTTTGGAAATCTCAGTTACAGTAGTCAAGTTTCAAGATTTTGGGTGCCTTAAGGGTTTTTGATGGTGCTGAGTCGATTTCCACCATCGAAAACAAGATTCAAATACTCTTACCATCAATTTTTTTTCAAAAAAAAATGATCAGATTTCGACCGATTGACTCTCCAATCAAATTTTCCACCTAACTACACAACTCCTCCAAATAACATGCCTAACACACATTCCAACTGATCCATCGCTATCGTGCCATGTGGGGATAAGAGGGCGCAAGCCCATCACATGTTTCCAAACTCGTTCCACAATCTCGCACATCTCTCAATTCGTTCCACTATCTCTCATGACTCTTGGTCCATTCCACCATTAGTTCTTCATGTTACTTCCTCAGTTTGTCGATTCTATGGTGCGCTGTCTCATATTGTAGATGCACCCATACAATACGACATGTGCCCCAAGTGTGGGTGCATCATGCCACCTATCCTACCCCTATTCTGGCGGTGGTCTTTCAACTGCACATAGGCAGGTGCAGCACTGCTACCCGATTTCTTTTCACCAATACTTTCAAGTACAGACTACGCCTAACATTCAATACTTAGAATATTTTTCAACTTCACTAAGCATTCATCATTCTTTTACACAACGGAAACATTCATATTTATCATCATTCATATAAAAGCACAATAGTACAATATTTCTTCAAAGGGAGGGGAAACTCCCTCGTTAGAGCTTGTCCAACAATATATAATAATCCAATTTTACAAGTTTATACAATATCAACCTTTACAAGGCAACCCCAAAATTACTTTGGAAAAACTGCCAAACTTCGCTTTCCAGCTTTGCTATCGTTCGGCATCGCCCCAGCTCGTCATTTAGCCTTGCCTTGGCCTATCGTTCAAGCTCGCCCTGACCTATTGTTCAGGCTAGCCCCGGTTCGTCGTTCAGGCTTTCCCGACCTATCGTGCAGCCTCGCCCTGCCAGCTCGTGTCATGGGTCGGGAAGCAACGCCCACCGCATGTTCTACCACACTCGTCCAACAGCTCCACAAGCTCATCATGCGCAGCTCTGTGCCACACCGCCCCAGCTCATGGGCAGGGTGCCTGCGCCTTCGTGCAGCCCACCTGAAACTTAGGTCTGGCTCGCCAACCTTGCATGCACCCAACTTCCACTCCCCCGACTACTATGACCCGAAATGTCCGCCCAACTGTTCACCCGTTCGCCTAGGTGTAAACTCCCATTTAGACTCCGGGAAGGTGCACCCTTGGCAGCTCGCCCTGCAGCAGTCCGCCTGACTCACCTAAGCAGCCTTGCCCCTGGTTCACCCACCAACCTGCTGTCCGGTTTTGCATTTCCATATTTTCGGCTAAGTGTTGTAGCCCACTAGTCCACCTACACCTTTGGCCCCTTCGTTTTCCCTCCTAGCTCATTCACCCTTTTCCTTTGAACTCGCTTGGATGTTTGAACTTGTTTTTGATTGATTTTCCTCCATGCGTCCTCCACTTATTAATATGGTTCCTCCATGTATAACAATGGGTCGGCCTGCCCAAGCCAACCATACAATTAGGCCACCAATACGTCGGTTTTTCCTCTCCTCATGTTGGCTTCTCCCAACTCATAGGTCGGCTCCATCCAACTGCGCAGTTTTCCGCCTCTCATATAAACTTGTCCCATCATCGCATTTTCATCGCACACGACTCGTGCCTTCATCACATTTCATCGCACATGATTCGTCACACCATGACTTGTCGCATTTAATCGATAGTTGCGTCCCCCAGCTTGTCACACATTTCCAACGTCGAATCGTGGGCGTGACACCCCCTGTTGTATAAACGAGTAGTATGGGTGTAAACCCCAAATCTCTAAACATCACTCTTATCATTGCAAATCTTGTGATGAGCGTGGCGTTGCACTATCAATATTGATTATGTTCAAGGTATGCACAAGCTCTCACTCTAAGGGTCTAGCACCTACCTTAACAAGCTTAGTACTAAAAAGAATTAGCTAAATAGATTTTATAGAACTTTCCTAGAAGATGACAAACTTTGTAATATATGTGAGAATGGGAAGCTACATAGATTTTATAGAACTTTCCTAGAAGATAACAAAATTTGTAATATATGTGAGAATGGGTCACTCATTTGGAGGTGGCTCCTTAATTGAGTTTGATGTCACCTCATCACCAATTATCAAGGACATCATGCTTCCAACTTTTGGTGTTTGAATTTTTTTATGGCTAATGCTAAGTTATCCTTAAAAAGAGTGAGTAAATTGATTTTGATGTCACCTCATCACCAATAAACAAGGATGTTAGGCTTCCAACTTTTTTGTGTGCTTTTAAATCCTTTATGGTTAATTCTAAATTATCCTTGAAAAGAGTGAGTAAGGTCAATTCAAAGGTTGTGGGGTAGGGAGGATCTAGATCTTGGAGAAGATACTAACCATATGCAATTGAATTTCCCAAATCTCTTTATCCAATCTTTAAATACATTGACTCTTATATATCATGAGTCTTATATATCATGGAAGTAATCAAAACTTCATTTTTCATGAGTTCTATCTTCTATTACTATATTTGTCTATCTTGCTCTTGAATGTTGTCCTCACAAATTCTCATTTATTATTCCAAGTCTTATATTTGATCCTCGTAACTTTCTAATAGCTTCCTTGTTTTCCAAAGCTCCAAACATTCCATCAACATCCCATCTTTGAGCAATGATGAAAAAAGAAAAAGCTAAGGAACCCAAAAATAAAATTCTTAGGGATACGATGATGGGGTGAACACATAAATAGAAAACCAAAAGAGATTATAAAAGGGGCAAACCAAGGGTCCAACAACAAATTGGGATTGCAGATGATGGGAAAAGAGAATACCATGCAACCCAGGGGAACAATACTACCATAGAAACCCCTTTGAAATGCAAAGAGACTAAAACTAGGCAAAAAACCCTAGAGTTGGAAAGATGTGGCTGCAAGTTTCCTTGAATACTTGCAATGCTTAAAATCCCAAATATGTTGCATGAGTACTTGCATAATGGATGATAATTAGAGGTGGATGAAGATATGTGTGGGTAGAGGAGGAGCAAGAGTCTTATCATCTGACTTTCCACTTAGCCATAACATGGGACGATCTCATGGCATATCTAATGAGACGTCATGCTATCATGATTGATAAATGTGGTTGGTCTGAGGGATAGGTGAAATACATTACTATTGGATAGGACCCCCATGTTTTTTGTAATAGCTAAATTCGCAAGTCAACCCACCATTTGTTTTGGCTTCATGGTATTTGGAAGTTGAACATATTAGCCAATTTACCTTTTCCCATTCTTACGTAGCCATTATGGATGCTATTTGATGATCTTGAAGGGATCTACTTTAGAGAATGTGGTTGATGAATACCGATGAATCTCCTAGCAATATCAATCCAATAACCTTAATGGATAATATAAGAACTTGAAGTATATTGTAAGCTTTCGTTGCATTTTGGAGGCTATGCCCAGGTTCCACAGAAAATTGTACACAACTATCCCCCTAGGGCTATAGAAAACCCTTCCTGCCCTTGCCAGCTTGATATAGGTGAAAAATTATGTATAATTCAAAAAATATATAAATCTAATATATTCCAAAGACTAAGGAACAAATAATGAAAAATTATAATGTTCAAACACTAAATGACTAATCATACTTACTTCGATCCATAGTTGAACATGTTTCAAAGTCTCAAAAACGATTAGTGTTAAAAATGAGAATATATCATTAAGCATTAAAGGAGGAGACTTAGTATTTCTCTACTCTTGCCTCTCATGAACTAATTTTTCAGCCTTCTTACATCACTTATTGTCACTCATTATTACTATGGTATGTATATATTGAATAGGCACAAGGGTGGTCAAGTGGCCTCATACTAGGATGTCTCCATCCAAATCTCAAACAATTACTTTTATAGTTGTGTTATTTTTTCTTAAACATTCCAAATCTCAAACAATTACTTTTATAGTTGTGTTATTTTTTCTTAAACATTCTTAAATTATAATAGGTAAATTTTTACATCATTATATTGTGAGTTGTTTTTCAACATTTTATAACATTCCTTTCTTAAAAAAGTGAAATATTTAAGTTCAATAAAACTTAAATCATAATAAAACTCAATAACTTAAAAAATATGATCTCTTCAAACTGCTTCTAAATAAAAAAAATAAGAAGTATGAACAACACAAAAACACTCCCTGTAACCAAACACACTTAGCTTAGGTACAAAACCATAACCAAACACACTTAGCTTAAGTACAAAACCATAATAAGTATTTCAAATTCTTAGTAGGTACATAAGTTTGAACTCTTTAAAGTTGAATATCTGGTTTGCAAACCTCTTTTTACATAATATACAAATTAGATCAAATTAATATAAAAATCAAATTTTAATTTTAAAATGTAAATAAATTAAATGATATCTAATTATTTTAAATACTTATCAAAATTAAATGGATCGATTTTAAATATTTTTTCAAAAATATAAATGAATCGATTTTAAATATTTATTGATTTGATGTACAAAACAAAAGTCTAGTTTAAATTTTCCTCATAGAACAAAGGAGGTATAAAATATGAAAGAGAGGTCAATGTGAACTTCTTCCGAGAAGAATCCAGTGTCGATGGGCCTTCACCTTCCTCAGTCAAGCCTTGTGTTCTCATCAACAGAAACACGTGACAACTGCAGTATCTTTGCAACATTTTGAAAATAAAAAAAATCACATTATTTTAATTTTTAATTATTTATTTGATGATGGTTGAAAATTGGTAACATAATTGCTATTATTTATTTGATAATAGTTGAAAATTGAGGAAATAATTTTCAATAAAATACAGAACAACCGATATTAGAACTTGAAATTTAGTTTTTCTAAGCGTACATCACATTTATAATAATCAAATTATTAAAGATCTATATAAATATTGTTATAATAAGGATTGTTATAATAAGGATTTTCAGGGTGGCTGATTCATAAGGAAGTTTGAACTGAAATTTAATGGAGCATAGTATTTTAATATCAAGGCAATGCTAATTGAATTATTTTTATGGTTTTCTTTTATTAATTTGATTATTTGATATTTTAATTTTGATTTTCATACTCTATATCATATTTTTATAGTGGAAAGATTGCTAACTAAATTATTTTTATAGGTTATAATTAAATGTTAAATATTGTCATAATTTATAATTAATTATTTTTTGTCCATGAGATATAATGATTAGGTGTTTTGTTGAGACACTCTTTGATATGAAACCACATATGAAATCACAAATTCAATTTCTCACTTTAATTGAAATGATATATTGAACATGATAAAAATATAATCTTACATACATATATCTATATATATATAAATTCAAGCACTTCACCTAAACCTAAAGTATATATTGAATTCAAGAACACCTTTGCGAAATGAAATTTTATTATATTACATCATCCTTAAATCATATATGCCAAAGCTTTAAATGTTCAATAAAATCATATGCGGTAAACCTTTTACATAATGCTCAATAAAATCTTCTTGCTTTTGAACTTCTTCTCAAACCATTATTATACTTTTGAACCTTTTACATGCTTTAAATTTCTTTTCAACCCAATACTATACTTTTGAACCTTTTACATGCTTTAAATGTTTAATAAAGTCTTCTTGCTTTTGAACTTCTTCAAATCCCCGCCATGAGGCAACATGGACTATTGTAATCGTTCTGCATTGGAATAGGAGTCCATGTGAAAAAAAACAAATACTTAATCCAAAGTCTTGTTGTATATGATTTAATTCACTTTCTCTTCAACCTATTGAACATTAGAAAGGTTTCTGTCAACCAATCAAAAGCATTCTTATTTGGTCTCTTTTTGAGGCAGAGAGCAACATAACTTAGTGTTAAAATGCATATTATTGAGAACTTTCCACAGAATTGAGTAATGCTAATAGAATTACTTAGTTAAAATTAAATGTTTTGATTGTGCATGTGTTTGTTGGCGCACTTGGCTCTGGCTCTGTGATTACACGTGGTTAAGCATTCTTATTTGGCCTCTTTCCGAGGCAAAGAAAAACATAACTTAGTGTTAAAATGCGTATTATTGAGAATTTCTGACAAAATTGAGTCATGCTACTAACATTAGTTAGTTAAAACTAGATGTTTTTATTGTGCATGTGGTTGTTGGTGCACCTAGCACTGGCTCCGTGATTACATGTGGTTTTTAAAATTGACAGTTGTTCGCACCTGGCTCTGGCTCCATGATTATGTGTGATTGTTAATATTGACAGCTATGCCAACTGAATTTTTTTAGGGGGTTTGAATGGCCTGTATTCCATTGTTGCGGTGATCCACAAGCTAGATTTAAAACACTTCCTATGATTGGATAATGGCCTGAATCGATAGGATTTTCTGTATTTCATGGAGATTTCTTGCAGGAAATTAAGAACTCTTTATTCTTCATGCCCTGGATACCTCCTTCTCGTCCCAAGAGCGATACCCTTCTCGGTCCCAAGAGCGATAAAGAAAGAAAAATGACAAGGGGTACTTGGTAAAAACATCGTAAAATCCGCTTTGTAAATGCGGAATAAACTAACTAGACACTGCTTCACGCATGTGCGGCATGCACTCCTAGGGTTTGTTTATGCTTCATTCACGTGTTCTAGAATCCTGCGATGTTGCCATTTATGAGCACATATGAATTCTCTGTAGAGGTAAAGAAAGAAATATATTTCTCATCGGTGTTATTCATGCATAAAAGATCGAAATTACAGTAGATGTAAACTTCAATTTTGCAATTTTTTTTTGTTTTGAAGATCAATCTTGACTGAAAAACGAATTCATCATTGAATTTACATGATCAATTCAAAGCATGAGCATCCATGCAATTATTTGGATTTAATTCTATTGTATGTTTTTTCTTTGTTCTTTCTTTTGGCTGGTCGCAATGTGTAGTACAAAGAGAATCAAGTGTAAGTCATTAAATTTTAGATTCATGGCAATATCATATAAATTTTGTTATTATTATTATTGATGATAATACAGGCGTCCAATCTGGACTCCTTTATGGATTTTAAGAATTCTAGGAATCTCATAGTCTATCTTTATGTAGCATTGAGTACCTGAAATTTATTGTAACATTGAGTACATTTTTTCATGGAACTAAATATGCTAGTGGATATTTTGGGATTCGCTTTTGATAGTATCTATATATTTCTATTACAGTTAACAAACAATAGATGAATTAGAATCCATTGGGATCAAACCTTCACAATGAGCAAAGGCAAGTGATTATATGTTGAAATCTTCTTTTGCAACCCATTAGATGTATCTATATAATGATTAACTCTTTTTGGCACATCAAATTTTATCATTTCATAATTCACTCGCATTTTATAAATGACTTACAAACTAGCTAAACTTTATTATCTATTGTAAGTGTATTCAATGCTCATATGTCAACCACATTGGACACGCATGTTCTCAAATAACAGAAACCTCAAAGAGTCCAATGTTAGAGACTAAACTCACTTATATTGTTGATAGAAATTATGCAATTCGACAATAACAAAGCAAGCATACTCTCACATATTTTGCTAGATTATCTCTCCCTGTAATTTACCATGCTTCTTGTAGTAAAATACATGCAGTGAACTCCCTCTAAATATGGGAACATTATTGAACTCCATATGGCAATTCTCAAAAGCCAATCAACAGTCAAAATTCCATTGGTTCCAAGGGTTATAACTGCAAAGCAACAATATAAAAAAATTCATCCCTTATAGGGGGTATGATTAATACATAAGAGATTGGCCCAGATTTTCAAGTCACTGCCAACCTCAATTGACACTATAGTCACAACTACAGAACCCCTGAAACAATAAAATACTAATCCATGTTTCCTCAAGTTGATATGTATACAGTGTATCGCAATTTATTTTTCTAATTGGGGAGTATAATGTTTGGATTTATAATGTAAAAACTCAATGTGGAGAGCTCCTTCCATCTTCCACTGCAATGAACACGAGTGGAAATACTCAAGAGAGTGTCCCTGTGTTTAACTCTGGTCTTGGATGGTGGCTTTAATGTTAGCATTTGTTTTAGATTCAATAAAGTTTGCTTTGGATTCTTGTCCATAGCATTTGCAATCAACCAACAAATACCAGAGATTTGTTATTTTGGAGTGCTCCAACTCTTTAGATTAGTGCTTTCCGCAACACTAGACCTGCTACATGGACATTTGTGACATTGAACTGAGATGGTGCTTCTTTTCTATCCTTCATTTCTTTAGGGATTCTATCATACACTACATCTGACAGTCTCCTTTCTATTACGAGATGTGGAGACCGTACAATTTGTTTTTCTTATACTAAAGCCATCATAAGAGCTCCCACCAGTTCATAGTGCCGAAAAGGATCATGTAATTGAACTCTCAAAATCATTGTCAAACTATTTCCTATGAAACCCTGTTTCCCAATGCTAATACCAACCTTATCATATTTGGTATGCATTCTAATGATTGACTCTTAATGAACACCAGTGTGAGTGGCAAGGATCATAGAAATCCTCTCCTTTGTTTCCATGTTATCCATTTGTGAATTTAGTTGGACCCACTCATCTAAGGTAATGGCCATTTCCAACAAGCCATCAACATTATTCTTTCCATCCTTTGCATCTAATGATTGCAAACATGTTTCCATGTTGTTATTTGTTGAAGTATTATTTTTAATCATTTTTTTTTATTTACATTTTTACTTGTATATGAAATAATCAATTTTTATCTCAGTAAGCTAAGAAGTAAAGCAAGCTCAAATCTGAACTCTTACATGTTCCTTTACAACAACTAGTCTATTTCACTACTGCATAGTTTGCAATTGCATTATCTGAGGAGAAGAGATCAGTAAAAGATACAATAGAAGACTAAGGTATTTGCAAGGGACCAGGGATGGTTGGATTTTATTCTATTGTTAGAATAAGGTCTTGAGGGGCTCTTTTTCTTCCTGTCGCGTAATAACATATTTTTCCTTCCATCATTGGAAAGCCCCACAATTTCCTTTCCCCACAATGATAAGTCTGGCGATTATTTGTTGCAGGAGACTGTGGGTTGTGGAGACACTTTCATTGGCAGTCTTAATAATTGTCTTAAGGATTGCGATTTTATTCCTTTGGCTTTAAACCAACCCAATGTATGTATTTTAAGTAGAAATATTTTATAACAATATAAAACTTAATAATATTATGATGGAAATTTTTTAAATAGAAATTTATTTTAACAAATCTTCTTAATTTCTAATATGCAAATTGTAAAGCTAAGATACTTATTTTCTTTAAGAAGAGGCTTTTTGGTAGAAATCACATAGGAGAAAAATTTTGCCGACGCGTTTCGAACCAGCTAGTGTGGTTCATCATCAGGACTAGATGAAGATGTAGATCATGGCACATGCTTAAATAGAGGGTGATGTAGAGACCAAAATATCATATAATGACTAGTTTATGAAAATTAATATTTTAATAATTACTATTAATATCAAATGATATTCCTATAACGGCTAGTTTAAGAATATATATATATATATATATATATATAGATTAAGAAAGAACAAAAAATGTAAACATTAATAAGAAATAAACAATCCAAGTGAACCAAAGGTAGGGAATGGAATCTATATATATATATATATATATATAGAGAGAGAGAGAGAGAGAGAGAGAGAGAGAGAGAGAGAGAGAGGAGTCATGACTTGATTAATGAGTCAAGATCCTATAACAAAAATAATAATTAAATGAGACTAAAACTAAAACTAAAACTAAAACTAAAACTTATAATAATATAAAACTTATTTCCGTCACAAATAAAACTGTAAAACTAAGATACTTATTCTCACATTATCAACCTCTTTCAGTGCCCTGCTATAGTTTCAAGGCCATTCTGAAAGGCCTAAGATTTCTTTGTCAACACCTAATGAGCCCCAGAAATGGGTAATTATATGGGCTCATTTTGCCTCTTATTTCGACTTAATACACCATTCTCATTAGTTTATTGCATGTTTTTAAATATATTTATGCTAATACAGTGAATTGGGTTAGTCATTTTGCCATGTAGTCTAATGTGTGCTTTATGCAGATATTTTGGTCAATTTTGGACAAAGACAAGGGATTTATGAGCAAATGGCAGCCAAAACTCGAGGAAAACAGGGAAGAGGATTTGTAGGGGGGTGTCTCCTTCAATTATGACCCCTTTCCTCGAATCCTCCATCAGCAACTCGAAGCACAAAGGTCCACATTGATGCATCCAAGGGACAACCGATTAAGTAAAGTAGGACTGCTATTCATCTCCATTTCTAGGAAGCTGAGTTCCTTGATTTTAGGAGGACTGTTGGAGGACTCCATTTGTATAAATAAGGGGGCTTAGAGCCTCAGTAGGTTAGCCAATGATTAGTAGAATTTTCGCACTTTTATGCAGCACATTGTTCAGCTTATTTTCAATTTCCTTTTGAGAATGGTTCATGTAATGTGACTATTATTTTTGGTAATGAAGATGAAACAGTTTTTGAGCCAGCATTGATCTCTTTCAAAGGGCTGAAGCTCTTGGGTTAGGGCCCAACTCAAGCTACCCAACACCTCTTACTTTGTAATTATATGTTTTTACTTCAGTTCATGAGTTAATTTTTGTTACATAGATTCATTTTACTTTGTTAGATTAGGTTGCTTTTGATGGTTTTCATAGCTGTTTCTGTTTCAGTTGCTCAAGTAGGTTATTGCTGTGACATAATAAGATTTGAAAAGGCCAACAGCAGGCCCTGATCTCCTTTCTCCCTTCCCGGGACTATGATTTGAGGTCAAGGCACTACTGCTGCCACCAAAAACACAGTTTTTGCTCTTCCATGCAACTGCTAGTGTGATACTTTGATTTGGAAAGATTGATATTGGTTCAGATTCAGTTGCCTAGATCATTTCCTGTTCTTTTACCATAGATCTCTCTGCATGCTTTTCTGTTCAAAGGTTACTATTCAACATTTTCTGTTTGTAGGTCAGAAATTAGGTCAAGCTAGAGAAATCTTTGTTTTCATGGCATAGTTAGTTCTTTCTTTGATTAGTTTTTGTAAGTAGATGTGAAGATCTCTTGCAGGACACCTCAACTCCCCAGACATCCCTAAAACAGTTAGCACTAGCTCACTTCTCATAGATTTCCCAAGTCATTCGCAACATTTCGCCAATCTGCCCTAATTTCTGCTTTTTTCTCCATAAGCTTCTTTCTTGCCATTTGAACAAATCAAACCATCCTGTTCTTTCTTGATCTTCCTTGACCAGCTCCAGACACCTCAACACTTTCATCTAGCCTTTAGTTACCATTTCTGATCACTTTTCCACCTTCAAGACTCCAAAAATAGCTCTCGACCTCCTCCTGCAACCTCCTGTAGATCCCCTGCAGCCTCCTGTAGAATTTCCTGTGAGTGATTTTTGGAAGTCCGATCGCTATGGAAGTTTTTAGAAGGGTACTAGGGGCTTCTTAAGACCTCTCCACACCTTGCTTCACCTCTGCAAAAGCCAAATCCATCTTCCTTTGCCACCAAACCTCTGCACAACCGCAACCAAATAAATCACAAGCATAATAATTTCACATAAAAACACTCAAAAGCACAAAAACATGTTTTCTTCTCATTTCTTTTCAAAAGTAGCTTGAATAAATGCAATTTACCTTTTCAGTAGTCAATGGCACTCATTTCATCAGTTTTGATCTCTTTTCCTGCAACAGTAGGGTTAGTGGGTAAATTAGGGTTTGCTAGGGTTTGCATTACATTTCAGTTTTCCTTCTCTTTCTACAAGTAGAATAGCCTCTTTAGAGTTAGCTTTCTTTCATCAAAGCTTCTTCTGAGAATTCATAGAAGTTGGCTTAAGCTCCTAGTGAACTTGCACCAACTGACCAAGTGACAGCCTGCAATAAGAGCTAGTACTTGTGCATACAACATCGTTGCTTCCAAGTTTGTTACAAACTACCGGGTTGATAAAAGTAAAGTAGGAAGCCCCAGGAGTTGTAGCATTATTGCTGCAATACTGGTGCTCACCATATTTTTGGCACTGTTGCCGAGGAAGCGTCAGAGTATTTTGTGATTACTGCTTTTCTTCTATTTTCTACTGCAACATTCTGCTAAGTAGTTTATTTCAGCAAAAGTAGAGTAGTTGTTTCATTTCAATTCTGCAAAAGTAGATTAGGCATTTCCTGCTTTCATTTCAATTCTGCAATTTCCATTTCAGCAAACATAGATTAGGCATTTCCTGCTTTCATTTCAATTTTGCAATTTCCATTTCAGCAAACGTAGATTAGTCATTTCCTGCTTTCATTTCAATTCTGCAATTTCCATTCTAGCAAAGTAGATTAGTCATTTCCTTGCTTTCATTTCAATTCTGCAATTTCATTTTAGCAAGTTCATTTCAGTTAGTTGCAATTTGTTGTTCAATCCATTTCAGTTTTGTAGGTACAAGCAGAAAAAAAAACAAAAATCACCCAAAAAGATATTTTCTTTCATGCCTCGTAGGAACAGAGATAATTCAGGAAAATTCCTACCCAACACCCCCACCACATCACAAAGTCACCCTTCTCTCTTCTTCGGTGGCATTGATCCATAAGAACCTATAAGTGAACCACCAGAGATATACGAAGATCCTATAGCAGAAGAAGAGCAAGAAACCATTCCTCCTGAGACCATGGCTGAAAACAAAAATGTTAGAGGAAATGGGGAAAGAGTAGAGGGTACCTTTCCTATCTGAGAGACCAATGGGGACACTAAAATGAAAAACATAAGTCCCTCAGCATTACCTCACTTCCATGGGTTGACTACTGAAGATCCTAATACCTTCTTGTTTGAATTTGTTGTTATTTGTTGAACCTATGACTATGTAGAAGATGAGAAAAAGTTGAAACTGTTTCCTTCTACCCTCAAGGATGTAGCAATGCGCTGGTTCATGGGGTTACTTGGCAACAACATCAATACTTGGGCTCAAATGCAGCAAGCCTTTAACAACAAATACCGGGACTACTGTAGGTCAAAGGATACCAAGGAAGAAATCTTTTGAATGACCATGAGAAGCGATGAATCCTTGGAAGATTATGAAGAGAGGTTTCAGCTCATTTATAAAAGGGCCAAGTGCACACTTGACCCTGAATCGCTGAAGTTGGTCCTGCTCAGAGGGGTCCCGGAAGACATTCTAGATACCCTCCATTTGCTGGCTGGGGGAGACATCTACCAACTACCTTATGATGACATAAAGACTGTGTTTAGAAACCATTCTAGGGTAGCCAGAAAGAGAGGTACGGGAAGTCAACCTTTAGCTAGTACATCCTCATCCAGTTCATCCCTTAGAGGTGAATTTTAAAATCTGCTAGAAGATTTCAAGAGCGAGACGAGACAGACTCTTTCCATGCAAATGGATACCTTGCATATCAAAAGAAAACAAAATGAATCAGAGAGGGCCTTGGCCATCTTTTGTCCTAGGTGCACTAGAAGGCATCCTAGGAACGAATGTCCATTGAACTCTATAGAAGTGTGTTCAGTCTGTGAAGAAGACCATTCTACGAATCAATGCCCTTCCTTGCCCGGACTTAAAGCTGCATACCAAGGGGCCGAAGGAGCCACTGAACCACTCTATTTCATGAACCAAAGGAGGCCACATGGGCCCAGACCTTACCAGCAGGGAATGCAAGGGACATCCCAGACATATTACAACCCCAATCAAGCCACTTCCATGCCTTCTTGGGGCCCCCCTACTCATCCTTCCTGGTCCACACCCCCTCCTTGGTCATATCCATCTCAATACCATGCTCAACCAACTAGTCATTCATTTCACTCTTATGCTCAGCCATAGCCTCAGTGGAATGCACCTAATCAGGGGTGGAGGCCCCAATACAACTCTCCTCCTGCGCTTTTACCTCCACCACCTGCTCAACAACAACCATTACCTCCTACTCCACCAAGGCAACCCCAAATACCTGCTCAATCAAACCCGAACCCAAATATCAGACAGGCCCAGCAGGTATATAGTGGAGAAATGTCATGCCCGACCTATGTTGTGGAGATTCAGGAGATTAACCTACGATCTGGGAAGTTCCTCCCAGATAACCAACCTCCCCCTAAGGAGGATGAGGAAGAAAAAGAGGAAAGTGAACCAAAAGTCATTCCACCCTTTCTCGAGAGATTATATGGAACGACACAACCTACCCCAGAAGAAACTGAACTTATGGGAGAATTGAAACAAGTATGTGTAAAGATACCACTTCTCCAAGCCATAAAGGATGTGCCTATATACAATAAGATGATAAAGGAGAAGTGCTTCAGGCACCCAGGAAGGCGCAAGAGAGATGCTCCAACTATCAATGTCATAGGACAACTGTCCGACCTGATGTTGGGGCAGGTAATCTGTCCAAAATATCTAGATCCTAGAAGTCCTGTAGTCGATGTCCACATCAGTGAGACCATAATCCCCCATACCCTAATTGATCTAGGGGCTGCCATTGAAATGATGACCAAGGACACTATGCTCAAGCTCAACCTTTAGGGCTCCTTGAGAAAAACCACAACAACACTACAGTTAGCAGACCGCTCCACCGTGAACCCTGAGGGGATTGTGGAAGATGTAATGGTCTCCATCGATTCTTGGGAGTACCCTGTTGATTTCATGGTTCTCCAACCAAAGGCAAAGCTCACTGGGTATCCTCTCATCCTGGGAAGACCCTGGTTGGCTACTGCAGATGCCTACATCAGTTGTCGAGCTGGGAACATGACAATCAAGAATGGGCACATGTCCAAACAGCTAGTCCTATATCCTCCTGCCCAACCTTTGTTAAACCATGATTTACCTCTCTGGTTGGAGGAGGAAGATGAGGATGAAGTCTATTCCACACCACTGTGTGCAGTAGAAGCTACCATGGGGGGGGCCACAAACTGAGGATGATCTTATTGAAAACTTGATTCAGAATCCACCCCCCAGTGTGTTGCCATTAGAAGAGCTGGTGGAAGAAACCCAAGCCAATCCTTTAGTTGATCTCTGTGTGGCTGATCCGACCTCTCTCTGAGTTAAGAATGTGGAATTCAGCCCAAAAAGAACCTTGAAGATCAACTCATCCCTATCCACCTCTCAGGAGAAAGAACTGTGTAGCTTATTGAGAAACCACTTGGATGCTTTTGCTTGGAGCTATAAGGAGATGAAGCGAGTGCACCCTTCAGTCTGTACTCATCACATTTATATTAAGGAATATTGCAAACCAGTCAGGTAGCCTCAAAGGAGGATGAATCCAGCCCTTAAGGACATTGTCAAATAATAATTGCAAAAGTTGTTGGATGCAGGATTCATTTACCCTATCTCTGACAGTGAATGGGTCTCCCCTTTGGTGCTAGTGCCAAAGAAAAATGGGAAGTGGAGAATCTATGTCGATTATCAGGAACTAAACAAGGCCACCAAGAAGGACCATTTTCCTTTGCCTTTCATAGATCAAGTGTTAAATGGCCTGGCAAGGAAGAAGTTCTTCTCCTTCCTAGATGGGTTTAGCGGGTACAACCAGATCCAAATCAGCCCGGAAGACCAAGATAAGACCACTTTCACTTGTCCTTGGGGTACCTTTGCATACCGGGTCCTCCCTTTTGGATTATGCAATGCTCCCGCCACTTTCCAGAGAGTAGTATTGAGTATATTTGCTGAACTGTTTTATGATGCAGTGGAATCTATATGGATGACTTTACCCCTTATGGTTCTAACTTCTAGGAAGCTTTATCTAACCTGGGAAAATTTTTGGAAAAATGTATTCAAATGAACCTGTCCCTCAGTCCTGAAAATGTGAATTCTTGATGACTAAAGGGATCGTGCTAGGTCATGAAATCTCTCAGCAAGGATTACAGGTGGACCCCAACAAAATTGCCATCATCTAAAGGGTCCCACCGCCTTAAAAGGTAAGAGATGTTCGAAGTTTCCTAGGTTTAGCAGGGTATTATACAAGATTCATTAAGGATTTCAGTAAGATAGCCTGTCCATTGTTCGGTCTTTTGGGAAAAGATGCTGAGTTCATATGGTCTGACAATTGTCAAGAGGCTCTGGATACCTTGAAAAGTAAACTAGTGACTGCACCAATTTTGAGAGGTCCAAACTGGGCCCTCCCTTTCCACATTCATACAGATGCCTCGAACAAAGTGATAGGAGCAACCTTGGGGAAAATTGATGAGAAGCTGCCTTATGCCATATATTTTGTAAGTAAAAACTTGTCGAAGGCAGAATTAAACTACACTGTAACCAAAAAGGAGCTCCTAGCTATAGTCCATTCCCTAAATAAGTTTAGACACTAATCACTAGTTATCAAACATTTGTACACACTGATCATGCTGCAATTAGGTATTTAATGAACAAACTAGATGTAAATGCTCGTATTATTAGATGGTTACTTTTATTACAGCAATTTGATTTAACCATTGTTGATAAGCCGGGTAAGGAAAATGTTGTTGTTGATTTTCTGTCTAGACTAGATCTGCCTGTAGGTGAAGAAGGAATGGTGGATGATCAAATGCTAGACGAACACCTATTTTCTATCTCAGTACTCTCTTCATGGTTTTCTGATATAACAAATTACTTGGTTTCAGCACAGTTCCCGCCACACCTGTCCTCAAAAGAGAAGAGCAAGATCGTGAGGAAAAGTGCCCCTTTCACCTGGATTGGGGGCAATCTCTTCAAACTCGGACTAGATCAGGTTTTGAGGAGATGTGTCAGGGAGGAGGAAGTTTTTGACATTCTCCTAACCTATCATGATGGGCCTTGTGGGGGCCATTTTGTAGCAAAGAGGACTGCCTTCAAAATGCTGCAAGCAGGTTATTATTGGCCCACTCTTCATCAAGATTTAAGGAGATATATCAGCCAATGTGACCGATGTCAAGGGATGGGGAAACCTACTCCAAGGGATGAGATGCCCCTCCAACCTCAGGTGACTTTCGAGCCATTTGAGAAGTGGGGCATGGAATTTGTGGGTCCTGTCAATCCTCCTGCAAAGCAGAAATATTACATCATCGTGTGCACTGATTATCTGACAAAATGGGCGCAAACAAAGGCAATTAAGGCAGCAACAAAAGACAAAGTAGAAAAGTTTTTGAGAGAGAATATATTCTACAAGTTTGGATATCCAAGAGAATTAGTCACAAATCAAGGGATTCAGTTTACCTCCAATCTGATTGAAGACCTACTCGCACATCACAAAATTAAGCACATAACTTCCACCCCTTATCATCTACAAGCAAATGGGACAGGTGGAAGTCACTAACAGAGATTTGGAAGGAATTTTGACCAAGGTAGTGAGCAGCAACAGAAAAGATTGGGTAGATCGATTGGATGAGACCACCCGGGCCTATAACACCACCTGGAAAACCATCACAGGGTTCACACCCTATGAGCTGGTCTATGGGAAGAAGGCTTTGCTATCAATAGAATTTGAATATAACACACTAAGGATGGGAGCTTAGCTGGACCTAGATCTTAGCCATGCACAAAAGGAAAGGTTACTTCAGCTAAATGGATTGGATGAATAGAGATTGCAGGCCCTTCTCCACTCATAGGTAGTCCAGCTTCAATGGAAAATATGGCATGACAAACACCTCAAAGAGAAACAATTCTAGGAAGGAGATTGGGCGTCGCTATATGATTCAAGGTATAAAGATTCCAAGGGCAAACTGAGGACAAGATGGCTGGGACCGTACACAGTAGAAAAGTGCAATGACAATGGCTCAGTTCTGATCTGGACCATCGATGAAAAATCAATCTCCATGCTTGTCAATGGGCATAGGTTGAAAATATATAGGAAGCCCCTCTCCAAGCAAGAATTCATTGAGAATATGAGTAAAATAGTGTTGGTAGTGAAGCAAGTCTCTGCCTCCACTCTACCCACACCTTGAAAAAAAAAATAGAAAAAGGAAGAAAAAAGAAAAAACAGAAAAAAGAATAAAATATCCCTGGGTGAAAACCTCCCCTTGGAGGTGCCCAGGGTAGACAGTGAGGGTGAAAACCTCCTGGAGGCTCCCCAACTGTCTCAAAAAAAAAATAACAGAGAAAAAAGAAAAAAACAGGAACAAGAAAATTAACTTTTCTTTAAATGCTTTGCAGATTGCAAGAGGGCCACAGAAGGAAAAGGGAGATGGCCAAGCTGAATACACCCATGATAAATCATTTCTCCATTTCCATTGTCTTTTTCCAGTCCCTGGTCTCACTTGTTCTAGAAAATTATTCATCCTATAGGAGGCTCTATGCATTCTACAGGAGGCTCCTGTAGAAATCACAAAGAACTCGAAATCAAGTCCAGAAAATGATAAGAGGGCTAGAAACTTGTCCAGAAGGCTTGTGGATCTCCCTGCCACCATTAATCCTCCTAACTCTCCATTCCATACCTGCACCACTACATTTCCATTCACTTCTTTCCTCCCTGCACAGAAAATATAGAATCTTGATTTTTTTGTTTTTCAAAAAAATGAAGAATAAAGCAACAACACTCTTAACTTATCTCTTACCTCATGCATACCATCGGTTTTTCCTTTTCCTTCAAAACCTTCCTCAGCTATCTTTGCAGTCCCTTCTCAAGCCTCAGCCAAAAGTTTTAGAGGGAGAAGTAGTTAGAGGAAATCCTGCAGGATTCTTGTAACAACTGATCCCCTTAAAAATTGAGCTCCAGATGTAGGGACAGTGCAACCACAAATATACAACACACAAGAAACCGGTCCTGATTGAAGATCACCAGCATGAGGTAGCCAAGCCACCAATTTAGAAGCCACAGGTGCCAACAGTAGCAGCAATCTATTAACAGAGTGCCAAAGTCTGAGCATGCAACAACACGATAGCGACTAATAGGTAAGTGATGAAACCCATTCCTATGTTGCATGAGTATAATTTAGAAACTGCATGAACAATTGAGATGGTCGCAATTAAATGAAATCGGTGGCCAGCTAACTGGCCAAGCTCATCTAGTTCAAATAGAACCCCTCTTCCAATTCAAATAGCGCCTCATCCAGTTAAAACAACGCTCAGTGGGTGTAGTCGGCACGTGTGTTCAGTCAACTTGGGAGGAAAACTCAAAACAGGTAGTGGTGGCAACATATAACAGGAATGATGGAAGTGATTGCGGGCATGTGGCATGAAGTATCGTAATGGAACTAGAGTAGGGACCAATGGTCTGGATGGGGATAACGTACCCTTCCCGCCACCTCACCTCGTCACGGCAGAACACACCTGTCAGCTTAAGTATGCTGCAGTCGATGCCTTCATCACCTTTGTTTTCATTTGCATTGTCGTGCTCTCAACTGCAACAACTTACCTACCACCTTCAGAACCTCAAACCAATCGCTCTTAGTCAGTTTCAAAACCCTTCTACTTATTGGGCTCTACAGGAGCATTATCGCACTCTACAGGAGTGGAAACATAGTCCTACGGGAGCCTTTCTGCAGGAAGGTTAGTGAGCAGCTCCGCAGAGGAAAATTCAGGATTTTATGCCAAATTTGAGGTAAAAAAGGTAGGCTCAGTAAAACCCACTCTGTATTTCATATATCTACAAAAGGTGGTGTGATTCGAAGCGAAGTATTGAGTTGAAAAGAAAGGAAAAGTGAGAACAAAAGTCTGCCTGTGTTTTTTAGAAATATACGCAGTTTCTCCATTTACCTTCTGCATTGAAATTCTATCTTTTTCTCCTTCGTGATACTTTCCTATGTAAAAAGATGATGCAGCTCTAGAAAATTAAGCCTGAAAAAGAGAATTTGCATTGGGTAGCCTGCTTATTTTGTGAAAGGAAAAAACATTGTCTTGTATACTCTCTGCTTTTTAAGATATTGTTCCCCTCAAACAGATTGAGAAGTAAATTAAGTTTAAGAACGGAGTTTGAAGGGAAGGAAAGCTGCAATTTGTTTTTGTTAAAAAAGGAAGAACACAAAAAACTCTCTCTCTGGTTCCAATAAGAAAACCTCAGCTGTTCTTCTGTTCCCGGGTTTGAAATTTGCTGCCTTCCTCCTCACCTGAAACATTCCAACAGTGTTTGAACATCATGACAAGGGGTTTTATGAAGAAGGAGCCTTTGAATTCAACTAAACTACATGAACACCTAGAAGTGGTAGCTCTCTTTACTAGGGCAAATTGAATGCCTTTCTTTGAAAAATTTCATGGGTATGATGAGGAAGTCACAAAAGAATTTTTATTGTCTCTAAAACCTCACTCAAAAACCCATGCCACGGTCAGTTTCAGGGGTCTAACCATAGAACTTACACCAGAGTTTATCAGCAGGATTACAAGCCCCCCACTTGGACTCCCTTGGATCAAAGAAGAAAAAAACACTAGGTCAAGTGGCCAAGAATACCTTTTTCCAACTTGATGAACATCCTGTGGAGGATAATAATGGAATCAGGAGGACAAGTATACCTTATCCATGGGGTGAAGTCAATTATCATATCATGAAATATATCTCCTGTGAAGGAAGATAAAATATAGTCTATGGGTATCATTTCAGACTGTTACATTAACTAAGATATGGCATGGACCTTCCTGCATCTAGAAAACTCAGTCTTCCATATTTTCTCCTCCAATCCTTAATAGAATCTAGCACCAAACTGAAGGCAGGGGTTTCAGACCAATTGGCCCACCATGGGCTAACTAAATTGCTGGTGGAGGATGCCCTCCACGCTTACACAATCCCTGTAGCCTGGGAGATTTTTAGGAACATGACTAAAGAGGATGATATCAAAACTCTCACTGATGACCTTGGTCCATCTAGAAGTGAAGAGGAGGAATAGAAAGAAGAACCTGAGAAGGAAATCCATGAAGAAGAACAGAACATTCAATTGGAAGAAGAAAAAGAAGAAAAATAGAGAGGAAAGGAGAAACATGACACCACCACAAATAAGCCTAAAACAGAGTCAGAGACAGCAGACACAAAACCAACAAAAACAGGAAAACCAATAGATGAAGAAGAAGAAACACAACAAGAAGAAGTGTCTCCTGAGACACTAGCAAGAGAAGCAACAACTGTTCTTGCTGCACTTAGTACTCCAGCCAAGCCCAAAGGAAAAAGGAAGAGATAACCATCTACGTACTTCAAAGCTCGAAAAAGCACCAGAATCAAGATGGGGAAGTCTCAGCTACCTTCAAAAGAGTTCATCATCATTGAGGATGTCCTTACTGCAACAAGGGAGGAATCTCCCTCCAAAACCCCCATCACTTACGAAAGAGGAAGTCCCAAGACCTCTACTTGGAAAGAAAGGATCAAACTAATGGACTCTAAAATAGTCCTACAGGAGGCGTAGACCTCTCTACAGCAGACATTGGTAAAGCTCCAAGAAACTGAAAAACTTGAAAAGAAGGCAGAAGAACAGACCAAAGAGGAAGAAAAGGCAAAAGAGATACCAAAGCCTGGACTTCAACCTAACTTAGGCTCTTACTATAAACTTCTGGAAGGTGGGAAGATCATCCTACAAAAGTTTGCAGACCCTCTTTTCTTCGAGCTGGAAAAGGAAAGAGTCAGGACCCATACATGGATGCAAATTGAAAAATCAAAAGGGGTGGAAGACATTGGGCACATGGAAAACAAGTTGAGAGAGATGGGCAAAGAATTGAGCATGGTCAGGCATACAGAAAGCATCAGAAGAGCTCAATTGGAGGAAGAAAATGAAATGTTGAAGAAGCAGCTGCAAGAAAGGGAACCTCAAGGAGGAAATGAGTTGTCAATCTTAAAAGGACAACAACAGAAAGAGGAACCCCAGGCAGACAGTGAGCCATTAATACAACAACAACAGGAAAGAGAATCCCAGGCAGAAAATGAGGTGTTGATTTTGAGAAGGCAGCTACAGGAAAAGGAAGCCCAGTTAGCCTACATGGCCAGCTGGGCTATGGAGGCATTACAGTGTAGGCAGCTAGCCAAATCATATGCAGTGTACCTCAAGGATCAGTGGCTCCAATTTCAGATTAAGACACTAGCCCAGAGGGGCACAATACCTTTTCAGGATTATGGCCAATTCATGCATTTATGTGATCACAGTTCAACTGAGGACAAAGAAAAGCTAGCAGAGTTTTACTTGCACAACATGGCACTTACTGACATGAACTTATGGGATCCAAATGCTGCGTTGGGAGACTTGTAGCTGATGGCTATGGCATCTTGGATGAGCCATGAAGAGAAAATGGCAGTGGAAATCTAGAAAATGATGGCAAAAGAACTGAGTGAACCCCTGATGATTAGAGCAGAACCAATAGAACCTATGGCTCTCATCTATGCCCACCAACACCTTACAGCTAATCCTCAAGTTGTCCCAGACTATGTTGATAAGCAGGCCCGGGCTATTTCTCATTTCGAGGACTTGGAGAGATTGTTTGGAGATGATTGCATTCATGCTTGCATGAGAAGGTGGAACACATTGCAACACAGCCTACGAATCAGGGAGTATCACTCCCAAATAAGATGAGGGAAGTAATGAGAAGAGTGCCCCTGTATAAGCACTCAATGAAAAGTTTGAAGGCCGATTGGATTGGCCTTAAATTCAGTCCTCCACTGCTACTAGGACTGCTGGAAGGAGTAAAAGAGGAGGAAGAACAGAAACAATGGGAAGAAGTGGATAGGAAGGCATGTTTCCATGATAAAGAGGAATATATCACATTAGAGGCATGGGATGACAGGGAATCTCTCAGAGCCATCAAGGATGAAGAATTAGATTAGTTGCTCAAAGGATGAGCAACTCATTCAGTAGGGGGGTGATGATGAGCCCTAGAAATGGGTAATTATATGGGCTCATTTTGCCTCTTATTTCGACTTAATCCACTAGTCTAATTAGTTTATTCCATTTTTTTGAATATATTTATGCTAATAGAGTGAATTGGGTTAGTCATTTTTCCATGTAGTCTAATGTGTGCTTTATGCAGATTTTCTGGTCAATTTTGGGCAAAGAGAAGGGATTTATGAGCAAATGGCAGCCAAAAATCGAGGAAAATAGGGAATAGGATTTGGAAGGGGGTGTCTCCTTCAATTATGACCCCTCTCCTTGAATCCTCCATCAGTAACTCGGAGCACAAAGGTCCACATTGATGCATCCAAGGGACAACCGAGCAAGTAAAGTAGGATTGCTGTTCATTTCCAGTTCTAGGAAGCTGAGTTCCTTGATTTTAGGAGGATTGTTGGAGGACTCCATTTGTATAAATAAGGGGCTTAGAGCCTCAGTAGGTTAGCCAGTGATTAGTAGAATTTTTTCACTTTTGTGCAGCACATTGTTCAACTTATTTTCGAGTTCCTTTTGAGAACAGTTCATGTAATGTGACTATTATTTTTGGTAATGAATACGAAACAATTTTTGAGCCAAAACTGATCTCTTTCATAGGGCTGAAGCTCTTGGGTTAGGGCCCAACCCAAGCTTCCCAACACCTCTTACTTTGTACTTATATGTTTTTACTTCAGTTCATGAGTTAATTTTTGTTACATAGATTCATTTTACTTTGTTAGATTAGGTTGTTTTTGATGGTTTGCATAGCTGTTTTTGTTTCAGTTGCTCAAGTAGGTTATTGCAGTGACAGAATAAGATTAAAAAAGGCCAATAGTCGGCCCTGATCTCCTTTCTCCCTTCCCGAGACTATGATTTGAGGTCAAGGCACTACTGCTGCCACCAAAAACATAGTTTTTGCTCTTCCATGCAGCGACTAATGTGACACTTTGATTTGGAAAGATTGATATTGGTTCAGAATCAATTGCCTAGATCATTTCCTGTTCTTTTACCATAGATCTCTCTGCATGCTTTTCTGTTCAAAGGTTACTGTTCAACATTTTCTGTTTGTAGGTCAGAATTTAGGTCAAGCTCGAGAAATCTATGTTTTCATGGCATAGTTAGTTATTTCTTTGATCAGTTTTTGTAAGTAGATGTATCGATCTCTTGTAGGACACCTCAGCTCCTCATACATCCATAAAACAACCAGCACCGGCTCACTTCTCATATATTTCCCAAGTCATTCGCAACATTTCGCCAATCTGCCCTAATTTCTGCGTTTTTCTCCATAAGCTTCTTTCTTGCCATTTGAACAAATCCAACCATCCTGTTCTTTCTTGATCTTCCTTGACCAGATCTAGACACCTCAACACCTTCATCTAACCTTCAGTTTCCCTTTTCGATCACTTTTCCACCTTCATGACTCCAAAAATAGCTCTCGGCCTCCTCTTGTAGATCCCTGCAGCCTCCTGTAGAATTTCTTGTGAGTGATTTTTCGAAGTCCGATCGCTATGGAAGTCTTTAGAAGGGTACTAGGGGCTTCTTAGGACCTCTCCACACCTTCCTCCACCTCTACAAAAGCCAACTCCATCTTCCTTCGCCACCAAACCTCTGCACAATCACAACCAGATAAATCACAAGCATAATAATTTCACATAAAAACACTCAAAAGCACAAAAAGATGTTTTCTTCTCATTTATTTTCAGAAGTAGCTTGAATAAATGCAATTTACCTTTTCAGTAGTCAATGGCATTCATTTCATCAGTTTTGATCTCTTTTCTTGCAACAATAGGGTTAGTGGGTAAATTAGGGTTTGCTAGGGTTTGCGTTACATTTCAGTTTTCCTTCTCTTTCTACAAGTAGAATAGCCTCTTTAGAGTTAGGTTTCTTTCTTCAAAGTTAAAAGCTTCTTCTGAGAATTCATAGAAGTTGGCTTAAGCTCCTATCGAACTTGCGCCAGATGACCAAGTGAAAGTAAGAGCTAGTACTTGTGCATACAACACTATCGCTTCCAAGTTTGTTATGAACTACCGGGTTTATAAAAGTAAAGTAGGAAGCCCAAAGAGTTGCAGAATTATTGCTGCAATACTGGTGCTCACCACTCCTCCATACTAAATCCTCAGTTCTGAAGTGGTCATGTTCTCATAAGATATTGCCTAGTTTGTTGTGTAATAAATGTGATAATTTCATCAGCCTCATTTTGATGCACCCTAGGAGGGAGTGCATGTGCATATATGCCCATAAAATTAAACCTGAGATGATGTTGATTTTTTCTAATTTACCACCATCATAATATTGTCATACTTGAATACTTCTATTGCAATCATATCTCTACTTGATTTTTTCTGGCTTAACATCATCATGGCGCCCTGGCAACTGAAGGTAAAGTGCATCTTCATCAATGAATAGTTGTAAACTCTACATGCACTTCTGACTGTAACCATGCAATGTCGACAATGTTCATTCTAGTTATAATCGTTGAAACATTAACTGATTGTCAATGCATTACAGTGGAGAAATGTGCATGGAAGTTGGAAGTTGTACATATTTTGAGTGTTTTTTTTTTCCTGATCGTATAGCTTCATTTACCAAGATAGCCATACTCCACTATTTCTCATTCTGTTTTACTACGTTTCTCACGTAGAGCATTTACATCTGCAAATAAACAACCTTTGCTTCATTTATGCAATACCCAACCTATAATTGTTATTTTTTCACCTCATCAGAATTTGAAAAATCGATTGTGTTTGACATAACCACTATTCAACTCACTTCCACCTTCGATCTGCCAATGCACCCAAAAATCTTTTGAAAATAGAGTTCCAGCATTCACCATCATTTCCTTTTCTTGGCACGACACTTTATAATCTTGACCTGAGCTTAGAGAAAATGATTCTATCTGATTTTATCTTGAGTCCTTCGATATCTATAGCTTCTGTCTTCTCCATAGCTGACGGGACCAGTTCTTCAAGTGAAATAAATTCATCAACAGATAGATGGTCATACCTATGATCTGATCTCGTGTCTTGAACTATTAACTATTTGCATGTCAAAGCAACAAAGCTAGAGCAACATTTTTGAATAAGAAGAGCTTACTTGAATATATTTTAACAAGATGTGCTTCTCTAAATGTTGTACAAATATTTAGAGACATAAATAAAAAAACAACAATAGCATTAGTTTAACCCAGATTTAGATGTGTCAAGAACTTAAGCCCATACCTTACTTCTAATGCTATTTGATGAATAGTTTTTCTGGTGATATTTTCAAGATGCATCATTGCTTTAGCTTTCATAATAAGTCTTTCAGCTCCAGGAGAAGCTAATCTATGTAAATATCAATAACACTAGACTCCATTTCAGCAGTCATTACAAGAGGCTTTGATACCTACACAATCAATCTTCCCTTGCTTTTACTATTATCAAATTGAGAGGAATGTAATTCACCTGAAGGACCTTTACGAGAATTTTAATAGCTTTTACATCCAAACACTAGTTTTGTATCAGTTCTTTTGCTTCTACATCCTCTAGCATCCTAGCTCGTATGTTATTGTGCATGGTCCGACTTGATTTCTGAAGCTCTGATTCTGCAATATTCTCTAATGATACCAATTTTAGATCTTCATCTTAGTCCCAACCATGTGTAGAAGTTTGACCAAACTTCTAGATAGTAGGTATAAAAATTCCATGTTCAAAGCTGCCTACTTCCAATGAAGGCACTCTCTCAAATGGCTTGGGAAGGCACTCTTTGTGAGAGTTTGATCCAATTTCAGAACTTGAACAAACAAAATCTTGATTAAGCATACTAAGAAATTAAGTTGGCAAGGAATTGCTGCCTCTGTAGTCCCTCTTGATATAATTTTGAAGGGAGTATTGATTCATTGATTAATAGTTCTTGTTGAAATTTTTCCTCATTTACATTTTAACCAAAATTTTAAGTGAACATTCTATTTTAAATTATTTAAAAAAAATTCTCTTGGATAGAAAAATCTGTCTTCTATGTTTACAATTTAACCAAATTTTTTAAATAAACATTATATGCAACACACCTACTCTTGTATCAACAAGTTAAACCACTTCACTTTCTCATGCATATGCCAGGAACTTGCTTTTTCATCGAAGAGTTAAACCACCTCTCTTTATCATGCATATGCTAGGCACTTTATTTTTCATCGATGAGCTAAACCACCTCTCTTTCTTATGCAAATGTCACATACCTACTCCTCCACCTTGTGGAAATTTCTAAGTCTGACACATCAAAAATCCCTACTGCATTATCTGGTTTATTATCTCCTACTTGTTATTTCCATTAACAAGTTATTTATAAATATAAATACCGAAATAAACACAAATGCAACCTTCACACATATGCAGATCAGAAACTAAAATAACCGAGACAATCACACAAGGGACACCATTATTTTTGGAAAATTATCCCTGAAAAAACCCAATGCGGGAAAACTGGTGCAACATATATGAGGTTTTTATTATTATGTAGTTTCTGAATACAACTAGGGTGCCATAAATGCTCACCCTTAAGAGATTTTCCTTGGCAGAAGTACCTCTATCCAGAAACAGATATTCTGGTTGATCAACAACTAGATGAACAATCTCACGGTGACTTTGACAGTTCCTTGTGCTGGACAGTGAAAGCTACTCCAAGCACTGCTCTGGAACTGCGTAACCCTCTCTCGACTTAGGATCTATTGATCAGCTCCCAGTCTTCCCCACCGAATCTCCCAACATTGCCTCCGAAGCCCTCTGCATCCTTTGCGTCAGACTTTACAACCCTTTGCATCCTCTGCGCTAGCTCCTTCGGCCTCTGCATTAGCCCCTCTAGGGCCTATGTTGTCTCTCTTGACACTTTACTGCCCCTCTGCTATGTATTCTTCAACGTTGGATTGAAATCCCTTGTTGAACTAACCCTCACTACAACTAATCACTAACTCGATTTCCTCAGCAAACCCAACCCCAAAAAATTGAATTCTTGATCTCTCTTGGTGTGTCTCCAACTGACCCTCAAGCCTCCTCTTATACTTTTCTTGTTGATGACTCAATGACCGAGATTAAGTACCTAATCAACAACTAAGATTAGATCTGTCTTGATCCTCGTCCCTTAGAACTTTCTCACCCATTTTATATTAATACGCATTAATATTTTAATTTTCCTAAGTTTAAACTTAGGGACCCATTAAAATTATTAATTATTTTAATATCTCTTCATCTGGGTGGAATTTCTCCAAATGATTTCTAGGTCTTGGAGATCTCATGTGCCTTAGCCTCTCCACCAAATTCCATGGCCAGAGCACTGTTGGAAATACTGAGAGGGGGGCAGGGGGTTGAATCAATATTCCTTAGCAATTAACACTTTTAATTATTTTAAGAGGATTAGTTAATCTTCAATTATTATTAATGTTTATGCAGTTATAACAGTAAATAAAATAACACAGTAGAAACAAGAATTTTAGGTGGAAAACCCCCTCCGGGAAAAAACCACAGAATGCTTTTTTGATAAATTCTTTAATCTTCAGCCCCAACTGAAATAAAGGAAACAACTTCTTAGAATTATAGAAAAACATTCTTCTCCAGCTCCCACTGGAAGGACACCCCAACGCCCTGGTTTCTTCAATAATCAACTGAATGGATGCCCCAACACCCTAGCGAGCCACAACTCACCCTAGCACCAACCTACGACCTTGAAGTGTTTACAGGCCCCAACCTATAGGTGACTTCATTCACCTACCTAGCACCACCCTACCACCTTACAAAGATAAAAATTAAATACAAAAGTGTGGAATATCATATGAGGGACAATGATCCATGATACAATATGATTTACAATGATTTTGACCAAACACCCAATCACAGTATGACCTGCAACCCAACCATGACATCATCCCAACAAAGACTCCTATACCTTCCAATAATGCCTTTTCGACTCTAGGCAGATTGATTGTTTTACAATAATGACTCTTCCAATGATGACACTTTTCCAAATGACACTTTTACAACTTTATAATGATGAATCTTGGCCTTGACACTTTTACAAATGACTCTTTTACAACTTTACAATGATGACTCTTGGCCTTGACACTTCTTAACAATATACAGATGGCTGTCTTGTCTTCAAAGGATGTCCAATTGCAATGCTTCCTTTTATTTGATACTTTTTCTCTTGAATTATTGCTTGAAGTTGTACTTGAATCTTCTTCTACCTGCATGCAAAATTTTCCCGATGAAACCAATCCCAAAACAAAACAAAATACCCTTCAACTTACCCTTGCCTGCAAAACACAGTAAGTGCATAATAATGAATAAATACAAATTAAAATTACAATGCGTACCTGAAGTGTGCTTGTCACTTTTGTTTTTGACTTGTTGCAATAGTAGAAAAAGACTCCCACTCTTGATATAGGCTTGAACTCTATGCAAGACTATATCCAAAAATAACCTAAAGATATATATAATAAAAACTTATGACAGACCCTAGACTTGTGATGGACCAAGTTCTAAGTACAACAACAGAGACTATTCTATCAACTATGACAAGACAAGTAACATGAAATTACAACATCATATAGATTTAGTAGACTTGGTGTAGCATCAAGAATATGTAGCATCAAATGTGTAGTATCAAGAATAAGACATTCGAAATGTGGTATCAAAACTAACTGTGACATAGAGAGACATAGAGATATAACATAGATCCTTTATGTAATTACGTTGTCCTGAAAAACATATGTCAAAGATGATACTCATATTTCAAATGTAAACACTAATCATACATACCTTGTTGTAGGAGACTTACCCTTGACTATTGATGTGTGGTCCTTATTATAGTGATCCTTGAATGCATGCTTTTTCTCGCCTTCTAGGAGCTCGATATTGAATCTATTGTATCTATGCAAATTCCGATCTCCAGGGTCTGAAATTTTTCCCTGTGGTAGCCCTCTGAGTTTTATTTCCAACCCCACAGGTCTAATCAATATTGAATTCTTAAAGAAAGAGTTATGCCCAATTTCCCACGATGACCTGATTATAGACTAGTTCAATAGAGCGAACTTGTACGAAGTACCACGTGTCACTGTTGCAACCTTCGGCCCTGAAAATGCTTCTCAACAAACTAAATTTTGTCCTATTTCTGTGACTATTTACAAAATTTGAATCCAGCGCTAAAAGAAAACGTTATGAAAATTTTCCCAACGTCACCTGCTTGACATGGAATTCGGGAGCCTGAAAAAACCTTAACTTCCTCAAACCATATCCCAAAAATATAGAGAACCAAGATCTCAAATGCAGTCAAGAGGTTCATCAAGATTTCGGCTCAAATGGGTTTTAATTTCATATTCTGAATATTCACAGAAAAAAAATGTTATAACGAAAATGCCACGATGACCTGTTTGAAGCCACAAAATCCCTACTAGAGGAGGATATGAGGGTCATTATTTATATGAATGTCTCAAGTTGAGAGGGTCCTCAACAAGTGAACGTTGGAGGGATTTTAGGAGCAAAAAAAAACATCATTAATTATTGACTATTCAATGACCACAACCAATTATAAGTGCCATGCCACAACCCCATAGGGTTTTAGCCCACTAACTAGGGTTACTAACTTCAAACATGAATATCTCTCAAACCGTGAAGAATTACTTGGTGTTCCATATATCAACATAAACAACTTGATGAGTAGAATCCATATAGAATATCCTTGACTCAGAATATAGTAATTTGTCAAGTCAAAATTCCCATGCAAGATCAGGGTAGCCCATGTTGTTTCTTGGGTTGACATCAATGACAACCACTGATCAAAAAAACACATCTGATGCTACCCAAAATCGACACTCCCTCTTAGCAAGGAATTTTCTCTAGCAACACTTCACCATGGAAGCGTTACACTGATCATCTGCATCATTCGTTTGTGTTGATGCTAGGCCTGCTGCCCCACATCCACTGCACTATTTCTTCTTGTACTACTGCCCATGACACTGCCGCTGCCACTGCTACATCTGTATTGCAACTCCCTCTCAACATGTTGCATCATGCTACCCATAGCATTGCCACTGGTAACTGCTGCACTACAACTCAGTTACCGAGAAGTAAGTAACTGACTTCACCTAAACATTGACATCCTGGTCATTCTGGAAGCCTCCACATGCTGAAGCTACCTCTGCTGCTATCCTATGCTTCCTCTGGTGCCACTGCGCTGCTGAAAACACCTCTATGCCTCTCACACTACTGCAACCTTTATTGTGTTGCTATAGACTTCTGCACTCTAGCACTGCCTTTCCGATCCATCACTTGTCATCATGCTACTGTCATTAAGGGCTCTCGTAGCCGAATGTGATCCAAGAGTTTGGGCACCTCAAGGATCATGCCCTTAGTATGTAGTCCTCGTGACTACAACTTGATGTCTCCCCACCTATTCTCTAGAGGTGCATGAGCACTCATGGAACAATCGTCATCAATCTCGACCTCTTTCTTCGCCTTTGCTGGAGCTGCTTTTGAATCAGAAGCTTCTCCCTCACCTTTCTTCCTGGGACATTAGGACGCATAATGACCCAGTTCCCCACAATTGAAGCACTTGACCTTGGCAATATCATTCTTCTTCCTCTTCCCTTGCTATCTCGCAGATGCTAGAGCCTCATCCTCCTCCTCCTCTTTCTTGACTCGAACTTCCTTACCACTACTCCCTTCCTTGGTCATCCTCTTGATCTCTTCCTGTTGAAGAGATGCCCGCATCTCTTCCCAACCAGGAAGAGTAGCCTTGCCCAAAATACTTTGGACAAATGTTTCCCACTCCTCGGAGACTGCGTTCTGGGTAGTCTTGACCATAAATTCTGGATCTGGTGTAGACCCCATGGAAGTAAGCTAGTTGCAAATCTCAACAACCTGGGAAGGAATGGATCTATCTGCTCTCCCTTATGAATTTGATATGACCTCAGTTGATTCTCCAATAGCATCTTTTGCTGCATGGAAGAGCCTTGGTATAAGGTTGTCAAAGTGTCCCACATCTCCTTTACTGTGTTCTTCTCAACAATATGTGGTATGAAATGATCTTTGACCCCGTCAAGGATCATGCACTTTGCCCTCACTTGGAAATCCTCATACTTCTTGTTCTCAGCTGGGTTATGTGGGATAGCCACTATTTTCAAGGCAAAGTCCTTGATGCAATGTCGATCCAGGACTACCAGGATCCTGGCCTTCCAGGTGATAAAGTTGGAAGCCCTGTCCAAACTGTCCCGATCCCTCAGTCCATTCACTTCCATTTCAACTCATCTTCTCGAATCCCTCTGAGTCTCGACTCCCCTCCTAGAAATATCCCTTTAAGTCGTGATTTCTCTCTTGGAAATCCTTTTGCCAGCTGTCAAACAGCTACTCTCCAAACCTCCTTGTAACTCCAACTCAGATCTGGATTCCTTGGCTAGAAATCTTTTGAGGTAGTGATTCCCTCTACCTTGCTTCCATCTCCTTAGGCACTGTTCTTCACCTGATAGAAACAACATACCACCAGCTCCTCAAATCACATTCTGCACAACTCCCTTAGCCCCGACTACTGAAGAATCTGATCCCTTTAGGCTCTGCGAAATCACGAATTGGGATGAATCTGCCCCTCCTAGCCACTGCATCGATCCTTCATGGCTGAGAAAGATGATCGGGCACTGCGTAGGTCTGATCTTCCCTTCTCTGCCTCTACGTTGACCCTCCGCCCTGCTCAAAATGCTAACACAAACTTTGCATGAGCCTCTGTGTCACCCTTCTCTTGCCACTTCAGCTCTGGAACAACACTATCTCTCAGGATAGCTGCTATTGCTACACATTTTTAGATTTTTGTTGGTGCCTTCAGTCCTCCTGTGATTTGCAATCATTTTGATACCATGTGGAAATTTCTAAGTTTGACACATCATAAATCTCTACTGCATTATCTTGTTTATTATCTCCTACTTGTTCTTCCCATTAACAAGTTATTTATAAATATAAATAATGAAATAAACACAAATGCAACCTTCACACATATGCAGATCAACAACTAAAATAACCGAGACAATCACACAAGGGACACCATTATTTTTGGACAGTTGTCCCTGGAAAAACCCAATGCGAGAAAACCGGTGTAGCAGATATGAGAGTTTTATTATTATGCAGTTTCTGAATACAACTAGGGTGCCAAAAATGGCTCACCCTTCAGAGATTTTCCTTGGCAGAAGTACCTCTATCTAGAAACAGATATTCTAATTGATCAGTAATCAGATGAACAATCCCACTGTGCCTCTGATTGTTCCTTGTGTTGGACAGCGAAAGCTACTTCAAGCACTACTCTGGAGCTACGTGAACCTCTCTAAAACTACGTCATCCTCTCCCGAATCAGGATCTACTCATCAACTCCCAGTCTACCCCGCCGAATCTCCCAATGCTGCCTCTGAAGCCCTCTGTGTCCTCTGCGTCAGCCTCTACGACCCTCTGTGTCCTCTGTGTTGGCTCCTTTGGCCTCTGCGTCAGCCCTTATAGGGCCTGCGCTGTCTCTCCTGGAATTTTACTACCTCTTTTCTATATATTCTTCAACCTTGTATTGAAATCCCTTGCTAAACTGCCCCTCACTGCAACTGATCACTAATTCGATTTCCTCAGCAAACCTAGTCCTAGAAAATCAAATTCTTGATCTCTCTTGGTGTGTCTCTAACTGACCCTCAAGCCTCCTCTTATAATTTTCCTATTGATGATTCAATGGCTGAGATTAAGTCCCTAATCAACGACTAAGATTAGATCTAGCTTAATCCTCGTCTCTTAGAACTTTCTCACCCATTTTATATTAATACACATTAATATTTTAATTTTCCTAAGTTTAAACTTAGGTTCCCATTAAAAATATTAATTATTTTAATATCTCTTCATCCGAGTTTCTCCAAATGATTTCTGGGTCATGGAGATCTCATGTGGCTTAGCCTCTCCACCAAATTTCATTGCTTGAGCACATCTGATGCTACCCAAAATCAACACACCTGTGTTTTCCATGGATGGTCACATAGAGTAGTCGCATGGCCAATGTCCTATCCACTAACTTCTTATTGCCATAATCATCTTTCATTGTAGAAAAGTTGAAACAAATTTTCCAGTTTATGTGAGATGAATTACTATGGAAAAGCTGACACAAATATACAAATTAAAAAAAATGTACATACTTTTCAAATCTAGGAAACAAAATACAATTGTAGAAGGTTGAAAGAAAGAGTACAAGCTTCAATAATCAGGAGGAAACCCACAACAACTCCACGACCCATAGCTACTCTAAACATAGTTGCAACAACAATAAGATGAAGTAAGTGACAATAATACTACACTATGCACTGCTCTAAAAACAATTATTATATATATGTCACTCACCTTCACATCAAACAATTCATTAGTAACATGTATGAAATGGAATGTGTATGTGTGTGATATGGATTTAAACAAGAATGCAATAGACTACAGAAATAACCATAAATAAAAAGACGCAGCATAAATAATACTTCATTTCATTAATGTAAAATACTGAAATGTGCTTACAAACAGAAATGGAAATAAACCAGCTAGGGCGATGGTAGCTTATCTCTGAGAAGAGATGTGGCGGCTACATGCCTCTGAACTATGTTACAATGAGGCTCGAAGGCCTATTTATTGTTGAGAAACAATGGAAAACCCTAAACATCCAAAATCCTAACCCTAGGAGATGAAGCGCCAAACTACGGGCCCCGTTTGGGTAAATTGGTACATCAACTTCCCAAGATCGTAACTTTGGCATACGATCTCCATTTGACGCGCAGAATACCTCGTTAGAAATATATATCCAAGGAATACAAATTTTGAGTGAGAAACATCAGTCCACGGATCTGTGTTGCTCTCAGTTTTCCCAAAAAATGTTGTTTAGGGCCTCAAAACGGCTCCGGAAGTTCAGGACCCGAAAAATTGTTAAAAATAGTAAATTGTGCGATAATTAAGGAAACTGAAAAAATTGAAAGAGACAACTATGGGGGTCTAAGTGGGCTAGATGGGTGGACACCAACATCCACCTGGATCATTCCTCCCCCCTTAGGAAGCATTAGTCCCCATTGCATTGAGTGCCTCCATCAGATGCGAAAACTTCTGCTGAACTTGGTCCCTAGTGAGATTTTTTGCAATCTCTGATGTTTCCAGTAATGATGGGAAGCATGGTCGAAGGTGATCGACATTGAACAATCGATGCAAGCAAAGGAATGGGGGAATGTTGTGCTCCAAATTATTGTTTCTCACAGCCTTGGTAATGGTGTAAGGACCATATCAGAGTGGTCTAAGCTTCTGATGGGCTCTTGTAAGGCGTTCTTTTTGCAGATGCAACCAAACTTTGTCGCCCACTTGAAACTTGTGTGGTACCTGATGTTGATCATGTCACTGCTTGTACTTGGCATTTTCCAGAATGGAGTGGCGATAGATCAGCCCGTTGGATAGAGGTGCTCCGGAAGTCAGATCGAATGAATGCTTGACTTGATAGTGCAATGGTACCCCTGTGGGTGAGGAGAAGATGTCCCTGTCTTCTTTCATGACCGTATCCACCTGCTTCTACTGCGTGGAGGAACCCTTCCCAGGGGCCATGGATGTGGCTACGATCTTCCCCTTACTTTGAGGGCAAACCAGACAAAAAATAAATTTCCTAGTCTGGGAGATGATCTTACTGCCTTTCTTAGAAGAGATCAAAGAAGTGGCAGTAGGTGGGGCTACCTCTGGTATCCTGTATAATGTATTACATAAAGAAATAATAATAGCATGAGACCTTGACTCATACACAGCATGTCGCTTCCACAAGTATGGTTGGCCTAATAATACATCAAAAACATCAAGAGGTGCAACATCACACAATACCTCATGTGTGAAGAGCTTGATGTTGTAAGGAAGGCGACACTACTGGTGGACTTGGAGATCTTGTCCTTGGTGAAGCCACCTGATGTTGTATGGTTGTAGGTGTGGTATGGTCAATAGTCCTAGCCACTTCATGACCTCTACTGAAATGAGGTTCTTTTGGCTGCCACTGTCGATAATGAATTGCAGCGGCGAACCCTTCACCCACATTTGTGAGTGGAAAAGACACTCCCCCTCCTCTGGATCTTCGGGCTCATTCTTCTGGACCTCGGTGGTGGAAACAATGGCACTGGGCTTCGCATCAATGATTTTCTTCCCTTTGTCATTCCACTTTCCAGGTTCTCACTCAGGGTTGGAACATGCATTTGATTCTGAAGCCTTCAACTCGGCCACCAACGACTGCTTGGTCTGACACTCACTCGTCTTATGAGTGGGACTCTTATGGAACTCACACCACTTTTTTGTGTCCTTATTTGACTTCGTGGTGTTGTTATTTTCTTGTGACTTTGATGGGTTGTCTTGGGTCACACAGTCTTGGATTTATCCTTGGTTCTGCAATTTGGAGGAGCCTTTCCCGTGCTTCGGATTCGTGGATCCAAAGTCTCGTTTCTTTTGTTTAAACTTCTACTCGATATTGACAGCGTATCGGCACACCGTGCCGAGCGAGGAGATGTTCACTAACTCCATATTGTCTTGGATGTACCTATGTAGGCAGCCGTGGTACTTGAGAACCAAATGCAGATTAGAATCCTTGATACCCAACTTTGTGTGAAGGGTATGAAAAATATTTGTGAACTCCGGCAAATCTTGGTCCCTTCCCTGCCACTATGTAGTCAACTTTATGTATTTATCCTCATAGCTTTTGATAGGGTAGTACTACTCCTTGATGGCATCCCAGAATTAATTCCAAGTAGGTGCGGATGAAAACAATGAGCCTGTACTTTCATCCTTCTACTCACAGTAGGTTTCCCACCAATCCTTGACGTGGGGGGCTGCTTTAAGAAGTGAAAAAGTGATATTTTCTTGAATGGAAAAATCATGAACAAAAAAATAACCTTCTAGCAAATTTAACCATTTATCTACGGCATCTGCATCTATCTGACCCTCGAATATGGGAATTTCAAAGTTAACTTGTACCTTAAAGGGTGTGGCATTTCTAGAGTAGCTATTGGAAGTAGATGCGTCACCCCTGGGTAGCACTAAAGGATCTAGGCAAAGTTTACCATCATTTTGTTCCTTTGTCGCTCGAGGGCCTCTTCGAGAAAGATTTTGATAGGATCTCCTGCCCCCTTGTCTTTCTTTTCATTTGCCATGGGAGGCAGTCGGGATTTGTGAGGCTAGTCTTGCAAAGGTTCAACCAGTTCAAGCCCTAACTCTTTATATCCTGATCTCGTTGGGGACATGCAAAGAAAAACACAGAAAGAGTAGACCGCTCTGATACCATTAATCTAGATTTAAACAGGAACACAAAAAATTAGAAAAATAACCATAAGTACAGAGATGTAGCAGAAATAATACTTCATTTAATTAATGTAAAATATTGAAATGTGCTTACAAACAGAAATGGAAATAAACCATCTAGAGTGATGGTAGCTTATCTCTGAGAAGAGATGTGGTGGCTACATGCCTCTGAACTGTGTTACAATGAGGCTCGAAGGCCTATTTATTTTTCAGAAACAATGGAAAACCATAAACATCCAAAAACCTAACCCTAGGAGATGAAGCACCAAACTATGGGCCCCATTTGGGTAAATTGGTACATCAACTTCCCGGGGTCGTAACTTTGGAATACGATCTCCATTTGACGCGCACAATACCTTATTAGAAATATCTATCCGAGGACTACAACTTTTAAGTGAGCAACATTGGTCCATGGACACATGTTGCTCCCAGTTTTCCCAAAACACGTCGTTTAGGGCCTCAAAAAGACTCCGGAAGTCCAGGACCTGAAAAACTGCTAAAAATAGTAAATTGTGCGACAATTAAGGAAACTGAAAAACTAAAAGAGACAATTCTGGGGGTCCAAGTGGGCTATGTGGGTGGGTATCAATATCCACCTGGACCAATGTGTGAGCCATGTTTTCTCTTTATGATAGCTTTCCATAACAATATTGAACTTTCCAAAGGTCGAATTCCATCAAGTGAAAAACCTACAGTGGAGATCTATTATAAGAACACAACATTCATCCATAACAATATAAGCAATAGCCAACTTTGCATTTCAATGTGTCATATTAGCCATGTTCAACCCCCGAGTGGCTAAGTCAATGACATTTGTTGATATTCATCAAAACACCTAAGGGTACATTGTGAAAATCCCCCTTCAAGGGCATTGAAACTCCAAGGAGGTAGCCCAAGCTTGCAGAAACCTACATCACAAAAAATATGGAAACAATCATTACCCTAATCTTGCTTGATCCTCTAGTTGAATTTCACAATGCTCTATTGAATAAGCCATAATCACTCAATTTTTCATCAATTTTAAAGTGACAACAAAGGAAAAGGGAAAAATATAGTACTTTATATCAATTTCAGAATTTCATTTCCTTTTTATTACCATTTTCCATAATAAAAACTAAAGTCCTGATGACATTCAAACATTTACACAATAGGGATTTTTGTGATTTCTTTCCATAACGGTAGTGAACTTTCCAGAGGTCGAATTCAGTCTAGTGAAAATTTGCAATGGAGATAGGATTTGTTCATGGAAAACCTCCAAGACTCTGTCACAAACCTACAATGGAGATAGAAATTGGTGATGGAAAAACTTGTTTATTCAGGAAAAAAAAGAAAGCATTGGCAACTAAGATAACATGTAAGTTTAATAAAAAACTAGCAGACAACTAAAAACATGTGAGACCATGTCTATATTTGTCCTTGGTGTTGGAAATAATACTGAGAGGAGGGTGAATCAGTATTATCAGATCAATAATTTTATTTCCCAAACAGATTTATATACACTACTTCAGTGAAGTGAACTAGCGTGTACATGCGATTATGATTAAGAAAACCAATGTATATCTAGAGAACTTGTGATTTATACGATTTATCTTGTGTTGAGCTTAAACCAGTATATCAGAGATTTATTAGACAGTGCAGTAAAAGAAGAATAAAGAATCACACATAAGAAACACACATGAACACCAATATGTAAGGTGGAAAACCAATGTGGGTAAAAATCACCTACTGTTGTTGTCTCTGTATTCTTTTAATAATAAGAAAATCTGTTTACAATCTTGTACTGGTGCAGACTCATACCAATACGCAGGCTTCTACCTGCAGAAGGTTACAACCTTCTCTCGTTCTCCAGCTTCTACTAGAAGGGAACTAAAACCCCCTAGCTCTTGTACTATCCAATATGTTTACTAGAACGTAGGTGCCAACCTAAAGAAAAACTCCACTCTTCCACCAGGGACCACGTTTCATTAATCTTCAAACTGGATACTCTTGGATCACGAAGCCATACTATGAAGGCCACGTTTTATCAAATTTTCACACTGGACCCATCAATAAATTTTAAACTTAAACTGCATCAACCAATATTCAGATAATTTGAACAATCAGATCACTGACACCAGAACACTGTGCTGAACCTAGAACCCTGCATCATCATTCAGAACCATATGTAACCTAAAAAATCATGCATTAGAGTGTATACGCTACTTGGTTGTAGCCAAACTGCGTGTATATGCTGCTTCCGTTAATTGAACCTGCATATACCTTCAAAACTACTACAAACATAAACTTTTGAATCAAGTCTATACCAACTATCAATATACTAAATATCTACCGTCAATTTTCAGAGCTTTACATAGGCAAGGACTAAGATCACTTCTTCTTACTTATACAATCAATCAATCAAATGCCATCCTCCTTATGTATTCAGTTTTACATTCATATCTAAGAAGAATTCATTGACAGATAGCAGTAAAACAACAAAATTTGATCAGATAGTTCAGTCAAATCTGAAAAAGAAGCTTTTCTTTTGTATACACTACTTGAAAGAATCGAACCTGCGTGTATACACTCTTTGGCTGAGACGAACTTGCGTACAGATCTGCAACTATTGACTTAGAACTTTGCTGCAATTCCAAATTTCGAATAGACCTTGATCTTGATAGATAACGAGTAAATAGGCACAAAACATCAGATCTAGTCTCAACCAATATCAGATCATTCAAGAATAGGTCATTTCATGTCTTATGATCCTGATCCAACATTGAACTCAAGGTGCACATAAATATTTCAAATCCAGTCCCAAACATAACCCTGCAACATAAAATATACTTCAGATAGAAATATTCCTTAGAATCTTATTGCTTGCATACTTGGCCTAATGATCTTCTCCTCCTTATATACTGTTAGGCCTTTCTCAATACCTTGGACCATATACCTAGGGTCAATACCTTGGACCAAATACCTCGGACCAAAATACCTTGGACCAAATACCTTGGACCAAAATCTTGGTTTTCCAACATGTATACATGATTTTCCTCTTGTGAAAGTGCATGTATACGTTATACGCTCCTTTTGTTCTGTTAAACCACGTGTATACGCTTCTTGGACAAAGTGAACCTGTGTATACCTCTATTTCTTCATCCTTTAGAGTCTGATCTGTAATCCTTTGCTGTTATTCTGCTGCACTGTGAACTGTCATCTGAGTGAGTCGCCATCAAGGACAACACTTGTATCATAATGCCAACAATTTCTCCCTTTGGACTTGATGGCAACAACAACACCAAGTCACTCTCCCCCTTTGTCATCAAGGGCAAAGGGCAGACCTTGCTGTACATGCTCCCCCTGAGTATATGATGAATTCTTTGATTAATCTCCCCCTATGTTGAGATTTACTAAACCATCCATGCCCCTGAGCACATGCAGAAACTGCAGGAATAACATGACTCTATAACTCAACTAGGTGAGTATGACCTTCCTATCATCAATGACTCATACATTCATCAATCTCCAAACTAAATGGGGATACACCAGATTTGACTCATCCACCAACCAAGTGGGAATATACCAATTGTTTATACATGACAAAAATACAATAAAAAATTACATTATCCATCCCATGCAAAGTGGGGATACAAATTATATCATTTTTCCAAGAGGACTCATTCAAATCTATGAGAAGACATGTCACACCCTAGAATTTTACATGACTTAAGCAATAAATGGTATAAATATCTAAAGCCATAGCTGGACTCAGCAACCATAATGCCAACAATGTTGAATGCACGTGAAGGCTAATGCTCCCCCTAAACCAATGCTACCTGTGCATTGTTAACAAATCAATGATTAAGGCATCTAGTCAGATAAAAATTAATAAACAAAGCATATCGATAGACATTAATCATCAACATTAGATAGAGCACCCATTTTAGAGCTTGCCCCACTGTTTTTCCTATCTGAAAAACATATGCACTCCTTGACTCACAGAAACCCGTGTGTGTACACGACTAGACTTCATGAAACACGTGTATAATAACCTTTCTCTAAAAAAAATGGATTTAACAACAGGATGAGGCAACAACTACTCCTAGCTTTTGTCTGAGATATTCAAATGTTTCTCTGGGTAGTGGTTTAGTGAATATATCAACAACTTGTTCTTTAGAGGGAACATACTCCAATTTGACCTTTTGTTCAAGCACTTGTTCATGTAGAAACTGGTACTTGATGGGTATGTGCTTGGTCTTGGAGTGCATGACTGGATTCTTTGAAATACTAATGGAACTTGTATTATCACATAGAATGGAGATGGGTTGAGTACATGTTATCTGAATGTCTTGCAAAGTTGCATCATCCAAAGTAGTTGTGTGAGCAAGATGCAACAACCACATATTCTGCTTCAGTTGTAGATAAAGCAATTGAACTTTGTTTCTTGCTGAACCAAGACACTAACTTGGAACCCATATAGAATGCACCACCACTAGTGCTTTTTCTATCATCAACACTTCCTGACCAATCTGCATATATATATGCATGAAGAGTAAGATCTGCGTCTCTAGGATACCATAAACCAAAGTCCTGAGTTCCTTGAAGATATTTGAAAAATCTTTTGACTGCCTGAAGGTGTGATTCCTTTAGATTTTCTTGGAATCTTACAACTATTCCTACTGAATGCATGATGTCAGGTCGGGTACCTGTTAGATAAAGCAGATTGCCAATCATGGATCTATTAGTTGGTTGATGTACTACTTTTGATTCATCATTTGAACTGAGACTGCATCCTATTACCATTAGGGTACATATAGGTTTAGAATCTTCCATTCCGTACCTTTTCAAGATCTATTTGAGATATTTGGTTTGTGAAGGAAAAATACCATCTTTATTTTGTTGAACTTGTAGACCAAGAAAATAGGTAAGTTCACCAAGCAAGGACATTTCAAATTCTTGCTGCATTACTAAAGAAAAATTCTAACTCATGGATTCTTCATTTCTACCAAAAATGATATCATCAACATAAACAATAATAATTAGCAATTTATCAGTTTCAATCTTTGTATACAGATTTCTATCTGCTGAACCTTTTGTAAAACCTTATGGTGTAGATATTTGTCAAGGCGGTAATACCAGGCCCTTGGAGCCTATTTCAGAATGTGGAGAGCCTTTTTGAGTCTGCATACAAGTTTTGCATCATTTCCAAGAATGAATCCTTCTGGCTGTTCAATATAAACTTCTTCTTCTAAATCTCCATTAAGGAAGGTTGATTTTACATCCATTTGGTATACTTTGAATTTCTGAAAGCTAAAAGAGCAAGAAAAATCCTTATTGCTTCAAGTCTGGCAACAGGTGCAAAGGTTTCTTCAAAATATATACCTTCTTGTTGAGCATACCCTTTACAAACAAGTATGGCCTTGTTTCTAATGACTTCTCCATTTTCATTCAGCTTGTTTTTGAATATCCATTTAGTTCTTATAATATTTTTATCATGAGGTCTAGGAACTAATTCCCAAGTATCATTCGTTTCATTTTTCTCAAGTTTTTCATCCATGGCCTTGACCCAACATTCATCTTTGCATGCTTCATTTACATTTTGAGTTTTGGTGGAGGATAGTAATGCTAGATAGCTTGAGGTCCCTGTAATAGTTCTTCTTATCTGTACACCTACCTCTTTTCCCCCTAAAATTTGAGTTTCTAGATGATTTTTCTGAACATACTTGGATGGAGACTTTTCTTCTACCATTATCTCTTCTTCTGGTGCTTCATTGGTTTCTTCTTCAATGTCATTTTGATTTGATGTGGGAAAATAATCCCAATCTTCTTCATTGTCATAATCTTTTGTTGATTTTATCTATTTTGGATTTTTGCATGCTTCATCAACTACAGCATCAATTCTTTCAACAATTTTCCCAAGTCTTTTATTATAGCATTTATATCCTTTACTTCTGGAAGAATAACCAAGAAGAATACCTTCATATGCTTTGGGTTCAAACTTACAAAATTTTTCATCATTCCTTTTGATAAAACATTTACTTCCAAAAACTTTAAAGTATTTTACAGTAGGAGTCTTGCCATACCAAAGTTCATGTGGAGTTTGAGTGCTATTTACCCCAGCGGGTGCAGGAGATCCAGATTCATCTAGCATAGCTCGAGCCATTTGTTGAATTGTTCTGTTCATTCTTTATACCACACCATTTTGCTGAGGAGTCCTTGCAGTGGAGAATTGCCTTTTTATTCCTTGTTCTTCACAAAAGTCAAAGAATTCATCCTATGTAAATTCCCCTCCTTGATCAGATATGAGGCATTTGATTTTTCGATTTGATTCATTTTCAAACAAAGATTTGAAGGCTTGGAACTTTTCAAATGCTTCATCTTTATGATTTAGAAGACCTATCCAACATATTTTGGAAAAATCATCAATGAACAAAATAAAGTATTCTTCTCCATGAGGTGACTTTTTCCTTGATGGTCCACATAGATTAGTATGGACAAGTTCAAGAGGCTTACTCGCTGACCCTTATTTTTCCATGAAGTGAACTCTAGTTTGCTTACCGATTTGACATGGTTTGCATATTGTATTTTCTGGGATGTTGATATATGGAAGATCGCGAATAGCCTTAAGTCTGCATGCTTTTCTTATTTGACAAAAGCTTAGATGTCCCAATCTTCTATGCAACAACCAGTTTTCATCATTTTTGCTTAGATAGCATTGTTGTTGTCCTCCCTTGAGTATGTATAACTTGTTTGGAGTTCTTGTACCTTTGATCACGGTCTCTCCTGTATCAAGCTCACAAACAACACATCCGTTTGATCGAAACACCACTTCATTTCCTTGATCACACATTTGACTGACACTCAACAGGTTATGCTTTAAAATGTCTACATACATAACATTTCCAGCTTTAACCTTTTCTTTCAAGAAAACAAAACCTTTACCTTTTATGACAGTGGGAGTGTCATTTCTAAATGAGACATTCGTTCCCTTTTCTAAGGCATTATATGAGTGAATTTTTTATTTGTCACCTGTCATGTGTTTGGAGCATCCACTGTCGATGTACCATAGATTTTCTTGTCCTTCTGCATACAAGGCTATACCACATCTTTTTGTTTGAGATTCTTTCCTTCTCCATATCTTGGGATTTAATGGAATTTTCTCCTTTTGAGATGTTTACCGAAATTTTCTCCTGCATTCAGATTCTTCATGACCAAAGTTGTTACAGATAGAGCATTCTATTTCATTTTCAAGAGGAGAAAAGTTATTATAGGAATTTCTCTTGATCCCTATTACATTTCTTTGATTTCGTGCTTCTCTAGTCGTGATGGTTTTGTAAGCAACGATTGAGCAGCTTTGTGCCCAAAATTATGACATGAAAAACATTGTCCATTAAAGAAGTTCCTATGACTATCGAATCTATTAACCTGGTGATTGTAGTTTCCATTGATATTCATCTTTGGAGCAAATTGAGTATGATTTGCCTGAGCTTGGTTGTGACTTCTATTCATTCTTGGAGTAAATTGAGTATGATTTACCTGGTGATCAGATTTATGCCTTTGCTAACGATTGTCATACTATTCACTGGTCTTTGCTGCATCAAGATATCTTTTGGTGGAGGTTGACGGCTTTTGTGATTGAGATGCTACTTCAGTATATCCAAGACCTATTTTTATCAGAGGAGAATGCTGAACTTCGATAATTTCATTTAAAGATTTTGATCCTTTAGCAAATCTAAGATTGAGAGATTTCGTTTTCTCAAGATCCTTTCTTAGACCCACAATTTCACATTCTAGTTTTTCATTGTGTTTTTCCTTTTTAGAAAGTTGGTATGTCAGGGTATCTATAATCATATTTTTTCTTCTAAATAGATTTTGAGTTTAGAGATTTCTTCATGAAGGTCTCCCTCTTCTAAATCATCCCAAAAATGATCATCATCATAAGCCATGAGAAGTCTATAATAATCATTATTAGATAAACCATCACTATCCTCTTCTAAACTATCCCAAAAATCATTGCTATCATAAGCCATGAGAAGTCTGTAATCTTGTCCAGTTTCATCTTCATCACTATTAGATAAACCATCGCTATCTTCATGAGTATAGTAACTCCTTTTATTCACAACTTGTTTTCTATTCCCTTTTGCATATTCCTTTCCTTTTTCATATTTATATTTATGAGGACATCTGGCAGCATAATGACCAACTCTACCACAAGCAAAGCATTTGAAGGGTAGCTTACCTCTAAACCTTCCAGAACCCCGTTGAAGCTTCTTGACAAAGTTTACCTCATCTTCTTCTTCTGAAATATGTCCTGATTCATTGTGTTATTCCTTTCCTTTTGCTGAAGCTTTAAATGCGGCTTCTCTCATGTCTGATGGTCCTACTTTTCTCATCTCAAAGGTAGTTAAGATTCCGTGAAGCTATGTCATAGTGATATTCTGCAGATCCTGTTTTTATTCTATGGCAAACACTTTTGATTCAAATTTAGTAGATAAGGATCTCAAAACTTTCTCAACTAAGGTAACTTACTTTATTTATTCACCCAGATTCTTCATACAATTAACAACCTCATCTATACGTAAGAAGTAGCTAGCTATACTTTCATCACAATGTATCTTAAGAGTTTCATACTGAATTCTGAGAGTTTGAAGCTTCACACATTTTACCTAAGAGTCTCCTTCGTAGCTTAGAACGATTTTGTCCCATATTTCTTTGCATGATTTGAGCTGCATGACTTTGACAATGCATTGGTTTCATATTGCTTTTTACCTGCCGCATCTATGTGGATTACTGTTGGAAATGTATATCCTGCGTCCAAAACTTCCTAGACATCCGTTCCAAGCAATTGTAGATAGGTTGTGGTTCTTATTTTCCAATAAAAAAAGTTGGTCCCATCGAAGATTGGCAGTCTGATGGATCCCATGTTTTCTTGACTATTCATGATGATGGATCTCCCTTCAAGTGATCAAGCTTCTTCTGAAGGACCTGCTCTGATACCAATTGTTGGAAATAATATTGAGAGGGGGGTGAATCAGTATTATCATATCAATAATTTTGTTTCCCAAACATATTTATATATGCTACTTTAGTGAAGTGAACTAGCGTGTACCCGTGATTGTGATTGTAAAAGCAGAATGAAGCATCACACATAAGCAACACACATGAACACCAAGATGTAAGGTGGAAACCCAATGTGGGTAAAAGCCACATGTTGCTATCGTCTCTGTCTTCTTTTAATAATAAGAAAATTTGTTTACAATCTTGTACTGGTGTAGACTCATACCAGTACGTAGGCTTCTACCTGTAGAAGGTTACAACCTTCTGTTGTTCTCCAACTTCTACTGCAAGGGAGCTACAACCCCCTAGCTCTTGTACTAGCCAATACGTTTACTAGAATGTAGGTGCCAACCTATACAAAAACTCCACTCTTCCACCAGGGACCACATTTCATGAATTTTCAAACTGGATACTCCTGGATCACAACACCATAATCTGAAGGCCACGTTTCATCAAATTTTCACACTGGACCCATCAATAACTTTTAAACTTAAATTGCATCAACCAATATTTAGATAATCTGAAAAATCAGATCACTAACACTAGAAAACTGTACTGAAACTAGAACCCTGCATCATTATTCAGAACCATCTGTAACCTCAAAAATGATGCATTAGAGTGTAACGCTACTTGGTTGTACCCAAACTATGTGTATACGCTACTTTCATTAATTAAACCTACGTATACCTTCAAAACTACTACAAACATAAACTTTTGAATCAAGTTTGTACCAACTATCAATATACTGAATATCTACTGTCAACTTTCAGAGCTTTACATAGGTAGGGACAGAGATCACTTCTTCTCACTTATACAATCAATCAATCAAATGCCATCCTCCTTATGTATTTAGTTTTACATTCAGATCTAAGAAGACTTCATTGATAGACAACAATAAAACAACAAAATTTGATCAGATAGTTCATTCAGATCTGAAAAAGAAGCTTTTCTTTTGTATACGCTACTTGAAAGAACTGAAACTACGTGTATACGCTCTTTGGCCGAGACGAACCTGCGTACAAATTTGCAAATATTGACTTAAAACTTCGCTGCAATTCCAAACTTCAGACAAACCTAGATCTTGATAGATAACAAGTAAAACAGGCACAAAACATCAGATCTAGTCTCAACCAATATCAGATCATTCAAGAATAAGTCATTTCATGTCTCATGATCTTGATCCAACATTGAACTCAAGGTGCACATAAATATTTCAGATCTATCCCAAACTTAACCCTACAACATAAATATATTTCAGATAGGAGTATTCCTTAGAATCTAATTGCTTGCACACTTGGTCTAATGATCTTCTCCTCCTTATATACTCTTAGCCCTTTCTCAATACCTTGGACCAAAACCACTTAGGACCAAATACCTAGGGTCAATACCTTGGACCAAATACCTCTGACTAAAATCTTGGTTTTTCCAACATGTACGCGCTTTTCCTCCTGTGAAAGTGCGTGTATACATTATATGCTCCTTTTTTTCTATTAATTTGTGTGTATACGCTTCTTGGACAAAGTGAACCTGCGTATACCTCTCTTTATTCATCCTTTGGAGTCTGATCTATAATCCTTTGTTGTTAACCTGCAGCACTGTGAGCTGTCATCTGAGTGAGTTGCCATCAATGACAACACCTGTATCATAATGCCAACACTTGGATCTATTATAACGACACAACATTCATTGTAATATCCCCAATTAATAATTTTTCTTAGGGAAATTTTTCAATTTTACAATTTTGGAGAATAATAAATATTTTTAGATAAATTCAATTAGGAGGAATAAGTTGTGGATGTATTAAATAAAGTTTAGAGAAAAGACAATGTTTTGGACTTAGGAAAAAAAAGAAAAAATTAAAGTGAACATAATTTGTGGAGGTTACCAAAAAGGGAAATCGAACCATGGGAAGAATCAAACCATGGTATCAAATCATAGCGTGAGAGAAATCAAACCATGGTATGAGGAAGTGAGAGCAATAATAAAAGGAAGGCTAAACCCTCATTTTGATCATTCTATTTTAGGCATTTCATTTCTAATTTTGGAGAGTTTGCTTGAGTTTCTTAGCCAAGTCAAACAATGTTGTTTAGCACAAGGAATTTCCAAGTGGAAATTCCACCTCTACCTTTGGTGAACTTCGAGTGTCACCCTCATAGAGAATTTGGGAGTTTATTGCTGAATTTTCACTTAGAAATTTGTTATTTCTAGGTGTAGAAGGAAAAATCCAGAGGTTATTTGGAGCATCATCTTTGTATTGAGGGTTTTGGGTATTTGTAGGAGATCATCTACTAGTTAGAGGAGGAGCTTGGCACCATTTTTCAGAGATGTTCATGTATCTTTTAGTTGGGTCGAAATTTCTCTTAAAGAGCCTGTGCAAGGTTTGGAGAAAAAAAATTTTGTTGGTTTTTGATGTTGATATTTTCCGGGAGTTTTCAGTTGGGAGTGATAGCTATTTACCGGAGGATATTTGTGCACAAATTCTCAACCATTTTCAGAAGATTTTTATAATTTCTTAGCAATTTCTCTTTGGTTGGGTGCAAAACTTTGTAGCTAGGAGATTTTCTTTATTTTAGGCATTTTGGGTTAGTTGGAATTGGCCCAACATTTTCTGAGTTTTGTTGGTTGGGATGTGAGGAGCCTATAGCTAATTTTATAGAATTTTCCAGGTAGTATTCGGGCCAGAATCATACATTCTTATAGTAAGGCATATTGCTAGTTAGTGGGCAGTTTGCATCATATCGTGGGTTTGATTTTGGCTCGGATTTAGGCCAAACCTTTTCTGGGTTTTCCCGGTTGATAGGAGAGGCATTTGTGGCTACAATATTAGGTTAATATGGGCATTATTAGGGTTGTAATTTTAGTTTCTTCTCTAGCAGCAATAGTAGCAACAATATTATTTTCTTGGTAATTTTCACATTTTTGGGCTTTCCAGGTCAGCTATAATTAGCCCAAGGTTTTTCTGGGTTTGGTATATTTGGGTGAGAGAAGCCTCCAGTTAATTTTGTAGAATTTTTGGAGCAAATTTGATGGTATAAATCATAGTTCACCTCTAGTAGAAACATTGGAATTTTCTGTGCAGTGTGTTGGGACTAATTGAGCCATTTCAATTAGATTTTTCTTAGATTTTCGCATGGGTATTGCATTATTGCATTAGAAAGCCTAGGTTCTATCATTCCTTTCCATTTATGTACTTATATTTCTGTGTGAATAAAATGGCTCAGTTGTTTGACTCAATTTCTTGTGTATTTTGATTTGCATGTTTGGAATTTGTTTATTGTTGTTGCTTCCTTGTACATGTCTATGTTATTTGCTATAAATTTCAATTGGGAACACTACAGTGGTATCAAAGCATGATCTTTCCAAGTTGCGGGGAAGCTAAAAATATCATGGATGTGTTTGCATGCACACACAGTGATTGTTGAAGTTTTGGATATTACAATGGCACAAAAGGGGAGGAGTACAAAGGAAATAATGGAGGAGATCCTTAGAAACAATAAAGAGATGATAGAGATGTTAGCCCAATTGTGTATTAGTAAGGGAATAAATATGATCTATCAACATCCTTATAATAGAAGCACTAGAGGTGTGCATGCCATAGGAATCAAGCCACTTACACCATGTGGGAAAAGTCAGCAAAATGAGGGCACCCAGCCTCCTCAAAGGAGTGGACAAGACGAGAGCAGTTAGATGATGGGAGCAAGAGGAGATATTAATTCCTATCGTGGGGCCTAGGGTGTGGGTACACTGACAATTATACTAAGGAGGAGGTTGAGCAGGAGACTGAGGGCACGCAGGATCATGATGAGCATGTGGATACACCTAGTGTGACACATGAGCCACCCTTGTTAGAGTATCTATTGTCATTCTGTATTTTTGAGGTTGAGGGAGTAAACACATAGGACAACATCAAAACCACTTTGGAAGCTGTGATCTAGCCCTGCCAGCTTCAGAGAGGGATCTCTATGTCTAATTTAGCTTGGTTTTTATGTAAATTTTAGGCTAGTTATGAATGTACTTGTTTGTTTTGATTGAAAGTTTTGGTTGATTTGAGTGTTATAATTCCATTGGGCCATGGAGTCTATAAACTAAACTCAAGTTTTGCATCAATTTTTAGAGGAGTTCTCACAGGGTAAGCTAGGTTGCACTAATTGAATCTTTTGAGAAATTGAATGAATTGTGAAATAGAAGAAGTGTAAGGTTCAGTAGAAATACAGGAGAAATTAAGAATTCGTATATTTGACTTCAGTGGAAAACATTAAAATTATCAACGACCAAGTTAGGGTGCTCTAGTTAACAAATCCTATTTATCACAGTTTTTGTTGATTAATTCAAAAATTTAGAATAACAGTGTTAGGTCCCTATAATACTAGTGATTACCCCATTACTATTCTGGTTATATCCCTTATTAATATTGTTGTGCCCCTATTGTCCCCATATTGTTATTACTGTGCCCCATAGAATCCCTTTATTGTTATTTTTGTGCCTTTATATTATTATTGTTGGGTCGGCTGGGTTATATTGTGACTCCTTAGACTCCTATATATAGAAAGGAGGTTTTGTCATTTGAATTATCAAAGAATCATTCATTTGTGTAATGTAAAGGAGGTTGCCCCCTCGAAGAGGCTGAATTCTAAGGCGTTAATCTATCTTTTCTATATTTTTGTGAGCTGGTTTCATAACAAGAAAAGAAAGAAAAAACACGGTTTAAACAAATAGATAGAAGAGACACATCATCATTTAGTACACCACATGAATCCTGTGAAAGGTCCTTGTATTACTGAAGCTCCATTGCTTTGAAAATTACAATATGAAGAAGGAAATTATATTTAGAAATCCACCCTTGATACTTCAAATAGTGAAGTATTTATAATTGAAAATTACAAAAATGCTTTACAAAATCGTTGTCAAACTGATAGTGTATTATTAGCCTAATTAAAAACTATATCGTCTAATCCTTGCAAAAGAATAGGCCATGTAGGTTGTTGAAAAGAAAGTAGTCATGTTTTGATGGTTTCGGTTGCTGAGTCAACCCAAAATAGTGCTGCGATGCTGAATTGACCATCATGCTAGCTACTGTGCTGACAAGTTTTTTACTACTCCTAAGTTATCCTTCAATCTAGTAAATCAACCAATTCTTCCCATCTCTTTTCATCTGGCACTGTCAATTTTGTTACCCTACAGTAAATTTCATCTACCTCTGTGTATTTGGAAAAAGTTGGTTTTACAGTAAAAATGTTTTTTACCTCATTCTGTACATGGAAGTCATTTGACATAGTTTCCAAAAACTTCTTTGTTGCCATACTACCCTTAATTCCACTGAACTTGATGATGCTTCTAGCCACTTCTTTCATCTTCAGGATATAGTCTTCCTGAGTGATCAATTTGTCATTTATAACATAGATATTGGGAAATCCCTTTTGGATTAAGGCTTCAATTCTATTTGTGAACCTGTTTACCTACAGCTCTAAGGTTTCACACCTTTCTTCTAACTGATCAATGAGATTTCTCTTTGTCAAGACTTTATTGACTTCCAAAATGGTGGCAATTCTATCACTGATTCCTACCTCCTCCATCTCATACTTGGACTTTGAGTTTAAGAACTTGATTATATTAGAGGCTTCTGTGGGCATCTCTCCCAACTTTTCTCTTCCTTGCACAACAGTTTCTGTAGCCTTCTCTATCGGCTTTTTATGCTCAAATATGATTTGGATCGAAGGCCAAATATCACTCATAAAGTCTAATATATTCATCCGAATCATTTCCTTGGCTTGGGCCAAGGTCTAACCAATTGAAGTGTCTCTCTCTACCTTGTGCAACTTCTCCAACAGTCTATGGGATTTCTCCATTTCAGTAACTCGACCAGCTTAAACTTTGACCTTTTTCACTTCCAAAGCTTTGAGTTGGCCCTGCAAAGTCTCAATCTCATCATATCCGCTTTTTGTGCTTCAACTTCTTCAATATCTTTGTTCATTGGATCTTTTGTGGCTAGCAGCTTGAGTTACTTTCTTAATGCTACAATGTCCAGGTTCTTATTTTTGATAATCTCCTCAGAAACATTGACATCTTGGGATCATATCCTATTTTAATCACCAAGTCTTCCAAAGACTTAATCCTGTTATCCTTTGCCAAGGAGGAGACTTTCTCCATCTTCAACTATGACTAGACATTGGCAAAAGAAACCTGCAATTTATAAAGTGACATAGCAGTGTTAGTCAAAGTGGAGGATATCATTTCACCAGTTTGCTTCTGCATCTCCATTTGATCAATGGGATGTATGTCCTTTGTGCTAAATTCAAAAGTAGTGCTCTTATAGTTTGTTGCTTCTTTTGGCTATGGAACTTGGGCCTCAAGAAAGGCCCTCTGCATTTTTCCATGCTCTGTATCAAAGACTGACAACAACCTACTTTGTGAGTTGGAGGTCTGCTTCCAAAATTGGTTATAAGTGATATTTTTTAGAATTTCATTTATGAGCTTTATCTCCCTGTACCTGTCAAAAATTGTCTTCTCCTTTTCTGTTTGGATATTCTATGACTCCAGCTTAGTTTCCTTGTGATCTTGTGAAGATGAATGTTCATTAGGAGATGTTGTGATTTTGCTAGTTGCAGGTGGTGAATCTGTGATGATGATGGCTACCTTCTCTTCAGTTTCTTTGTCCAATTCTACTCTGGGAGTTACCTTTGCTCTCTTCCTATAGCTGATTCTGAATTCTTTAGCTTCACTTCCAATTGTAGATGATGATCCTTCCTCCCTTTGTATTTTGCTTGATTTTTCCTGAGGAATAGGAGTCTGCAAACTAGAAGTAGAAACAAGCCATTCTTCAGCTTCCTGCAAGGTATTTTCTATCCACTCCAGCTAATTGGCATACTGCTCTATGTGTGGCCTTGAAGTATGAATGTAAGGAGTGTTTTTGTTCTCCACTATGAGCTTTAAAATAATTCCACAAGGGTCATAAGACCATGTAAAGCTCAAACTCGATTTCATTTATTTAAGCATTCTATCTACCTCTTCACCTGTTGTCCTTGTGTTGCACACAAATGGGCCAACCTGTGTCTTTATTCTGAATTGTGCCTTCTTCTTGGCCACTACAAAGTGAATTTCATCTGAATTCAACATCTGCCTGATATACTCCAGGGAAAAAATCCTCTTTAGGACGTATTTGAGGAGTTTATAGTGGGCCAATTCACAACCATACACCCTGATTTCTGTGTAATTTTGGTATAAATACCAATCCTCGATATTTTCTTGGTCTGACAAATACAAAATTCTCTTGATTTCCTCACTGATTCGGGGTTGTACTGCATTATTCAGAATGTGCATGGCTGGATGAACAAAATCTTCAATAAACTTCTTGTAGGTGAATTCGTGTTGTTCTCTCATGACCAATGAGGTTCAAAAGATTACTAGCTGCTGATTCCCTGCATCATCAAGCTTCTACAATGAAAAACTGAATTTGTCTGGTTGGTAATAGAGGAACATATAAATCAAAATAAAGGTGTAATTGAACACCTGTTCTGTAGGAAACTTTATGAACTGTTCATGGATAATATCAACCAAGAATTGACTGAAGTTGAACACCAATGAGGGCTTTCTATCTGTGGAAAAAATGGGGAGGAATCCTAAAATGGGCTCATCTACCACTGATCATAATAATAGCCTAAAATGTAAGAAATCATGGAAATAATCTACCTTGCCTACTGAGGGAAAATCGAAGAAGGATATGGAGGATTCTTTTTGGGTAATTGGGCATTCTCTGGCAAGAAAATCTCAAACATTTTGGCTTTGGTGGCAAAGTACAACTTTTAATAAAGCTGGGTGAGGGCTTCTAGGGAGAAAGAGGCAACATTTTCCATAGTGGGGGCCAACATCATTTGGTCAATGGATTGGGTTGTAATGGTGAAAATAATGTCACCTATAGGGGAAATGACGACTCTTTGGGCAGGGACATAGCAAGCTTGACACCTTCTGGTAAATTCTGGGGCTTGGAATGTCAAGGGGAAAATATAATGGGGAATGTTTGACTCACAGAGCCCGATTTCATTGGTATTGTTTGTGTGTTTATCCTATAATCAACAATAAAATTCCAGAAAATCATAGTCACACTAAGTTTCATTTATCCTGTAATCCTTATCAGCTAAAGTTATATGATCGAAATCTACAGAATGCGGAATTAAAGGATTAGTGGGCTTATCTCGAGTCTTAGTCTTAGGAGGCATGATTGTAAAAATCTATGAACATGATGAATTTGTGGAGGAGGCTTACCACGTGCAGTAGAATAACAAGCTATCAGGTGAAAATGAAAGGGAACTATCAATTTTTTCTGTCTTGATCTGGTCGCAAAATATCTTTGAGAGTGACTGCTATGAGAGAATGTCAATAACAAAATACAAAAGTGAAAAAGGGATGAGAACGATAGGTGTAGGATCTTTTAAACATTGCGACGAATGTCCCGTTGAAAATAGCGGGGGACCATTAGGCTAAATAGTTACCCAGGAGAAATTGAATTAAATGGAGAATGGTTGTTTTGGCTGGGAACGCATTTAATAGGCCAACAATTATACCATGTGGTGTGTGGAGAGTGGTGGAAGAAAAGTGGTGGGGCGCGACAGAGTGGATGAGGGAAAGTGGTTTCCGGAGGGGGTAGCAGGTGGTTAATGGTTTTAGTTTGGGGAGGGGGGGTGTGAAATCACCAGAGGGTGACACGTAAGGGATGGGGTCCTGCGGGAGAAACTACTTTCCAGACCCCCCCTCGGTGGTAAAGACAGAATGGAGAGGGGGGGCCAAAACCGGATAAAGGCATTGGTGAAGTGCGGGAGCGGATCCCGAGGGTGCTGAGTGGAGTGCACTTTAATATTTTCCTTTTGATCTTAGGATAAGGGAAAATGTAAACATATAAAGAAATTTATCCATAACGCACATATCTACCTTTTTTTTAAGCCCATCCTCAAACATAGGATAAAATTACATGTGCAGATATTTACAAATAACCCAATCTACCTACCCTTATCTAAACTAGAATTTTTTATCCTTTCCTCTAGGGTGCAATTAGACTAGCAAACCCACCTTATTTTCTTTTATACAGAATATAAAAACTACCTAACATATCCCTTATTTCTCCTATTGTTCCAGATTAAACAATTGGATGAATGCCATTTTCTACCTAACTAGTGATTTACCCAAATTAAAATGTAGGGTAAGTATTTATTCTCTATCTAATTTACAGAAATTGAAAGGAGTTTAATCATGATAACACTGTATGATTAAAATAAAAACTAGTGATTGTGGCATTTTGAACAAGCTGCACACAACTTTTTATTTTGAGTAATGAAACAAAACTATCTATGAGTAGTGGCATTTAGACTTGCAACATTTTCAGTATTATTCATTTTTGTTTATTTTTCTTTCTTTTGGTGGGGTTCAATCTTTTCTTCTTTTTTCAATATTTTTTTATTTTTCTCTTTTTCTTATCTATACGTTCTCTTCATTTTTTAATTCTTTTTTTATTTATTTGGAAATCATTGGAAGATTGACAAGTATTTACAAAATAAGATTCCTGAGATACAATACTCAATTACCTTGAGATCTTATAAATTATAGGAGCCTAACAATAGCTTCAACTGGCGATGGCACTCTCCCTGTGAGGTTCCAATAACGTGTGATTAGTAGCCTTGAGTGTCTTATTTCATCAATATGTACATCTGATTCTTTGTTGCATTACTTATGGTAACTCATCAATAGAAGCTCAAGGCCTTCTCTGTAGGCTTCAACTTCTATTAATAGGTCACCCAATCCAAACAATAAGGGCAATGATATTTACAATGATAAATGCTAGAAAAACTTCTATTGCTCAGTGAAATAGTGTTTGAGCATCTTGCCATTGGCAGGTCCACCAAGTAATTTGGTCCCTTCTAAATTTCTGATAAAGAATGCATTATTCCCACTGAAAGCATAAATGACATAAGGTCCCATCCATAAATTGTCAAATTTTCCATGCTTCTCTTTGTCTTCTCTTCTAGAATCCCACTTTAAGACTTTATCACCCAAGGTGAAATCATCTGCTTTTGTCCTTCCGTAAAAAAATTTCTTGATATTCGCATGGATGAACTGAGCCTTATTATAAACTTCGTCTCTAGATTGCTGCAACTAGATTGTCTGATCAGTTCTCCTTTGAATGTCATTTGGCTCAACCGGCAATTCCTGAATTAACTTCATGACAGGAACTCCCAAAGAGGATGGAAAAACAACATTCATTCCATAAACCAATTGGTATGGTGACATGCCAATTGATTTCTTTGTGGTGAGCCTATTAGCCCAAAATGCATTTATGAGCTTGTTGTGCCATGACTTTTTGTTGTCTGCTAACAGCTTCTTGATAATATTTACCAGACTTTCATTTAAAGATTTAGCCAATCCATTACCTTGTGGGTAATAAGCAGTTGAATGCCCCAAAGTGATATAGTATATGTTGCAGAAATCTATAATTTTATTAGAGCTAAAGGTTGCAACATTGTCGGTAATGAGGTTGTTTGGGCAGCCAAATCTAGACATCATATTGGTTTCTAAGAATTTGATGATAACAACATCTGTGGCTAGTCTAGAAGGAGTGGCGTCAATCCATTTGGTGAAGTAGTCAGTAGCAGTAAAGATCCATTTATGTTGAGCAGAGGATGGAGGATGGATTTATCCAATGAAATCCAATCCCCACTGTTGGAAATGGCTTTCAATAGATATGGGTTTCAAAGGTAGAGGCAAAAGTTTTATTTTTCCCTCAAAGATTTGACACTTGTGGTAAGAGGTTACCTTTTTATGAACATCTGGGAAAAGTTTAGGCTAGTAAAAACAATCTCTAAGGATCTGTTGTGCTCTACAACAACCCCTCATTTCATATCATTTTATTCACAAAAATATAATATGAAATGGGTCCCTTTTTATTTTAATTGGTATCAACTTTGTATTATTCAAAAAGGTCCGAAAACAAAATGAAAACATTATAAAACCTTTTTTGATAAACCAATTATTTGGTCTTATAATATAAATGATTAATCTTTTATCATTACAATAAAGCGATCGCAAGATCGCATGTCGCAATGACAAAGGAGGCATAATTTAAAGACCCATTGGTTTTCTCCGATGCGACAACATGCAATAGGCTATCAGATATCGACAATTATAAGTTACCATAACAAAAGTGCCTTTCGCTCCGATGCGATGCGATAAAGTCCCTTTCGCTCCGATGCGATGTGATATCGCTATCGACGATCGGGGATGTACCATGCATGCTTTTCAAAGTGCTCAATTAATACTCCCGATGCGATGTGATATCGCTATCGACGATCGGGGATTCCAAAAGGAACCAATATAACGATTTAATTTTTCCCCCGGCGCCCGATTGCGATAAAGCCAAAAGCACAAACTTCAAAAATTGTTAAAGCGGGGATATTACGATTAATTCGTATTAAAGGCCTTATCTTCCAAACAGTGATTCACCTGTGCTCAACCGCCAAAACATCCAAGGCACGCTTAAAAAAATCATTCGGCCAATAAAACGATATGATGGGCATTTAAAGGATTGGCAGTTTTTAACGGCCATTTAATGAAATAGTAAGCTTAAAAATCTTTTCACAGATTGTATCCGCAGCCACTTTAAGTTAATCCTTCATCGTGCATTGATCAATATATCTCGCTCGTATTTGGTTTTCGTTACCAATTCTCTGTATTACGTTCATTTTCACTCTTGTGCAGAACTCTTCCGAAGTAATAGATTCAAGCAGAATGGGGAAGAAGTCTAAGAAAACTACAATCGCTTCTGCTTCACCAGCCCCAGGACAACTCATCGTTGATCCAGGAACTAAAAGGAAAGGGTTTATATTTGATACTACATGTTCAGGACTCGGTAGAACTACTTGGCAAAGTACCTATAATTTGATTGAGGCCAAAGAACCAGAGGTGACAGCAGTACAAGCCACAGCAGATACCAATCGAAAATCTGATGCTACTTTAAAGGACTTAGCCGACTCTTTCCTTCATCGGATAGCAGCTTGGGAACAAATTCTCCCATATACGGATGTAGTGAGGTGGACAATTGAGGAAATCCCAATCACAGACAGAACCTTCTGCACCAGAGATGGGAGAATCTTCGGTTCATTTCAGGCTAATGATTTGAGGCAAATGTATCATTTGCCTGTGCCAGAGAAGAAGTACAACAAAGCATTTCTGGAGAAATTTCGAAATGAGAACGAAACTGAATCCGAACCCATTCGGGATTGGAGGCAAAATCTGGAAAAACACAAGCATGAATCTTCCGGTAAATTGACAGCGGCGAAAACATTGGAGCAGTCATGTTATCCAGAACTAGAGAAAAATGGGAGATTAATCGTAGGAATTAACAGTTTGACATGGGACGCCTATTGGTTCTTCTTAGTCAAACCACACAGCTAGAGAGCCGCCCTCAAATGCCTTATAGATGCAATCGGGTATATCATTCCCAATATTCAGGATGCCACCTATGCCGCCCAACTCAACTCTTGCCTCAACAGACCGCCCGAAGTGGAGCCAATGCTTGCGATATGTCAGCTCAGGTTTAAAGGCAAACAACCTAAATGATGATTCATCCCGCCGACTGCCAGATTGCTGTGAAGGAGATATTCAAGATCAAATTGATACCAATTAAGTAGGATTTCAGTTTCATAGATAGTTAGCTTAATTAAGTATTTATAGACCCTTTCATTGTATTTGGAAAGGGTCGTAAGTTTTGTACATGACTTAAAGCCTGAAGTTGCACTACTGTACTTCAGGCATATTCTTTTATAAAACTAGACCAATTATTCTGATTTTGACAAAGAAGCTTTTATGCGAATGTGCACTACTGTCTTTGTTTGAAAGTATTTCTGCGTTGGAAGAAGAATTTCAAATAGTGATTGATATTGGGAGTGCTAAGCAGCTCATATGGTACTATTATCTATGTCTGAATTCATTCTTTTTATATGAATTGTCATTTGATCGCTTTTGCTATCATCAAATATGTGTATGTGTTTTAACAACATTCTTTATTCTTTCCACTATTGGATGTTTATATTATGCTTTTCTTTTGATCATATATGTATCGATGATATAAATGATAAGTGTAGCAATATTGTGTTAATTACTTTGTTTAACTATTCAAACAAAGTAATCATTAAATGAATAAATGTCTATGTTTATTAGATAGAGTCATCTATATGCCTGTCAATAGACATAGATCATCAAGCGCTACATTTCAAAGTACAACAGTTCCCGGGATTAGTAGTAATTCTTTTATTCTGCTAATAGATTAAGTTATTCACCTATCATTAGATTAGATAATCAATCATTCATCCACCCCTTTTTTCATTACTGGGAAACTGGTCCCATTATCCCCAGTCGGAGCCACCATTCCAAACAGAAATGGAGCTGTATTAAGGTCCGGACCGGGTGGTTATCCCCCAATGTTGATACAACGATTTTTGAGGCATCAACATTTTTGGCGCTAGAAGGAGGGCTATCAACTGTGAATGGAAAGCAAACCCAAATCTACAGACCATTCAAAGTGTAATTCCCCCTCCGCATCACCTCATACTTCCCAATTGCATGCTGGTTCTCGAGTATCCAAACAAGAAGGAGGAATCAATTACCACTGCTCAAACCCATCATACTCCAGAACAACTAAGTCTTGAATCTCCTGAAGTCCAGTGTCTTATCCACAAACTTCAGAGTTTCTCGATATCACCACAGAAATCTGAGGTATCTCAAAGTAGTGCGACTTCGCAGTTCAATTTACCTCACCCTCTCACCAGACTTCAGAGCGGAAAGCTCGGTATTGAACCTAATGAGTTCCCTTTACCCAAAAGGAAAAAGGCGAAGAAAAAAACTGAAGGATCTGACAGTGAGGAACTTTCATCCACATCCTCCATCTCACCTTCCCCAGTGCGAAGTCAACCATCCACTCCCTCATCACACATCGTTGTTCATCAGGGATTAGAAACTTCAACATCCCAACTTGCACAATCCTTAATATCAACTCCTTCCCAGACTTCTGTAAGTTCAACAGTAATAGCATCCACTACTGCGGTCACAATGGCAGATCCATGGACCAGGCCTAGTGCAGTCAATATGCCTGCTCCATTGCATGCATTACCGGATGCACCTGAGAAATGGTTACCTAAGTTTAATCCAGATGATGGAGCACAAGTTGAGGAACATATTAATAACTTCATGTTGGCAGTTAATTTGAAGGGAGTAATGGAGCAAGATGTTGTCGTTAGGCTTTTCCCTTATACTTTGCAAGGATCAGTAGGATCCTGGTGTTTTTCCTTACCTTCTGGTTCCATTACCAGTTGGACGACTTGCCAATAACAGTTTCTTACTAAGTATGGTGATGATAGGTCTTTGGCTACACTAATAAATGATCTCTCCAATCTTAGGATAGAGCATAGGGAACCAATTAAAGAATTTAATGCGCGATTCAATAAACTCTTGAATAAAATTCCAACGGCCTCCAAACCAAGTGAGCAAATCCGAAGCGAGTGGTATATAACTGCCCTACCTGCCAATATAGCTATTTTTGTAGACAGGGCTAGAAAACCAACTTTAGCTGAAAACATGAAAGAAGCACTTGCTGTGGAGAAACATATTAATGCTCTAGAGAAGAAAGCTGCTCTTGAAGATAGAAAAACCAAAAAAGTTTCTTTTAAAGATGTTTCAAAGAAGAAAACCCCTAAAGATCCATATGACATGGAAGGTCTACAAAAGGTCCTCAAGACTATGTCAAATGAAATGGTTGAAATAAAAAAACATGTAACTGAAACCTCAACCAAAAGACCCTTTAGGAATTACAAGAAAACTGAATCAAAACCACCGAATGTTATATCTAATGTAGATTCAGATCTTGAAGAAGGAGAAGAAGAAACAACTTCACCAACCGATGAAGAAGAGGAAGTTGTTGAATGTCATGGAATGTGGGATTTTATATTGCCTAACTCCGATACAGAAAATGAAGAAGAAGCGTTTCCTGTCACTACCAAGAGTAAAGGAACCTCCGAACCTATTCAGATAGCTTCGAAGAAAAGGAGTGCAAGTGCTACTACAACAAAGGAAAAGGTACCCCTGAAGAAGCCACCTGTAACAGTTCCACAAAACCAACCTTCAACCTCAACTATCCCATCAACATCTAAGACATTGGTAGTGTCCGATTCAATGGATTACAATATTTTTGATGATATGAAAAGGACTAAGGCAAACATTACCATGTTTGAACTTAGTAAATTGAAACATCAGCAAAAATTGCTTCTCAAAGAATTAAATGTTGTTCCTACTTCACCCCTTCCCAGTGCTAAAGTTGCAAATGATACAGGTCAACCACCTTCTGGTATGGTCGAAGCTACTGATGCAGTTCTGATAGGAGATAGATCAAATTCTCATACTCCACCTTTCCTTCTAACCTACGAGATCTACAATAGAAACCTGCACAACTGTTTGATTGAGTCAGGGGCATCCTCTAATATAATGCCAGATTCAGTTTGCTCCAAACTGAACATTGAACCCCAAAAGTCCGCTATTCATATTGTGCAGTTGGACAAGACTAAAGTACAGGTTTTAGGAGAAATCAACTCAGTAACTATCAGGCTATCGGCTGATCCTAGAGTAGTGCAAAGAATTGATATCTTGATCGCCGATATACCTGAATTTTATGGTTTGATCTTGAGTAGGAATTGGTCTAAAAAACTACATGGGTATATTTCTACCGATTGGTCCCATATGTGGCTTCCCTATAAGGGTAAGCCGAATCAAATAAAAATCGATCGGGAAAAACACATGACCCATACAGTTACAAAATTTGAACAAGAAAACCAACCAATAGCATTTAATAACAACATTTTGGGGAATTATTCATCAAAGTCATTCTTTGGCAACTTCGCTGCCCAACCATCTCCTTTCTCAGTAAACCATTCTACATCTCAGATCGAAAATTATTCACAAACAGATAGGTCAAGATGTTTTAATGATACTGAGGAAACTGTAAATAAAATTGTTAATACTTCTTTATTTTGGTCATTATATTTCGATGGGTCCAAGTATAGTGAGGGCTCAGGAGTAGGATGTATTTTGATTAGCCCGCAGGGAGAAAAAACAATGTTGTCCTGTAGGTTAGAGTTTGAATGCACGAATAATACAGCTGAGTACGAAGCCTTAGTCCAAGGACTATATAAAGTTATTGGCCTCAAGGTCCAATATTTGAAAGTGTTTGGAGATTCTGAAATTATTATTAAACAGGTAAGGAATACAATTCATTGTCTTTCTAGCCATCTCAAACATTATCAGTCACTGGTACAAGAACTCACCTCCCACTTTTCGGCATTCAATATTTCTTCCATTCCCAGGTCTCAAAATTCAGTAGCTGACCTGCTAGCCAATGTTGCTTCCAAGATCCTACCTTCCGAAGATTATAGCCCAGATAGATTTTCAGTAGAATTACTTTTTAGGCCATCCATTCCTCACAATATCACTAATTGGAGAGTATTCAACCACGATCAAGACATTTTACAGTTTTTAACTTCCGAAAAGTCCTGTGATGATCAAATCATTGAGGAAAACGAGCATGAACTTCAAATGAGAGGTAAGCACGAGGAAAATTCAATCCCAAAGCCTGTGGTGAAGCTTGAGGATCTTTATGATATTAAAGACAGGTTTAAACCTGTGACCAATACAAAGCTCCAAAGTTCTACCTTAAGGTTTGAATTGATAAACCTTGGCACAGAGCAAACTCCTCAAAACATTAATTTAGGATTAGGATTTTCCGTGGAAGAGAAGGAAGCATTCATTAGATTGTTACGGAAAAATAAACATGTTTTTGCTTGGAAATATGATGATTTAAATACATATGATACATCCATCATCCAACATACCATTCCAATGCTTCCTGAACAGAAACCAATTCAGCAGAAGATGAGGAAAATACATCCGAACTTAGAGAGTCAAATAAAATCTGAACTCAATAAACTCTTGAAAGCTAAGATTATTTTTCCCGTTCGGCACTCAAAATGGGTCTCCAATATGGTGCCAGTCAGAAGAAAAATGGCGACATCAGGATTTGTATAGATTTCAGAAATTTAAATAAGGCGAGCCTAAAAGATAATTTCCCATTACCTACTATGGAGCAGATACTCCAATCAGTGGCAGGCTCTGAGTTAATGTCCTTTTTAGATGGTTTTTCAGGATATAACCAAGTTTTGGTCCATCCTGATGACTGACTCAAAACCACATTCATAACAAAATGGGGAACATATGCGTATCAAAAAATACCTTTCGGACTTATTAATGCAGGAGCCACGTTCCAAAGAGCGATGGATATAGATTTTAAAGGGTTGATGAACAAAACAGTAGTCGTCTACTTAGACGATATTACTATATTTTCTAAAGAGAAATCCAATCATTTGCATGATTTAAATCAAATCTTTCAACGCTGCAAAAGGTACAGTATTTCACTTAACCCTAAAAAATCCTTCTTCGCTCTTGACCAAGGAAAGCTCTTAGGCTTTATTGTTTCTAAAGATGGCATTTATATTGATCCCGACAGGATCAAAGAAATCTCTGAAATCCCTTTCCCTCATAATAAAAATTCCATGCAGTCATTTTTAGGCCAAATCAATTTTGTCAAAAGATTCATTCCAGAATTTTCTCAAATCATTTTGCCACTTCAAACTATGATTAAGAAAAATTCAGTCTTTAAATGGGGATCAACAGAAAAGGAAGCGTTTGATTTAATGAAACAATCAATAATTAATGCCCCCGCCTTAAATACTCCTAATTTTTCTAACCATTTCACATTGTATACTATCGCATCTGATTTGTCTTATGCAGCAGTACTCACACAGATTAACAATCACAATTTGGAAGCACCCATTTCATTCTATAGTTCAAATCTTCAGGGTGCTGAATTGAATTACTCCGAAGTAGAAAAACAAGCCTTTGTTGTATATAAAGCTGTCAAACTTTACAGACCCTTCCTTTTAAAAGCCCATACAAAAGTTATAGTTCCTTTCCCTGCAGTAAGGCAACTATTAATCCAAAAGGAACTAGGTGAAAAAAGGGCAAATTGGGTTACAACACTTCAAGAATATGACTTAGAAATTAAACCAGCAAAGATTGTTAGAGGCCAAGGTTTTTGCAGGTTATTGGCAGGAGCATCCAACATTCCAGAATCAGGTGATACAGATCAAACCGAAGAAATCAACCAGATAAGTATTACTGATTCTGAATCACCATATGCTGACTTAATCTTTTATTTGAAAAATGGATATGCACCTCCTAACATGTCTTATAAAAACAAAAGGGCCATTAGATTAAAAGCAAAAAATTTCACAATTATTGATGATGTGCTTTTTAGGAAAAATTATGATTCAATCTTATTAAGATGCCTAGAAAAACCTGAAGCACAAAAGGTTTTGCAGGAATTACATGATGGACCAGCAGGAGGACATTTTGGAGCTGATACAACAACCCACAAAATCATTCATGCTGGATATTATTGGCCCACTCTGTTTAGAGATGCTCATGAATATGTAAGGAAATGCTGAAATTGTCAAACTTCTGGTGGAAGACAAAGAAGATCAGCTTTCCCTTTGCAACCAGTCAACATTGAACAACCATTTGAGCAATGGGGATTGGATATCATTGGAGAAATTACTCCACATTCTTCCAAACAGCATAAGTATATCCTTACTGCTACTGATTATTTTACTAAGTGGGTTGAAGCAATTCCTTTAAAGACAACAAATTCTGAGGCAATTATTGAATTTATAGATCAATTCATCATTACCAGGTTTGGTGTCCCAAATGCTCTTGTTTTTGATAATGCATCTTATTTCTCAGGCAATGCTATGATTGATTTCGCTATTAAAAGAGGATTTAAATTAAAATATTCTGCTAATTACTATCCCCAGGGTAATGGTTTAGCAGAGTCTACAAATAAAAATCTGATTAAAATTATTAAGCGAACTATCGAACAGAATCATAAAAAATGGCATAAATCCTTAATATTTGCACTATGCGCTGATAGGATAACACAGAAAGCTTCCATAGGTTCCTCTCCGTTCAACCTCGTATATGGAAAAGAAGCAGTGCTACCAACAAATCTTGTCCTTCCTTCTCTAGCCCTAGTTCAGTTTATTGAGGAAAACCCTTCTTCTTCTATTCAACTTAGACATGACCAAATTTTAAAATTAGAAGAGGAAAGGGAAAAAGCCAAGGTTATTCATGCAAAACATCAACAAATCATCAAGTCATCCTTTGATTCAGTCTCATCCGGTTCAAAACAATTTCAAGTCGGTGATTTAGTTCTGAAATGGGACAAAGCCCATGAGGACAAGGGAAAACACACCAAGTTCCAGAAGATGTGGCTTGGGCCATTTCAGATCTGTGAGAAGATAGGCCATTCGACCTTCATATTACAAGATTTATCAGGTTTGAGAGATTCTCTCCCTGTTAATGGCCTTCTCTTAAAAAAATTCTTCAATTGAGGAGGTAACCCCTTCTCCTTTTTTTAATATAGAATTTTGTAGTTTGTAGGATCATTAGAAAATAAAGTTGTAAGGTATCTTCCGTTGACCTTTGCTGTACTTAAAAGTTGCTCAAAACAAGTAGTGTTGATATTTGCTTTTAAAATAATAGAACTCTTAAACAAAAGGGATAATTTCTAGGAAATTAGGTGTAATTGCATTTTGAAACCACACTTCAATTTTTGTGAACGTTTCTCAAAGTTTAGAAATATTGTAAATCATTTTATGTCTTCAGATTGGTCACAAAAAAGGTTATCAATATCAAAATAGGAACTAATCCAACTTCAACATCTTTAACTCTTACCTTGTCATCCATTTACTCTTAAGGAGAAAAATTGTCCATCCCACTCACCAAAGCTTATGATTACTCAGAGTGTAATTCCAAAATATTTGATATAAAAGATAAGAGGTCTTATTACAAGCCTGCTTACCATGTTCATAAGGAAATAGTTTAACCGACATTACCAATACTGCATACCAAAACAGGGTAATGGCTTAGAATTATAAGACAAGGGGTCTCATCACGAGCCAGCTTGTTCGGTTAAATTACTACCAGTGAATGGCATTGTCACTCAGCTGGTCACCAAACTAGGACAATGGCTTTTTATCTTGCAAAATAACATAAAAGTAGAAAAGAAACGCAAAATATGAAAAGCATGTTTTGAATTCATTCTGTTAATCATACTCTGAAATGAATGGGACAATGGACAAAAATATGGTTAAAAGGTATCCCTGTCGAAACTATGAACGTTTGCTGGCAGCAGAGGCTCTACCTATGACAAAGGAGTCAATTCTAAAAGCTGATTTGGAAAGGTTTTCTGTTTTATCATTATCAACCAATAGAGGCCTATTTAAACTTAGAATGTATCTAATTTTAAACAAGAGAGGAAATTAGCAAAGATAGTTTCATTTTATTTGGAATGCATATATACCTAGTTATATTAGAATTTTCTCGTTTGATGAGAACTCTATTTTGAAAAAGTTTAAGTATTTCCGTACTTTTTAGAGATAACTGTTTCTTCCAGCGAATCGCCAATTGTTGTGCTCTACAACAACCCCCCATTTCATATCATTTTATTCACAAAACTATAATATGAAATGGGTCCCTTTTTATTTTAATTGGTATCAACTTTGTATTATTCAAAAAGGTCCGAAAACAAAATGCAAACATTATAAAACCTTTTTTGATAAACCAATTATTTGGTCTTATAATATAAATGATTAATCTTTTATCATTGCGATAAAGCGATCGCAAGATTGCATGTCGCAATGACAAAGGAGGCATAATTTAAAGAGCCATTGGTTTTCTCCGACGCGACAACATGCAATAGGTTATCGGATATCGGCAATTATAAGTTACCATAACAAAAGTGCCTTTCGCTCCAATGCGATGCGATAAAGTCCCTTTCGCTCCAATGCGATGCAATATCGCTATCGGCGATCGGGGATGTACCATGCATGCTTTTCAAAGTGCTCAATTAATACTCCCGATGCGATGCGATATTGCTATTGGCGATTGAGGATTCCAAAAGGAACCAATGTAACGATTTAAGTTTTCCCCCGACGCCCGATTGCGATAAAGCCAAAAGCACAAACTTCAAAAATTGTTAAAGCGGGGATATTACGATTAATTCGTATTAAAGGCCTTATCTTCCAAACAGTGATTCACCTGCGCTCAACCGCCAAAACATCCAAGGCACGCTTAAAAAAATCATTCGGCCAATAAAACGATATGATGGGCATTTAAAGGATTGGCAGGTTTTAACGGCCATTTAATGAAATAGTAAGCTTAAAAATCTTTTCACAGATTGTATCCGCAGCCACTTTAAGTTAATCCTTCATCGTGCATTGATCAATATATCTCGCTCGTATTTGGTTTTCGTTACCAATTCTCTGTATTACGTTCATTTTCACTCTTGTGCAGAACTCTTCCGAAGTAATAGATTCAAGCAGAATGGGGAAGAAGTCTAAGAAAACTGCAATCGCTTCCACTTCACCAGCCCCAGGACAACCCGTCACTGATCCAGGAACTAAAAAGAAAGGGTTGATATTTGATATTACATGTTCAGGACTCGGCAGAACTACTTGGCAAAGTACCTATAATTTGATTGAGGCCGAAGAACCAGAGGTGACAGCAGTACAAGCCACAACAGATACTAATTGAAAATCTGATGCTACTTTAAAGGACTTAGCCGACTCTTTCCTTCATCGGATAACAGCTCAGGAACAAATTCTCCCATATACGGATGTAGTGAGGTGGGCAATTGAGGAAATCCCAATCATAGGCAGAACCTTCTGCACCAGAGATGGGAGAATCTTCGGTTCATTTCAGGCTAATGATTTGAGGCAAATGTATCATTTGCCTGTGCCAGAGAAGAAGTACAACAAAGCATTTCTGGAGAAATTCCGAAATGAGAACGAAACTGAATCCGAACCCATTCGGGATTGGAGTTAAAATCCGGCAAAACACAAGCATGAATCTTCCGGTAAATTGACAGCGGTGAAAACATTGGAGCAGTCATGTTATCCAGAACTAGAGAAAAATGGGAGATTAATCGTAGGAATTAACAGTTTGACATGGGACGCCTATTGGTTCTTCTTAGTCAAACCACACAGCCAGAGATTCGCCCTCAAATGCCTTACAGATGCAATCGGGTATATCATTCCCGATATTCAGGATGCCACCTATGCCGCCCAACTCAACTCTCGCCTCAACAGACCGCCCGAAGTGGAGCCGATGCTTGCGATATGTCAGCTCAGGTTTAAAGGCAAACAACCTAAATGATGATTCATCCCGCCGACTTCCAGATTGCTGTGAAGGAGATATTTAAGATCAAATTGATACCAATTAAGTAGGATTTCAGTTTCATAGATAGTTAGCTTAATTAAATATTTATAGACCCTTTCATTGTATCTGGAAAGGGTCGTAAGTTTTGTACATGACTTAAAGCCTGAAGTTGCACTACTGTACTTCAGGCATATTCTTTTATAAAACTAGACCAATTATTCTGATTTTGACAAAGAAACTTTTATGCGAATGTGCACTACTGTCTTTGTTTGAAAGTATTTCTGCGTTGCAAGAAGAATTTCAAATAGCGATTGATATTGGGAGTGCTAAGCAGCTCATATGGTACTATTATCTATGTCTGAATTCATTCTTTTTATATGAATTGTCATTTGATCACTTTTGCTATCATCAAATATATGTATGTGTTTTAACAACATTCTTTATTCTTTCCACTATTGGATTTTTATATTATGCTTTTCTTTTGATCATATATGTATCGATGATATAAATGATAAGTGTAGCAATATTGTGTTAATCACTTTGTTTAACTATTTAAACAAAGTAATCATTGAATGAATAAATGTCTATGTTTATTAGATAGAGTCATCTATATGCCTGTCAATAGACATAGATCATCAAGCGCTACATTTCAAAGTACAATAGTTCCCGGGATTAGTAGTAATTCTTTTATTCTGCTGATAGATTAAGTTATTCACCTATCATTAGATTAGATAATCAATCATTCATCCACCCCTTTTTTCATTACTGGGAAACTGGTCCCATTATCCCCAGTTGGAGCCACCATTCCAAACGGAAAAGGAGCTGTATTAAGGTCCGGACCGGGTGGTTATCCCCCAATGTTGATACAATGATTTTCGAGGCATCAACATGATCTTATTGGTAGTGGTTTTCCAATACAAATGGCCACCATAGTCACCCTCATGGAAATCATGCATTATTCTTTCTGCATCATCTCAACAAACACTTTAGTAGAATACCACCAACATCTTTCCAATATAAAACATTTTCTATGATGCAAAATTTAACTGCTTTTAGTTTTCGAAATCTAGCCTTTGTTTTTGTTAGACCAGGATGAGCATTTAAATTAATAAAATAGAAATAAGGTCTACATACTAGGGTGGTCATGAAAGCCTCATCTAGTTGTGGAGTCGTTTGTTCCTCTTGATCATCCAATTCAACTACAAAGTTGATATCTAAAGCATTAAAATTAGATTTAGCCATCAATTTGGCTAATCCTTGTCCTTTGATAAGCTTGGCTGGATTGATTTCCATGTCATATTCTAGTATGATGGCAATCCATTTGCCTCTTTTGCCATCTGGTCCATTCTGTGTCAAGATATCTTTAACTACAACATTTGGTACATAAGCAATTATATGAGAATGAAGGATATATACTTTGAAATATTTAATTTCTTTTATCAGTGCAAAAGTTTGTTTCTCCATTATATTATACTTGAATGCAACATCCCTCAAGGCCTTGCTAAAGAAAGCAATGGGTTGTTCATATCCATCATCATTTTTCTGCAAAAGGACAGCTGCAACAGTATGTTCAGAAGCAAATGAAAAAATTATAAAATCCTTAGTAAAATCTAGACTAATAAGGACTGGTGCCTTTGTTAATGCTTTTTTAACCTGGTCAAATGATTTCCTAGCTTCAAGGTTCCACCTAATTTCATAATCTCGTTTTAGCATGTTTGTGATGTTTCTGAGAAGTTCTGCAAGGTTAGGGATAAATCTTCTCAGGAAGTTTATTCTCCCAATAAATGACTGAAGTTATTTAATATTTCTTGGGTGATTTATTTTTAGAATAGCTTCAATCCTTTTAGGATCAAAATTGATACCTTCCTTTGATATGATATGACCAAGAAGTTTTCCCTCTTCAAGGCCAAACACTATTTTCTTAGGATTTAATGAAATCCCAAACCTTCTACATTTTTCAAAAACTCTTCTCAGGTGCATCAAATGTTCTTCATCAGATTTAGAATATACAGTTATGTCATCTAGATAGATCACAATAAATATGCCAATTTCATCAGCAAAAGAAATATCCATTGCTCATTGAAATGTGGCCCCAACATTCATTAATCCAAAGGGAATCTTCACATACATGAAGGTACCCCATGGAGTGGTAAAGATTGTTTTGTCCTTATCCTCTGGATGAACTAAGACCTGATTATAACCTGAGAATCCATATAATAAGGAAATCATAGAATATCCAACTACCTTTTTCAGAATATGATCAATTTTAGGTAACAGATAGTTGCCTTTTAGGGAAACTTTATTTAGGTTTCTGAAATCTATACAAAATCTAATTTCACCTATTTTCTTCATGGTTGGCACAATATTGGAAAACCATTTAGAGTACCTAAGAGGAACTATGATTTTAGAATCACACATTTTTTTTTTTTTTTTCCTTCTCAATTAAAGACATCAAAACTGAATTTATTCTACGAAGTTTTTGTTTAAAGAATTTCTAATCTTCTTTAATTGGAATTTTGTGTTGTATGATTTCTATATCATATTGTTTAAGATCTTCATAGCTCCAGGAAAAAACACCACTAAATTCCTTGAATAAAGCAATATATTTTTGGTTTTCAGCAACTGGGATTGATTTAGATAGTTTTATGATTTTGGGGTCTTTTTTAGTACCTAAATTACAATCTTCAATTGTTGTTCCTGAGGGCTCAATCTTAGGATTTTAGCCACATCATTGAAATCAAATAATTCTTCTAATGGAACTAGACCTCTAGGAAAAACGTTATCTTTAAGCTGGAGTGTTTCAACTTCTTCTTTTTTCAGGGTCTATTTCAAGCAATTCTATTTTATTTACAACTTTATCTACGGGTGTATTTACATCTAAATTATCTAATTGCCTTTCTGGATTAGAATCGTCAACAATTCGACTATCTACTTTAGATTCCAAATCAATACTGTCATCTTGGAATTCATCTTTGGATTTTAGAAAACTTTCAATCTATTTATCATTTCCAAACACCTACCAATACCTCATGTTATCAGGTACAATTGGTCAATGTTTTACCCCCAGTACATATTCTTGATTAGGATAAGGCATTTTACAAGAGCTGGCCGAAAGTGAGATTGTTTGGAATGATGTTTTGTTTTCTACGAATTGCAGAAAGGTCATATTCAAGAAAACTCTCTAGGAAGTCAAGCACAACATTTCTGTATGTTCTCATCCTAGGATGTTTGGCTGAATATTCTCCTTTAATTTGTTTGACAATTAATTCAACATCCCCTTGAATGAAGATTCTTTTAGCACCTAACTCTTGTAACAACTCTAATCCTAAAACAAGGGCTTCATACTCTGCTATGTTATTAATAAATTGAAAATCAAGCCTGTATGAGTGACCCTCATCATGATTATTTCATGTGTTCACTACCCAAATTCCTACTCCAGAACCATCTTTGCTACAGGAGCCATCAAAACTCATGTTCCAAAGAGGTTCAAGAGGAGTATTTAGTTATGTTATTTGTGATTGGGTTGGGTCTATTTTAGAAATTTCAGTTTCAACATTGATTACTTGAGTGTTGATATCCCCATCATTGTAAAGAATGAAAGAATCCAAATCCGAGTGAACAGAATAAAGTGGATAGTTGTGAGGTTTGTCTTGACTACTCACCATGAATTTCATCAAGGTTTCCCTATATAGTCTTCTTTACTGCCCAAAGACTGGTATGGTAGCAAAGGTCATATCCATCTGTAGGGTACCTTGTAATTTTTCTCCCCATGAGTGTGACAAAAACATGCCATACTTAGGGGGAATATCTGCAACCACTATGTCCATTACTAGACTTTTGGCAGGGATTTGAGCTAAAGTAACACATAGGTCTTTGATAAGACCTAGGCATCTAACTTTGCTGGAATCAAAGGAATACAAGTCTTTATAAGGTCTAGTAATGTCAAGTCCTAATTTCTCCATAACAACTTTAGGCATTAAATTGTGGGAGGCACCTGAATCTAGCATAGCATTATGGAGAATTTTGTCATGAATATTCAGGCTAACATAGAATGGAGGAACACCCCCTTCCTGTGGTTTTCCTTCAACTTCCGGTCCAAATAAGAGTTCAGGTTGGTCATCATTCAGATTTACAGAGTCAGTATTTTCCCCTATGTTTAAAGCTTTCATTACTTGGGGTCTGTACATGTCTTTTATCATTAACTTTGTGAAAGGAATAGGGGTTTTCAATTTCGTTAGTTCATTCTCAATGTTGAACAACATTTGAATCTTAATCGAGATGGGAAGTTCAAATTGATCTATGATTTGTTTTTTCATAAGCTCTTTTTGTTGACTGGTGGTTGGGATATCTGTTTGAGTAGTTTTAGAAACACTATCAACAACCTTCTTGATAGGAATTTCTACTTTTTTCTTGCCATAATTATCCACAGTTTTCTTAGGAAGACTATCTGTGGTTTTCCTATGTTCAATTTCAGATGAATTTTTAGCAGGATTATCTGAGTTTTTGGTGTTGAGAGTGTCTAGATTCTTTTTTCTCCTAAGGTTATACTTCCTATGGACTTCCATTATGGAATTTTCAAACCCTTGTTTATATTCATCTGATTCTTCATAATCTAGTTCAATTTGGGCTAGGAGAAAATGTTCCTGCTCATCTTGAGAGAGGAAAATTGTTTCATCATCATTTATCCCCATCAAATTTATTTGATTATCATCCAAATATTCAACAATATTCCCATCACCATCTGTGTAATTTTCCTGAAAAGGAGGCTGAACCTACTAGTCTGGACCCTTTTGTTCTCTTTGTTTAATTTGGGGAACATTCCTTCTAATGTTTTGGTTTCTATTTTGAAGGGCATTTTGGTTCTCTCTTACTTGATTTTGGTCATTGATGTTTACTCTTGGCATCATTTGATTCACTACTCTCACTAGGTTATCAATTTTATGATCAACAACAGAAGTAGAAGGTTCTTCTTTTATGGTAACTCTGCATTCAGATTTCAGTTTGGCCTTCTTGGCTAAGATGTTAGCTTCAACTTTGATAGCATTTGCTTGCATTTCTTCCAAATTTGTCGAGTCTCTTTCTCTAAGTTGATATTCCATGTCTACATCAAAACCATAAGGAAAATCAATTAGAGCTAGGCCAGGGGAGGGTTTGATGTCTTGTGGAATGGCATTGTAAACAATATTAAACCATTCACAATATTCTTCCACACTTTCATTTGGTCTTCTATCCAATATTTTATATTCATTTAGGAGTTGAAGTGGATTTTTCTTGATCTCCCATCTAGCTAAAAAAGTTAGATGAAAAGCATTAACGTTGGCTATACTTCCTGCAAGTAAACTCCTAAACCATTTTTTGATATTACCTCCTAAACTTTGGGAAAACAATCTCATTTTAACATCGGATTTATCTACTTCTTGAAGTTCAAACACATCATTCATCCTATCCACATGCTGATGAGCAGTATAAGCACTAGTGTTATCAAAGGTCACAATTTTAGATTGGTAATATCCAGGCATAGCATTTAGCTGGCCAGGGAACACCAAAGGTGCATACCTACCTGCCATAACTAGTCTGGATGATTGACTTCAAGATGGACCTAATGTAGGTGTAGTTTTGATAACTACAAGGATAGTAGGAATAATAGTTTGAGAGATCACAAGTGAGGAAGTTGAAACTATGGAATGAGTAGGACTAGGAGGTTGTAGATGAACTGACTAGGAAGATTAGATAAAGAAGGAAGTTGTTGCAACTGTTAAATTAGAAAATTCAACAGATTGTTGAATAAAAACTTCTTCAATAGCTTAGTCCAACACTGAAAATAGACCTTGTAATTTGTCAAATTGCTGTAAGGATTCAAGATCAGGATCTGTTTCAAGAAGCTGTGTCTAGGGTATGTATGGTTGCAATAGGGCTTTATCAATGACATTTTGATCTACAAAAGCCTCAGACTTTGATATAAATAAACTATGTTGGAAAGGAAAATCAAACTTCATATCTTGAAAAGTTTTAAATTTCTCTAGAAGAGAGTTAGACCTTGACAAAGGAATATTCTCAAGAAGAGAATTGAATCTAGACAATGGGCTATTACTACCTTGACTTTTTGTAAAAAAATTCTTTCTCACCAATTTCTTAGGGTTATCTATAAATTTAGCAGCGTTAGGGTTGGGGTCAAGGTGAGATCTAGTGAAAATTATTTTGGGAGCCAGGTCTATTAAAAATCATCACACAAATAAAAATCAAATCAATGACAAACTATAATATTTATAAAATAACAACCTCAGATCATGTATTTCATAATGATATATAAGTCTTGATTTATAGAATTATTGATTAGATACCAAGGATTAATAATGTTTTATATTAAAAAGTATTTGTTCCCCAGTAGGGTCTTCACTATGTTTTCATTCTATATTTTTGAGGTTGAGGGAGTAAACACATAGGATAACATCAAAACCACTTTGGAAGCTGGGATCTAGTGCCATCTTCAGAGAGGGATCACTCTGTTTAATTTAGCTTGGTTTTTATGCAAATTTTAGGCTAGTTATGAATATATTTTTTTGTTTTGTTGGAAAGGTTTGGTTGATTTGAGTGTTATAATTCCATTGGGCCATGGAGTCTATAAACTAAACTAGAGTTTTGCATCAATTTTTAGAGGAGTTCTCACAAGGCAAGCTAGGTTGCACTAACTGGATCTTTTGAGAAATTGAATGAATTATGAAATAGAAGAAGTGTAAGGTTCAGTAGAAATCTAGGAGAAATTAAGAATTCCTAGATTTGAATTCAAAGGAAAACATTAAAATTATCAACAACCAAAATAGGGTGCTCTAATTAACAAATCCTATTTATCTCAGTTTATGTTGATTAATTAAAAAATTTAGAATAACAGAGAAAGAAAATACAAGGTTTAAACAAATAGACAGAAGAGACACATCACCATTTAGTACACCACATGATCTTGTGAAAGGTCCTTGTATTACTGATGCTCCAGTGCTTTGAAAATTACAATATGCTGAAGGAAATTACATTCGAAAATCAACACTTGATACTTCAAACTGTGAAGTATTTATAATTAAAATTAAAAAAATGCTTTACAAAATCGTTGTCAAACTAAAAAAGTATTATTAGCCTAATTACAAACTATATCATCTAATCCTAGAAAAATAATAGGCCACGTAGGCTATTGAAAAGAAAGGTGGCCATGTTTTGATGGTTTCGGTTGCTGAGACAACCTAAAATAGTGTTGCGATGCTGAACTGACCATTGTGCTGGATGCTACGCTGGAAAGTTGTTTTACTACTCCTGAATTATCCTTCAATCTAGTAAATCAACCAATTCTTCCTGTTATCCTCTACAATTTCCTAGGCTGAGGAGGAAATCAAAAAAGGTAACCTCGAACCACTTTAAGTTCAATAGCTAGCCATATTGAACCAGAGAGGGATCTCTCTAAATATTTATCAATGAATAATTGGAAAGAAATAGGTTTTAGGCTAGATATACAAGTCTTGTTTGAGTATTTGTGAATTTAGGGTTTTTGATTTGCTGGACTAGGGGTTAGAGCAGGTAATTAGGTTAAGGCTTCAAGTATGTAGTTACAAGGATAAAAAGGAGCTAGATACCAGTGTGTTATGGTGAACTTAAAGTGTTGTCAATGTAGTATAGGTCTGGGAGCTTAAGAGAACATAATGAGCATGTAAAAGCATGACTTCATTAGTCTTAGGAGAAAAGAAACACAAGCACGATTTCCACGTAAACAAAGCTTAAATCTAAGTATTTTGTCTATATAACTACAAGGAAAACCATAGGAAGAAGATAAAGAATGAAAAGAGAGATGATTTCATTAATTAGAAGCTGAAATGAAAGAAAAACAACACCATAGAATCATTCAACACGTATTCCTGAAATATAGCTGCAACTGCTCCTATATTAGCTGTAAGAGAACATAAGGTACCAAGCCTCTCAACAAAAGTCCAACAGGGATCACATGTACAGGATGAAGACCTAATTGAACATGATTTTGAATTGGTGGACTTGGAAGAAGAAAATGAACCTTCAAACATGCAACATATTATCAAAGAGAAGGATTCTCAAATCAAAGAACTCATGGACAATATGGCAAGAGCAAGGTTCATCATCTCCTTCCTTGAGCAAGAAAACAGTCAGCTTAAGGCTAAACAACTCATCATGGAGAAAGAGAAATCTAAGGTGTTGTAGAAAGGAGGCAAAGGAAAAGTAGTGTTAGAGCCTAGTGAACATGAGGAAACTGAAAAACAAGTTAGGAAAAAGAGGCCAAGGACCAAGGGACTCAAAAAGGCATTGAAGGAGGAGAAAGGACATAATCTGCTAGATGAAGACCTAGACATGGAGGATAGAATTGCCTTGGAGATCAATGAGGATAGAGAGTATTGGATAAATAAGGTCAATGACCACTTAGAAAAAATTCTTGACAAAGCCAACATGGATAATCAACTTTTGAGGCACATGGCACATCATTATCAAACCAGAAACATGATATGTAACATCAACCTCAAGCAGTTGAAAAATAAGCTAAAAGAAACCCTAAAGGACAAAAATGAGAGGGATAACTTGGAGATGCTTTCTAAAGCATCCATGAGGGCATGAAATACCTCATTTTTCACTTCATGACCAATTTTGAAGGTTTTCTGAGCATTTTTTGTTTTTTGAGAATTTTGGTGCCAAATTCAAAAATTGGGCTAGTCACAGAAGGCACTGCGCTTTTTCCTCAGGGCTCCAAATGACAAGTGGCTTACATTTTTGGAAAGCTAATGACCTCCTATCAAAACCCATTTCATCATATTTCTCATAGAAGGCTCAAATTTTGAGAAAAAGGATAAAATGGGGTAAAAACTCATCATTTTGCCACTCTTTTTGATAGGTGTTGCGCTTTTGGAGACACCTTGGGAGAATGAGGTTTTAAAGGCCTTCCCATGGGTAATTTTCAAAACTTCAAGGTGTTCTGGAAACTAGATAAGCAAGAATAGTTATCGTTCTCTCAGATCTCAATTTTTACTTCAAGAAGGCACATAACAGTGGGTTCAAAGTTGGCTCTACGCTTCTACAAATTTCTGAGTTTTTATTTTAAATTTCATTGTGTAATTTCCTAGTTTTCAATTTGACTTGGTCAAAGTCAAAGATCATGATGTAATTTTAGTAGTTCAAGGTTAGATGATGTAATCATGAATAAATAGACATGATAGGTTTTTTTTTTGGTTAATTAGGCCTCATAAAGGAAGCAAAATTCAAAACAAAGTCTAAGAGAAGAGTTTATATTTGAGCTTCTCACTCTCACCTATTGGTTGAGAGAATCTTGGAAACATTTCCACCACCTAGGAATTCAACTCGTAAAGGTGGGGAAGTGGTTTTCTTGAGTATATATGTATCATTTCTCATTCAGAGAGAGGGATTCGAATTTTTTGGAGAGTCTTGGTACCTTATGTTCTCTTACAGCTAATACAGGAGCAGTTGCAACTATATTTCAGGAATACTTGTTCGGTGAGTCTATGGTGTTGTTTTTCTTTTAGATCAGCCTCTAATTGATGGAATGATCTCTATTTTAATGCTTTATCTTCTTCCTATGGTTTTCCTTGCAGTTATATAGACAAAATTCTTATATTTAAGCTCTGCTTATGTGGAAATCATGCTTGTGTTTCTTTTCTCCTAAGACTAATCAATTCATGCTTTTACATGTTCATTATGTTTTCTTAAGCTCTCAGAATTATTCTACATTGACAACACTTTAATTTCACCATAACACACTGATATCTAGCTCCTTTTTATACTTGTCATTACATACTTGAAGACTTAACCTAATTACCTGCTCTAATCCCTAGTCCAACAAACCGAAACCCCTAAATTCACAAATACTCAAACAAGACTTGTATATCTCACCTAAAACCTATTTCTTTCCAGTTATTCATTGACAAATCTTTAGAGAGATCCCTCTGTGGTTCAGTAGGGCTAACTACTGAACTTAAAGTGGGTCGAGGTTACCTGTTTCAATTTCCTCCTCGGCCTAGGAAATTGTAGGGGATAACACTTCCCATCTCTTTTCATCTGGCATTGTCAATTTTGTTACCCTGCGGTAAATTTCATCTACCTCTGTGTATTTGGAAAAAGTTTGTTTTACGGTAAAAATGTGTTTTACCTCATTTTGTACATGGAAATCATTTGACATAGTTTCCAAAAATGCCTTTGCTATCATACTGCCCTTAATTCCACTGAATTTGATTCTGCTTCTAGCCACTTATTTCATCTTCAAGATATAGTCTTCCTGAGTGATCAATTTGTCATTTATAACATAGATACTGGGCAGTCCCTTTTGGATTAAGGCTTCAATTCTGTTTGTGAACCTGTTTACCTACAGCTCTAAGGTTTCACACCTTTCTTCCAACTGATCAATGAGATTTCTCTTTGTCAAGACTTTCTTGACTTCTAGAATGGTGGCAGTTCTATCACTGATTCCTACCTCCTCCAGCTCATACTTGGACTTTGAGTTTAAGAACTTGATTATATTAGAGGCTTCTATGGGCATCTCTCGAATCTTTTCTCTTCCTTGCACAATAGTTTTTGTAGCCTTCTCTATTAGCTCTTTCTGCTCAAATATGATTTGGATAGAAGGCCAAATCTCATTCATAGAGTCTAATATATTCATCCAAATAGTTTCCTTGGCTTGGGCCAAGGTCTGACCAATTGAATTGTCTCTATCTACCTTGTGAAACTTCTGCAACAGTCTCCGGGATTACTCCATTTCAGTAACCCGACTAGCTTCAACTTTGGCCTTTTGCACTTCCAAATCTTTGAGTTGGCCCTGCAAAGTCTCAATCTCCTTTGACTATAGTGATATGTTCTGTAGTGTTTGTGTTCCATGTTCGGCACTTGCAGTGTGAGTGGAAGAAGTAGCTGTAGTGGTTACCCCTGTTGATGGAAGCTGAGAAATAGGTATGGAATCCAGGGGGACAATGGCCATCTTTAGACTGTCTTCATTCTCCTTTATCAATTTCTCCATCTCTGCCTCCATTTGCCTAATCTGTATATTTTGTTCTATGATGAATTTCATCATATCTCCTTTTTGTGCTTCACCTTCTTCAAAATATTTTTTCATTGAATCTTCTGTGGCTGGCAGCTTGAGCTGCTTTCTTAAGGCTGCAATGTCCAGGTTCTTCTTTTTGATAATCTCCTCAGCAACATTAACATCTTTGGGATCATATCCTATTTTAATCACCAAGCCTTCCAAAGACTTAATCCTGTTATCCTTTGCCAAGGAGGAAACTTTCTCCGTCTTCAACTGTGACTGGACATTGGCAAAAGAAACCTACAATTTAGAAAGTGACATAGCAGTGTTAGTCAAAGTGGAAGATATCCTTTCACCAATTTTCTTGTGCATCTCCATTTGATCAATGGGATGTATGTACTTTATGCTAAATTCAAAAGTAGTGCTCTTGTAGTCTACTACTGCTTTTCGCTGTGGAACTTGGGACTCGAGAAAGGCAATCTGCATTTTTTCATGCTCTGTATCAAAGACTGACAACAACCTACTTTGTGAGCTAGAGGTCTGCTTCTAAAATCGGTTATAAGTGCTATTTTTTAGAATTTTATTTCTGAGATTTATCTCCCTGCACCTGTCAAAAACACTCTTCTCTTTTAATGTTTGGGCATTCTGTGATTATAACTCAGTTTCCTTGTGACCTTATGAAGATGAAGATTCAATAGGAGATGTTGTGAATTTTGTAGTTGCAGGTGTTGTGATGATGATGGTTGCCTTCTCTTCAGTTTCTTTGTCCAATTCTACTCTAGGAGTTACCTTTGCTCTCTTCCTATAGCTGATTCTGAATTCTTTAGCTTCACTTCCAGTTGTAGATGATGATCCTTCCTCCCTTTGTATTTTGCTTGATTTTTCCTGAGGAATAGGAGTCTGCAAACTAGAAGTAGAAACAAGTTGTTCTTCAACTTCCTGCAAGGTATTTTCTATCCACTCCAGCTGATTAGCATACTGCTCTATGTATGGCCTTGAAGTATGCATGTAAGGAGTGCTTTTGTTCTCCACTCTGATCTTTGAAATAATTAAAAAAGGGTCATAAGACCATGTAAAGCTCAAACTAAACTTCATTTCTTTAAGCATTCTATCTTCCTCTTCACCTGTTTTCCTTGTGTTGCACACAAATGGGCCCACCTGTGTCTTTATTCTGAATTTTGCCTTCTTCTTGGCCACCACAAAGTGGATGTCATTCAAATTCAACATCTGCATGATATAATCCAGGGAAAAAATCCTTACTGGGAGGTATTTCGGGAGTTTATAGGGGGCAAATTCACAACCATATACCCTGATTTCTATGTAATTTTGGTATAAACACAAATCCTCGATCTTTTCTTAGTTTGAAAAATGCAAAATTCTCTTGATTTCCTCACTGATTCTGGGTTATACTACACTGTTGAGAATGGTCATGGCTAGATGACCAAAATCTTCAATAAATTGCTTGTAGGTGAATTCTTGTTGTTCTCTCATGACCAATGAGATCCAAAAGATTACTAGCTGTTGGTACCCTGCATCATCAAGATTTTGCAATGCAAAATTGAATTTGTCTGGCTGGTAATAGAGGAACATATAAATCAAAATAGAGGTGTAATTGAACACTTGTTCCGTAGGAAACTTTATGAACTGTTCATGGATTATATCAACCAAGAATTGACTGAAGTTGAACACCAAGGAGGGCTCATTGTCTGTGGAAAATATGGAGAGGAATCCCAAAATGGGCTCATCTACCCAATGATTAGAATAATAGCCTAAAATGTAAGAAATCATGGAAATAATCTACTTGGCCTGATCAGGGAAAATGGAAGAAGGATATGGAGGATTCTTTTTTGGTAATTGTGCATTATTTGGCAAGAAAATCTCAAAAATTGTGGCTCTGGTGGCAAAGTCGAGCTTTTGATAAAGTTGGATGAGGGCTTCTAGGGAGAAAGGGGCAGCATTTTCCATAGTGGGGTTAGCATCATTTGGTAAATGGATTGGGCTGTAATGGTGAAAATAATGTCACCTGTAGGGGAAATGATGGCTCTTTGGGCAGGGACATAGCAAGCTTGACACCTTTTGGTAAATTCTAGGGCTTGGAATGTCAAGGGGAAAATATAATGGGGTAGGTTTCACTCCTAGAGCCCAATTTCATCGGTTTTGTCTATGTGTTTATCCTCTAAGCAACAATAAAATTCCAAAAAATCACAGTCACGCTGAGTTTCATTTATCCTGTAATCCCTATCAGCTAAAGGTATATGATCTAAATCTACAGAAGGGGGAATTAAAGGATTAATGGGCTTACCTTGAATCATAGTCTTAGGAAGCATGACTGTAAAACCTGTGAACAAGATGAATTTGCAGAGGAGGCTTACTGCGCACCGTAGAATAACGAACTATGATGTGAAAATGAAAGGGAACTATTAGTTTTTTCTCTCTTGATCTGGTGGCAAAATATCTCTGAGCATGACTGCTATGTGAGAATGTCAATAAATGAAAACAGAAGTGAAAAAGGGATGAGAACAATAGGTGTGGGAGCTTTTAAACTATGTGACGAATGTCCCGTTCAAAATGGCGCAGGACCGTTAGGCTGAACGGCTACTCGGGAGAAATTGAGTTAAATGGAGAACATTCGTTTTGGCTGGGAACACATTGAATAGGCCAACGGTTATGCCATGTGGCAGGCGGAGAGTGGTGGGGAATGACAGAGTGGATGAGGAAAAGTGGTTTCCAAAGGGGGTAGCGGGTGGTTAATGGTTTTAGTGAAGGGGGTGTGAAATCACCAGAGGGCGACACGTAAGGGATGGGGCCCCGTGGGAGAAACTACTTTCCGGACCCCCCCCGACAGTAAAGACGGAGTGGAGAGTGGGGTCGAAAACGGATACATTTCGTGGATGAAGTGTATGAGCAGATCCTGAGGGTGTTGAGTGGAGCGTACTTTAACCTCAATACGACAACGAACTTTGTCCTCTTGCTCTTTAATATTTGATTTTTGATCTTAGGATAAGGGAAAATATAAACATATAAAGAAATTTATCCATAGTGCACATATCTGCCTTTTTTATAATCCCATCCTCAAACTTAGGATAAAATTACATGTGCAAATATTTTCAAATAACACAATTTACCTTCCCTTATCTAAACTAGCATTTTTTATCCTTTCCTCTAGGGTGCACTTAGATTAGAAAATCCACTTTATTTTCTTTTATACAAAATGTAAAAACTACCTAACCTATCCCTTATTTATCCTATTGATCTAGATTAAACTATTGGATCAATGTCATCTTCTACTTACTAGTGATTTACCCATATTAAACTATAGGGTAAGTCTTTATTCTCTATCTTATTTACAAAAATTGAAAGGAGTTTAATCATGATAACACTGTATGATTAAACTAAAAACTGGTGATTGTGGCATTTTGAACAAGTTGCACACAACTTTTTATTTTGAGTAATGAAGCAAAAATATCTATGAGTAGTGGCATTTAGACTTGCAACATTTTTACTATTATTTCTTTTTCTTTTTCTTTCTTTTGTTGGGGTTCAATATTTTCTTCTTTTTTCAAGGTAGTAACTTTGTTCTTGCTCTCGATCAACTCATGCATTAGGGCCTCCTTCTCCTTTTCGCTCTAAATCAACTCGGGAGTTTGAATGTGCTCACTTCCTGGCATCTTTCATTTTCGTCTTAACTCTTGGTTCTCTTTCTAAGTGGCCTATAAGACAGCTGATACTGCTACCTTATCCTCGGGATCCACCCCCATCTTTATGATCAACTCTTTATATACTTCCTTATGTTGAAAAATCGCCCGGGACTTGATCTTCTCCATCTTTACGTTTTTGGAGATATTTTCTATATAAGTTTGAGTCCATTCGATGGTCATCTGGTGCCTCTTGATGTCATCATACAACATTTCTCCCACCTGCTTGTGTAATGTTGGGTTGTGTTATATTCCTTCCATAACTAGGTCCCCGAGTTAACCCAGGGGACAGAGGGGGGGAAAAACCCCCCCTTCATTGCGACGACTGCGCGATGCGGGGGTCACAGGGGGGTTTGAGGGGGGCAGTTAGCTCCCCTCTATGGGGTCTAGGGTAGCACCACGGGGAAATTTTTTTGGACCCTATATTAGGTGGGCGAACCTACCTATGGTTTTGCGCATGGTTTTCGCACATGGTTTTGGGCACGATGGTTTTCAGTCCATGGTATTGGATGCTTTGGCATGTATATATATATATATATATATATATATATATATATATATATATATATATATATATATATATATATATATATATATATGTATGTATGTATGTATATGTATGTATATGTATGTATGTATGTATGTATGTATTGTAACATTGAAAGGAACATAATGAAAAATCATGATGGTAGTCCCGGTTTTGGGATCCAGGGAAAAATCTCTATGTATATGTGTTATGCTCTCGCATTGTTTATTTTTTGTGTTTTAGAATTTGTACACAGGTAATTTCTGTACGGGGTTAAAACCTACATTTGGTATTAGAGCTTGTTTTGGCTTCAAGGGGACGCCTTAATAGCTGAGGGGTTTCGCTCGGGCCTGTATTAGAACCTGTTCAGTGGGAGATCTACGGGATCAAATTTGGTGGTGAAAGAAGATGGTGAGCAGTGGAAAGATGGAGATCAAGAAATTTAATGGTCAGAGTTTTGAGTTATGGAAACTCAAGATGGAGGATCTGTTGGTTGATAAATATCAGTGGATCACGGTAGATCCAGGTACTAAACCAACGAGAGTGTCCAATGAAGAATGGAAGAAGTTGGATCGGAAGGTAAAGAGCACAATACGATTGTGTCTCTCAGATTCAGTATTGCTAAATGTGTTAGGGGAAGATACGACTAAGGCTTTGTGGGAAAAGTTAGGGACTTTGTACCAGTCTAAGTCTCTTGTGAATAAACTGTTCCTACGGAAAAAGCTGTATAACCTAAGGATGAAAGATGGAGACTCGATGATAGAGCATCTAAATGCATTTAATACTATGGTAAGTCAATTATTATTTGTTGATATTAAAATTTCAAATGAAGATAAGTGCATTAGTTTGTTGTGTTCTCTACTAGATTTATGGGATAGTATGGTTATTGCAATAGGTAGCAATGCAACTGCCTTGCAATTTGATGAAATAGTCTCATCCCTACTGATGGAGGAGATGAGATGGAAAAATATGGAGAGAAAAAATGGTGATGCCTTGTCTGTACAAGGAAGGTCCCAGAACAAAAATAAAATAAAAAAATAAGTCATCGAGTGGGAGATCTAAATCTAGAGGGAGATCTAAATCTACAAGAAAACCTGTAAAGGTGTGCTGGAAATGTGGAAAGGAAGGGAACTACAAAAGAGACTGTAATGTAGGTTTTAACCCCATACAGAAATTACCTGCATACGAATTCTAGAACATAGAAAATAAACAATGTGAGAGCATAACACATAAAACACATATACACAGAGATTATCCACTGGATCCCAAAACCGGGACTACCATCTTGATTTTTCATTATGTTCCTTTCAATGTTACAATACATATTTATACATGCCAAAGCATCCAATACCATGGACCAAAAACCATCGCGTCCAATAACATGGACCGAAAACCATCGCGTCCAAAAAACATGTGCGAAAATCATGCACAAAACCATAGGTGGGTCTGCCCAACCTAACATAGGGTCCAAAACCAAAATTTTCCGGGGTGCTGCCCCGGACCCCATAAAGTGGGGTTACGGGTGCCCTTCAAACCCCCTATTAACTACGTGGAAAGAATATAACACAACTCAACATTCTCCCACTTGTTGTTTTCTTTCCACAGGGCGCCACAAGAGAGCTTAGTCATTTTCTCAGCCCTGAAATGCCCATTGTCTCTCTACACCAAGAGAACTTCTCAGAGCTCACAGATTTTGTCAATGCATCTGCAGTATTATTCAAAGTGTCCACCTTTACCAACAACACCATTTTGTCTTCTATCATATCCCTCACAAAGTGATACTGAACATCAATGTTCTTTGCCTTCGAATGATATGCAGGGTTCTTTGCCAAGAAAATTGCACTTTGGCTATCACAGTATATCCTTGTAGCTTCCTGTGCTAACCCCATACTTGAACATAATCTCTGAAAACAAACTGCTTCCTTGCTTGCATGAGTGGCTACCATGTATTCTGCCTCTGTAGTTGATAGCGCCACTACAGATTGCTTCATACTCATCCAACTGACTGCACCTCCAAATAGGTTAAACACATACCCACTTGTAGATCTTCTTTGATCCAGATCTCCAGCCCAGTCTGCATCAACAAAGCCATGAATATCCAACACTCTGTCCAATCCTATTCTTCCTTGGTAGCACAGACCATAATCACTAGTGCCACGCAAATACCTGAAAACCCACTTCACTGTTGTCCAATGCTCCTTTCCTGGTTTTGACATAAACCTGCTCAATACTCCCATTGCATGTGCAATGTCTGGTCTAGTACAGACCATTGCATACATCAGGCTATTGACTACACTTGCATATGGAACACAGACATGTCTTCTTCCTCTTCTTGTGTCTTGGGACATTGCTCAGCAGATAACCTCACACCTATAGGAATAGGAACCTTCACCAGTTTACTATCCTGCATATTAAACATCTGCAGTATTGTCTCGACATACTTCCTCTGGTTTAACCAGAGCTTCCTCTTTGCCCGATCTCTTTTAATTTCCATGCCCAAAATATAGTTTGCAGCACCAAGATCTTTCATGTCGAATTTAGAGGAAAATTTGGTCTTCAAATCCTGGATAATTTCTTTGTCATTTCCAACCAGCAACATATCATCCACATACAAGACCAAATAAATAACACAGTCACCAATTAATTTAAAATACGCACAGTGATCTACTTTGCTTCTGGTGAAGCCAAGTCCCCGTATAAATGTATCAAATTCCTGATACCACATCCTCAGTGACTGTTTTAACCCATACATAGTCTTCTTTAACTTGCATACTAGTTCTTTCTTGCCCTTCACCGCAAAGCCTTTAGGTTGCTTCATGTAGACCTCCTCTTCCAGATCCCCATGAAGAAATGTTGTCTTCACATCCATCTGTTCTACCTAAAAATCAAAAGCAGCAACAACAGATAAAAGTAATTTAATATAAGTTACCTTGGCAACAGGAGAAAAAATATCACCAAAATCAATTCCCGACACCTGGGAATAGCCTTTTGCTACCAACCGAGCTTTGTATTTCTCCACTTTTCCTTCTGCATTTGTCTTCTTCTTGAACACCCATTTGCTGCCAATGGGTTTCCTTCCAGCCGGCAACTCCACCAGATCCCAAGCCTCATTTTTGTTCAAAGATGCCATTTCATCAACCATGGCCTCTTTCCAGAGTTTGCCATCCTCTGAATCCACTGCTTCCTTCACAGTTCTAGGATCATCATCAGTAACAAACAAAGCAAAATTTGAACAGAAAGCAGATGGACTATACCTTTCTGGCTGCCTTCTTTCTTGAACTGATCTTCTCACAGTCGGAGTTTGTGGCTCTTCATCTTCTGATTCCTCCTCTGCTGTAGAGTCTGATTCTTCCTCCTTTAGCTCAAACTCTATCTTCTCAGGTTCCTTTGGTTGGACTTCATGTTTAATAACATCTTTCACCTCTCTGAACACCACATCTCGGCTATACACAACCTTCCTTGTTATTGGGTTCCAAAGTTTATAACCCTTTAAACCATCCTTATACCTAATAAAGATGCACTTGTCAGATATACTATCCAACTTGGTTCATTTCTCCTTTGGAACATGTACATATGCATCAAATCCAAATACCCTTAGATTTGATAGAGAGGGTTTCTTACCAGTCCATACCTCTTGTGGAGTCTTATCCTGCAACACTGATGAAGGTGACATGTTGATCAGGTAACATGTAGTATCCATTGCCTCTACCCAAAATTCTTGTCCTAACCCGGCACCACAGAGCATGCTTCTTGCGCTTTCCATCAACGTCTTGTTCATTCTTTCTGCAACTCCATTTTGCTGAGGTGTATATGGAGTAGTCTTATGCCATGCTATACTACACTTCTTACAGAATTCTTCAAATTCCTTGCTGCAAAAACCTCCACCATTATCTGTCCTCAGCACCTTTATCTTCTTCTCTATTTGATTTTCCACGAGAGCCTTAAATTCTTTAAGCCTGTCAAAGACTTCAGATTTCTTCTTAAGGAAATATATCCATGTATTTCTTGAGAAGTCATCTATAAATGATACATAGTACATAGACTTACCCAGTGATGGAACCTTCACAGGTCCAAACACATCACTGTGCACAAGATCTAATATATGTTTCACCCTCTTACTACCAGAGGGGAAACTCACCCAATTTTGCTTCCCATATACACAATTTTCATAGAAATAAAAATCCAGAGAGCTATTACTCATACCTTCTACCATACCTTTACCATGAATTATTCAAAGGCCCTTCTCTCCAATATGTCTAAGCCTTTGATGCCACAACATGGTCTTCTCTCCAGAGACCACTAGATTTTCAGCTCCACTTTCAGGAACCACAGAACTGTTGCACCCATCAAAAATAGTGCTACCTTGCAGCTTGTACAGAGTTCCAATCCGAACTCCCCGCATCAATACTAGTGGTCCCTGAACCATCTTACATGTATCTTTCTCGAACTCTGTCTTTACACTTGCATCATCTAGCTTGTTTATAGAAATCAAATTTCTAGCCAATGTAGGAATATGTAGAACACCCGGAAGTGTTCTAACCCTTCCACCTTGCAACTTCAACTTTAATTTTCCGCGACCAACGATTCTAGCCTTCCTATCATCCCCCAAGAAGACATCACCACCATCGTATTTCTCATACTCGCAGAACCACTCTCTATGGGGAGTGAAGTGAAAGGATGCACCTGAGTCAATCAACCATGCCTCATGATCTACTTGTGTACTTTAAGAAGCCAAGTACACATCCCCACCTTCATCTGAGGTGGTTTTCGCCTCTGCAGAAGGAGCATCATCAGATCCCGTTCCCTTATCAGGAGCTTTATATTTACAGTCCCTTTTGTAGTGCCCTTCCTTTCCGCATTTCTAGCACACCACCTTTACAGGTTTTCCTGGAGATTTAGATCTCCCTCTAGATTTAGATCGCCCACTCGATGACTTATTTTTGTTTCTGTTATGGGACCGTCCTCGTATAGACAAGGCATCACCATTCTGGCTCTCCATATTTTTCCGTCTCATCTCCTCCATCAACAAGGCTGAGACTATTTCATCAAACTACAAGGCAGTTGCATTACTACCTATTGCAATAACCAAACTATCCCACAAATCTAGTAGAGAACACAACAAACTAATGCACTTATCTTCATCTGAAATTTTAATATCAACAGACTCTAACTAACTTACCACAGTATTAATTCGTTCAGATGCTCTGTCACCGAGTCTCCATCTTTCATCCTCAGGTTATACAGCTTTTTCCGCAGGAACAGTTTATTCAATAGAGACTTAGATCAGTACAAAGTCCCTAACTTGTCCCACAAAGCCTTTGTTGTAGCTTCCCCTGATACATTCAGCAATATTGAATTTGAGACACACAATCATATTGTGCTCTTTCCCTTCCAATCCAACTTCTTCCATTTTTCATCGGACACTCCCGTTGGTTTAGTAACGGGATCTACCGTGATCCACTGATCTTTATCCACCAATAGATCCTCCATCTTGAGTTTCCACAACTCAAAACTCTGACCATTAAATTTCTTGATCTCCATCTTTCCACTACCCGCCATCTTCTTTCACCACTAGAATCGATCTCGCAGATCTCCCACTGAACAGGGTCTACCACAGGCCCGAGTGAAACCCCTCAACAACAAAGGTGTCCCGTTGAAGCCAAAATAGCTCTGATACCAAATGTAGGTTTTAACCCCGTACAGGAATTACCTACATACGAATTCTAGAACACAGAAAATAAAGAATGCAAGAGCATAACACATAAAACACATATACACAGAGATTTTCCCCTGGATCCCAAAACCGGGACTACTAGCTTGAATTTTCCTTATGTTACTTTCAATGTTACAATACATATTTATACATGCCGAAGCATCCAATACCATGGACCGAAAACCATCGCGTCCAATACCATCGACCGAAAACCATTGCGTCCAAAAAACATGTGCGAAAATCATGCACAAAACCATAAGTGGGTCCGCCCAACCTAACATAGGGTCCAAAACCAAAATTTTCTGGGGGGTTGCCCTGGACCCCATAAAGTGGGGTTATGGGTGCCCTTCAAACCCCCTGGTAACTACGTGGAAAGAATATAACACAACCCAAGATGTAAATCTAAAGCTCCTGACAAAGGAAAGAGATGTGATGATGCTCCTTCTGCAGAGGCGAAAATCACCTCAAATGAAGGTGGGGATGTGTACTTGGCTTCTTCAAGTACACATGTAGATCATGAGGCATGGTTGATTAACTCAGGTGCATCCTTGCACTTCACTCCCCATAGAGAGTGGTTCTGCGAGTATGAGAAATATGATGGTGGTGATGCCTTCTTGGGGGATGACAGGAAGGCTAAAATTGTTGTTCGTGGAAAATTTAAGTTTAATTTGCAAGGTGGAAGGATTAGTACAATTCCAGGTATTCTTCATATTCCTGCATTGGCCAGAAATTTGATTTTTGTAAGCAAGTTGAATGATGCAAGTGTAAAAACAATGTCCGAGAAGGATACCTGCAAGATGGTTCGGGGAGAATTGTTATTGATGCGAGGAGTTCGGATTGGAACTCTGTACAAGCTGCAAGGTAGCACTGTTTTTGATGGGTGCAATAGTTCTATGGTTCCTGAAAGTGGAGCAGAAAATCTAGTGGTCTTCTAAGAAAAGACCATGCTATGGTATCAAAGGCTTGGACATATTGGAGAGAAGGGCCTTCAAATACTTCATGCTAATGGTATGGTAGAAGGTATGACTAATAGCTCTCTGGATTTTGATTTTTGTGAAAATTGTGTTTATGGGAAGCAGAATCGGGTGAGTTTCCCCTGCGGTGGTAAGTGGGCGAAACATATATTAGAGTTTGTGCACAATGATGTGCTTGGACCTATGAAGGTTCCATCATTGGGTAAGTCTGTGTACTATGTATCATATATAGATGACTTCTCAAGGAATACATGGATATATTTCCTTAAGAAGAAATTTGAAGTCTTTGACATGTTTAAACAATTTAAGGCTCTGGTGGAAAACCAGACAGAGAAGAAGATAAAAGTGTTGAGGATAGATAATGGTGGAGAGTTTTGCAAGAAGGAATTTGAAGAATTTTGTAAGAAGTGTGGCATAGCACGACAAAAGACTACTCCATACACACCTGAGCAAAATGGTGTTGTAGAAAGAATGAACAAGACGTTGATGGAAAGGGAAAGAAGCATGCTCAGTGGTTCCGGGTTAGGACATGAATTCTGGGAAGAGGCGGTGGACACTGCATGTTACCTGGTCAACAGATCACCTTCATTAGCATTGGAGGATAAGCCTCCAAAAGAGGTATGGGTTGGTAAGAAATCCTCTCTTTCACATCTGAGGGTATTTGGATGTGATGCATATGTACATGTTCCAAAGGAGAAAAGAACAAAGTTGGAGAGTAAATCTGAAAAGTTCATCTTTATTTGGTATAAGGATGGTTTAAATGGTTATAACATTTGGAACCTAGTAACAAGGAAGGTTGTGTACAGCAGAGATGTGGTGTTCAGAGAGGTAAAAGATGTTATTAAACATGAAGTCCAAGCAAAGGAACCCGAGAAGATAGAGTTTGAGCTAAAGGAGGAAGAATCAGTCTCTACAACAGAAGAGGAATCAAAATATGAAGAGCCACAAACTTCGGGTGTGAGAAGATCAGTTCAAGAAAGAAGGCAGCCAGAAAGGTATAGTCCATCTACTTTCTATTCAAATTTTTCTTTATCTATTACTAATGATGATCCCAGAACTGTGAAGGAAGCAGTAGATTCAGAGGATGGCAAACTCTGGAAAGAGGCCATGGTTGATGAAATGGCATCTTTTCACAAAAATGAGGCTTGGGATCTGGTGGAGTTATCGGCTGGAAGGAAACCCATTGGTAGAAAATTGGTGTTCAAGAAGAAGACAAATTTAGAAGGAAAGGTGGAGAAATACATAGCTCAGTTGGTAGCAAAAGGTTATTCCCAGGTGCCAGGAATTGATTTTGGTGATATTTTTTCTCCTGTTGCCAAGGTAGATTCTATTAGATTACTTTTATCTGTTGCTTCTTCTTTTGATTTTGAGGTAGAATAGATGGATGTGAAGACAAAATTTCTTCAAGGGGATTTGGAAGAAGAGATCTACATGAATCTATCTAAAGGCTTTGGGGTGAAGGGTAAGAAAGAGTTAGTATGCAAGTTGAAAAAGTCTATGTATGGGTTAAAACAATCACCAAGGATGTGATATCATAAATTTGATACATTTATACGGGGATTTGGCTTCACCAGAAGCAAAGCAGATCACTGTGTGTATTTTAAATTAATTGGTGACTGTGTTATTTACCTGGTCTTGTACGTGGATGATATGTTGCTAGTTGGAAATGACAAAGAAATTACCCAAGATTTGAAGACCCAATTTTCCTCCAAACTCGACATGAAAGATCTTGGTGCTACAAACTATATTTTTGGCATGGAAATTAAAAGAGATCAAGCAAAAAGGAAGCTCTTGTTAAACCAGAGGATATATGTCGAGACAATACTGCAGAGGTTTAATATGCAGGATAGTAAACCCGTGAAGGTTCCTATTCCAGTAGGTGTAAAGTTACCTACTGAACATTGTTCCAAGGCACAAGAAGAGGAAGAGGACAAATCCTGTGTTCCATATGCTAGTGTAGTCGGTAGCCTGATGTATGTGATGGTCTGTACTAGACTAGATATTGCACATGCAGTGGGAGTATTGAGCAAGTTTATGTCAAAACCAGGAAAGGAGCATTGGACAGCAATGAAGCAGGTTTTCAGGTATTTGCGTGGCACTAGTGATTATGGCTTGTGCTACCAAGGAAGACCAAGATTGGACAAAGTTTTTGATGTTCATGGCTTTGTTGATGCAAACTGGGTTGGAGATCTTGATCAAAGAAGATCTACAAGTGGGTATGTGTTTAACCTATTTGGAGGTGCAGTCAGTTGGATGAGTAAGAAACAATTTGTAGTGGCACTATCAACTACAAATGTAGAATACATGGCAGCCACTCATGCAAGCAAGGAAGCCGTTTGGTTGTAGAGATTATGTTCAAGTATGGGGTTAGTACAAGGAGCTATAAGGATAGACTGTGATAGCCAAAGTGAAATTTTCTTGGCAAAGAACCCATTTTACCATTCAAAGACAAAGCACATTGATGTTCAGTATCACTTTGTGAGGGATATGATAGAAGACAAAAAGGTGTTGCTAGTAAAGGTGGACACTTTGAAGAATAATGTAGATGCATTGACAAAATTTGTGAGCTCTGAGAAGTTTTCTTGGTGTAGATAAACAATGGGTGTTGCAGGGCTGGATAAATAACTAAGCTCTCCCGTGGAAAGAAAAGAAACAAGTGGGAGAATGTTGCATTGTGTTATATTCTTTCCACAAATAGGTCCCCTAGTTAACCAGGGGGTTAGATGGGTGGCGGAGCCCCCCCTTCATTGTGCCGAATGCAAAGTGGGGGGCGGTCAGCCCCCCTCTATGGGGTCCAGGCCAGTGCCCCAGGGAATTGTTTTTTGGACCCTATATTAGGTGAGTGGACCTACCTATGGTTTTGTGCATGGTTTTCGCACATGATTTTGGGCACAATGGTTTTCAATCCATGGTATTGGATGCTTCAGCATGTATATATATATGTATTGTAACATTGAAAGGAACATAATGAAAAATCAAGCTGGTAGTCCCAATTTTGGGATCCAGGGGAAAATCTCTGTGTATATGTGTTTTATGTGTTATGCTCTCGCATTGTTTATTTTCTATGTTTTAGAATTCGTATGCAGATAATTTCTGTAGAGGGTTAAAACCTACATTTGGTATCAGAGCTTGTTTTGGCTTCAAGGGGACGCCTTTGTTGCTAAGGAATTTCGCTTGGGGCTGTATTAGACCATGTTTAGTGGTAGATCTGCGGGATCGATTCTAGTGGTGAAAGAAAATGGCGAGCAATGGAAAGATAGAGATCAAGAAATTTAATGGTCAGAGTTTTGAGTTATGGAAACTCAAGATGGAGGATATATTGGTTGATAAATATTAGTGGATCACGGTAGATACACATACTAAACCAACAGGAGTGTTTGATGAAGAATGGAAGAAGTTGGATTGGAAGACAAAGAGCACAATATGATTGTGCGTCTCATATTCAGTATTGCTGAATGTATCAGGGGAAGCTACGGCTAAGGCTTTGTGGGACAAGTTAGGGACTTTGTACCAATCTAAGGCTTTGGTGAATAAATTGTTCCTACAGAAAAAGCTGTAAAACCTGAGGATGAAAGATGGAGACTCGGTGACAGAGCATATGGATGCATTTAATATTGTGGTAAGTCAGTTATTATCTGTTGATATTAAAATTTTAGATGAAGATATATGCATCAGTTTTCTGTGTTCTCTACCAAATTTGTGGGATAGTATGGTTATTGCAATAGGTAGCAATGCAACTGCCTTGCAGTTTGATGAAATAGTCTCACCCTTACTGGGGGAGATGAGACGGAAAAATATGGAGAGCCAAAATGGTGATGCCTTGTCTGTACGAGGAAGGTCCCAGAATAGGAACAAAAATAATTCATCGAGTGAGAGAACTAAATCTAGAGGGAGATCTAAATCTCCAGGAAAACTTATAAAGGTGTGTTGGAAATGCGGAAATGAAGGGCACTACAAAACGAACTGTAAATCTAAAGCTCCTGACAAAAGAAAGGGATATGATGATTCTCCTTCTACAAAGGCGAAAACCACCTCAGATAAAAGTGGGGATGTGTACTTGGCTTCTTCAAGTACACATGTAGATCATGAGGCATGGTTGATTGAGTCAGGTGCATCCTTGCACTTCACTCCCCATAGAGAGTGGTTCTGCGAGTATGAGAAATATGATGGTGGTGATGTCTTCTTGGGGGATGACAGGAAGGCTAAAATAATTGGTCACGGAAAATTTAATTTTAATTTGCAAGGTGGAAGGATTAGAACACTTCCAGGTGTTCTGCATTTTCCTGCATTGGCTAGAAATCTGATTTCTGTAAGCAAGCTGGATGATGCAAGTGTAAAAACAGTGTTCGAGAAGGATACCTGCAAGATGGTTCGGGGAGAACTAGTATTGATGTGGGGAGTTTGGATTGGAACTCTGTACAAGTTGCAAGGTAGCACTATTGTTGATGGGTGCAACAGTTTTGTGGTTCTTGAAAGTGGAGCAAAAAATCTAGTGGTCTCTAGAGAAAAGACCATGCTATGGCATCAAAGGCTTGGACATATTGGAGAGAAGGGCCTTCGAATAATTCATGCTAAAGGTATGGTGGAAGGTGTAATAGCTCTCTAGATTTTGATTTCTATGAAAATTGTGTTTATGGGAAGCAGAATCGGGTGAGTTTCCCCTCTGGTGGTAAGAGGGCGAAATAGATATTAGAGCTTGTGCATAGTGATGTGCTTGGACCTATGAAAGTTCCATAACTGGGTAAGTTTGTGTACTATGTATCATTTATAGATGACTTCTCAAGGAATACATGGATATATTTCTTTAAGAAGAAATCTGAAGTCTTTGATAAGTTTAAAGAATTTAAGGCTCTGGTGGAAAACCAGACAGGAAAAAGATAAAGCTGTTGAGGACAGATAATGGTGGAGAGCCTTGCAAGAAGGAATTTGAAGAATTCTGTAAGAAGTGTGGTATATCACGAAAAAAGACTACTCCATACACACTTGAGAGAAATGGAGTTACAGAAAGAATGAACAAGACGTTGATGGAAAGGGAAAGAAGCATGCTCAATGGTGACGGGTTACGACAGGAATTCTGGGTAGAGTCAGTGGAGAATGCATTTTACCTGGTCAACAGATCACCTTCATCGGCATTGGAGGATAAGACTCCACAAGAGGTATGGATTGGCAAGAAACCCTCTCTTTCACATCTGAGGGTATTTGGATGTGATGCATATGTACATATTCCAAACGAGAAAAGAAAAAAGTTGGATAGTAAATATGAAAAGTGCATCTTTATTAGGTGTAAGGATGGTTTAAATGGTTATAAACTTTGAAACCCAGTAACAAGGAAGGTTGTGTACAACCGAGATGTGGTGTTTAGAGAGGTGAAAGATGTTTTTAAACATGAAGTCCAAGAAAAGGAACCTAAGAAGATAGAGTTTGAGCTAAAGGAGGAAGAATCAGACTCTACATCAGAAGATGAAGAGCCACAAACTCTGGGTGTGAGAAGATCAATTCGAGAAAGTAAGCAGCGAGAAAGGTATAGTCCATCTGCTTTCTGTTCAAATTTTTCTTTTTCTATTAATGATGATGATCCCATAACTGTGAAGGAGGCAACAGATTCAGAGGATGGAAAACTCTAGAAAGAGGCCATGGTTGATGAAATGGTATCTTTGCACAAAAATGAGGCTTGGGATCTGGTGTAGTTGCTACATGGAAGGAAACCCATTGGCAACAAATGGGTGTTCAAGAAGAAGACAAATGCAGAAGGAAAGGTGGAGAAATAAAAAGCTCGGTTGGTAGCAAAAGGTTATTCCCAAGTGCTGGGAATTGATTTTGGTGATATTTTTTCTCCTGTTGCCAAGATAGCTTCTATTAGATTACTTTTATCTGTTGCTACTTCTTTTGATTTTGAGGTAGAATAGATGGATGTCAAGGCAACATTTCTTCACGAGGATCTGGAAGAATAGATCTACATGAAGCAACCTGAAGGCTTTGCAGTGGAGGGTAAGAAATAGTTGGCATGCAAGTTAAAAAAGTCTCTGTATGAGTTAAAACAATCACCAAGGATGTGGTATCAGAAATTTGATACATTTATATGGGAACTTGGCTTCACCAGAAGCAAAGTAGATAACTGTGTGTATTTTAAAATAATTGGTGATTGTGTTTATCTAGTCTTGTATGTGGATGATATGTTGTTGGTTAGAAATGACAAAGAAATTACCCAGGATTTGAAGACCCAATTTCCCTCCAAATTTGACATGAAAGATATTGGTGCTGCAAACTATATTTTTGGCATGGAAATTAAAAGAGATTGGGCAAAAAGGAAGCTCTGGTTAAACCAGAGGAAGTATGTCGAGACAATACTGCAAAGGTTTAATATGCAGGATAGTAAACTGGTGAAGGTTCCTATTCCTATAGGTGTAAAGTTACCTGTTGAATAATTTCCCAGGACACAAGAAGAGGAAGAGGAAATGTCTCATGTTCCATATGCTAGTGCAGTCAATAGCCTGATGTATGCGATGGTATTTACTAGACCATATATTACACATGCAGTGGGAGCATTGAGTAGTTTTATGTCAAAAATAGGGAAGGAGCATTGGACAGCAGTGAAGCAGGTTTTCAGGTATTTGCGTGGCACTAGTGATTATGGTTTGTGCTACCAAGGAATACCAAGAATGGATAGGGTTTTGGATATTCGTGGCTTTGTTGAGGCAGACTAGGTTGGAGATCTAGATCAAAGAAGATCTACAAGTGGGTATGTGTTTAACCTATTTGGAGGTGTAGTTAGTTGGATGAGTAAGAAACAATCTGTAGTGGCACTATCAACTACAAAGGCGGAATACATGGCAGCCACTCATGTAAGCAAGGAAGTAGTTTGGTAGTAGATATTGTGTTCAAGTATGGGGTTAGTACAGGGAGATATAAGGATAAACTGTGACAGCCAAAGTGAAATTTTCTTGGCAAAGAACCCTTCTTACCATTAAAAGAAAAAGCAAATTGATGTTCAGTATGACTTTGTGAGGGATTTGATAGAAGACAAAAAGGTGTTGCTGGTAAAAGTGGACACTTTGAAGAATATTATAGATGCATTGACAAAATATGTGAGCTCTGAGAAGTTATGTTGGTGTAGAGAAATAATGGTTGTTGCAGGACTGGATAAATGGCTAAGCTCTCCTGTGGAAAGAAAAAAAACAAGTGGGAGAATGTTAGGTTGTGTTATATTCTTTCCACGACTAGGTCCCCTAGTTAACTGGGGGGTTGGGGGGGGGTGGCAGAGCTCCCCCTTCATTGTGCCGATTGCACAGCAGGGGGAGGTCAGCCCCCCTCTATGGGGTCCCAGGCAGCGCCCCGGGGAAATTTGTTTTGGACCCTATATTAGGTGAGCAGACCTACCTATGGTTTTGTGCATGGTTTTTGCACATGGTTTTGGGCGCGATGGTTTTTAGTCCATGGTATTGGATGCTTCAGCATATATATATATATATATATATATATATTGTAACATTGAAATGAACATAATGAAAAATCAAGCTAGTAGTCCTGGTTTTGGGATCCAGGGGAAAATCTCTTTGTATATGTGTTTTATGTGTTATGCTCTCGCATTGTTTATTTTTTTTGTTTTCGAATTCATACGCATGTACTTTATATACGAGGTTAAAACCTACATGTAAATTGACTTTATTTTCCAAGGGGAAACTAGTTAAATCCAAAGATACATCCAAATCCTGGAACTGAGGGCTAGAAGGCAGGGTTTGGATTAAAGGATGTTGCAATCTTATCTTCATCTCCTCTTTCTCCAGTTCCATCATAGCTAGTACCCTGGTGTGGCGAGGAGTTATCTTGGAGGCCATTTCTTGGTGCAACTTTTCTTTTGCTTTCCTATTTCTCACTTGGATGGCCTTCCCTTGCGACCAACTTGTTCTTGCAGCATAAAGGATATCCTTTGATTCCGGGATAATTACCTCATTCAAGGATGTAGATGAAGCAACTAGTCATATTTCCATATTGATCTGGAAACCTGGGCTATCAGAAACTTGTGTTTCTAGTTGAATACATTGTTCTCCATCCTCTTGTTCCTATTCTTGTTCCTTTTCAAGCCCTTGACTTCTTGCCATTTTATGAACATACCTCTCTTCCATGTCAGTTGTCCGTGAAGTGTCAAAGATCCTCTTTTGTGCTTTGTCTATGCTAACTAAGGATTCAGTCTCCATCTCTCTATTAAGAGTCCAAGAATTAAAGTTAGTTTTCCATTCAGCCTCAGGCTTAGGATCTTGTATATAAGTTGAGGCTTTAATCTTTTCCCTTCTTCGAGCAAGGATGCCTCAAGGATTGTAATGCCAAATTTTTCCTTTTTTCAAACTCCATGGCTTCGAGCAGGGCCTCAACTATTTTGAAGGCATGTCTGGTACTTATCACAAAAGGGCCTACTAGCTGTCCCATTTTAAAAATGTAACCTTTCTTTGCTGGTACAAATTGGAGTAGGTATACACTAAGGACGTGTCTGATGAAATTGAGGTCGAATATCCTCATAGGCATAAATACTGGTAGATGATATGGAGGGAGTTCACATCCGTAAACCCAAACTTTTGTGTGATCCTCATAGAGGTACCAATCTCCAATGGCAACTTCTTCATTGAGTTGGAGGAGATCCTTTTGCTCTAGGAAGATTTTGGGAGGTGGGACCCCATGGATGATTTGGTAAGCAATGGCCATGAAAGACGAAATGAAATGAGAGTACCCACCCAAAGCAGGTCTCTTTCTCACTAAAATATTCCAATTAAAGATTGAATTTCACTCTTTGTTAGGGGAAAACACATACAGGTGAAGGCATTGGAACTCTTCAATGTGATTATATAAGAACAAGTACAACAACAATGAGTAGTAGCGGAAATAAGAGGAGACCCTAAAATAGATGAATTAGAAGCAAATGGTAGCTAAAAGATATCCTGGGATATTAAGTTGACACCCAGATTGCTTCATTTTATGTAAACATCCCAAAGCGGCCCTGTTTATTTTTAGGGTGGTGTATTCGCCCATTAGACAAGCAATTTCGGCTAAAACAGGTTAGATCGATGCCTGAAAAAGAGTCAATGAAAATTAGATATTTTAGGGTAGGTTTTTGACCTCTAGAGTGAGGATTTGCTCCAAAAATGATTGCTGCTCTCTGGCTGAGAGCACTATGAAATAGCCAGCTAGGGCAACATCAGTGAACGTATACATAGCGGAGGATTCAAGGAAATTTAGATCTCTTTGCATTAAGAGAGGAGTTACCTCAAGGATTACAACCCCTGAAGTAGAAACAAATTGGTTCTTATCCTTTTAATAGGAGTAGGCTAGCCAAGTTACAAACTCAGGGAGATGTTGAACTGGAGGAGAAATTTGGTAATACAGTCCAAAATTAACAACCCTAAAAGGGTCCTAATTCCTTACATGGTCAGCAAACATTTCACAGTGGAGGTCTGCGAGTAATTGAAAGTGGCCTATGAAGGGAAAGACCCAAGGAACAAACAAGGTCAACCATTTGGGTCTCAGTTTCCGTTAAAGGCCCAACACCAATGGTTTTGAGCTCATGGGTATTGGGAGTTGCATGTGTTGCATGCATCATTCCTTTGAATAAAACAAAAGTAATAAACAATGAGGTTGGGGTGTCAGGTTACCTAGAACCCCAAGGGAGGACTGGAAATGACTTTGGAAAGTGTCCTTGACCTTTGGGAGTGTGAAGAGAGGTGACTCCTGCATGTGGTCTATGCAGGAGGTTCTTTGACTTGGACTAAAAGATCATTGTCAAGCGGTAGTTTTAGGGTTTAGGGGATTTATGCAAAGGACAGGGATAATTGCCCAGGTGGAGGAGGACGAACTCAGGAAACGGGAGACAAGTGACGATCGAGGATTTGTCCGGGGTGACGGAGGACAAAATCAAGTGGAGTGAGGAGCTATCCATGACCTTACCAATCACCTTTTACCTTTTACTTGATACCTTCAATATCACCAACCCAATGGGAGAAGACTGCCTGTCAGGTGGTCCCCACCCCGTTACGGCGGGCTACACTGTGGATCAAATGCACTCTTCATTAGGCACCAGAATGGATCATGGCCATTGGATGAGCATTGACCTTTCAATGCCGGGGATTTTATCCTTTGTTAGCCCTGTTGCATGTATTTCACCGAAGTTGATGTTATGCTTCAATGGAATTGGATAGAGGGTGACCTGAGCTTTGAGTTGCGTAGCTTATAAGTGTGAATTGAACCTTTGGAACATTATCCCAAATATTTTAAAATATTTTAATTTCATTAAAAATCATCCTTTCCTTTAGACCCGATATATATTATCCTCAAAGGAACATTTGGGCGAGATGGATATAACATCTTCTTCTTCTTCAGATGAATAATTTGCATATTCTAGAGTAGATTCAATGTCCACAAATTCTCCAATTGAAGATTATGTTGAAATTCTTCCTACCACATCCTGGCTATTGTCCAAAAGAAGGATGTGGTGAAGAGACAAACTCGTTTAAGGGAAAATATACTTGTGAAGACCTCACATGAAGAATTGTGCCTTCAAACCAAAACTCCTTATTAGGTATGCTTATGTTGAAACCCAGGACAATACTGATGGGTGGGGGGGTGAAGCAGTATTGTAGGAATTTCACTAATTTAAAAAATTTCTTTCACTTTGTGCAAGAACACTAGGACACCATTAAGTACTTCAAAAATTAATTGAAATAAGCATGAAAAGAAACAATATCCACAATCACAATGGAACACACAAAGAACAAAAATTTTCTTCAAAACTTCTCTTTAATTGATTCACAAGGCAAGCTACAACTTCTTGTTACAATTCTCTGGCCACAACCAATAAGAAGCTTCAACTCGACTTTTCGACTATAATTGAAAGGAGCTAAAACCCCAAATATTTACAAGAAACTACTAGAAGGAGCACCAACCCCTGATATGCAAGCTACAACTTGTTTGATGCTCACTGATTCATCTTTCATCCATTTTCATACTAGAACCATGACTGCCAACTAGGCCTTCAAAATAAAATAATTCCTCCTCAATCACCAATATCTTCAACAATATATAAATATTGAGAACACCAGAAGCTTCACCACACACACAATTCTCCACAAGAACTCTTGTATATCATGTTTGATCAAGCCTGCTTATAAAGAATTTGGCTTGATATTTTTGGCCTCTTTGTTTTTCTTGTATTGCTGCATGAATCCTTATTTTTTTCCTTTTTCCTATTTATTTCAGTCCTTTGAATGTGTTCACCAAGTTCTCAGACCTTAACCATCCTTTTCTACAAGTTAAGTTGATTTTTTCTGCTTATTTTTGCAATTACGACCTTTTAATATTTTTTAGTGAGGGTTTTCTATTTTTAGCTATAGTTCATTTTGGCTTAACTACCAAGACTGCCACCAAATTGTTACTTGTTGTCGACTCATTATGCCAAAGCCCAAAGGATTTTTATATGTTTACAGAATTAACTTCCAACTCATCCATCACATGCCTAAGAACTTTGCTATAGGCCCAAAGGTCCTCTACCAATTCTACTGCCAAAACTACTTTTTATATTATTAAACAGCATGCAACCAAATCTGCCCAATTTGGCCGTAAGCACCTTTTCTACTAGCACATGTCTACTTTCCACACCATAGAACCCAACGTGGTGACCTCCACTTAAGCTTTTAGGTGCTTAGCCTGCTTTACGAGCTTAATTCCTTCATTAAATCGTCACGCCCTAGCTTCTCTACTACATGTGCCTTCATGTTGGCCATAAGCCCATAGCTCCCAAGCCCCGACGCTTTCACACACCTCCTCTTAAAATCCTTCAGGCTTCTCTTAGCGGTCTTAGCTATCTCATGGGGTCTGCCAACTACTACCAGGAACGAATAACATTGTAGTCAGGCTGAGTCAGCCGCCACATTTTTCCGATGCCTAGTCAACTTGTCACTTCCATTTGTGCTCTACTTTAACCTTCTATGCATGGACTAGTGAGCTGAAATCACATTGATATTTGTGCCATGTGTCGAGCTCTGATTGGTCTATGTTTCAATCAAAATTGGGTCTTTCAGGTGCCCAAAAACACCAAATCTTCCTGCCACATGTCACACTCTCATTAGGTGTGCTAAAATCATCATCCTTCGTGATCTTGGGCCAATAATCTAATGCCAATTGTCCCTGTCAAAGAGGAGAGAGAGAATGCACACACGACGTGGGTTTTCACTAATTTTCCTTTATTATTTTTTCAAAGTTTTCTTGGCCATTTTGTTGTTGTGCTGCTCCAACATTCCTCCAAGTTGACTCTCCTTCACTTGTTGCTTTAAAATACCTCCCGACAAACCTGAGCAGGCTGAGTTGTTAAGGTGGGGGCCTCTCGCTCAGCTTTCCACAATGATCACTTCTCTCTTCCTCATGCTATTAACTGGAATGTATCGGCGCCTGTTGCTCAACACTTCCTCTACATGCACACTAGAATATTCTGGGCATATATCATCAGGCTTCCTCTGTCGGGCTAGGCTGTAGGTGGGCTCTACCTATTGCCAATGGAAAATACTTCTATTACATTATTTTCGTGACAAGTTAGCATGGTCCTATTTTGGCCTCCCTTCCACCATCGTTATTGGGTCTGATTACTCCGCCAACATTGGCTATGCATCAAAAGGGTCTCCAACCACCTCTAACTCTGCAATAGTTTGATTTTGGGGCTATAGAACTTTGACTGAATCTATCTTTCAAACCAGGAGGCAATTTTTAGTCTTCTGCATATCACTGGAAATATTTTTTTGAGCTCTTTCCATCCATGTGCGTTTCATCTACATTTGAGATGATATTCTACTCCAGAATTGGCTCCAAAGTGTCTGCACCTTTCTCATCCTTACTGCTCCTTGATTCTTCTTCTTGTGCTTGTAACTTGTCTCCTAAGTTCTTCTTTTCCATGTGTTTCCATCAGCAACAACATATTTCCAACATTTTCCCTCTTTGGCATTGATGGAAACACCAAAATCAACCAAAAAATCCTTAATGAAACATATCAACTTTAATTGTCTCCTTTCAATGTTGCTTCCCCAAAGACACACTTTTCTTATCCTTAGCTATTTCTCTTATTGTGGTTTTTTATCATTAACACACATCCTTCACCAAGTACCTCTCCTTTTACTTCTTTTGTTTGATCACCATGTATGTCTCCCCCTTTGGCATCAATGGCAAAGATATCAACATGCTCCCTATGTCACCATACTCCCCGTGTCAACACTCTTTCTCTGTCAATTGATCTTGTGGACTTGGCAACTTCATCTTGATATTTTGGAAGTATCCCAATTTCCTTTCTTCCTCTTGAAGGAAGAGCTAGTGGAGGGAGGCAAGAGGAACAACTACCAATCTTTGTCTCAAATACTTAAATTTTTCTCTAGGAAGTGGTTTGGTGAAAATATCAACAACTTTCTCTTTTGTAGCGACATACTCCAACTTTACAATCTGATTTGAAACTTGGTCTCTCAAGAAATGATACTTGATTAGAATATGCTTTCTCTTGGAGTTAAAAACTAGATTCTTTGACATGTTTATTGGACTTGTTTTGTAAAAAATAATGGGAATATGTCGATCATAGAACACTTGTACATCCTATAAGGTCTGCTTCATCACTAATAGTTGAGTGAAACAAGTGGCTCCACAATGTACTCTACTTCATTTGTAGATAAGGAAACGGAAGCTTGCTTCTTACCATGGAACTAGGAATTCGCTAAGAAGGAAAGCACCACCAGTTACGCTCTTTCAATCATCTACATCACCTGCCCAAAAAACATTAGTATAAATAGTTGTTGTTATGAGATATATAAGAATCCTATTAGCTTCTAGTAGATGGCTTTGTCTTGGGGCTGCTTGGAATCTTCCAACTATAACACTTATGGACTAACTATCAGTCCCACCTTACCATAATGTCCCAACATTTACATGCTCGTGGAGTTGGGTATGCCTCTAATTTGAATGCTGGGGAAAATCTTCTGGGTTCCATCTAATGACCTCAATTACCCCCTCTTCCGCCTTTGGACATAACACTTGGTTACTAGGCTTATGAAACTCGAGCCTCCTGGCTCCTCCTTCAAGTCTTGACTCCCATCTACAACATTTGCAATGTATGAAAGGTTTTTCGGCTATTCCCCACACTTAAGTTTTGGTCATGCTTGTTTTATGTGTGGGCCATTTGCGGAGTAGTGCTTGGTCCCTAAGAGTATTAAGGTAGATCCCCTACTCGAGCCATACGCATCAAACTTGAATCCAATGGTTTTTCAATGGAATTTAGTCTGGGTCTTCGTTGCACTGGTTCTAGTAAGAAATTGGGGCCTGAATCCAAAATTCAACCTTATGTACTTATAATTTTATAAATCCCCTTATCCTACAACATCAAAAATGCACACACACACACATATGCATGTTGTATGTATGTATGTATGTATGAGTGTTATCCATCCTGAGCTTATATATGCCTAGTCCTAGCCTATTTTTACATATTTACATGGTTGCATAAGAAGATTTATCAACACACTATCTAGAAATTCAATGTTTCGATGCAAGTAATTAGTCAAGAACATATATTGCCTATCTGTTCAAACTCAGGCAACTTACGCTAATTTCAAACCCAAAAAATATGCACATGAAACAAGCCATTTCTTTAAAATCTTTACATAAGATTTTGACATTCCTTATTCATGCAAGACACAACACTCCTTTGTATTAATATGACATTAATTCAACACAATAAACATATACATAATAGTTTCATACACAAAGACATAAGAGTATTCTTATCTTATAAGAGATTTGGAAATTGAGAGTGGGGCTCTAATTCTCCACTCAACCTTAGACACATTGTAGCCAAGCCTTTGCAGTAGTCACCCCAAAGCCATATTCTAGATCATGAGGAGAAGAGATTTCAAGGAAAACAAACCAATGATATCAAATGAAATAGGTTGTACCTCCTTCGCTTACCAATTATCAAATTTAACTCAATTACGAATAATGAACCACTTCATTCATGTACCACCTCCATCCATCTTGAAAATTAAAACAATATCATCAACTGAAACATGGTGTCTCAAGGCTACCCTACCTTCACCCACCAATTATACAATAATTACATATCAGGAAAGGAACACTTCCTTTTGTACAAAGGGACTTATAATATAGAATCCCAATATCTCTAGGGATTTAGATACAAAGAGTCTTAATTCAGATGTGGAGAAGGAGAGATACAATCAATGATAAGGAGGTTTTATCAGTTGTGCTACCTGTTAGCGCTTGGAATTCACCTAGGCTGAGATAGACAAACTCTCAAGGCTACATCAAACCATTTCACCTCGTAGCTAGCCCTACGAGGTATGAGAAGGCTCTCTCGGGTCAGATTTGATAGATCTTATAATATAATTAGGCTGACCAATTAGGATCAAAGATATTAGGCTAGTAAATTGATAAAGGGGGGTTGATTTAAAGATTTTTGGTTTTTTGGTGGCAATTGGAGGGAGTGCAATTCAGGGTGCGGGGATTGAGCACAGTTTTTGCAGGGGGATCTTTGGGGCAAGGTAGGAACTTGTGCTGATGCCTTTGGCTTGGATGAGTGATCAGGGAAGAAAGAGAGGAGGTTAAAGAGGGCAAACAAGGACTTTGAATCCTCTTTAAACAGTGGAAAACATAGATATTGAACAGAATTAAAAGCTGAGCATGGCATGCATGAATTCAAAATTTATCACTTTATCTTGTTCAATTAGAAGCAAAGAAAGAGAGATGTAACACATAAACAAACTTATAGTAACAATTAGAAGACACACCATCAACACAATGATCCACAAGAATCCACAATGAAGTCTGCAAAACCCTGGCCTTCCTTTCCTTAAATTGCAGAAGTAGATGTACAATACACAATAATGCTTTCTCCCACAAGAGTCCAACCATGAAAATGAGAAGGAGAGAGCATAATATAGACCATCTAGACCATCTAACTCCTTTCCCCACCTCTAGGGGTCGAGCTCAGCTTCCTAGGAGCAGTTTGAACAAATTCTAAACTAAGAACTAGAAAATAGGCAGCCAAACAACTTGCCTCTATTACTTAGCTAACTCATCCATGCATTAATTTTTCACTTTTTACATCATGGAAGCTTCTAGAAGGGTAAAGAAAGATAAAATCTACCAAAGTGCCATGAAAATATTACATTTATCCATCATCTACAAGTAAAAATAGTCAACCATAGTCAAAACAGTGTTTTTTGACCAAAAATGTGAATTCTGGCAAATCTGGAAGTTCTGGTCGCGCCCCTTCACAGCTGTTTTTGAGTGGGTTCCACTGGTCCAAATCAGGTGCAAGATGGCTCATTGGAAATCTTGGCCTGTCTACTTTCCATCCCAAGTGGAATTTCTGAATTTAGTGTTGATTTGACCCCTCAAAAACCATTTCTCCCAAGGTCACTTTCTGCAACTCAAAAAGTGGGCAGAAAGTCATTTTTTTGATGTATTTTGAGCTTTTGGAGGCTCAAAACTCAAAACCAGGCTTCTCCCAAGCATTGGTAATTTTTATCTTTGCATGCCCTTTCCAAAAATGCCAAGTTTTCAAAATTCCGAGCAATCCTCCAGAATGGTCGCGCACGGGGCGCGACCATTTCATGGGCAAAAACCTGTAAATTGCACAAAAAATTCACAAATGACAAAATTTTCTCCAAATTTCTTGAAATTTGGGCTGGGAGTCCCCAATAAAGTACCATGCTCAGTCAAAGAGGCTTTGGCCAAAGTTTGGAGTGGATCGGGCGTTTTCCTTCATTTTTGTGCTTTGGCCAACCGTCCTTGGAGCACCTTCATTCTCGCCGGTATTTTTGACATTTCTCTCAAACCATGACACCTGTGTAAAAAGGGAAAGAGGTTTTTCTTCCTTGGCATGTTTTGGACAAAAACCTCTCTCAGTTTTGCAAAATTCATCTTTGATTGCTCTGAAACATCATTTGAGTGCGACTTGTCCCGATGTGTGAAGCAAGGAATTTTGTCGAAATGGAGCGAGATGAAGGGGATAGGGGGCTTCTAAATTCTTGGGGAAATTTGTGGGAGTGGGGAGGGATGTTAGGAAGCAGGAGAAAGTGGAATCTCAGAGTTTGAGTGAGGGTAAGGGGTCGAAAAGAGCAAAACACAGGCCCAACCTAGAAAATTGCCAGGTTGTAGCTAGAAACTAGGGTTTGTACAAAAATGAGGAATTTGGCGGATCTAAGGGATGGGGAGTGTTTGATAAGGTACTTTAAGGATAGGGGAAGGTGTATGAACATCAGGAAACAAGTTTTGCCGGTGATTTGACCATCCAAGAGAAATTGCCTTCAAAACCCTAGGAGAGGGAAATGACCTTGCCTAGGTGCAACTGAAGCATGAACGAGATGTAAAATGACCCATTAGATACTGACATGACGATGACAACCCTCTGAATGATGATACACTCAGCTGAATGATGACATAGACTGACATTTGGGCAACTTTGAACAAAGTGAAAGCAAACCCTAGACCTAATGCCTAGTGACCAAATTTTGCTTGAAGACTCACTGAAATGACAAAATTTGACCTTGACACTTCAAAATCACTTTGTAAGAGCACATTTGATCACTGGAGGAAGGCTGGAAAGACTGACACTAACATTGGCTCCAATGGGGATGGTAGCTCCTTGGAGGTGCCAAGAACCTTAGACCTCTGGGAGAGCAGACCAGTGCTTTACTCATTGGGCAATGGAGTCAAAAACTCAAGCTGAAGTGCATGACTGAAAACTGACACAAACTAACTTAACCACAAGACTAAAATTTGACTCATAAAGGACTCATGACTCAACTAAAAACTGACTCGATACTTGAACACAACCGACAAACTGAAAATGATGCTCAAAGGGGAGCTTATTCATCACAACCTACTCTAACAGTTTCATTCATCACCTGATCAAGTGAAATGAAACAACCAATGCAACCAAGTAAGTATCCCATCTGCTGTTCGAATTCTCCACAAGTGTTCGCTTATGAACAACAAGAGAGAACTACTGAAAGGCAACTCTGATGGCAACTTAGAAACAGATCCGTTGAATGATACGAACTCTCTATCCGCCTCCAAAAACACTGCATAAGGATCTTGAAATTCAAGCACATTGGAACTTAGCTCATACAATGGAGTACTTCTCTTTTCCTCATACCATGCATGCAAACTTTGATCTGAGCCTTGTGATGAGACCCCTGCTGAAAATGACGAAGAAACTGGCTGCCAGATCAAATTCATATCAGCATATTTTTCAAGCTCACACATAGTAAATGGAGAAAGACTTTGACTGCAAACCTCATCCAAAACATCAGCTATTGGATCATGAAAAACTTGAAAAGACTGCTGCAATGTATCCATTGAAAATGTATGACATCCTTCTAGCTGTTCATTTTGTTCTTGAGAGATTTTATAAAGATTCTGTCTCATAAACTGAAATGCTTCGAAACAAAAGGGTATAGAATCTTCCTGCATCATCACATCATGTATTTCATCTTCCACAACTTCATCTATAATCTGACCTTCATCCTCAACATTAAAACTAAGTGATTGTTGATTTGTTATAGGCTTTTCATTTGAAGATGTACTATGCAATCGACCCTTCAAAAACTGAATTGATTCAAAACAGAATGGTACAGAGTCACCTTGAATCATTAAATCAGCTGCAATTTGACAATCAATGGCTTTCGGGGGTTGCAAATCTGAATATGAGAAGTCTTGAACAAAATTTTCATTGCCCTCAAGATGATCTAAATCAAGACTTGTTGACATTTGATTTCTGATTGCATGGTAGTTATCTCTGATGAACTGACATGAATCAAAACAAAAAGGCAAAGATCCTTCACTTACTTCAAAATTTGCTGCACTTTCCTCGTCACTGTCATAGCTGATATATGATGGCTGAACATTGTATTCAAGCTGCTGAAAATGAACTTTTTCCTCCCACAAACCAGCTGCTGATTCGTCTGCAAGATTAGCTTTTGTTTGGAGAACATAATCATCATCATACTGATCATAACGAGGCAAATCATCACTATAAAACACATCATCAAGCATGCATGTCATATCAATAGATCTCTCTTCTCCAAGATGATTAATAAGACAATCATTATCAGATCCATAACAATTGGCATAAAAAAGAAAATGATTTGAATCAGCAACTTGTTCTTCTTCAATCAGCGAGCCATGAACATCATAATCATTCCTTGAGTTGATCTTGTCAATCATCTTTTCCACTGCACTTACCAAAATGTCAAGCTTTACCTCTAGAGATGTTGATTCGGCCAGATCTATGTTTTTCATCTCTTCTTCTTTCAACCTTGCCCTTCGGATCAGCAAATGAGCCTCTACACACTGCACTGTTTTGCATCTCGTGAAGTGTTGCAATATTCTTTTCTCTCAGCTGAAACTCCATCTCCGGACCAAAGGCACCCGGATAGTGCAAGAGAGCAGATCTAGGAGAAGGTCTTATATCAACTGGCATCGAATAATAAACTTGATTAAATCTGGCCGAAAATTGTTGTACTGTCTCACCTGGCAATCTTTTCAGCTGGTTATACTCTTCTACAATCAAGAAAAGGTTCTGCCCGATCATCCACCTATCGAGAAAAACTTTGACGAACTGCTGGAAATCTGAGATGCTTGCATCAGGCAGGGCTTTGAACCAACTCTTCACTTCAGCTTGCAAAGAAAGAGCAAAAAGCCTAATACTGACATCTTCTTCATCAACTTCAAAAAGATCTAGAAAATTCTCAAAATTCTGGACATGTTGCTCAGCGTTGACATTCTTACATTCATCGTCAAACCTCGGCAAGTATAGATCATAATTTTTGGGGAAAGGATGAAGAAAAGAAGGTAAAACAAGAGGCTTATACCGATCTGGAATTCTACAAGGTATAGGGGTATGTACAGCAGATATAAAATCGATCTTGGTCTCTTGGGGCTCATCAATTTGAAGATGATCATTACAAAATTCGGAAAAAGGATCTTGATCAAGCTCAAAGGCATGCAAATCTTTGGTATTCACAATCTTCAAAGGGAAAGAGTCAACTGTAGGCCTGGGATCTCTTCTCAAATACAATATGCTTTGCAAAGCTTTCGTTACATTCTTGGGAAAAGAGAAGAAATAATTTACGACAAAGAACAAAATGTCCTGGATGAAATTCCAACTTGAGTACCTGATCTTGCTATATTCTCCTTTCATGTTTCTGTTGGTCGGGATCATCCTCCAGTGGAGTCTTTGGATCTGATCGCGAAAATGATTTAGAGTCGCCAAGTGAATGATTTCAGCCTTGCCAGTGTCTGATCGTTGTTCACCATCAACAATCAGATCTGAACTTGATATATGTACTGGGGTAAAATGCAAATGAAGCGCTATGTTCACAAATCCCACGGAGATAGACTGAAGCAGCGTTTATCTACTTGCGCTGATGTAAAACAAGAGCGTTTTCGAAGGCTTCTGGCGTAACTTCAGGCTCCGTCTAAGACTTATGAAATAACACGACAATGAGCAAACGATTAATATGTTCTCCCCAGTATGGTCGCCAATATGTTAGCGCTTGGAATTCACCTAGGCTGAGATAGACAAACTCTCAAGGCTACATCAAACCATTTCACCTCGTAGCTAGCCCTACGAGGTATGAGAAGGCTCTCTCGGGTCAGATTTGATAGATCTTATAATATAATTAGGCTGACCAATTAGGATCAAAGATATTAGGCTAGTAAATTGATAAAGGGGGGTTGATTTAAAGATTTTTGGTTTTTTGGTGGCAATTGGAGGGAGTGCAATTCAGGGTGCGGGGATTGAGCATAGTTTTTGCAGGGGGATCTTTGGGGCAAGGTAGGAACTTGTGCTGATGCCTTTGGCTTGGATGAGTGATCAGGGAAGAAAGAGAGGAGGTTAAAGAGGGCAAACAAGGACTTTGAATCCTCTTTAAACAGTGGAAAACATAGATATTGAACAGAATTAAAAGCTGAGCATGGCATGCATGAATTCAAACTTTATCACTTTATCTTGTTCAATTAGCAGCAAAGAAAGAGAGATGTAACACATAAACAAACTTACAGTAACAATTAGAAGACACACCATCAACACAATGATCCACAAGAATCCACAATGAAGTCTGCAAAACCCTGGCCTTCCTTTCCTTAAATTGCAGAAGTAGATGTACAATACACAATAATGCTTTCTCCCACAAGAGTCCAACCATGAAAATGAGAAGGAGAGAGCATAATATAGACCATCTAGACCATCTAACTCCTTTCCCCACCTCTATGGGTCGAGCTCAGCTTCCTAGGAGCAGTTTGAACAAATTCTAAACTAAGAACTAGAAAATAGGCAGCCAAACAACTTGCCTCTATTACTTAGCTAACTCATCCATGCATTAATTTTTCACTTTTTACATCATGGAAGCTTCTAGAAGGGTAAAGAAAGATAAAATCTACCAAAGTGCCATGAAAATATTACATTTATCCATCATCTACAAGTAAAAATAGTCAACCATAGTCAAAACAGTGTTTTTTGACCAAAAATGTGAATTCTGGCAAATCTGGAAGTTCTGGTCGCGCCCCTGGAAGTTCTGGTCGCGCCCCTTCACAGCTGTTTTTGAGTGGGTTCCACTGGTCCAAATCAGGTGCAAGATGGCTCATTGGAAAGCTTGGCCTGTCTACTTTCCATCCCAAGTGTAATTTCTGAATTTAGTGTTGATTTGACCCCTCAAAAACCATTTCTCCCAAGGTCACTTTCTGCAACTCAAAAAGTGGGCAGAAAGTCATTTTTTTGATGTATTTTGAGCTTTTGGAGGCTCAAAACTCAAAACCAGGCTTCTCCCAAGCATTGGTAATTTTTCTCTTTGCATGCCCTTTCCAAAAATGCCAAGTTTTCAAAATTCCGAGCAATCCTCCAGAATGGTCGCGCACGGGGCGCGACCATTTCATGGGCAAAAACCTGTAAATTGCACAAAAAATTCACAAATGACAAAATTTTCTCCAAATTTCTTGAAATTTGGGCTGGAAGTCCCCAATCAAGTACCATGCTCAGTCAAATAGGCTTTGGCCAAAGTTTGGAGTGGATCGGGCGTTTTCCTTCGTTTTTGTGCTTTGGCCAACCGTCCTTGGAGCACCTTCGTTCTCGCCGGTATTTTTGACATTTCTCTCAAACCATGACACCTGTGTAAAACGTGTAAGAGGTTTTTCTTCCTTGGCATGTTGTGGACAAAAACCTCTCTCAGTTTTGCAAAATTCATCTTTTATTGCTCTGAAACATCATTTGAGTGCGACTTGTCCCGATGTGTGAAGCAAGGAATTTTGTCGAAATGGAGCGAGATGAAGGGGATAGGGGGCTTCTAAATTCTTGGGGAAATTTGTGGGAGTGGGGAGGGATGTTAGGAAGCAGGAGAAAGTGAAATCTTAGAGTTTGAGTGAGGGTAAGGGGTCGAAAAGAGCAAAACACAGGCCCAACCTAGAAAATTGCCAGGTTGTAGCTAGAAACTAGGGTTTGTACAAAAATGAGGAATTTGGCGGATCTAAGGGATGGGGAGTGTTTGATAAGGTACTTTAAGGATAGGGGGAAGGTGTATGAACATCAGGAAACAAGTTTTGTCGGTGATTTGACCATCCAAGAGAAATTGCCTTCAAAACCCTAGGAGAGGGAAATGACCTTGCCTAGGTGCAACTGAAGCATGAACGAGATGTAAAATGACCCATTAGATACTGACATGACGATGACAACCCTCTGAATGATGATACACTCAGCTGAATGATGACATAGACTGACATTTGGGCAACTTTGAACAGAGTGAAAGCAAACCCTAGACCTAATGCCTAGTGACCAAATTTTGCTTGAAGACTCACTGAAATGACAAAATTTGACCTTGACACTTCAAAATCACTTTGTAAGAGCACATTTGATCACTGGAGGAAGGCTGGAAAGACTGACACTAAACTCTCAAGGCTACATCAAACCATTTCACCTCGTAGCTAGCCCTACGAGGTATGAGAAGGCTCTCTCGGGTCAGATTCGGTAGATCTTTCAATAGGATTAGGCTGACCAATTAAGAATAAGGATTTTAGGCTAGTAAATTGATAGGGGGTTTGGATTTAATGATTTTTGGGGTTTTTTAATGGAATGACGGGGCTTTTCTGGGCTACATGGGCAAAATCACAGCTTCAAACAGAAAAATATAATGACTACACAGGTTATCAACTGAGGCAAGGTAGGCATGCAATTTAACACCAAATCTGGTTTCAAATGGGATGGCAAGACTGGTGAGGAGCTAAGGAGGGCAGACAATAACTCTGAATCCTCCTTAAACAGTAGAAAACATCGAATGCGAACAAACTTATAGGAGGAGCATATAATACTATGAATTCCTACCTAATCACTTCATTTGTTCAGCTTGAAAGGGTCATGAAATGAAATGGAACATAACTGATTACATATGAGACAAAAGGGAAAAACTTATGTTAAATCAACATACCACATGAATCTCGGTAAACAGAGCTGTGAAATTCCATTAAATTCTCTGTCATAAAACTGTACAATAAAAAGCTCTCTGCTTCTCCAGCAGCTCCCAGCGCTCAGAAAAAACTCTCCCTCTCTCACTCTCTTTTATCTAAAAATTATATATATATTTTTTTATACATTACATAAAACTAAACTAAAAAAAACCAAAAAGCAACAGCTCGACCCCACAATCAGGGCGCTGTTTGAAACTGAAATTACAAAAAAAATTCGAAAATAGAAAAGCCTTCTATTCTAAAACAGTACCATGTCCCTAAAAATCTTCTGATTGACTAATAAAAACATAAATGCTGGAGCGCATCTCTTTTTGGTTTCTGCGGTCTTGAAATAGGAAATTAGTTCCTATTTTTCTGTTTGCGGTTGATATCTTTGTGGCGTGAATGAGGACCTGGATTTGGTGTTTAAAAATACCACATGAAATTTGACGGTGGCAAAATGTGCTACAAGTACAGAATCACAAACATGCCACGCGGCATACTCATGATACAGTTTGCTTGAATGACAAAGGCAGCCATATAGAGCGCAGATCTTGTTTGAAGCATTGATTAAAGTCTGGGAAATAGGAATCGAATCCTATTATGCTGTTCTGGCGCCGTTTGAATAGCACTGAAACTACACGTTTACCCTTGGCACTCTTCTGCTTCTCGTAAGAGTCTAGTAACTTTTGGTGTGTAAACAGCATCAAAAACAAGATCGTATGCCATTAAAGCTTCCTTCGATATAGGTGACTCCATCACATTTGGATGCATTCCAACAGAAGTAGTGTTATTGGCTCGGACTCTGGAATTACTGTATCTAAAGTTACAGATATTACGCTTACTGGTACAATTTCATTGGATTTGAATGCCAATTTTGCTCCAGCCATGGATACTGCACTGTTGTCAAGTCGTCCAACCGCCTTATGCATAGTCAGGTTACCGGGGACATCTGACACAGCTACATGGTAGAAACTAACCATATCACCTGCTCGATTTAGGTACAACCCATCACAAAGTCTCTGTAAGTTCTCGAAGACTGCCTCAAAAGCCACTACCTTGTAGCCCAAAAATACCTGAGTAGCATTAGCAGTTGCTACAATTATAGAAAATCCAGTGGGTACTCGCCAATCGGTCAATAGCTTCCGAGATGCTGCACTTACTAGTCTCACAGAACTGGCCGTTACCTGCACAAGCTGGTCGTGAATGGCATTTTGACAAAATAAGGACTGTGCATCAAAAACAAATCCTTCTATTTCTGTTTCTTCCAATTCATCCTCTGAGTTCATTGCGAGTATACGAGTCTCACTAACAAAGCTCACAACCAAAAAAGTGTCAAACATGTCGACATTTGAAGATCTTAATGACCAAATTCCTTTTATGCCTGGAAGCTCTGCAGATGCCTGCTCATTGATTCCAATCCCATTTCGGACTATACGAAGAGAACCATCCTTGAATGCTCCAGAACAAGTTACTACTTGACCCTGACCTTGTCTCTCGAGGTCAACAACACAGAAGTCCACTATGGGACCAAGGTTTACAAATCTTTGCAAAACTTCCACATATTGACCTCTATTATCAGGTTGGAGATGCAGTTTTATAAGCTGTGAATCTCCATAGCTCGACCCTACATACACACAGCCATTATCTAAATAAGAAATGGTTGAAGCGGCAGATGTCTCCCCCAACAATTCTACCTTGAGACCAGTAACCCTTTCTTTTTCATGAGTGATGACAAGCAAATGAAGCAAGCCTGCATGGTCACTGAGCAGGTACCGAGAACCATCCGCATCAACTCGGCCATAAGCTTTAGTAATAGACTGTCTGATAGGTATCGTTTTGAATACAGATGCACTGCAATAAACAATTGTCTCCTACATGTAATTTTTCGTTCTAATCAGTTCCGCCAATACTTGTTGAGTTGACATATGGTTCACAAGCCAACAACGATGGCGCCAAGCCCGGTAATTCATCCATGATTTCTCAGCAATACGCTCTAAAAAATCTGATTCTCTTTCTGAAACCATGAGAGATTCCTTAGATTTTGCACCGACATTGATGATCAATCTTATCAACCAACGCCGATAAGACTAAGCTTGCTCACTCTTTGGATCATAGGAAAGAACAAGTGCTGACAACTGACCACACATGATGCCTGCAAGGTCAAACAATGGATTGGGTACCGATGCAAGGATCAGTATAGTAAAGAAATTAAGATGCCGAGACTGCGAGTAAAACCAACACTTGAGCCGCATCATCAAAACAGACATGGTTCCACTTTCATCAGCAAGGGCATTCAACTGTTCCAGGTCTTCTTTTTCCACCCCGAGCTTTAGCAGAAGCTGCGCTTTTGATCCAATCTTCATTCTGTTTTTCAACAGTTGTAGATGTCTTCGAAATAAGAAGTGAGAGATTTAGACCAAGATAAAAACACATGAATATAAGCAGATCTTTTATATTTTGGTTTGTATTTCTCTGACTTGCCAATGAGATCAAGGGATGAACATGTTTTTTAACCACTAGTCTTTTCTAATCCCTGAAACCATCTTTGAACTTTAATTAGGCAGTCTGTGCAAGTTTCCTCCGTACCAAACCTTTAAAGAAATCGTAACTGTTTCCATCTGGATGAAGCTCATACTTGTTATTCTCGTCATCAACTGCTAGTAAATATCCAGAGGAAGTCAAGCCCTTAACTGTAACAAAAACACTCGATGGGCAATGGTCCTGCCCCTGTCCTTCCTCTAGCAATACCTTTTGCTCACTAGACAAAAAATCTCATCACTTTTCGTTTAGAGTAAAACAGGTACTTGTTTCAAGAAAACATCAAGAAGAACTTCGAAAGTTATCATGGAATTTAAATTTCCAACACCTGATGAAGAACAAAGTTTTATCTTTCCAAACTACTACTGGTAATAGTGAATTTAAACAAGAAGCTTCTGCAATTTTCTCCGAGATTCTAAGCCAGTTCAATCTCACTAAAAGAACTCCACGTGAAAGAGTACCCTGGAGACTCATATATTGTAAGCTCCAATACTTCCAATGCATAGGAACCAAAAGAAAACTACCGGTGCAAATAACCATCCAACTTTGTCTGTACCATACTGCTGCATGCTAAATAGAATAACCAAGATGACCACTGCAATCGCCACAACTACAGCAGAGCTCATTCCATGATGATGTACCTTGATACCATGAACAGAGCAAAGGAAAGGGAGTATGAGGCTATGAATATTTGATCAAGATCTGGACCAAGGGTGCCACTGTAGAGAACCTCTGTGCCATGATAGTTTGAAACCATATGAAGATAAAACTTGACCAAATTCATCAACAGTAGAGTCTGATGTATGCTTTGTTTTCTTTGTGCTTTTACAGGGGTAGGAGCTTGAAGTCGCTGCTGTCTTAAGAAGAGCCGAAGATAAATTACATAATCTGAAAAGCAACATTAATGATTTCTTCTTCAAAACCCTGTTTTGAAGAAGAATCTATCTCTGACATGAGACGGAGTCTAACATTGGCTCCATTTGGGATGGCAGCTGCAGCTTCCTGGAGGTGCCAAGAACCGCAGAACTTTGGGAGAGCAGACCGTGCCTCCACCATTGGGCAATGGAGTCATCATCAACAAATCAACACTTGACTTATTTTCACACTGAAACTTAACTCAATCAAACTAAAAGCCAATTGAAAACAAGATGCTGCCCTTATGGCTGCTTATTTATGTACACAACCTACTCTAATCTGCTGTACAAATAATAGATCAAGTAATGCTAAAATGCCATATTAACCATTCAATTAAACCTGGAAATGATGCCACTTGAGAATGCTGCCACGAAGTCACAGATGCAGTTGCCGGCAGCCCTTCATGCTCATGGTGACCCTGGTCAGGTACAAGACAGCCCGATCTGTCAATCAAGCTGAAAAATATGTCCATGTATGCCGCAATAGGATCACGGACACCGGACTCTGCTGGCTGCCCCAACTCTGCAACACATGCTTCCAGCTGCACATTGTCAATGTATACCTCTATAGGCAAATCTGTTATTTCTTGTTTCGATGGAGGAAGGATTTCCAAAAACTTTTTAGGGTCTTGGAAATCATAAGAGTGGATCTGCTCATCGAGATATTGAATCTCATTTTCAACTCTTTCAACCACTAACTCATAAAATCTAGTTTTGCCTTCAAAAAGAAGCTTCGGAGATTTCCAACATTGAAGGAAAATACTGAAAAATTCTTCATTAATTTCAATACCTGCTAACATCTCTCTAACTCCATCTAGAACTTCACAAAGTGTAGGGTCTGCCACATACCCTACCATTGCATGAACATATCAACAGGCACTGGAATGTCTGGATCGAGTTGGAGTCGCCAAGTGAATGATTCAGCCTGCATAAGTGTCTGACTGTTGTCCACCATCAGCATCAGATTTGAATTTGATACATGTACTGGGGTAAAATACAATCGAAGTGGTCGTATTCACAAGCTCACGGAGATTGACTGAAGCAGCGTTTATCTACTAACGCTGATGTAAAACAAGAGCGTTTTCGAAGGCTTCTGGCGTAACTTCAGGCTCCGTCTAAGACTTATGAAACAGACACATCAATCAACAAACAAGTTTGTTCTTCCCCAGTATGGTCGCCAATATGTTAGCGCTTGGAATTCACCTAGGCTGAGATAGACAAACTCTCAAGGCTACATCAAACCATTTCACCTCGTAGCTAGCCCTACGAGGTATGAGAAGGCTCTCTCGGGTCAGATTTGATAGATCTTATAATATAATTAGGCTGACCAATTAGGATCAAAGATATTAGGCTAGTAAATTGATAAAGGGGGGTTGATTTAAAGATTTTTGGTTTTTTGGTGGCAATTGGAGGGAGTGCAATTCAGGGTGCGGGGATTGAGCACAGTTTTTGCAGGGGGATCTTTGGGGCAAGGTAGGAACTTGTGCTGATGCCTTTGGCTTGGATGAGTGATCAGGGAAGAAAGAGAGGAGGTTAAAGAGGGCAAACAAGGACTTTGAATCCTCTTTAAACAGTGGAAAACATAGATATTGAACAGAATTAAAAGCTGAGCATGGCATGCATGAATTCAAACTTTATCACTTTATCTTGTTCAATTAGCAGCAAAGAAAGAGAGATGTAACACATAAACAAACTTACAGTAACAATTAGAAGACACACCATCAACACAATGATCCACAAGAATCCACAATGAAGTCTGCAAAACCCTGGCCTTCCTTTCCTTAAATTGCAGAAGTAGATGTACAATACACAATAATGCTTTCTCCCGCAAGAGTCCAACCATGAAAATGAGAAGGAGAGAGCATAATATAGACCATCTAGACCATCTAACTCCTTTCCCCACCTCTAGGGGTCGAGCTCAGCTTTCTAGGAGTAGTTTGAACTAATTCTAAACTAAGAACTAGAAAATAGGCAGCCTAACAACTTGCCTCTATTACTTAGCTAACTCATCCATGCATTAATTTTTCACTTTTTACATCATGGAAGCTTCTAGAAGGGTAAAGAAAGATAAAAACTACCAAAGTGCCATGAAAATATTACATTTATCCTTCATCTACAAGTAAAAATAGTCAACCATAGTCAAAACAGCGTTTTTTGACCAAAAAGGTGAATTCTGGCAAATCTGGAAGTTCTGGTCGCGCCCCTTCACAGCTGTTTTTGAGTGGGTTTCACTGGTCCAAATCAGATGCAAGATGGCTCATTGGAAAGCTTGGCCTGTCTACTTTCCATCCCAAGTAGAATTTCTGAATTTGGTGTTGATTTGACCCCTCAAAAACCATTTCTCCCAAGGTCACTTTCTGCAACTCAAAAAGTGGGCAGAAAGTCATTATTTTGATGTATTTTGAGCTTTTGGAGGCTCAAAACTCAAAACCAGGCTTCTCCCAAGCATTGGTAATTTTTATTTTTGCATGCCCTTTCCAAAAATGCCAAGTTTGCAAAATTCCGAGCAGCCCTTCAAACTGGTCTCACCCGGGGTGAGACCAGTTCTTGGGAAAAACCTGTAATTTTCACAAAAAATTCACAAATGACAAAATTTTCTCCAAATTTCTTGAAATTTGGGCTGGGAGACCCCAATCAAGTACCATGCTCAATCAAAGAGGCTTTGACCAAAATTTGGAGTGGATCGGGCGTTTTCCTTCGTTTTTGTACTTTGGCCAACCATCCTTGGAACACCTTCGTTCTCGCCGGTATTTTTGACATTTTTCTCAAACCATGACACCTGTGTAAAAAGTGAAGGAGGTTTTTCTTCCTTGGCGTGTTGTGGACAAAAACCTCTCTCAGTTTTGCAAAATTCATCTTTGATTGCTCAGAAACAGCTTTTGAGTGCAACTTTTCCCGATGTGTGAAACAAGGGATTTTGTCGAAATGAAGCGAAATGAAGGGGACAGAAGGCTTCTAAATTCTTGGGGAAATTTTTGGGAGTGGGGAGGGATGTTAGGAAGCAGGGGAAAGTGGAATCTCAGAGATTGAGTGAGGGGAAGGGGTTCAAAAGGGCAAAACACAGGCCCAACCTAGAAAATTGCCAGGTTGTAGCTAGAAACTAGGGTTTGTGCAAAAATGAGGAATTTGGGGGATCTGAGTGTTGGGAAGTGTTTGATAAGGTACATTAAGGATAGGGGAAGGTGTATGAACATCAGGAAACAAGTTTTGCCGATGATTTGGCCGCCCAAGAGAAATTAGCTTTCAAAACCCTAGGAGAGGGAAATGAGCTTTCCTAGGCACAACTGAAGCATGAACATGGTGTAAAATGACCCATTAGACACTGACATGACGATGAAAAACCTCTGAATGATGATAGGCTCAGCTGAATGATGACATGGACTGACATTTGGGCAAACCCTAGACCTAATGGCTAGTGACCAAATTTTGCTTGAAGACTCACTGAAATGACAAAATTTGACCTTGACACTTCAAAATCACTATGTAAGAGCACATTTGATCACTGGAGGAAGGCTGTAAAGACTGACACTAACACTACCTCTGAAGGATAAATGGTGCACTCACCAACAACTTCTCGGTGAACTTAGACCTATGTTCTCAACGTAATCCCATGGAACTAACATTAGGTGTTATCAACTCACTAGCCTTGTGTGCCTCCACCTCTTAGAGGTTGTCAACCAACATAGTCTCTAGTGGATTTAACAACCCTGTAAGGCACAACCACTGCTCAATGATTATCAACCAACAAGCCTTTTAGGTTTATCAGTTATATTATCAACTGATTTCACTGTATGGTTATCAGTCAACAAGTCTCATGGGTTTCTCAACTATGCTATCACTAGAGCTTCTATGTGATTATCAGCCAACAAGCCATATGGGTTTCTTAGTTGTGCTATCAACAAAGCTTCTTGGTGATTATCAACATATAAGCCTCACGGGTTTCTCATCTGTGTTATCAACAAAGCTTCCCTCTCTCTGAGTTCTCTTAGTCATGTTATTCTTTTCTTCCCTCTCAGTTATTCAACTTGACCATCTAGGAGCCTCACGACATCCCTAATTTTTTTTCTATTCCCTTTCCCCGCCTTTATGTATGAATTATGGAATGAGCATTTTTTTTTCACTAGAGTATCTCAGCCTCCCCTCTTTCCTTCCCATCCTCATTATAACTATTTGAGGATATTGTCTCCTCATCGCTTCCACTAGATGAAAACCATCTTCTCTATGTGGTCTGCATGGACCAACCAACATCCTGGTATTTTCATGGGTCTCTGCAGATCCTCCTCGTGTTCAGCACAACCCATAATTCTTCATCTTAATTTTTCCTTTTTCATTTTCCTTTTTCTCCAGGGAATCATGGTCCTTGTCCCCTTGTCTAGCTCCCTATTAATGTCATAATCAAACCCATTAAAACCACTCAACCAACCCATGAATGATATTTAAAACAACCAACTTCCTCAAGCAATGGAATATGCCCCCCTTTTCTCCTAGAAATTTTAATTTATGGTTATATAATTATAAGGAATTATAAAAAAAAATCAATGTTTACAAGGGGGATTTACTCGCAAGGAATGTCACATTTCCAATTCCACCAATGTGAAAGACACAAATACTTTATCCTATGGAATTCAAAAATGCAAGGATGATATTTGATGCACTAGAAAATATGGAACATGCCGAGAAATTTATGTTTCATAGTTTTCTTGAGAAATTAGGTATAAGTGAATGTGACTACATCCATGCAATCTAATGTACTCCGAAACAAAGAAAAATTCTATTGAAAAGGATTTCAATAGAAATATGGACTAATACCTTTGCTTGACATATTCCATTAATTTAGGATGCAAATATTGATGCTCACTTTTTACTTGGCTCGTATGCTACAACTACTTATTGTAGTTCATACATGACAAAGCTAGATAAAACAATAATGCCGAGGTTTAAACATATACGTAATGAATGTCAAAAAACCGATGGTGATACATCGAAACAATTGCAAGACTTGGAAAATATTTATTGAACTTGTAGCAATTGTTTGCACAACAATTTGTATACATAGATTTGTCATTTCCATTAAACACTAGTTCAAGAAAATGTATATTTGTTAATAATTCAACAATAGACAATCAAACATTTTTACTAGGGAAAAAAAAGAGTTGGAGCGTGAACTGGATGATTTAGAAAACATAGCATGTTTATAATTATTAACTGATATGTACGATGATGAGAAAACATTGAACATTTATACTTAGCATAATTTGCATCGTGATATACACTACAAGGAAAGAAGAGAGGAGGCGTTGAGAGACCATACATTATAAAATATGTAAAAGGCATTAAGAGACCATATGTTATAAAATACGTGAAATATAATAGACATATTGATCTTGATAACTATTACAAAGAGGGATTGATGTTATATGTCCCATATCATATTGATGAGAACAATTTTAAAGAAAAATATTTGACTTAGAAAAATGCATATGTTATATAAGGAAATCATAAAATGCATTGAATGAAAGTTTACGCATGAAACAATGACAACGGGGATTGATATTGACAACATAGCAGTTGAGTTTGAAAACAAAGAGTGAATTGCTTGAAAGATATATACCTACATATGAAGAAATAGATAACGAAAAATGTTATCAAGAATAAAATATCGAATCAAATTTTGAATATTTGCAAAAGGTCAAAAATGAAAAATTAGTGGTTGAGAGACCTTACCAAGTTGTAAAACAACCACATATATTATAAGAAACAAAATTATATAAAATCATGAGAATGCTCAACATAGAGAAAGCAAAAATAGTGTAAGAAATATTGACAACAACAACAAAAATTCCAGATTTGTCATTGTACATATTTGTAACAGGTGCTGCAAGTGTCAGAAGTTTTTTACTATAATAGCATTATTCCAATCTCTACTTCGGATGTACAACAACATGTTGGAATATGATATAACTCAGCTAGAAGGAACCATGACAACATATATAGTAAGGTAGTGTTCAATGCAAGTGGTATAACATTACATTTTGCATTTCATTTTCCATTTAACAAATCAGAATATCCTTCGCTTAATGGTGAAAAGTTAGACACATTGACAAAAATTTGCAAACAACTTCATGTGATGCCTATTGATAAAGCATCTTTGATAGGTGTGACATTGTTATACTAAGATGAAAAACGTTTAGGGAAATAAAGCATAGTTCGTTGGCTTATTTTGGAAATATTTATATAATATTGTAGGTGAATTATTGCAAGCACAACCAATCAAGGATTCTCTAATTTTTGAGCAACCAATTTTAGCAAAGGAAAAAAAAATATACTATTTTTGGAAGGAAAAAAGTAAAATTTTATGAATCACATTCGACAATGCATCGAAAGGCAAAAAATTGTTGAAATACTTAACAAAATGCGAGTGAATCAACAATCTAAAGAAGATATAGAATATATAAACAATATGTTCTATAAAACTTCTCCACTATATCCATTATTTCCATATTTATTTTATAGGAACAAGTATGTACTTAAGCATAACGAGAAACTATTGTTACATGTAAAGGAATAGATCTTGATGTGATTAAAAAATATGACAATAATAAAATAGGTTATGTACCTGTTAACGGTGCTGGAAATCCGTCAACCGAGGGGATCTCCCCGATATTAACTCCCAATCAAACCTCACATTGTTTGGTGTAGGAGTCCCATCCAGTATAAAGGCGTGGTTGCCAAATCCTCAGAGACCTGCCTTGGCTCTAGCTGTTAGCATATGAGAGTGATGCAATTGTATCTTCTAAAATTAAGGTGAGTGCGCCTGGTGGGTATATAGCACAACTAGGTTATCTTACTGCAAAAGGGGAGGAGAAAGTGAGCACCCAAGTGAGAGGTAATAGTACCACCCAGGAAGAGACACACATGAACCAGAAGGAGTTGTCTAACATCCAACAGAATAGTCCACAGTGGATACGACAGTCATTACAACCAATGAAAAAAGGAAGGTTTGTCTAACATCCAGCGAAATAGTCCACAGTGGATGTGACAGTCATTATAACTGATAAGAAATGACAAGTCTGTCTAGTATCCTGCGTAATAATCCACAAGGATGAAACAACAATAAAAACCATTACAACACATTCTCAACAAGATGAGCACTAAAATAACTGAAATAGTTCAACTATCTTAGTACATGTGAAAGCAAACATGAAATTCAAAAGTCAACATAATAATCTTACAAACGTTTGTAAGTCATGCATGAAGAACATGCTGGCCTAAACAGGCTTATGTTATTGAGCAAAAGTTCTAAGACACATTTACATTGTACATCACTAGCCCTAGTAGTGGGACATTGGAGCCACTCCTTACTCCTCAAATAACTAACTGGTCACTCTAATGCCTTGCCGAAAGAGCCAAGGTGAAAAGTTCCCTACTCATACAATGAGGGGGTATATATAACCAAGGATGATGCTCTCGCTTGTGACTCATTGACTACCCTCATGATTGTTCAACTTCTTATGAATTTTCAACTTACATAACTCTTCATATTCATGTGTGTCCATTGGACTTTCACTTTATAAAACATTTGAATTACAATAGACATGGTCCACAATAGTGATGTGGCATATGACAACTCGTGACATGAATTGGCATGACACTACTAACATGGACTAACTTGATGATGTGGCAATGTCAAGTCACTATTGCTGTTGAGTGATAGATGTGTTCTTGGATATGCTTTCTCTTTTCCTCCGCATAACTTGATGATGCAGGGTCTTCAATGATCTTTGATCTTGGGAGGTGGTTGCAAACTTGTGTCCCTTTTCTTACTTTTGATAGGTTCACTTATCCGTTCAACTATGAATGAGTCTTTTGCATGCTTTCCTCCTTCTTCTCCTTCCTCATCATCTCGCCATGACTTGATAATGTACTTGTTCCTGCAATTCACTCATAACGGAATGACATCAATCTGAAAACTCCCTAGTCTAACATGATGCATTGTTATCCATGAACTCAACCCTAGACAAGTGATAGGCTAGGAGAGAGGGCCTAGTAATTGTGCATTGAGATGACAGGGAGAGGACTTGATAATTGAGACTACATAGAGCGTAGCTCAAGTTTGACTGAGGAACTTTTCAGCACAGTCCCCACTAGGGAGAAAAATTGCATAGTGGCCACTGGGAGTTATAATTGTGCAATTCAAACCAATAGTGGTTGATGCGGGATGAGGCTATGAGTGGTCAGTTCTACGCAGTATTCAAAGGCAAGGAGGACTGGGCAGTAGAGAGGCCTGGAGGACAAATATGTGTAGTTCTTGAGGGCAGTGAGCTCTAGCTGAGTGAAGGTCACTAGAGGACACATATGTGCAGTTCTGGAGGCCAAGGGAGGCAGGGCTCTCTGAGCATTACGAGGTTCTAGCATGCAAGGGAAAATATTGACGACTGAAAGTGCGAAGTGTACAGTTCAAGGTAGATTGTGAGGCACAACTGCGCAATTCTGTGGATGAAGGAAGGTTGTTGAGCTATGGAATTGTGCAGTACAACTACCCTAGAAGATAGTGACTGTGCAGTTCCAGGCATCAAAGTCACACCAATGAGGGTTGAGACTACGTATTCCACAACTCAATTAGGTTCTAGTGAAGCTAAGTTTCCTAGTCAGGAATATTTTCCAAAAGTGGCTAAGTGCAGGAGGAAGATAGACTCATGATGAACTTGAACTATGATCACACACTTAGTGTACTTCAATGACACGACATCATAGACTATCAGGAAAAAAACCAAAGCATTACCCTCTATGTGTGTCTCTTAGGTTAAGAAGCGACAAGTGTGATAGTTTAGATATACTTTAGGACGACCGTGACAACACTTGTGCAACAATTCTCAATATTGTGTATGAGTGCAATATGTGTTTACATGGCTAGGAAAACTCGTATACATAGAGGTTGACCTTCGAAACCACTAGAGAAGGCTCGAAAACATGTCATAACAATCAAACATACCAAGAGACAACAATTGATCCAACAAATGAAAGGGAACAAAACACTTAGATCAAACACATGGAATGACTTTCAGTTTTTTCGACCATACATGTCATTGAAGACATAATGATGTGACAATGATAAGCTGTCTTTCATACTATGCTAAGAGGTGTGTTTCAACATTGTGAGATGTGCTTTGTTTTTCGTACCTACCCTCCAAAGGTTTATGAATCAGATGGAGTCTTCATGCAATATTGATATTCTATCAGACCCTAGGTTCCTTGGTCTTCTTATCTAATAACTCTCTTTTCTCCTCAACTCCTTAGTGTCATCTAGCATGTCCTCCTTCTTCATCATATTTCCATAGCCTGGTAGAATTCCTGTATCTATAATCCACTCATGACAGGATGACATTAGTCTGATAAACCCCTAGTCTAAGATGTTGCATGATAATCCACTAACTAAGCCAGAACTAGTATTATGCTAGGGGGAAGAAGGCTTGGTGACTGGGCTGGACTGAGGGATAAGATTGCACAGTGCCCACTAATGGAAAAATTTACGCAGTGCCCACTGAGGGATAGAATTGTGCAGTTCAAGCAAGCATTTGTTGCTGTGGGATGAGGCCCTAGAGGACAAATCTACACAGTACTTGAGGGTTGTGAGCTCCGTTTAAGGCAAGGTCACTAAAGGTAGCCTCTATGCAGTTTTGGATTCCAAGGGATGTTGGGATTTCTGCGCATTGTGTAGTTCTAGCAAGCAAGGAAAAAGCTTGAGGGTTGCAGATGTGAAGTGCGCAGTTTAGGAAGGATAGATGAGGCTAGGTTCCTAGGAATCCTCTGGAATTTTGCTAAGTGTGAGATCAATGGAACCAATGTGAATAGTGATGGAACTTAACTATTACCACACACTTGAACACTTAGTGATACAACATAGATAATCCAAAACATATGAAAATATACTTCGCTTAATGCAATAACCTTTGTGGAAGCCTACAACAAGTGTGACTCCGATGATAGACTTTGTGAGGGTAATGATGACACTTCTGTAATAGTGTGAAAATTTTTGGAAATGAGTGCGAAACATGTCTATATGATGAGAAAAAATCATTTTCACAAAGATTGCCCCTTGAATCAAAAAAAAAATTCCCTTTGCATGACAAGCAATAACTCCCATGCCTAAAGATGACACTTGCTATATAAAGATAGAAGCATGAATGAATCTTGAGATTAAATAAGAGAGATTGAAATCATAAGTTTACCTATAAGTGACTAAGGAATGACCAATCACAAGATCCACAGTAGGCTCCAAAATTTTGGAGGGTGTTGCAGCCACTACAACACTTGGTGACACTGGTAGAATCCAACTTCTCTGTTTTGGTTAACTCCTTCCATGCAGAGCCTTGGTTCTTCAGGGATAATTGATTCATCATGTAGACTACTTTTGCCTTCCCATTTACCCCATGAACAAACATGGTCCCCTCTATACCTTCTCAGTCAAACACAACATAATATTCAACATAATCACAATGTTTCGAGTTGTCAAGGGTAGTTTAGATCATGAGCTTAAGATTTTCAAAGTATAAGTTTTCATCTCTGGTGTTGCTTCACTGCCAACAGGTCTAGAAAGTACCTCGACGAAGTTATGTAGGAACATAAAAATTTCTCCACTGCCAACGATCTTGGACAGTACCCTGACGAAGTTGCTTGCCTCACCTTTCTGTGCAGGAAGCCTTTCTCTTCTTTCACCTTTATTTATTTATTTAAAAAGAACTATGCATCAAAACTTATTTATTTTTGCGCAGAAGAGGAATCTTGACTTATTGAAAGCATACTAGGTTGTTCATTAAGAGAATCATATAGAGACCTATGATTTAGGTTTGCCCGTTTACATTTTCCCCTTCTCTGTTTCTACTAGTTGGATAAGCTTGAGAACACTAAAGCAGAAAAAACCTAGTATAGGCATGAGGTTTCCGAACTAGACTTGGGTTCATGGTTTGACCCAAACTATCCTTACAGATGGATCATATTTTCCATTGGAACTTCATCAGCCAAAAGTTGTAACCAACACAAGGAAGACGGACAGATGGCTAGCCAAATGCTGAAGTGTCACAAGGCTCTTTATAGTTTGGCCACACACATACTAAGAAGCCAAACAAGTCTAGGCACAGCACTTATTCACATAATGGAAACAAAAGGAAAAAGTCAACGAGAAAGAAAGAAAACACAACACCAAGAAACAAAACCAGAAGACAAGAGAAAAAATGGCTAAAGCAAACATGGTGTAGAACCAAAATAAGAAAATGAGGATAGACGACAAGGAACGAGTGCAGAATGGTGTAGGTTTTAACCCCGTACATAAATTACCTGCATACTAATTCTAAAACACAGAAAATAAATAATGCGAGAGAAGAACACATAAAACACATATACACAAATATTTTCCCCTCGATCCCAAAACTGGGACTACAAGCTTGATTTTTCATTATGTTCCTTTCAATGTTATAATACATATTTATACATGTCGAAGCATCCAATACCATGGACCGAAAACCATCGTGTCCAAAAAACATGTGCGAAAATTATGCACAAAACCATAGGTGGGTCCGCCTAACCTAACATAGGGTCAAAAACCAAAATTTTCTGGGGCACTGCCCCGGACCCCATAAAGTGGGGTTATGGGTGCCCCTCAAAACCCCTTAGTAACTACGTGGAAAGAATATAACACAACCCAACATTCTCCCACTTGTTTTTTTCTTTCCACAGGGGGCCACAAGAGAGCTTAGTCATTTTTCCAACCCTGAAATGCCCATTGTCTCTCTACACCAAGAAAACTTCTCAGAGCTCACAAATTTTGTCAATGCATCTGCAGTATTCTTCAAAGTGTCCACCTTTACCAGCAACACCTTTTTGTCTCCTATCATATCCCTCACAAAGTGATACTGAACATCAATGTGCTTTGTCTTTAAATGATATGCGGGGTTCTTTGCCAAGAAAATTGCACTTTGGCTGTCACAGTCTATCCTTATAACTTCCTGTACTAACCCCATACTTGAACATAATCTCTGCAACCAAACTGCTTCCTTACTTTCATGAGTGGCTACCATGTATTTTGCCTCTGTAGTTGACAGTGCCACTACAAATTGTTTCTTACTCATCCAACTAACTGCACCTCCAAATAGGTTAAACACATACCCACTTGTAGATCTTCTCTGATCCAGATCTCCAGCCCAGTCTACATCAACAAAGCCATGAATATCCAACACTCTGTCCAATCCTGGTCTTCCTTGGTAGCACAAACCATAATCACTAGTGTCATGCAAATACCTGAAAACCTTCTTCACTGCTGTCTAGTGCTCCTTCCCTGGTTTTGACATAAACCTGCTCAATAATCCCATTGCATGTGCAATGTCTAGTCTGGTATAGACCATTGCATACATCAGGCTACCGACTGCACTTGCATATGGAACACGGGACATTTCCTCTTCCTCTTCTTGTGTCTTGGGAAACTATTCAGCAGATAACCTCACACATATAGGAATAGGAACCTTCATCAGTTTACTATCCTACATATTAAACCTCTGCAATATTGTCTCGACATACTTCCTCTGATTTAACCAGAGCTTCCTCTTTGCCCAATCTCTTTTAATTTCCATGCCCAAAATATAGTTTGCAGCACCAAGATCTTTCATGTCGAATTTGGAGGACAATTGGGTCTTCAAATCTTGGATAACTTCTTTGTCATTTCCAACTAACAACATATCATCCACATACAAGACTAGATAAATAACACGGTCACCAATTAATTTAAAATACACACAGTGATCTGCTTTGCTTCTGGTGAAGCCAAGTCCCCGTATAAATGTATCAAATTTCTGATAGCACATCCTTGGTGACTATTTTAACCCATATAGCGACTTCTTTAACTTACATACCAGTTCTTTCTTACCCTTCACTGCAAAGCCTTCAGGTTGCTTCATGTAGATCTCCTCTTCCAGATCCCCATGAAGAAATGTTGTCTTCACATCCATCTGTTCTACCTCAAAATCAAAAGCAATAGCAACAGATAAAAGTAATCTAATAGAAGTTACCTTGGCAACAGGAGAAAAAATATCACCAAAATCAATTCCCGGCACCTGGGAATAACCTTTTGCTACCAACCGAGCTTTGTATTTCTCCACTTTTCCTTCTACATTTGTCTTCTTTTCGAACACCCATTTGCTACCAATGGGTTTCCTTCCAGCCGAAAACTCCACCAGATACCAAGCCTCATTTTTGTGCAAAGATGCCATTTCATCAACCATGGCCTCTTTCCAGAGTTTTCCATCCTCTGATTCCACTACTTCCTTCACAGTTTTGGGATCATCATCAGTAACAAACAAAGCAAAATTTGAACAGAAAGAAGATTGAATATACCTTTTTGGCCGCCTTCTTTCTTGAACTGATCTTCTCATAGCCAGAGTTTGTGGCTCTTCATATTCTGATTCCTCCTCTGCTGTAGAGTCTGATTCTTCCTCCTTTAGCTCAAACTCTATCTTCTCAAGTTCCTTTGGTTGGACTTCATGTTTAATAACATCTCTCACCTATCTAAACACCACATCTCGGCTGTACATAACGTTCCTTGTTACTAGGTTCCAAAGCTTATAACCCTTTAAACCATCCTTATACCCAATAAAGATGCACTTTTCAGATTTACTATCCAACTTTGTTCTTTTCTCCTTTGGAACATGTACATATGCATCACATCCAAATACCCTTAGATGTGAAAGAGAGGGTTTCTTACTAGTCCATACCTCTTGTGGAGTCTTATCCTCCAACACTGATAAAGGTGACCTGTTGACTAGGTAACATGCAGTATCCACCACCTCTGCCCAGAATTCTTGTCCTAACCCGACACCATTGAGCATGCTTCTTGCCCTTTCCATCAACATCTTGTTCATTCTTTCTGCAGCTCCATTTTCCTGAAGTGTATATGGAGTAGTCTTCTACCATGATATACCACACTTATTGCAGAATTCTTCAAATTCCTTACTGCAAAACTCTCCACCATTATCTGTCCTCAGCACCTTTATCTTCTTCTCTATTTGGTTTTCCACTAGAGCCTTAAATTCTTTAAACCTATCAAAGACTTTAGATTTCTTCTTAAGGAAATATATCCATGTATTCCTTGAGAAGTCATATATAAATGATACATAGTACACATACTTACCCAGTGATGGAACCTTCACAGGTCCAAACACATCACTGTGCACAAGCTCTAATATATGTTTTTCCCTCTTACCACCAGAGGGGAAACTCACCCGATTCTGCTTCCCGTATACACAATTTTCACAGAAATCAAAATCCAGAGAGCTATTACTCATACCTTCTACCATACCTTTACCATGAAGTATTTGAAGGCCCTTCTCTCCAATATGTCCAAGCCTTTGATGCCATAGCATGGTCTTTTCTCCAGAGACCACTAGATTTTCTGTTCCACTTTCAGAAACCGCAGAACTGTTGCACCCATCAACAACAGTGCTACCTTGCAGCTTGTATAGAGTTCCAATCCAAAATCCCTGCATCAATACCAGTGCTCCCCGAACCATCTTGCAGGTATCGTTCTCGAACACTGTTTGAACACCTGCATCATCCAACTTACTAACAGAAATCAGATTTCTGGCTAATGCAGGAATATGCAGAACACCCAAAAGTGTTGTAACCCTTCCACCTTGCAACTTCAATTTTACTTTTCCACGGCCAATGATTCTAGCCTTCCTATCATCCCCTAAGAAGACATCACCACCATCATATTTCTCATACTCACAGAACCACTCTCTATGGGGACTGAAGTGAAAGGATGCACCTGAGTCAATCAACCATGCCTCATGATCTACATGTGTACTTGAAGAAGCCAAGTACACATCCCCACCTTCATCTGAGGTGGTTTTCACCTCTGCAGAAGGATCCTCATTAGATCCCTTTCCTTTGTTAGGAGCTTTAGATTTACAATCCCTTTTGAAGTGGCCATCCTTTCCACATTTCCAACACACCACCTTTACAGGTTTTCTTGGAGATTTAGATCTCCCACTCGATGACTTATTTTTGTTTCTGTTCCGGGGCCGTCCTTGTATAGAAAAGGCATCACCATTTTGGCTCTCCATTTTTTTCCGTCTCATCTCCTCTGTCAACAAGGCTGAGACTATTTCATCAAACTGCAAGGCAGTTGCATTGCTACCTATTGCAATAACTAGACTATCCCACGAATCTAGTAGAGAACACAACAAACTGATGCACTTATCTTCATCTAAAATTTTAATATCAACAGATGCTATCTGACTTACCACAGTATTAAATGCATTCAGATGCTCGGTCATTGAGTCTCCATCTTTGATCCTCAGGTTATACAACATTTTCCGCGAGAACAGTTTATTCACCAGAGACTTAGATTGGTAAAAAGTCTCTAACTTGTCCCACAAATCCTTTGTTGTAGCTTCCCATGATACATTCAATAATACTTAATCTGAGACACACAATCGTATTGTGCTCTTTGCCTTTCGATCCAACTTTTTCCATTCTTCATCGGACACTCCCGTTGGTTTAGTACCTGGATCTACCACGATCCACTGATCTTTATCCACCAACAAATCCTCCATCTTGACTTTCCACAACTCAAAACTTTGACCATTAAATTTCTCGATCTTTATCTTTCCACTGCTCGTCATCTTCTTTCACCACCAGAATCGATCTCGCAGATCTCCACTAAACAAGGTCTACCACAGGCCCGAGCATAACCCCTCAGCAACAAAGGCATCCCCTTGAAGCAAAAATTACTCCAATACCAAATGTAGGTTTTAACCCCGTACAAAAATTACCTACATACGAATTCTAAAACACAGAAAATAAATAATGCGAGATCAGAACACATAAAACACATATACATAGATATTTTCCCCTGGATCCCAAAACCGAGACTACCAGCTTGGTTTTTCATTATGTTCCTTTCAATGTTATAATACATATTTATACATGCCGAAGCATCCAATACCATGGACCGAAAACCATCACGTCCAAAAAACATGTGCAAATATTATGCACAAAACCATAGGTGGGTCCGCCCAACCTAACATAGGGTCCAAAACCAAAATTTTCTGGGGCGCTACCCTGGACCCCATAAAGTGGGGTTACTAGTGCCCCTCAAACCCCCTATTAACTACGTGGAAAGAATATAACACAACCCAACAAATGGATGCAAGAGAGGGAAATCTAGAATGTAGCTAATCCTACTCCTAACCTAACAATTAAAGGGTCAAGTCAAGTGTAATAAAATTTCCAATGAATCCAGCATAATTGTTCCCGACCTGCATCCATAGAGATACGAACAATTAAGATAGATATAAAGAAATATGAAACAGAAAAGATAAAAACTTGAATAACTTGAACAAGAAAAGGAAGTTCTTACCTATGGGAAGAAAGGTGTGTCACAACCAATACTTCCATCGAATCCACATGCTTACCTTTTCGATGAATACTGCTTTTCAACAAACCTTGGAAGCTTCTTGTAGATGTGTCTTCATCTACACCGAGCTCCTTAGCAAGCATGAGAAAATATTGAAATTGGTTGTTTGCTACAGATCTTTCCAAGTAAGATTGTTCCAACCATTCAACGATTGGATAGTAACATTCATGATGGCCCTCTTGAAAACCTTTAAATCTTGAAAAGGGTGAAGTTTCAATTAGAAAAACAGGATCACAATGGGAATCTTGTGAGGGAAAATAGATATGATCATACTCAACAGTCATGCCAAGGCAGTGAGGACCTACCATAACCATCAACAAAGGCTAAAGTGCCTTGCCTACTTGACAAAAATCTGAATAGAGAGATGTTGAACAATGAAGATCAAGGGGTGTGAAATAAATGTCATTAGATGTGTTGATGGGAAAATGATAAGCTGAATGAAAGTCACCAAAGACAGAGAAATGACCAAATGAGCTAATTGAATCATCAGATTCCCAATTTGCAATAAACAAATAAAAATCGATTTGAACAATCTCGTGAATTCTCTATACAATCAAACCAAGTTCCTTGCAAGACAAATATGACAGACCACCTTCCTGCAACTAGTGACAAATTGTACAAGCATAATATCGTAGTTATCAAAAGAGTTTAGAAAGGATGCTAACACCATAAATGTATGAGACCAGCTGGGACATGGTGAATGGAGAACTTGATTCATGTGACAATTTTTGCTTTCGTTACCACTCAAGATGATTTGTGGTGTGATGAGAGGATAGATTTGTAATATGAAATTCGTAAGAAGACCCAGGAGCTAACCATTCAGGGAGAAATTCGATAAGCATGATTCCTTCGAGAAAAGATAGTCCTTGAAATGATCAACTTTGCAATTCCACGATTCTATGAGAGATGCACATTCCCAAACCGAATTTGATGCGAGATATTTGTATGAAGATGAATGAACTGTAACAAATTATTGAATTGGCTTAGAAGTAAAATATTAAAAATTAGAAAGGTCATACCCCGAACACCAAACATTTTTCACAATGAAATTTACATTGATTGAAACCATGCAGAGAGATGGATTGTGTGAGAAAAACGAGATCTGACTTAATTTGGGGGGCTTACCAGAGTTGTGAGATATTGACATAACCATCAATGGAAGTTGAAGTGCCTCAAATCCTTGGCAGGTCCCGAAACTTTCCATGATTGTAGAATCACATTTTGAAGCTTGAACCAGATCATGCATGGTTTGAGGATAGTTGTTGTTATTGATTTCAAAACTACTCATTAGATGGAAGCCATCTTTGTCACAGGTTTCATTGGATTTTTCAACTTTTACAACAATATTACTAAATTGGAGAGGCTCTTCTAATAACATATTCAAAGACAAATGAATTGGTGATATATCATGAGCAAGTTGATTTGAAGAGCTATCTTCATGCAAGAGAGGAGATGACGGGTAATGGGAAGGGTACTCTATGATTTGATTGTTTTCAATTTCATCATGGACAACCTCACTACCTTGTGTCAATCGAGGAGATAACTCATTGGATGAAAAAACTGAAGAGCATGGAGTATCTTCGTTGCAAGTAGATGCATTGTAAATGGTAGGAAACAAGGGATAGTGAGGTGAAGAGGAAGTTTCGATATGAACATCTTCTTTGATTGAACCAGATTCTAGATCTAAATTAAAATCTTTATGAGAAACCAAAAGATCACGTGATGTGCTTCGGAATTCGTCACGACATACAACAATAAAGTCATCATCATTAGAATGATTATTGTCCAAGGCTAGTGGTTGACCGAAAGAATTGATTGCATTGGATTATCTACCGAGATTAGAAGATTGAGAATCATCCAAGAGGGGAAACATAATATCTTGACATGGAACATTCTAAAATAGAGAGTAAATATTGAGAGTGTCTTCATCTTTCTCCTCCTCTACTAGCGTAATGTGTCTGCTTGGTACCAGATCAAAATTTGAGCCAATAACTTGAGAATCAAGAGAATGTGAAGAACCAACCGCTGGAGAAAATAGATCAAGCAGGTCATGGTACAAAGAGTCAGGATGTGTAGATGATAGAGGACAACATAAATTCATATTAACTTTGAGACTAGAGTTGTGAATGTTGACACCATCTTGCGGAATAGAGGAGTGAGTCTTAACCGTAGACTTCATGAGCCATTATGGAATTTCCTTCATTAAAGCAAAAGAAGAATAAGAATATGAACTGGGGGTTTAATTTGAAGATTTCCCAATTTTACAATCACCACAAGGAGGCACCCTCATCGAGACTGGAAAAGGAGGAGGACAAAGAAAAAAAGGGGTAGTAAGCTCCTCCTCTGAAATTTCAGGTGCCTCATGATTCACAAGAGTTGGAGAAGAGGAAAAATAAGGAGGTTTAGGCTCATCATATGAAGAGACATGAACCAATCACTCAAACTCTTATTTCAAAAAATCCCAGTTCAAATGTTTTTCGGGAATTTCACAACAAAGGTGAAGGAACCGATCAGAAAAATACTCAACTAATTCATCAGGCTTCATTCTTAAATGATTGATTCTTCCATAAACATCTAGGTAGTTATACTTATCTAAGGCTTGATGAAGCTCCCCAAGGAAGTGATAAAGGGAGTGAATGGAAGTGGGTGGCAAGGTATGGCACCACCAATTAGCACGACCTTCAAGGGTGAGGAAGAAAAGCACACAAGACAACTCTTCATCATAATTTCATAAGATTCACAAAATTTAAGAAAATTGGAAATGTGCTCAATTATGGATGTTCCATCCTCACCATCAAACTTTAACTAGGACAAGTGATCGAGAGGCTCATCAAGGTTTAAAAATTGATGAAGGGAAAAATTGGAGAAACACCCGATGAGTATGATTTGTGTATGATCCATTTTAGATAAGATATTAAAATGAGATGCAATGGGCTCAACTTGTCATCTGTCCCGCCTTCTAGCACCATTTTGTTGACGGTGTTGGAAATCCATCAACCAAGGGGGTCTCCCCGATATGAAGTCCCAATCAAACCTCACACCATTTGGTGTAGGAGTCTCATTTAGTATAAATGCCTAGTTTCCAAATCCTCAAAGATCTTCCTTAGCTCTAGCCGTCAGCACATGAGAGTGATGCAATGGTATCTTTGAAAAACAAGGCGAGTGTGCAGTGCAATTGTGTCTAGGTTCTCTTACTGCAAAAGGGGAGGAGAAATTGAGCCTCTAAGTGAGAGATAATACTACCACCCAGGAAGAGACACACATGAACCAGAAGGACATTTCTAACATCCATTGGAATAGTTCACAGTGGATGCGACAGTCGTTACAACCAATGAACAAAAGAAGATTTGTCTAACATCCAGAGGAATAGTCCACACTGGATGTCACAGTCGTTATAATCGATAAGAAAGGAAAATTTTGTCTAGTATCCTATGGAATAGCCCACAATGATGAGACAACAATAAAAACTATTACAAAACATTCTCAACAATATGAGCACTAAAATAACTAAAATATTTAAACCATCTTAGTACATGTGAATGAAAACATGAAATACAAATGTCCACAAAGTAGTCTTACAAACATTCATAAGTCATGCATGAAGAACGTGTTGGCCTTAAAAGGCTTCTGTTATTAAGCAAAAGTTTCAAGACACATATTTACATTGTATATCACTAGCCCCAGTAGTGGGACATTGGAGCCACTCCTTGCTCCTCAAAGAACTAACTGGTCTCTCCAATGTCTTGTAGGAGGAGCCAAGGTGAAAATTCCCCTGCTCAGGCAATGAGGGGGTACATATAACCAACGGAGATGGTCCCCCTTGCGACTCTTTGACTACCCTCATGACTGTTCAACTTCCTATGAACTTTGTTATAGGGAAAACCCAACACCCCCCATTATTTGAAATAATGTGGACCATTTCCATTAATTTTTGGCGAAGCATCTTTTATGATTTTCATTTAAGTTAATTGTCTTACAATTTTATCATTTTGTTTCGTCGGATTTTTGTTTTTATTATTTCATTGAATCTGACTTTTCACAAGATTTCCATCGATACTTGTTTCGACTCATTTGGTCAATCGGTTTGTAAATAACACTCCTTTGAAGTTTGATCATTTTATCGCCTGGGCTAAAAAATGTAAATAAATGTATGATATTTCAATTTTTGCAATTAAAATAGTCATTCATTGTAAATATTAACTCTCAATAAATTTTTACTAATTCTGTCATTTTTTTCACTAACAGTCCTACAAAATGACCCAACTAAATTGTACAACACATAAAAACACATTTGGGATCTTGGTAATTTACTCCAGTTTGTTATTTTAAAATAAATTGCCAAACCCAAAACCCCAAAATTACAAAATCGTTGAAGTCCAATTTGTAAAATTGTTAATTCACTTGGCCCCACTTCTCATCAAATCCCCTTTCCAAAATCCCGAAATTTCAAAAACGCCGAAACTAAATGTGTGATACAATATTGCGATTGAAATATATCGCATATCGCATATCGTAAAAACACAAAATATGTAAACTATTCATTTTAAAAAAATCGTGATGTGCGATTTTGGAATTATGTGAGGGGTTAAAAAAATTTAATATAAGGTTTCGTTTGCTCGCTCCTTATGACTCCCAACTCCGCTTACATCACCCTTACCTCACCTCACTCCACTCCACCTCACTCCACCTTATCCCTCCATAACCTCACGTAAGCCTCCTTATACTTCCATTACTCTCCCCACTCCATAAGCCTCCCACTTACAATATTTGAATAATGATTTTTGTTTATATATTAATATGGGTTGATTCCAATGGTTTGTATTTTAAATATTATAATAATTATATTATAATTATAATATTTATTATAATTTTAATATAATTTAAATTATAATATTAATATAATATTATTACATTTTAACTAATTTCTGTTAAATCATTTCCATATTAATTAATTTATGTAAATAATTAATTTAATTTGTAATCACAATTAATTAACATTAATTAAATAATAACTATAATCTAATTTAGGATTAGAATTTAATTTAAAATTCTGATAAATCCCAAGCAACAGAAATTCCAGAACTGTGGTAATTTTAATACTCCAACTTTAGAAGCTCCTAAATGGAGTTTTCCCTGGCCAAATGAGGCCTAGGAAGGGTCATTGGAAATATAAAATCATGGAGAACATTTCTGAAGTAGTTTCATTACCATATTTGATCATTTATTGGGCCTAAAATCCAGCAGAAGATCACGCTCCGAATTTTTAATGAAACTAATTTCTGAGATTAATTTCTGCATTCTCATTTGGCCGCGACTTCTTTTGAGTGCTCTCCTTGTCCAATCAAATCTTCACAACAATCAAAAGAAAGCTCATATTTCTTTTATTTTAATTATGTAATTAAGTCTTGATTGGAATTGTTTTAATTCCAAATTTGGCATTTTGATTTTATTTTTACATTTTAATTAGTTTTGATTTGTTTTTGCAGGAAAACAATTGAAGAGATGAGAAGAAGAAAATTTCAATCAATGAGAATACTCCAGCAATAGAAGAATGGAATTTTGAACCTACGAAAATTGATGGAGGAGATTTATTCTTCAACAAATTTTCTTGTTGAGAATTTTTTTGTAAATATTATAAATAATAGATTGTAGAATGTATTAGGGGCTTCTCTCCCCTACAAGTTTTGAATTCTAAAAGCACTACTGTAATAGATATTTAGAATTGTAGGTGAGAGGAGAGAAAACCTAAGATCTCTAGATTATTGAGGATTTTTCTTTTGCATTTTGAATTATGTATGATGGACAGAGTTTGCACTATTGCAACTCTTGTTGTAACAACATAAGTTCAAAGATTGCAGAGGACTGTTGGATAGCAGAGCCAAAGAAATGGATTCAATAAATTGATATTTATAATACTATTGTTATAAATACTAGTTTCATTTTATGATAGCAGGAATGTGCCATTTTATTCATATTTGTGCACTTTTGTCGGTAAGAGTAATTTGTCTCATTCATATTTTATTATTTATCTATGAAGACTGGAGGATGGCGATGGCGACCGTATCAGGGAGGGTTTGGCAGCTGGCGTAGTGCTGGATCTAGGGCCGTAGGGCCGAGGTATAGGGCCCATCAGCTATGGAAGGGAAGGAGGTAGTGGTCGTTCGTCCGCACCGGTAAAAGAGCGTCAGGAGGACGGCAGGTGGAGGTTGAGGACGCCGTGCAAAAGACATCTGGAGGGCTCAGTAAACAGTTAACCTTGAAGGCATTTTACCACAGGGGAAAAAGGGATCAGGAACAAACGGACAGCGCCTCCTCCGTTTTCGATAGCCGACAAGCAACCTGTGACCAGTGAAAGTAACCATGGTTAATTCAGACGAGGGCATTGACTTAGACCCAGCTATGGAGGACATTCTCTCCGTCTGGGGGAAAGATCCAACTGCACAGAACATAGAGCGTTATTTTGGAACGGTGGAAACCCTAGTTTCTCCTCCGTTTTTTCCGGAATCCAAAAGATCGACCCAAACCCTCACAAATTCGCCCAAGGAGTTGGAAGGAACGGCAGTGGTGCAGCAGGGGGGTAAGTACTTGCAACAGATTCAAAGGTTGAGCAAGGAAGACCCACATGCAGGTCTTCTCAAACCACATCTCGGTAGCAAAGGGAAACTCGGGTTCGCAGGTCCGATCCTCTCCGGCGGTTTAGAAGACATAGTCAATCTCGGGTCGAAGCTAGGGCAAAGTCCCGAAGGCGATGCGGGAAGGACTGCAACAGTCACAAGGGTTTCCATTGCAAAGGGCATAAATAGTCCAAAGGAAATCGGGCGGAAGGATCAGGGTTTTGAAGACTACCAGGATCCAAGGGGGGAAGACAACCGAGCAGACCAGGGTTTTCAGGTAATAAATCAATCACTCCTTGAGCCCCTCAATTTTTCTTTAAACACCTCGATAGAGGTCACTCCAGAGTCAAGATCCCTGCCCCTGTCCACCGGACTGGGATCCCAAAGAGGGCAAGAGGAGAATGAGGGTTTAAGAGACACTGCTAGAGGAACAAAAAATACAGGGGGGCAAAGGAAAAAACAGAGATTGATAAAATCCCAGGGGGTAGAAGGGAACCTGGTGTTGGGCATGGATGTGCAAATTGAAGAGGCGCTGGAGGTAGCAGAATGCACCCTGGTCGGTAGAGCAAGGGGCGAGAAATTCTCATCTGATTTCATTCAATCCTGGGGGAAGCAGAATTGGCAATCTGACCTAATCAGAGACTTCAGGGTTTTGACTTTAGCAAAAGGTTGGTTCTCGGTGCGTTTCGAAAACAAAGGGGCAGCAGAGTGGGTGCTGAAGAGAAATTGGACACTCGGAAACATCCCGGTGCTGTTCAAAAAATGGAGCCCTTTGTTAGATGTAGCCCATGAAAAAGCTGATGTCTTCCTGGTTTGGGTAAGAGCACCAGGGTTACCATCATTCCTCTGGGTCGAGTCGATCTTCAAGGCGATTGGGAATAGATTGGACACTTACTTGGAGGCAGACATGTCTTTCCAGGAAACACACAACAGAGCAATGGCACAGATTCTTGTAAGCCTTAATCCAAGCAGAGGACTAGCAGAGAAGATAAATCTCCAATATAAAGAATATGTCTTTGAACAAATCTTGGATTACGAATTTCTGCCTTTCCGTTGCCATAGATGCCATGAGTATGGGCACTTGGCTAAGGAATGCCCCTTAGGCAGGCGGTGGAGGAGGTTCCAGAGAACGAGGGTGAGGCCAGAAAAAGACAATAGGCACTTCCAGTTTCGAAAAAACAAGGAGATCTCAGAGGATCAGGAAGATGAAATAATGGATTTAGACCCGCAGCAGGGGAGGCAATACCAGAGAGCAGATCTTCAGGAATCTCCGAGGAAACTGGCAGAAGAAGGAACGGAACCCGGGACCGCAAAGGAGAACCCTGAAGATGCACCTCCGAGCTCAATCCCAAGCCCAGTCAAGGATCCAAAGGGTACGAGCCTAGATCCAAAACATTCTCCTTTTTTTAATATAGAAAATAAAGATGAATGCTTGGATGAATGTTTGGCCCCTGATCCTCTCACTAAAATCTCCCTTTCTAGAAAAAATGTTAAAAATGCAAATTTGGACGATGGTAATTTGGAAAATTGTATTGAAATTATTTCAGCCGCTATCCCCTCCCTAGATCTGAATTGTGATGGGTGCTGCCCTTAACCTTCCTCTCTGGCCCAACAACCTATATGCCCCTATAATCTCCACTCTCAGGACAATAAACCTGTCCCTATGTCATCGATGGGGGGCATCGAACCATCCATCCCTCAGAGTCAGCCCAGGAAAAAAAGGGGAAGAAAATCCAATCTATCCATGGCCCAAGTTAAGGCAAAATTCGATGTGGCAGACGGGAAGCAACAATCTATCACAGGGGCACTTAGAGCGGTGCAATGCCCCGATTCTGCCCTAAAATGATCATAACCTCATGGAACTGTAGGGGTTTAGCCAGTAAACCTAAAAAACTGGCTCTTAGGGAGATGGTTATGAACTCCAAGGCGGATGTCCTCCTTCTACAGGAGACTCTGGGGAATGGAGAGGAAATAAAAATAATGCTAAATGCTCTTCTACCAGGGTGGAAATTTACAGCCTTGGACTCAGATGGCCACTCAGGAGGTTTGGCTGTAGGATACAGAAAAGGGAGAATTAAGCTCAGGAACCAATGGGGAATGAAGCAGGTGATGGGACTAGAATGTCAGACTACAGAATTCAATTTTCCTCTAACTATCCTAAATATATATGGTCCTTGCCAGGGAAGGATACCATTCTGGAACAGATTGATGGCGAACTCTCTTATGAAGAATAATTACATGGTGTTGGGTGGTGATCTAAATTTCTCATTAGGAAGAGCGGAAGCTTGGGGTCCAGCTGCAAGAGAGGATCCACAAACAGATTTTTTCCAGAATCTATTAGCCTCAAAAAATCTGATAGAAGCCAACCTCATCAAGCTAAAGCCGACTTGGAGGAATAGAAGAGTAGGAGCAAGGGTGGCGAAGAGACTAGACTGCTTCTTACTCAATGAGGACTTATCTGCTATGATTCCTTTATTTAGGCAATGGGTTGAAGAAGGGGGTCCCTCGGATCATTTCCCTATCTACCTTGAGCTCTCCAAAGTTCCCCCAAAACCTCCTGCCCCTTTCAAATTTAATGCTTCCTGGCTCCAAGAAGAATCTTTTAATAAACTATTCAAAGAAATTTGGTCACATCCCGACAGAGGTTCACAAGAGAATAAAGGATTCTTATTCATGGAAAATCTCAAAAGACTGAAGAAGGCAACAATCTCATGGGCAAAGGACAGAAAAGCAAAGCAGACTGAGGAAATATCTAGGATAAACGAGGACCTTCAAAAGCTTGAAAGCATAGAGGCGGATGGCTACGCGACACAGGAATCTAAAGAGAAAATATTAGCCCTGGAGAAGCACAAGAATCAAATCCTGCTGGCAAAGGAGGAGGAATGGAGACTCAAGAGTAGAGCAATCTGGCTCAAAGCAGGGGATGATAACACAAGTTTCTTCCATAACTATGCAAAAGGGAGGAAGAGTGCAAATACCATCTGGAACTTAAAAAATGAAGAAGGAGGGGAGGCTAAGACGTTTGAAGCCTTATCAGCTCTTGGGCAGAATCACTTCCAATCCTTATTTAAAGACAATGGTGAGATCACCATTGCGGAGGTCATTCAAACAACGCAATGCTTCCATAGATATGTGGAGGAGGAAGAAGCGGACCAATTAATGGACCCTGTTACGAAGGAGGAGGTGGAAAGTGTTATTAAATCTATGGCAAAAGAGAAGAGCCCCGGTCCGGATGGTTGGACAGTAGAGATCTTTCTACATTTTTTTGAGCAGATAGGAGAAGAAATCACAGAAGTCGTAGAGGAGTCAAGAAAGAAGGGAGAAATCTACAGTCCTTTCAATGCAACCTTCATAGCTCTCATTCCAAAAAAGGAAGCTCCGGAATCTTTTGAGGATTTCAGACCTATCTCTTTATGCAACAGCATTTATAAAATAATTGCAAAAGTGATTGCACTCAGAATCAAACCAATCCTATCAAGGCATATCTCACCTGAACAATTTGGGTTCTTGAACGGAAGGCAAATACATGAAGCAATTGGTGTGGCACAGGAGGTTCTTCATAGTGTAAAGCTGAAAAACAAGAAGGGTTCAGTCATCAAAATAGAATTATCAAAAGCATATGATAGGATAAATTGGATATATATTCGTCTGCTCTTAACTCACATAGGATTCAAAGTGGACTTTATCAGATGGATTATGGGGTGTATCACAGATGTCAGCTATGCAATCCTCATAAATGGCGCAGCCACCCCCTTCTTTAAAGGACAGAGAGGTTTGAGGCAAGGATGCCCCCTGTCCCCTCTGTTATTTCTCTTAGTTGCTGAAGGCTTAAGCCAGCTGATTCAAAAATCCAAAAGGGAAGGTAAGGTAAAAGGTATAGAGGCAGCAGTAAATTTGTTCATATCTCACCTTCTCTTTGTAGACGACATTTTGGTTTTTACAAATGGTGCCACAAATGAACTTAAGGAATTAAAAAACATTTTTGACCTTTTTCTGAAAGCTACTGGAATGCAGATTAACCCCAGGAAATCTCAGATTATAGAGGAAGGCCTAAACAGACAAGAAAAAGCTCAGCTCAACTCTTTCTTCCCTTATGGAATGTGCAACATGGATTCCCCGTTTAAGTATTTAGGATTCTGGTTGAAGCCGAACGCATACAGGAAAGAGGACTGGTCTTGGTTAATTGCAAAGATTGAAGCAAAAATCAACCACTGGAGTTTCAAATGGCTATCCAGAGCAGGGAGACTGACACTAATAAAATCTGTGTTACTAGCCATACCAGTTTTCTAGGCAACTTTAACATGGGTTCCAAAAGGAGTATTGGAGAAAATAAGGAGAATTTGTAGCAGATTTTTATGGGCAGGATCAAAAGAAAACACGGTTCTTCCTTGGGTTGCCTGGGAGAAAGTGGCGAGGCGAAAAGACTGGGGCGGTTGGGGGATAAAAAGCCTCCCTGATTTCAATCTCTCACTGGCAGCCAAATCAGGGTGGAGACTTATTAAGATGGAAAATCTCTGGACAAGAACGGTAAAAGGAAAATATATAGACCCAACTCCATTAGAAGAGTGGATCAGGAACCCAGACAAGATCCAAAAGAACGTCTCTGTAATACGGAAAGCAACAGTGGAGTCTTTTAAGGTGATAGAGCAAGGTCTTGCATGTAAGGTCGGGAATGGAGAAAAGGTAAAGATAGGGAAGGATCCTTGGGTAGGATGCAACGAAAACTATGTCCTCCCTCCTGGCCTAGTTCAGCATTTAGAAGAAAAAGGTATTCTCTTCTTAAGCCAAGTGGAAAAACCGGGATTTTCAACCATTTGGGGACAAGCATGGAAGAGTGAAGAAGATTTAGAATTAGAGCATAGATGGAGGAACGAATGGAGAGCTTTTATCCAGGAACTTTCCAGATCCAATGTAAGGCTGAACGACAGACAGGATGAGTTAATATGGGCGCCTGCAGACTCGAGGGAATATGCACCAAAGAGTGGCTACAAATTCCTCATGTCTAGGAAAGGATGGGGAGATCCGGAATGGTGGTCGAAACAGCTATGGAAACTTAAAAGCCCTCCAAAGTCAAAAATCCTTTTCTGGTGCATTCTAAAAAGTAAAATCCCAACTTGGGACATTCTGCAGTCCAGATTTATGTACGAGCCTGGGAGATGCACTTTATGCAAACTGGAAGCTGAATCCATAAATCACCTCTTCCTAAAGTGCCCAGAAACTCTTAAGATTTGGGGCGAGGCAGGAAATATGCTGAACAAAAAGCTAGAATGGGAATGTGATAATATGCAAGAAGCATGGAAGAAGTGGTGGCATTTATTTCCAAATGGAAACATGCGTAATCTTCCTTTAATCATCAACTGGGGGGTATGGATAGCTAGGAACAGGAGCATCTTCCAGGACAAAGAAACCCCAGTGACCATCACAACAATCCAAAGCATTTCTATCTTTTCCAGTATCCCACAGCCTAAGGAAACCCATCCCCAAAGAAGCGTCCCAGAAGTTCGTATAACAGAAGGAATCCCTTGGGCTTTCTTCGACGGAGCATCTCAAAACAATAACGCAGGAGCAGGCTTAGTCATTCACGAAAATTCAACTCACATCCTTAAAGCTTCTGTAGGTTTAGGAACAGGTTCAAACAACTATGCAGAAATGCTCGCCTTGAAATTCCTTCTTTGCTGGCTTATTCAAAGGCACACTCTCACAATTCAGATCTTCGGAGACTCCCAAAATGTGATCAGATGGGTAAACGGTCAAAGCACATGCAGTAATCAAGTCTTAAAACAAATCCTGGAGGAAATTCAGATATTAAAATCATATTTTAACAGCTTCTCTCTATGTCACATTTTCAGGGAAAGGAATGATACAGCGGACAAGCTTTCTAAAGACGGTCTGCAACAGGATTTGGGCAGCTGGAAAATCTTAGAGGATAATCAAGGCCAAATCAGAAGGACCGAACAGCCACCTCATGATCAATTTTTCTGAACTTCTGGCAGCACTTTTTTGTTTCCTTTTCATATCAAAATCTAAATTTTTTTCTCATATGCAAAATATTAAGACTCTTTAAGCTACGGTAATATGACAGTTTATATAACATGTATGTTTATGTAACGGGTTGTTTTCCTCTCTGTTGAGGAGACCCGATTTTGTTGGACAGTTTTTTTTGGACAGTCTTTAGTTTCAAGTTTTTTAGTCAAAAGGAACCTTAGTTCCGGACAAAACAAGAAAAGAAGATGAATCAGGGACAGTTTTGCCTATTAAGGGAAACTGGTCTCAAGCAAAAGGCAGAAAATAAATTTTTGTAAAACAGACAAAATAGTCACACAGGATGAACAGAGATGCGTCAGCATATGCAATGTAAACTTTTTATTGTCTTAATAAAAAGTTTCGTTTTTTCCTTTGGAAAAAAAAATTATTTATCTATGCTCGTATGGGTTGAATTCTGATTTCTGAGTAACTATTTACTCATAAATCTATCTTTTAATATTGATTTAACAAATAATGATATGTTGTGAACTATTTCCTCGTATTATTGTTTAATTATTCGAATTTCTAATTTAACAATCAATATCATTTTGTGAACTACTTCCTAAATGTTTTTGGTTGATTATTTCAGTTTAGAGATCTCTGAATAGAACTTGTTTCGGTATTCATAATCTCAATTAATTGAGCTACTTCGTTAGCTTGATATTCATTATAAGCCAGACATATTTGAATCCCAATCATCTAAATATCTTGTTCTGGGTTGGATTAGATCTATATCTACCTAATTGAGATAAGATTAGGATTTAGTTCATTTCTCTTGCATTTTAGAATAATTTTGCATATAGATTTAATTCTACATTCCTAAAAGTCCTCTTGACAAAGAGGCGAAATTTAGTTGTGGCATGGTTGAGCTCCAAATCAACTTAAAGATCACTTTCTTGCCCGATCAATAAGAGGGATGATCTGATGTCTCTTCTCCATTGGTAGATGAAAGTCATATTTTAATTCATTTGGAGATTGAGAGAAGGTAACTAGACCTAGTTCTAAGTTAAACCAGTCAAAACCACCATTCCAAACAAAAAAGAAGTTGCTTTAAGGTTCGGACCGGGTGGTATTCCCCCATGTTGTCGTAGCGATTTTTGAGGCTTCAACAAACTTTTCAACTTACATGAATCTTCCTATTCATGTGTGTCCATTGGACTTTCACTTTACAATACATTTGACTTACAATATACATGACCCATAATAGTGATGTGGCATATGACAAATCATGACATGACTTGACACAACAATGCTAACATGGAATGACTTGATGATGTGGAAATTTCAAGTCACTATTATTGCTGAGTGATAAATGTGTTATTGGATATGCTTTCCCTTTTCCTCCGCATAGCTTGATGATGCAAGGTCTTCAATGATCTTTGGTCTTGGTAGTTTGTTTCGAACTTGTGTCCCTTTGTTTTCCCTTGATAGGTTCACTCATCTGTAAAGCTATGAGTGAGTCTTAGGCATGATTTCCTCCTTCTTATCCTTCCTCACCATCTCTCCATGAGTTGATAGTGTACCTGTTCCTGCAATTCACTCATGACTGGACAACATCAATCCGAAAAATCCATAGTCTAAGATGATGCATTGTTATTCTTGAACTGAGCCTGGGACAAGTGACAGGATGGGAGAGAGGACCTAGTAACTATGCATTGCATAGTTATAGGTGATAGGGAGAGGGCTTGATCACTGATACTGCGTAGAGCACAACTCAGGTTTGACTGAGGAACTTTTCAGCATAGTCTCCATTGAGGAGAAAAATTGTGCAGTGGCCATTGCGAATCAAAATTGCGTAGTTCAAGACAACAGTGGCTGATGAGGGATGATGCTATTAGGGGTTAGTTTTGTGCACTTTTCAAAGGCAAGGAGGATTGGGAAACAGAGAGGCGTGGAGGACAAATCTGCGTAGCTCTTGAGGGAAGTGAGCTATGATTGAGGAAGGTCACTCAAGGACACATCTGAGCAGTTCTAGAGGCCAAGGGAGGCAAGGCTCATTTCTCATTACGTGGTTTCAACAGGCAAGGGAAAAGCTTGAGGATTGAAAGTGTGAAGTATGTAGTTCAAGGCAGACTAGGAGGCACAACTACATAATTATGAGGGTGAAGGAAGGCTACTAGGCTCTGGAATTGTGCAATACAAATTCCCTGGAAGATAGTGAATGCACACTATGCAGTTCCAGGTAGCAAGGTCACACCAATGAGGGTTTATACTATGTAGTGTGCAACTCATTTGATGCCCGATGAAGCTAATTTGTCTGGTCGAGAAGATTTTCCAAAAGTGGCTAAGTGCGGGAGGAAGATAGACTCATGATGAAATTGAACTGTGATCACACACTTAGCGTACTTCAACGACACAACATCATAGACCACAGGAAAAAAAAGCAAAGGATTACCCTCCATGTGACTGTCTCAGGTCAAGAAGTGATATGTGCGACACTTGAGATAGACTTTAGGACGACTATGACGACACTTGTGCGGCAGTGCTCAAGAGTTTGTGTATGTGTGAGATAGGTGTTTACATGGCTAGGAAAACTCGTATACACAGAGGCCGACCTTCAAAACCACTAGATAAGGCTTGTAAACATGTCATAATAGTCAAGCATGTCAAGAGATGATAGTTGATCCAACAAGCCAAAGGGAGCAAAACACTTAGAGAAAACAAATGGAATGACTCTCACTGTTTGCGACCATACATGTCATTGAAGACATAATGATATGAAAATGATAAGATCTCATTCATACTATGCTAAGAGGTGTATTTCAACTTTATGATATGTGCTTTGTTTTTCGTTCCTACCCTCCAGAGGGTTATGAATCAGATGGAGTCTTCATGTGGTCTCGATTTTCTATCAGACCCCAGGTTCCTTGGTCTTATTATCTAATAACTATATTTTCTCTTCATATCCTTAGTGTCATCTTTCATGTCCTCCTTCTTCATCTACTTCTTCATCATCTTTCCATAGCCTGGTAGAATTCTTGTATCTATAATCCACTCATGACAGGATGACATTAGTCTAATAAACCCCTAGTATAAGATGTTGCATGATAATCCACTGAATGAGCCAGAACTGGTATTAGGTCAGGGGGGAGAAGGATCAGAGACTGGGTTGGACTGAGGGATAAGACTACATAGTGCCCACTAAAGGAAAAAATTATGGAGTGCCCACTGAGGGACAAAATTGTGCAATTCAAGCAATCAGTGGTTTCTGGGGATGAGGCCGTGGAGGAAAAATATGAGCAGTACTTGAAGGCAATGAGATCTGTTTGAGGGAAGGTCACAAGAGGTAGCCTCTGTGCAGTTTTGGATGCCAAGGGATGCTGGGATTTCTATGTATTGCACAGTTCTAGTAGGCAAGGAAAAAGCTTGAGGGTTGTAGATGTGAAGTGCATAATTTAGGAAGGCTAGATGAGGCTAGGTTGCTAGGAATCCTCCAGAATTTGACTAAGTGTGGGATCATTGCAACCAATGTGAACATTGATAGAACTTGACTATGACAACACGCTAGGAAACGTAGTGATAAAACATAGATCATCCAAAACATATGAAAAAATACTTCGCTTAATGCAACAACCTTTGTGGCAGCTTATAACAAGTGCGGATCCAACGATAAAATTTGTGAGGATAATGATGACACTTGTGTTATAGTGCGTGAAACTTTGGAAATGAGTGTGAAGCATGTATGTATGATGAGAAAAACTCATTTTCACAAATATTTCCTCTTGAAGCAAACCAAAACTTCCATTTTCATGACAAGCGATAACTCCCATGCCCGAAGATGACACTTTCTATATAAATATAGAAGTGCGAATGACTCTTGAGATTGAAGAAGAGAGCTTGAAATCATCATCTTACCAATAAGTGTCTAATGAACGACCTATCATAGGAGCCACAGTAGGCTCCAAAATTTGAGTGTAGGCCAAAATTTTGGAGGGTGTTGCAGCTACTACAACACCTAATCAAAGAATCTAATTTTTGAGGGTGATTGTCAAGCCAGGAGGTAACTCCTCAAAAATGAGAATATATTATTCATTTAGGATGTCTATTATTATATACAAGGGAGAGACTGTTCAGTTTCATCACCCGATGACTCTCCATTTCCTCTATTATTTATTTTGCACTTATTTACAGTTGTTCACCCAATCCCTATGATTAGGTGTCAACATTCCCCCCTTAATCTGAAGGGATGTTGGTGAGTCCAAGCATCGTTATGAATCTTTCAATATTTTCTCTTCCAAATTCTTTAGTGAAGATGTCTGCAATCTGCTCATTAGTGGAACAATGGCGAAGATGGATTGTTTTAGCCTCAAAATGATGTCGAATCAGATGATATTTTGTATGGATGTGTTTTGTTCGATCATGGAACTTTGGGTTCTTGGCCAACTTTATTGCTGAGGTATTGTCAATCATGAGTGGAGTCAATTGTACTTGTTTTACCTGTAAATCTTCTAGAATTTTCCTGAGACACACAATTTCTTTTTTTGCCTCGGCTGCTGCCACATATTCTTCCTTTGTTGTGGATTCCACTGGAACTGATTATTTGCATGATCCAATCAAGCTGAGGTTGCCCACCTGTGTATACTTGATTCCAAAGTCTTGAGTTCCCTTCAATTACTTTAGAACCCTTTTTGCAATAGACCAATGTCCCTCACAAGGCTTTCGCATAAACCTAGAGAGGATTCCAACAGCAAACAAAATGTTTGGTCTAGTAGTAGTGAGGTAGTTGAGACTTCCTACCAGCTGTCTATACTTTGTTGCATCCTCAAATTATTTTACTTCAATGGATGTGAGCTTTAAGTTTTGTTCCATTGGAGTAGTTAGAGGATTGCATTCAGTCATGCCAAACCTATTCAACAGACCTCCAATGTACTTCTTTTGAGAAATTAATATGGAATTCGGATGTTAAGTTACTTCAATACCAAGATAGTAATGAACATAACCCAAATCAGTCATTTCAAAACCTTTCCTCAATTCCTTCTTTATGGATGCAATGTAGCTCTTGTTGTTCCCTGTCATCAAAAGATCATTTACATATGCCACAAGATATACAATTGTTTTTCCAACCTTCTTGACAAACAAAGTTGCATCATCAAGATCATAATGTTTGAAATTGAGTTTTAGAAGATGCTCAATTAGTTTTTCATACCAGGCTCGCAGTTCTTGTTTGAGGCCATACAAGGATTTCACAAGTTTGCATACTTTATGTTCATGTCCTTTTACAACAAATCCTTCAGGTTGGGACATAAAAACATTCTCTTTTGGATCTCCATTCAAGAAAGAAGTTTTTACATCCATTTGATGGACTTTCCAACCGTTATGAGCTACTAGGGAAAAGAGTGTCTGGATGGTCGCCCATTTTCTGTGGGGGAAAAAGTCTCCTCATAATCGACCCCTTCCTTATGTGAAATTTTTTTTCCGCAAGCCTAGCTTTCTGCTTTTCAAGTTATCCATTAGCTTTATACTTGTTGTTGTAGACCCACTTGCAGCCAATTGGTTTGGTTCCCAATGGAGGATCAACCAGCTTCCAAGTGCCATTCTTTATCAAGGCATCATACTCCTTTTTCATTGCTTCTTTTCATTCATCATGAGAAGAAGCTTATTTGAAGGAAGTTGGTTCAAAATCTGTAGACAAATTCAATTCACAATAATAAGAAACATCCATATCAACAGGTGAATCAGAGTCATCTACATCACCTCCATTTTACCAGGTTGAATTTCTAGTTCCTGTCTTTCCAACCTCATCAGGATGAACATTTTCAAGTGTATTTGTCAGCCACTTTGGTGTACCTTTCTGAGATGGTCCAAGCTACTTCGTTGGTTGAGTTGGGACTAAATCAAGATTGAGTCTCCCAATTATGTGAACCACATCACTCAAAGTATCATCCGTTGTTGGAGTTTCATGTGGGGGGGAGAGTGCTTCAGAAGAAGATTTCACAGGTTGATATAGTATAGGAATCCCCCCTTCAAGATGTGGAATCTTATTATCAAATTCTTGAAATGATTTTTCATTTGCGAATTTGTCCAAGCGAACAAGATTTCACTCAACAACATTGTCAGTTTTGGATGATTCAAGAAAGATTACATCTCTAGATAGAACAAACTTTTTATTGACTTCATCATAGAGACATTATGCTTTGGAGGTGTTTGAATACCCCAGGAAGATACACTTACGACTTCTTGCACCAAGTTTGTTTCTATGTACATTTGGTATCAACGCATAACATGTGGAACTAAAGACCCTAAGATGCTTTACCGAAGGAATGTGCGCATACCACATTTCATAAGGAGTCTTGTTTCTAATAGCATTAGATGGACATTTATTCTTTACGTATATGGCACATAGAACTACATCAACCCAAAACATAAATTTTAGATTCATGAAAAACATCGTGAAGTGCACCATATTTAAGATTGTCCTATTCATTCTTTCAGCTACTCTGTTCTGTTGGGGATTATAGGCACAGTTGTTTGATGTTTGATCCCATGTTGGCGAAGATAGTTTTAAAATTCATTTGAAGTGTATTCTTTTCCATTATCAGTGAGAATAGAGCCAATATTGTACTGTGCATCATTTTCAATCCATGTATCAAAATTCTTGAATGTTTGAAAAGCATCATATTTGTTCTTCAATCAATAAACCCAACACATTCTGGTGTAGTCATCAATAAATATCATCATATATTTATTTCCATTTGCATAATGAATAGGCATTGGACCACATAAATTTGAATGAATGAGTTCAAGTTTTCTATGTGCTCTGGAATGTGAATCATGAAAATATTGTTTGTTATGCTTTCCTAGAATGCAAGAATCACATTGCTTAAGTTTCCTAGGAATTGTAGGCAAACCAGTAACACCATTTTTCTTCAACAAGCGGAGGCTGTCATAGTTTAAGTGTCCAAATCTAGCATGCCATAATAAACTTGATTGAAATGTACCTTCTTCATAATGAGAATTGTATGAGAAATTTTGTGCATGAGCAGAGTACCTTGCAGCTTGAGAAGCATTTCTTCTTCTATCCCCCTCATGACCAGTGAGTGGTCTGATGATTTTTTCACCTCAAGCTTTCCATCAAACATATGAATGGAGTGTCCTTGCTGGTGAATGTGGAGCAAGGACAACAAGTTTCTCCTCAGCTGTGGGAGATATAAAACATGATGCTGAATAAAGTCTGGAAGACCAGGCAATTTAAGCCTAATTGTACCAAGCCCTGATGGATTGAATTTTGATTTGTCCGCAAAGTATACCGCTCCATCAACATTGTCAGTAAATTCTTCAAAAAAATCTCTTCTAAAAGTCATGTGGCAAGTTGCTCCTTAATCAAGCAACCAATCATTTTTCCACGAAGCAAGTGAAGCATTAAATAAGTCTTCATTTACTCCAATATTATAGTGTGCCACAACATAGTGAGCAGATTCAAGTGCTTTACCTTTCTCTTTATCATTAGCTTTACCTTTGGGTTGGTTCTTTCCTGCTCAATTTTGTCCCAAGGCAACTTGCATGTGGATGCATCATGTGATCCATCTCTTTTGTAGCGTATGTCATGCAAATCTGACTTTTCTCCTTGAGAGTGTTTGCCCCCCCCCTGCCTCTGAAATTTCTCCCTCTTCCTCTTCGACCACCTCTTCCTCTGGAAGAATCTTGAGCGGGATTCTTCTCTCTTTGTGCAAGACACACAACCTCTTCAGAAGACTGAGGAGTTTTCTTCTTCCCAAAATCTTTCTCTCTTTCAACAAATTTTTTCACAAGGGAGTCAAAGGTAATATCTTTGAGGTTTCCATTTTCTTGCAATGACTCAAGATAATTTGAGTAAGTGGGATAAAGTGCCTTGAGAAAACCTATCAAAGGAATGTCCAGTTCAACATTAGTGACTTTGATATCATGCATAATATATTTTGCTTCTGATGCAAGAGCAAGAGGATCATCATTTTGTAATTCAAGGGTGGACAATTTAATCATGATTTGAACAACTTCAAGTGCAGAGTGTGAGTCATAGAGTTCCTTTAGTTTTTGTAAGGCTTCGAAAGCATTTGAAAATGGCGAAATATGGAAACTCACCTTCCTGTTCTTATTTTCCCAAATGATGAATTCCTTGTCTGAGGTAGGATGTTCGGGCTCTTTGTCTCCGTTTCCAACGCACACTCCTTTCCACAGCTCATTAAAAATGAGAGTGTGTTTGATTTTCCCCAACCATTCTGGATAGTTCTCCTTCCCGGTGAGAACCACTCCCATAATAGATATCAATGAATGCATTTTTAAAAAAACATGTACCCTGCTGCCAATATATAAAAAATGCACTTCTGGTGATCAAAAATTGCACTCTGATATATTAAAAACAGAGGTATTATTTTGGGGAGGTAATATATGGGGGAGGGAATATTTAGGGAAGGTGGTATACGGGGAAGGGAGGACTTGGGGGAGGTGGACAACGTGGTATACCATGGATGTGGATAGCGTGGAAGCTAAACGGCGTGGTATATGGAAACAACATTGTATATATACCAACATTATATATATATATGGAACAACGTATATATGAGACAATGTATATATGTTGGGAGACAACATATTATATATGGGGAGACAACATTATATATGAAAACAATGCTTATAAATTGGGAGACATCATGTTATATATATGGAACAGCGTGGAGCTACTAGCGTTTAGGAGCCAATGTATTTCATATATGGAACAACGTATATATGTTGGGAGACAACATGTTATATATATGGAACAATGTGGAGCCGCTAGCGTTTAGGAGCCAGCATTTACATACATGAGGGAGAAACGCATGTAAGGGAGCTGCACATGTAAGGGAGCCAACGTAACCAAAGCCTGGAGCAACGCTTTTGGAGTGCTTATGAAGAATCCTAGAGCCCCTTAAGCAACATTACAACAATACCCATAAAATAAGACTATTCCAAAGAATGACTGAGCATAAACTGTGTAAAAGGACGCTTAAGAAGTTACAGCCTTGAGAATCAGAAGAGTCGAGGGCACCACACCCATAAAATCATGACCATTGCCTAAGGGAAGTATTATCAAACTAATCCAAAATTGACCAAAGCAACAGTTGCACAAAAGCATGTCTTCCACCCAACAGAGAAATAGTAACTGCTTACTCACAATGCCAGAAGGCTCCATCAATCAAAGCGTGAACTAGAAGAAGTTCAAAGCAGAATTGTATTTTTTTTCATCAGCATAATATGCAGCTGGGAGAGGTATGGGAGAGCAGCGCATGAAAGTGGAGGAGCGTGGGAGACGAGTCGTTCAGTCAGGAATAGAAACGCATATGACAGTGCACTATTCAGGCCTCTGGAGCATGACAAAGGTGTCAGTTCTGCAAAATAAGCAGAATATAGGCCAGGATGGAGTTACAAGGGAAAACTGTGATGCCAAAGATAGAGCTAGCTCTAATACCATGTCAGGCCAGGAGGTAACTCCTCGAAAATGAGAATATATTATTCATTTAGGCTGTCTATTATTATATACAAGGGAGAGACTGTTCAGTTTCATCTCCCGATGACTCTCCATTTCCTCTATTATTTATTTACATTTATTTACAGTTGTTCACCCAATCCCTATGATTAGGTGTCAACAATGACTTATTGCAAGCACTACCAATCAAAGATTCTCTAATTTTTTAGAAACCCATTGTAGAAAAGGGAAAAAATAACATACTATTTTTGGAAGGAAAAAGTAAAATTTTATGAATTACATATGACAATGGATCAAAAACATGTTGATATCCATAACAAAATGTGAGTGAATCAACAACCCAATGAAGACATAGAATATATAAATAGTATGTTCTATAGAACTTTTCCATTAGATCCATTATTTCCATATTTATTTTATAGGAACAACTATGCACTTAAGCATAACAAGAAAATGTTGTTACATATAAAGGAATAGTTCTTGATGTGATTGACACATATGATGGTAAGGAAATAGGTTATGTATCATATGAGAAAACAATGATATTAGCACCAAAATTTTTTATCAAATGCAATGTTATCATTGAGCTATATGCAAGAAATTATAATACAAAGGATGGCCTTGTTAATGGCACAGATGGAATATGCAAAAATTATACAAAGAATATGAGAATTGTTGGTGTAATATGATTAGGTTTTATAAATCCAGAGATTGGCAAACTGCAAAGAAACAAGTATCATGAACTGTATTACAAAAAAATTCATTGAATTGGACTCCAATATTATGTGTTTCAAAACCATTGGCATATCATAGCAAGAGCTCTAAAAGTATAGTATGGAAACAATTTCCGATATAATTAGCTTGTGCTAGAACAATATATGAAGCACAAGGTTTAACATTGGATGGGCTTGCATTTGATCCGAGTGGCATATTCAAACATGGACTAATGTACATAGCATTGTCACCTATTAGAACCATGGAATCATTTTATATTCTTTAGAAACTAACACAAAGAAACTTGTGTGACTGAGAAAATATTAGAAGAAATGAAACACTTAAGAACTCAAGTGTCATGGAAACCTGAAAACATATATAATCCAATAGCAAATGCAAGTATTTTATCGATTGTAACTTTGAATACACGAAGTCTACATGCTCATGTCAATGACATTGTACATGATGAAGATCTAATGAGTGCTATGATTCTTTGTATCCAAGAAACGCATGTAAACTTTCCACCGTCAAATAATGAATTTTGCAAATTCAATTTCAACATATCAATTTTTCTTCATGGAGTACTTACTTGCATAGAAGAAAAATAGAGATCATATCAACCAAGAACATTTGCAATAACATAATTGAACTTGTTTTGTTAGAAGTTTATTTCCAATACCAAATATGCATAATAAATGTATATGTTTTGCCATTTGTGTCTATTTCAGTAGTTATTGAAGCAATTGCAATAATAAAGGAACAATTCATGCATAATGATTAAATTTTTATAATTTTTGGAGATTTCAATATTGACATCAATTCAAATGGCATACAAAGTAAATATTTATTAGAATACATGTGCTTGAAATTATTACCGGAAGTAACATTAAATTTTTATTTCCAAGAATAAGACGATTATTAATAACATTTAGAAAAAAAATTATGTTCTAAATGTCATGCCCATATTTCACATATATACTAAAGTGATCATGATGATTTTCATGCTTCTCTACACTTTATGTGATTCTAATGCAACATAAGCTATGCATTTTTTTTTAAGCGGTACACTTCACTAGCAATTATTAATTTAATACAAGAAGTTTTTGTAAAGCTTATCTGTTTCATATAGGTTGGAATGGTATATTTGTTTATTCATTCTGATCCGAAGTCTAGAATGGATAAGTAATTAATTTAACTATGACAACAAAATAAGGAGCATAGATTGTGGGAATCATGTATACTTCTGAGGTATGAGTATTCTTAAATATTTAAGATTTTTTTTTCAACGTTTGATGATTCAGATTTGTTGATTGTTTTATCATAACTTTAGCTAATTCCTAGTTGGAATAGATCAAGTGAAGGGTACATTCCTTATGGTGTTACCGAAAGATGTAATGGATAAGTATTGTGTGACAGATACATAAATGCAGGTGTCTATTCCACACCTTGCTCCATCCACACATACTCATTTCTTCACACATTCCTTCTGTACACTTCCATCTCTCAAAACACTTCTTCCACACATTTATGAATCCTTTTTTAACGTGATCAATTTTTCCTAGTAAACTTGATTGAGGGGTAAGTAACATTGAGCAAGTCAATGGTGTAACATTGAGCAAGTCAATGGTAGAATCGGTGTTTCTAAGCAAGAGCAGAATATGGTTGACAGATAAGAGAACAAAAAAATTCCCAAATTTTACAATGTATATGATCTTAGGATTTCTATTAGAAAAATATGGCATTTGTTTCGTTTGTTCAAAGTTCCACCCTAGCTCTTTGTTTTTCCCAACTAAAATCATGTGTTTCCAAAAATCTGTTATCTTGTGTATAACATATTTGGTTAATATTTTCTTTTTAGTTTTGTTTGCATAATTTTCAAGATAGAGTTATTACTAGTAGTTTGTCCATGAAGTGTCATGATCACAAAATATTCAGGTTTATTTTACTTTGTAAATTTATGCCACTTAGGACACAATTAAATTTAAATAATGTATAAGTATGAATTAAAGTCTAGTCATACAATTAAAAAAAAAACACTTTTGAAGGGGAATATAAGTATTCTCAACATTTAATTTAGCAAATTGATGCAGGATCAAGTCATGTGTCTGTAGGTTGTTCATATTTCTTGAGTGTTAAATTGTGTTTGTTGTGAAACGTTCTCAAACAATTACTAGTATTTGAAATTATCAATAAGCATTGTAGTTGTAAACTAGATTCATAATCTTGTCCTTTTGTTCTCTGTGTACTCAGGCTCCAAGATTTTCAAATACTTTATATATTTCTGAAAATCCAGGTGAACTAGCACTTACTAGTATACGAAATTATCAACATAAATCTATTGGGTTAAACTATTAATTCATTGTTGATGAAAAATAACTATGCAAATACCAGGAGGTAGAGATAAATTAGAGTCAAGGATTTTCAATAATAAATGTAATCAAGGAATTCTTCAGTGTATGATGATAACTTTGTGTTCATTATTTTGTATGTTTATGACTTCTAATTCTCTTTAGATACAAGGGAATGAAGCAATCTGCAATGACTGACAAATACTACATGTGTTTCCGATCTTTCTATTTGCATCAACATCTCTGAAGTTTCCCGTATGTATGATTTTAGAATTTTTGTTACCAAGTTCAAAATGTTGAACATAAAGCTATTGGTGTAAGCTATTAATTCATTTTTTATGGAAAATCATTATTCAAGTGCAAGAGGCAAACACAAACTAGGTTGTAATATTTTCGATAATAAATGTAATTAGGGAATACTTCATTGTTTTGCTGTAATTTTTTGTTTAGTGTTTCATATTTTGATCAGTGCCAGTTCTTTTCTATGTTAAAAATTTAGGCCTTTGGGTTCCTTACATATGATTTTCCTTGTTACCAATAGCTAAGACATGTTGGAGATGCCATTTAGGCTCAATTGCAAGCAAAGGATGCACTTTCCAAGAAATCATGAATGCAAAAAACAACCAATGCTTCTACAATCATGGTTCTTTCTTTCGTATGTTGTGGGTATTCTTAAATATTGAAGAATTACTTTTTCTCGCTTTTTTAGCATTTGATAATTCAGGTTTGTTGATTGTGTTACCATGAATTAAGTTGATCTCTGGTTACAACTTATCGTATATGGAGCCCCTTGCTTCTTTTTTCAGTGGGAGATGCAAAAGACACATAAGTGTTGTGCAGAAGGTGCAAAAGTGTAGGTGTATCTTCCACATCTTCCTTCTTCCATACATATTCGTTTCTTTGCACATTTCTTTTGCAAACTTCCATCTCATGCAACACTTATTTCATACATTCACGAATTCTTTTTTAATGGATTAATTTTTGTTAATTTTAGATAACAATGGTATGCTTTATGCTTAAGACAATTTACTTCAATGTTCCTTTAGCAACCCAATGACAATTTCCAATTATATCCAGTAGTAATCACATTAAATTATACACATTGACAGTAAATGCGGATAGAACATAAAATCATATGCAAAAGACAAATGAAGACAAGAGGACATAAGATGTGGCGGATGCGAGGGACAAACCTCAATGTGGGGAAACGCTTTGATCAAATATTCTTATTATTCTTCAATAGTTCAGCAAAGAGAGAGAGTACAAATATCAATAAATACAAGCCCAAAACAGATCTGCCAAATCAACAGTCAATACAACGCTAACCAGAAAGTCAACGGTGGTCAAAACTACCCTAATTCAAACTTTAATAAGCTCAGTAACATTAGAATATACGGCCTCTAGAGAGGGTCAAAGTCAACCCAAAAAAACTTGGTCAACCCAAACAATCCTTGCTATAATTTTTGCGGTCAAACAAAAATTTAATGTTGCAGTCAACATGGTCAAACTGTCCCCAATTGCCTTGATCCGAAGAATGCGGCCTAAAAAGATCGAAGTTCTGGCCCAAAAGAAAAAGTCAACTCTTTATCAAAGCTCTCAAGTCAATGCTGCCATAATCACAGAAATTTTGGCCTCTTGAAATCAGCCTTCGTTCCACACGTGCGAAGAAGAGAGAGAGCCTTCAAGTTGTACTAACCAATCAAGAGAGGAGAGAGAAGATGATGTAAAAATGAGAGAAGGGTCACTTCTATTTATACACTTGTTGAGGGTGAGGAGACACATCCATTGGGCTTCATGAGCCTACATTTGATTGAGGCCAAACCTTGACAATTTGTCCACGAGAAAGAATAAATTCAAAATTCCATTTCTGCTTGTCAGAATGAGATGATCTTTATATCAAAATTGTACCTCTAGGAAAGAGGAATCCAATGCAATAATCATATCCATAATATGATATTTCCTAAGGTGGAAGTTGTCCCTAGTTACCAATTTTAACAATTTTCAGCTAAAATTTGTTTAGGGATAACTAGTGTTGAGAAAATTGATAATAGATTATGTATTTCTGAACAAAGATGAACACTGATTAACGAATAAGAGAGTGAAGCAATTTGTAATGATTGGAGAAAGATGCATGTGTCTTTGAAGTTTTTCAAAACCATATGTCAGGTTATTTGTAAATTAAAATTGGCAATGCATAGTAGTGGGGACTAGCCCAATGATCAAGTCACTTTGTAGTAGAGGTAACTTACCACATCTATGCACAACCTTAATTTATGGTTGTCCTTTCACACTTTTTGACTAAGAGTTATTATTGATAGTATGTAAGATAATTGTCATCATCACAAAGAAATTATATTTATTTTACATTTTAAATTGTTGTCACTTAGGGGACGTATATTGACAACATTAAAGCAGGAGCAAAGTGTAGAGTAAATGGACGAGAAGGTTTTGGAATTTCAAGATTTATATCCACTATTTTCCATAAACACTAGATTTAGTATCTTCAATTTCTATTTATTGATAATGTCTTATATAACATATTTCACACTTGCAATAGTAAAAATTGGTGACTGTATAAGGAACCAAAAATTGTGCAGTTAAACAACATTGAGAACAATATTGTTTGAGAGATCATTTTAGGTACAAAGCAGAAATTGCTAGAAAAGGGAGGAAAAAAGCTATTTTCACTGATACAATTAACTCACTTATTCATATCGATGAGAAGTTTCACTAGTCGATTATGTATGAGTGGTATGTGAATGTTCTAATGGAAGAGAAGAACAACAACAAGATTTGGACTAGCATATTGGAAAATGCTGCATGTGTTTCAAAATTCTTTGATTTCAGAGAAATTGTTCATTTGTGTGCAAGCAAGTTTGATTCAAGAACAAGAACACTTATGCTACTAGAAAAACAGATTCCCCTAAATCACAAGGCAGTCAAATGGATATTCAAGTTACCATAACCTAATAAGTGCTTAAAATTGCTAGAAGCAAATAATTTCCTGAAGTCATAGGCAAGCAAGGCTAACATTATTCAAGAATTCATTTCCCTAACTTCTTAGGTTCCTTCTGATATTTCTCTCCTATATATTTCTTTGTTTAAACAACCATTTAGGGACTTCTGTTTGTTGATATTTGTAGCTTGGGAGGTACTCCAAACCCTAGGCTTGAGGGTTGTGGAGGAGTTGGCACCCAAGTGTGTCTTCTGGGCATGAAACCCAACCTTGTGGGCTTTGCACCCAAGCAATATATGGGTTTGAATCCATGAGGATTTTTGGACATGTGATAATTTTAGGTGATAGAGGATCCCAAGAGTAACCAGGAGCATCAAAAATCACTCAAATCGGAGGTCCCAAACTTGAGAGATGAAATTTTGAAGCTAATGTGCGGGTTTGATCAAGGTCAGCTAGGCATTTAGAGACCTTGTGACAAGTTTTCAAGCCCATACATGTGATTTGATTTAGCCCTTGTATTTTGTATAAATATAAGGTGGAGGAAAGTCATTTAACACGTCCAAGAAGCATCTTTCATAGTCTACACTTCAAGAAAGGTAGCATGAATACGAGTGCAAGAACACATAAGTGCAGGAACACATGAGTTCAGGAATGCGTGAGTGCAGTAATGCATGAGTACAGGAACATAAGGGCAAGAACGCGTGAGTGAAAGAATGCGAGTGTAGGCAACGCAAGTGAGGTTTGAGCATGTAACAGACTGCACCAAGGTGACACAGAAACTGAGCAAGGATTTGTATGTATTGTATTGATGTTTTAAGGTTGAATTAATGCTAGTGGATGGTGTCCTAGGAGAGGACAATTTGAAATTCTATTAGCATCCATGTGGAGGTGTTTCCTAGGTGTTGGATGCCTTAACTAGAAGCAGATGCTACAACAGACTTAGTCTCTCATGGATTGTTGGAGGGCAGCGTGAGAGTGGACCAAGTGTGGATGGTGATTGGGAATTTATGGTATGTTGGAGGATAACATGATAGTGCCTAAGTTGGAGCCCGATGTGCAACATTTTGATGGAAAAAAGGAGTTTCTAGGCCAGAAGTTGTTGAGCTCAAGGGTTGACGAACCAGAGGAGCAGTTGAGGAACGATAGACTTGTGTGTGGATAAATACTTCTACAGTAGATGATGGGTAGTCTTCCTAGCCCATGTTCATTGTGGGAGATGGAAACCTTGCAATGATAGGTGGCATCCCTATGTGCCCTATGTTGGTCATCATTGGAGCAATGTATGAAGACCATAGTGAGTTGAAGTCCCTGTGTAGCTGAGGAGAAACAATGGGTAGTTGAGAGTTGTTCACAAGTGGAGATGTGAACAACTCGACATGAGTCTCGATTTGTTGCACCCTTGATGGACTAAGGCACAACTACTGAGAAGATTAGATAGTCGAGGTTCAGTGGCCAGATTGACTTGGAGCATTGATAGAGGAAGGAGCTACAAATTGGGAGCCAAAAGACCAGATAGGTACAGGGTATGAGAGAGTTGACTACATTAGCCAGATAGTCAAAGTATCTTGTTGAGGGTATATTAGTTGTATATGGACTGACACCAAGCCCTATTTTTGTATTCTTGTACTAGTGTATATTTGAGGGCTATTATCCTTGGTATGAGAGCCCTAGACTATTGTATTATGTGTTGATTAATATAATGAAGTTGGGTTGAAAAATGTAAAAAGTTGTCCATATTTTGTGCACTAGTAGATTTACTATTGTTTATATTCCATTGTGAAAAGTAGCTTCGTTGTGATTCTTGGTTTGGTAGCATCAGAGGTATAAGATTCTATCCTAGACACCAGGATCGTGTAAAAACAACATAATATAAGAGGTTGTATGAGCTACTTTGAGGGACAATGAATCATAGTGTGCGCAGCGAAGCAACTCAGAGGGATTTGTGGGTGTCTAGATCATGGAGAAGATGGTTTAGCTAAAGACATGGATATGTGGTCTTGAATGGCTTGGCAACGAGCTTGGTTGGGAGTTCCGCTGGATTTGTGGTGATCCTGGTGAACAACAGTTTATTGTAGGGTATATTGTTGATCATGGACTTCCGTTGATTTGTTATGGATGGTTGGGAAAACTCAAGGGTTTCTTTGGCATGAGTGAGACCAAGTTGACTAAGATGGATTCATGTGATGGACTATATACTGGCAGGCTAGAGTCTTCGTCAGATTGTGATGTTTCATATCCGATATTAGAAGGATTTGCACGAGTGGTATTTGATCCAGGAGGATAAGTGCTTGCAGGATAGAGTCAGTGGAAATCGTGTAATCTCAAAGGGAGTCTAGCCTCAGAGGGAGAAGCCCTATGGAGTTTTTGGATCTTCAGGTTCAGACGTGATGAGGCAGAGGCATTACCAAGGTTGCAGGGTTCATTCTATAGAGTATGTTGTAGTGATGGATGCCAAATGGGCTAGTGTTGTCGAATGATGTTGATGGAAACTTCCTAGTGTTGGAAGTAACTCCCTCACTAAGAGGGAGTGTTGATATTTGTAGCTTGGGAGGTACTCCAAAACCTAGGCTTGAGGGTTATGGAGGAGTTGGCACACAAGTGTGGCTTGTGGGCATGAAACCCAAGCCTGTTGGATTTTCACCCAAAAATATGGGTGTGAATCCATGAATATTTTTGGACATGTGATGAATTGAGGTGATAGAGGATCTCGAGAGTAATCAGGAGCATTAAAAATCACTCAAATCCAAGGTCTAGAACTTGAAATATGAATTTTTGAAGTTACTATGTGGGTTTGGTCAAAGGTTGGCTAGGATTTTAGAGACCTTGTGACAAGTTGTCAAACCCACACATGTGATTTGATGTAGCCTTTGTATTGTGTATAAATATAAGGTGGAGGATATTTATTTAACACATGCAAGAATAATCTTTAATATTCTACACATCAAGAAAGGTAACATGAGTGCAAGAACGTGCAAGTGAAAGAACGTGAGTGTAGGAACGCGGGAGTGCATGAAAATGAGTGCAGGAACGCATGAGTGTAGGAACTCGCCAGTGAAGGAAAATGAGTGAAGGAACGTGAGTGCAGTAATGTATGACTGTAGGAACGCATGAGTGCAAGAACACGCGAGTGCAGGAATGCACAAGTGCAGTAACGCGCAAGAGAAGGAACGCACGAGTGCAGAAACGCGAGTGCAGGCAACGCAAGTGAGGGTTGAACATGTAGCAAATTACAGTAGGGTGACACTGGAGGTTAGCAAGGCTTAGTATGTATTGTATTGATTTGTTAAGGTTGAGTTGATGCTAGTGGATGGTGTCCTAGGAGAGGAAAATTTTGAAGTCTGTTAGCAACCATGTGGAGGGGTTTCCTAGGTGTTGGATGCCCTAAATAGGAGCAAATGCTACAACAAACTTGGTCACTCATGGACTGTTGAAGGGAATTATGATAGTGGAACAAGTGTGGATAGTGATTGGTCATTTATGGTCTATTGGAGGACAACGTGGTAGTGCCCAAGTTGGAGCTCGGTGTTCAACACTTTGATGGACAAAAGTAGTTGCTAGAGTGGCAATTGTTGAGCTCAAGGGTTGACAAACCAGAGAAGTAGTTGAGCATCCCTAGATTTGTGTGCCAAGAAGGACTTCTACAACAGATGATGGGTAGTCCTCCTAGCATGTGTTCATTGTGGGAGATGGACATCTTGCAGTGATAGATGGAAACCCTCCGTGCGCAACACAGAAATACCATAGTGGGCTGAAGTCCCTGAGTAGCTGAGAAGTATCAATGGCCAGTTAAGAGTTGTTTACAAGTGGATATGTGAACTCGATAGGAGTCTCGATGTGTTGTGCCCTTGATGGACTAAGGCACAAATAGTGAGAAAATTAGATAGCCAAGGTTCAGTGGCCAAATGGACTTAGAGCACTGATAGAGGTAGGAGTTGCAGATCGAGAGAAGAAGGATCAGGTAGGTGCATGGTACGACCGAGAGGAGATGAGAGAGTTGACTACATCAACCAGTTGGTCAGAGTATCTTGTTGAGGGTAGATTCATTGTCAATGGACTGAAACCAAGCCCCAGTTTGTATTCTTGTACTAGTGGATATTTGAGGGCCATTATCCCTGTTATGGGAATCCTAGACTGTTGTATTATATGTTGATTAAAATAACAAAGTTGGGTTGAAAAATATAAAAGGTTGTCCACATTTTGTTCACTAGTAGATGTATTGTTGTTTATATTCCACTATGAAAAGTAGCTTCGTTGTGATTCTTGGTTTGGTGGTATCAAAGATTTAATATTCTATCACAGACACCAGGAACATGGAAAAACAACATTGTTGGCTTGCGCTTGTGTCATGGGCCGAGAAAATACAATGAATGTTCCAAAATGCACTCTCTGTATGATTTATCACTCATACAAAAAAGATTGTATATTTGACTTGGTTGATATCATTTCTAATGAATTAGATTTTTAATTAGTCAATTTGTCCAGGAGCAATAGATTCTTCATGATTGTGTACCTAAAAACAATCATTGTCTCCAATCATGTCTTTTTTGACTTACCCTATAATCCTAAATTCAATGTCAACTAAGAACCAATGAAGTTTTGGTATCCCATATTGTGGAAGCATAAAGCTTCTTTACATTTTTCTCTAATTCAAGGTGTCATTTTAAAGCAATTCAATTACATGATAACTATACAAGAGCCATATCAAATATTTGCGCAAGCCCAAGTTTTCCTATGGGGAAAATCTATGCATGAAGAAAGAGAAAGTAATACTGTGATTCAAATTTATGGGTTTGAAGGTAAGACATTGTGGCTACCAAAATTTGTTATAGATAAGTATTTTTTTATTAAAGCCTGCATGCAATACCGTGACTGGATGGTTATATTTTAAGGCAAAAAGAAAAGGAAATTTATTTCTTTGTCATTTACTGTTGAAGAAATTACAGTGAGGAATGCCATTAAAACCTTTGATACAAAAATATTATTTTAGCACACACCTTGAAACTATTAGGTACATGAACTTGTTTCCAAGAGTTAGAGATCAAAGCGAGGAGAGTTAGAATGCACCAAAAAAAAAATCAAGAGTTGGTAATAGATAGTGAATAAATTGTTGAAGAAACAAGCATCAATATAGAAGGTAAATACAATCAAAGAGGCACAAATACTACACAACAATCAATACCTTTCATAGTTGGTACTGGTTTGATTTCATCTTCAAGTCAAACAAAGAGAAAATATAGTGCAAGCAGAAAATTGGTTCATAGTGGTCTATCAGGTGGTGGAGATGATGAAGAGTGTCCTCAGAGATTCACTCCAAAAAGAGCACATATAGCTGAATAAATCAAATCTGAAAGTCCCCATAAAACATGAAGAATTGAACAAATTATGGAAATAGAAGTTGAAAACGTTGTACCACCTAATTGGGTTAGTGTTTGTTTAGCAAAAAATCAGAAAATAATGGAGTAAATTGCTAAAGAAGTCACTACTTTCGATGACCATCCTACCACATTGCAAAATGCATATTATGATAGGGGTAGTAGAAAATTGATAATTGAAAAAGTAAAGATTCATAAGAAAAAGGTTATTGATAAAAAAAATGCATGTTTATCTGTCTGGGGTTGGAGCCATGGGGCTCATGAAATTGCATCAAGCTACTAGTGATGTAATTCCACATTTTGTTAGCCAACGGGAAGCAAAAAACCTGAGACTGAAAGCAAGAATAAAAGAGCTAGAAAATGCTCTAAATCTGGGTCCTTTATTTATGGCTCCACTAACAACATGGGCACCACCATTGGAAATTTCTACCCCTGGGGCATCCCATAGATTTGATAAACCCATCACCATCCTTAATCCATTGAAAACATACAACATCACTAATATATCTTAAAGATCGCAAATTATTGAGCATGCAGGAAAGAAACTTCTTATCTGTGGTATTTAGTATAGATAATTGTATCACTTGTCAAGTGTATTAAAGGTGATCTCGAGGGAGATCTACATTTCTAGATAATGACTTGTGTTCTTTTAGATAGAAGCTTGATTTACTCTTTGATCTAGAGAAAAAAACAAGGATTGTTGAATGCTAATCGAATGAAGCAAATTAAACTTGCATGGTTCAAGAGAATCATAACACTTGAGAATATTATTTGGGAATGTGAAAACATAGAGAGTAGAAGAGATAATTCCTATGTCAAGGTAGTACATATTGTACATGATATAAATGGTCCATTCATCACCTATGACTTTGGATTAATTTCAAGAGACACGCTAATGGATTAATTTGATAAGATAAAATAGTCAAAGGCAATGAAATTTGTAGTAAAATTGATTTTACCACAGAGGAAATTAGCAAATGGCTAATTACTTTTGTTAGTGTTAATGAACAAAACTCTGCCTTGGCTGTACAATTGCAAGAAGAAGCTAGGGAAATTGAGGAGGAGATATTCAATCAACGTGTCAAACATGATATTATAGTCACTCCCATAAAATATTACACTCAAGCCAAACTAAAGAAATCCCTTGAAGAAATCATGAATATAAAAAATAGTTAACAGTCAAACAATCACAATTTATGCTTTCACATATTGTGAGTGTTCTTAAATCTTGGAACATTCGTTTTGTTTTACTAATGATTAATTACTCAGGTTTGTTGGATATGTTATCATGAACTAAGCCAATTTCTAGATGTAATTTCTTGCTTTTCCTTCCAAGTATATTTTTCATATTATGGTTCACGTGATCCGAATCTTAATCCCCATTGGGACAAATGCATTTACCTTTGCAATTAAGTATAAGGATTTTGATAAGCGCTTTAGGAATCAAACATTATTCTCAGCACCAAAAACTTTGTGGTTTAATATCTAAATCTAAGCTAAGTTACATAATTCCTTCCATTTTCACATGCCTTTCTTTCTCAAGATACCTTTGTTTCAGAGTAAAATTATCACTTATTATTTGTATTTAACTTATTATAAAACTATTTTTGTTATTTTTCAAAATGCAGGGGTGGAAAGTTAAAGAGAGGAAATGCCAGATAACCATAGTGAATGAGCTACTAAGCCGAGGTATCAGAAAATTCTCATTATCAATATAAGCAACTGTTGGGATAAAAAATATTGATCACGATAAATTAAGAGCTTCGAAGACTATATTCAATTCTAGTTCCAATTCTGATTACTACGTTCCAACTCTAAGTCTATTTACCAATTTTGTAAAAATCCTCAAGAAATGGTTTGCATAAGATCTAGTATAGTTCTGAGTTTTGTTGCTTTGTCCAAAAACATTAATTGAACATCAGTTCTGTAGGATGTGTTTTGAGCTTTTATACTATATCTGATGTTCTATAATTGAACAAAATGGAGATGAATCATGAGGTAATGTTTTGAAAAACATCTCATATAGGCCTGAATTATGTACCATTGTCCAAAAACATTAATTAAACCTATGTTTTGGAGCATATTATTTGTGCTTTTATATTATAATTTTTGTTATGTAATTGATCACGATGAAAATAAACATTCGACAATAGTTTTGGATCTCAAATAATTGTTCCATTTGTAGTATTTATTTCAATCATAGTTATGATGATTGACATATGAATCTATATACAGTTCTTGTTACTGCAACTGTGTCCATTATTGCTCAAGACTTCTCAACCACAAAGAACGATTACTATATCCCAATTCCAAGGCCGTTCACCAATTTTGTGGAGAATTCAAAGATAATGGTTTGCATAAGTTTTAAAGGATATGCTCTGAGCTTTTATATTATATCTAATGTTCTTTTATTGATGAGAATGGAAATGAATGTTCAACAATAGTTTTGGTTCTCAAAAATATGCTACATCTATAATATTTATTTTAATCGTATCTATGATAATTGGCATTTGAATCTAGGTACAATTTGTGTTAATGTAACTATTTTGGTTATTGTTGAAGACTTTTTAAGCACAAACATTGATTACTCTGTTCTAATTCTGAATCTATTCACTAATTTTGTGAAGTGTTATAAGATGATATTTTTTCATAAGTTTTGAGAATATGCTTTGTGCTTTTACCTATGTACATTGTCTATTTTGCACATACTTTAGCTTGTGACATGACTTGCTTCAACATAAATTGGCTTGACACATTCTTGTGCGCCACAAATTTTTCCTTTCATTACACATACTCAATTTTTTATGTCCGAACAAATTTCCATCCCCATAGACTTCTTCAGTACACCTATATTCCAAAAAATAATTTTTACACATACATAAAAATTCTACACTTTTGTACACATTATGCTCTTCGCGGATTTGTTTTGCACATTCTAATCGCGTACGACACTTTTACTGAAATTGATAATAAATTGATCATCTTCATATTGGTTCCAATTTTTGCAAAGCTATTAAACTTACATTTTTCCCTTTTCAGATACAATATGTGTTGTTTGCATATTTTCTTTAGCTTTGCTCACGTCTTGGTTTGACAATATTTAATTCATATATGTCTTAGCTTCACACATGTCTTATTTCACACATCCCTTAGTTGACAAATAACTATAATAATGTAGATAGAAGTCTTTCAGATTAATCACATAGTTAGGATTTGGTCGACGTTTCAAACCAACTAATGTGGTCCATCATCAAGACAAGGTGCGAAATCAATCGATCAGAAGGTATAAATAGCAGGGATGCATCATTGCCTAGAGCTAGTTGTTGGTAAATTAGTTAAAAATTATTAAAGAAATGGGAAAGGGAGATATCTGTTAGAATATTAATTAATTAATTAAATACTAGTTGTTGTTATCACCCCAAGAAACTCTCCTAGGTTGTATCTCAGAGATGCTCGGGAACATTACAAACTCAAAAAAATGTTGGAAATGGATGAATGGAAGGAATGATGCATATTCAAGCCAGATGACCACTTCTACTATGCTTAACTCCAGACATGGGTGAACACCCCCAGACTACAAGGCTTTAGACCACCAATTACTCATAGTTTGAGGATTAAATGAACATGGAGAATGTTGACCACACCAGCAGATGCACAAGACCATGTGATGGCTGGCTAAAACCAGTAAAGAGGTCTACAAATCTATTTCCTAATGCACAGACAGGATGACAACTCTCTGGCACTAAGTGAACAGAAACCTGCATAGCACATTCAATGATACATACTAGATTCTAACACAGAGGTGGGATGACAGCCCCTCTAATGCTAAACATCAAGAGCACATGAAAAATACATAACAGGCACAGCCTAGAATAGAGTAGAAATGGAAAGTGAGCAATTAACAGCAAAAGAAGCTTGTATTAGTTGAAAATGAAGACCAAACGCTGCAAGTATCACAGTAGTTACAGTCTCCAGAAGTTGAACCTTACATCAAAACTACAACCATCAACCCTCATTACATCTGCGGTCTCGATATATATAGAGTTTGTTTACAAAAAATGCTCTGCTATTCTATGCGTGGAGGGGTCAAAATTGACCACCAACCACATTAACTTGTCTAAAATGGGCCTCTACTACAATCTGCCACTTCAATGAATAAATTTAACATTTTCTGGTACTTTGTTGTCCTTTCAGGTAACTGGAGTGTGGTATAAAAGACATTCCATGACTGATAAATGCTTGTAACTACTCGAGGCATGTCCTTTTCCTCTTAGCCATCCTTTCTTGCTAAATGTAGTTATTGTGGATTAACTGCTCAAGGTACTGGTAGATGGCCGCTTTTGTCCTTCGGGTGCACGGCATGGCCAGGGGTGAGGATTGCATCGGGGGTGAATGATCTAGTCAGTAGAGCAGGATCAGTCGTCGGATCGCACAAATTGATGGTGGAGATGGTTTTGCAGGAGGAATCGGGCAGCAGCAGGAGCGGGCGATCGTGAGCCATTATATCTAGACGTGGCGGATCCAACGGTCATCGCGCATGAAAGGTGCATGGGGGTTAACGTGCGGGGAAGGTACGACGGGCCGTAAGCGGTATATATCGCACCACTTTCGAAGGTGAACACTAAACGTACAACAGGCGTGCGATTCCATTCAAGTGATGACGCGTGACAGATGTGACAAGCGGGAAACCGCTTTCCCCGCTAGCTATTGTGCGTGCATGTTTCAACGGCGGGAGGTGCGAATGTCGTACAATCGCGATGGGGTTTGATAGGACAGCGTGAAAGTGATCGCACGGATTTACATGGATGTGACGGGAAAGGGCGGTACTAAGCACACGGTCGGGTGATCGGGGTCACATGACGCTTAAACTTGGTGCCCGGGGAGCTAAAGAAATACAAGTTTATGCTAAATGATGGAGTAAAATAGGGATAGCGGGGGTTATGGAGTTATAAGGAAAATGAAGGAGAAGAGGAAACAAACTGCTGTGAGCCCCTTGTAAGCATAACCAGCACTACCAGACCTACTTTTTATCCATCGAATGTTGTAGAATATAGCAGAGCTAACACTGGCTCCTTCTGGGGATGAGATCCTCCCTGTGAGGTCTCAAGAACTTTCATATCAATGCCTTCCCTATTAAAAAAAAACAATTAGCAAAACTCCCTGGTGTTCCATTGGGCATGGAGTCTCACTAAACTTGCACTAAAACTGATAAAATCAAATATTTACAACTTTAAGGCCCAAAGACCTTAAACAACATAAATTTCTAGAAAACGCCCATTAACTGGGCCATCAAAAACTACCTCTCCTCCCATACTTTTCAGTATGAAGGTGTTGTTCCCTTGAATCCGAGAAATGATAAAATGCCCTGTCTAAAAAGCATCAAACTTCCCATTATTGCCTTTCTTTTCCTTCAGTGCATCCCACTTCAGAACCAAGTCTCCAACCTAAAAATTATCTGTTTTTTGCCTTCTTGTCAAAGGCTTCCTTGATCTTCTTCTAATGTGTTGCAGCCTTTTCAACCAATTGTTCCTAATCTGATGTACCTCTGCTAAATCAGTAATCCTTCTTACCATGTCTTCTTCCTCATTATATTCATATTGCAAGAACTTTTCCACAGGGAGAGCTAATTGAATTGGGAATACAGCTTCAGTGCCATATACCAACCTGAATGGAGAATTCCCTGTGGATTTCTTAATGGTCACTCTGTCAGCCCACAGTGCATACTTGAGCTTGGAGTCCCAATTCTTTTTATTGTCCTCGAGCAGCCTCTTAATTATCCTTATCAGGCTTTTATTTGAAGATTTTGCTAGACCATTGCCTTGGGGATAATATGAGGTGGAATGAACATGTTTAATACCCATTGAATCACACATTTCCAACAATTCTTTTGCCCTAAAGGCTGCTACATTTTCTGTGACTAATTTATGTGGACAACGAAATCTGGTAAAGATATCCTTTGTCAAAAACTTCATGACCACATTATGATCAGCCTTTCTGGTAGGGATTGCTTCAATCCACTTAGTAAAATAATCAATGGCTACTAATATCCATCTATGTTGGCCGCTGGAATGTGGATTGATCTCTCCAATGAAATCCAAGCCCCACTGCTAAAAAGGTCCTTTTGCATGTATTGGTTTTAAGGGCAGGGACTTCAACTGTTGTCTTCCTTCAAATCTTTGGCACCTGTCACAAGATTTAACAAATGAAAATACATCAGAAAATAAGGAGGGCCAGTAATATCCAGCTCTGAGGATTTTATGGGTTGTAGTTTTCCAATAATGGTGTCCTCCACACATGCTAGAATGAAACTACTGCATGACTTCTATTGACTACTCTTTGTCCAGACACATCAAAAGCACTCCAGATGGATCCCTCCAGTAGAGAATATTTTCATTAATGCAATATTTAGCTACCCTAAGCTTAATAGTTCTGGCTTGACTTGTGCTCTAGCCTAGAGGGATTTCTAGCTTCAGCAAGAATTTAACTACTGTAGAATACCAATCACAAGAAGCTAGATTTTCTACCATAGCCTGCTTTCTCCTTGGTTCAGTTGCTTCCTCTTCTTCATCTGCCTGACCAATTTCTACAATTGTGCAGAGGTAATCTATATCCAATGATCTGCAATTTTCTTCAGCCAATAACTTGGCAAGACCCTGGCCTCTGACCAGCTTGGTGGGCTTTAATTCTATATTAAATTCAATTACTTTTGCAATCCATTTAGCCCTTCTTCCATCAACATCAGGTTGTGTTAAGACATCTTTTATTGCAGCAGAGGGTACATATGCAATTATCTTGGAATTCAGAATGTAAACTCTAAAATCTTTCAAAGATTTGATAAGAGCATATGCTTGTTTTTCAATGATATCATACCTCAGCTCAGCATCCCTTAGTGTCTTGCTGAAAAATTCCACTGGATGCTCTGATCCTTCTTCATCTGATTGCAATAAAACTGTTGCAATGGTGTCTTCAGAGGCAAATGAAAATATATGGAACTCCTTGTTGTAATCTGGACTTATTTTAAGTGGGAGCCTCCATAATAGCTTTCTTAATGGACTGAAAAGATCCTCTTGCTATATCATTCCATTTGATCTCTGACCCCTTCTTCAACATGGAGGTAATATGCTTCACTAATTCTACAAAATTTGGTATAAACCTCCTCACAAAATTAATTTTGCCCAAAAAGGACTGAATATCCTTCTTTGATCTCGGGACAGACAGGGTCTATATTTCTCTTACTCTTTTTGGGTCAATTCAGACACCTGCAGCAGAAACAACATGTCCTAACAGCTTGCCTTCTTCTAAAGCAAACTGTGACTTTTTAGGATTGACTGAAATCCCAAACCTTCTGCACTTCAGGAACACCTTCTTCAAATGTTGCAGATAATGTTGATGGTTGCTGGAGTATACTGTTATATCATCTAGGTAGATAAGGACAAATTTATCCTTCTCTCCCACAAATGCTATATCCATAGCTCTCTGAAAGGTGGCTCCAGCATTCATCAATCCAAAAGGCATCTTGGCATACATAAAAGTGCCCCAAGGAGTGGTGAATGAAGTCTTCCCTTGGTCATCTGGATGCACAGCAATCTAATTAAACCCTAAAAATCCATCCAAGAAAGACATTACTTTGGCTCCTGAGACTTTTTGCAGCAAATGCTCCATCTTGGGTAGGGGATAATTGTCTTTCTTAGAGCATTTGTTTAAGTTTTTGAAATCAACATAGAGTCTGATTTCTCCACTTTTCTTCCTCACCACTACTAGGTTGGCTACCCACTTGGAATGTCTGAGAGGGACTATGATTTTGGCAGCCAGCAACTTTTTAATTTATTTTTCAATCAGAGGTAGGAGCATAGGATTTATTGGTCTCAGCTTCTGCTTGAAAGGAATGGTATCTTTCTTCAGAAGGATTTTATGCTGAATAATCTTTTTATCATAGGTTTTCAGGTCACTATATTCCCAGGCAAACACATCAGCAAATTGCTTCATTAATTTGCAGTACTCAGAACTTTGGTCCACAGAAAAATGGGAAGAAAAATTTACATATCTAGGCTGACCTAGACTCCCTATATTATGCTTACAGACTGCATATTGATCTTCTTTTTGGGCAGCCTTGTAAGGCACATCATTCTGGTCAAACAGTGTTTCTAACGGAATTAAATCCTTAGGTATATGATTGTTGGGAAGTTGGACAATGCTATCTTTGCCAATTTTGTTTCTAAGCTGGGATTTGGGGCTTTCTTCCAAGGCTTCATTTTCTTGGTCAATTTGTAATTCAGAGAATTCATCAATGACTTGAAGGAACCTATTTAATTCATCATCATCTTCAAAAACTTTCCAATGGCGGACATTGTCAGGCAAGGATGGTCTATATTTCATTTGGACTTCATATACTAGTCTGGGAGGCATGGGAGGGATAGACAGGCTAGCAGACACAGCAAGGGAATCAGCAAGCTGATTTTTGGCTCTAGGGATATATGAAATACAGAAATAATCAAACGCATCTTTGAGTCTCCATACCTCATCTCTGTATGCTTTTAGTCTTGGGTGCTTTTCTTGAAATGTTTTGTTTACTTGCTGAATGATCAAATCAGCATCTCCAAACACCTTTATGTTCCTGACTCCTCTGTATTTTGCTGCGTTAAGGCCCAATATCAGAGCCTCATATTCTGCTATATTGTTCGTGAATTGAAAAACCAACTTAAAAGACAGATGTGTGCTTTCTTGTTCTGGAGATATCAACACCACCTCCGCTCCTGCAATCTCCTTGGTACATGCTCCATCAAAGAACATCTCCCAAACCTGACTTCCTTGCTCTTCCTCGGCCTGAACTATTTGTTTCCTGAGTTGCATTGAGGCCTTCTGGGATTCTTCTATTTGGAGGATACATGATCCAAAATTGGTGTCCACAGCATATATGGGATGATTAGTAGGATTATTCTCATCACTAATTATGTATGCCAGTTGTGCTTCTCTATACAATCTCCTGCTTTCTCCTCCAAAGACTGGGACAGTAGCATAAGATAGATCATTCTGTAATGTCCCACCTAGTCTCTTAATCCATCCTCTAGACAACAGCATGCCAAACTTAGGAGGGACATCTGCTACCACAATATCCATCATCATACTCTTCATGGGCAACTGAGTTAGGGTAATGGCTAGATCTTTAATTAATCCTAGGCATTTCACCTTCCTTGAATCGAAATAGAATAAATCATGATATGGTCTAGTGATATCAAGGCCTAACTCTTCCATGACAGCTTTAGGCATCAAATTGTGGCTGGCCCTTGTATCTAGCAGACAGTTGTGGAACATTTTGTCATGAATGGTCAAGGAAACATAAAATGATGGGGAATTATTATCAACAGGTTCAATCATGGGGCTAAGCACAACAACAGGCTTATCATCTTGCAAATTGATAGAGTCAGTGGAGGTTTGTGTGGTTTCCAGCTCAAGAGCTTCAAGGACATGCTTTCTGAACATTTCACTCTTTACCAACTCTACCAGAGGCACAGATATTTTTAATTTCTGAACTTTTGACTCAAAGCTGAAAGAGGAAGGTAACTTATCAGAACCTCTTACCTCTTGAACTGGTGTTTTGAGGATAACTACATCAACTGTTGGTCTTCTCTATCTGATATTCTGTGACTCTGTTTGGACAGCAGCCCTTTGGGCAGGATTCTCCTTGACATTTTTTGCATTTGACCTCAGATTATATCTTTGCTGCTCCTCAGTTTGTAGAACAACCTCTCTGTCCCATTCTTGACTTATTTGGTCCTGTAGCAGTGATTCTTCATATGTAGCCAATGTCAAAAATGCAGCACTGCCTTTATCTTCCATGCAGTGAATTTCATCCTCATCTTCAAATTGTTCCTCCTCCATGACTACACTCTGGAAGGGAGATTTAACTTTCTGTTCTTCATTTGTTTCTTTACCCCTCTAAATGATTTTCAACTGTTCATTTGCTCTTCTGAATGGATTTGGGTTTCTTGGAGCAAATGTGTTATGCTGCCTTGTCTTTCCTGAATTTTGCTCAACCTTCAGCTTGGACATTTCAGCAGCCAATGACTTTATCATCTTAGTCGTTTTATCTAATTTAGGCTCCAAACATGAAGCAGAGGAAGAAGAAGCCTCACCTCTTTGCCTCCTTCTGTCATCATGACTCTTTAGCTTCTTTGCAGCCATAATATTGGATTCCACCTCTAGTGCTGCATCCTGCATGTCAGCTAGAGTGGCACGTCTTCTTTCTTTGAACAATAGGCAGAAATCAGAGTCAAAAGAATTGGCATAAGTGAGTTTGGCAGAGGAGGGGGTAGGCTTTACCTTAGCTGGTATCTTAGTATACATACGATTGAATCTTTTATTAAAATCAGGCAATGATTCCCCATTTTCCCTCTTCAGGTTACCAAACTCAGTATGGTAGTAAAGCAGATCTTTTTTATCTCCCCATTGCTTCAAAAATGCATCATCCAATGCTTCAATGTCTGTTATGGATCTATGGGGAAATTATCTAAACCATTTTCTTGCTTCTCCATCAAGACTCTCGACAAAAACTCTCATCCATACATCATCTTCACTGATATCTAGGTTATCTGCATAACTATAAAAAGCTTCAAGGTGTTCTTCAGCTGTTACTCCCTCTGTACCAGTGAATTTGGGCATATATTTATGATATTCTCCAGTAGGCATAGCATTCAAAGGAGCAGGAAAGACCAGGGGTCCATACCTAGCAGCAATAATTCTTTCCATCTTCGTAGGTGCTTGCTGACCTGCCATGACTGGGATATGTGGAAGGATACTTGCAGATTGGGTAGTTGGAAACAATGTAATGGATGATAGAGACAACGGGATGTTCTGGATTGTATGGGAAACTTTCTTTGGACTGAGATTCAAAGGGGAACTAAATGGACAAGGAGCTTTATAAATCTCTGAAAGAATTTCTTTACTAACAGTGCTGGGCTCTAAGTCTTCAAACCGTATATTCTCAACTACAACCTTATCTTTCAGAGATGCATAATTTTTCTTAGGCTTACCTGATTTTGATGCTCCTTTCTATGATGTTTTCTTGTACATGACAATCTTCTCAGGGTCAGGCACTGGATCAGCTGGTGATTTTTGAGGATTTCTTCGAGTATGCCTCACAAACTAAGCCAGAACTGCAATGTGGAGTCACCAAAGGTTGGTCTTCCTCCAGTAGAGTCGCAGATAGATGATTACAACCAGAAATGTGTCCAGACCTTGTCTATCATCAAAATCTAGAACTGTGTCGTTCTCACAGGGAAGCTGAGCTTCAATCTCCTCTCCCCGGCAACGGTGCCAATTAATGTTATCACCCCAAGATACTCTCCTAGGTTGTATCTCATAGATGATCGGGAACATTACAAACTCAAAAAAATGTTGGAAATGGATGAATGGAAGGAATGATGCATATTCAAGCCAGATAACCACTTTTACTATGCTTAACTCCAGACATGGGTGAACACCCCCAGACTACAAGGCTTTAGACCACCAATTACTCACAATTTGAGGATTAAATGAACATGGAGAATGCTGACCACACCAGCAGATGCACAAGACCATGAGATGGCTGGCTGCAACCAGTGAAGAGATCTACAAATCTATTTCCTAATGCACAGACAGGATGACAGCTCTCTGGCACTAAGTGAATAGAAACCTGCATAGCACATTCAATGATACATACTAGATTCTAAGACAGAGGTGGGATGACAGCCCCTCTAATGCTAAACATCAAGAGCACATGAAAAATACATAACAGGCACAACCTAGAACAGAGTAGAAATGGAAAGTGAGAAATTAACAGCAAAAGAAGCTTGTATTAGTTGAAAATGAAGACCAGATGTTGCAAGTATCACAGTAGTTACAGTCTCTAGAAGTGGAAACTTACATCAAAACTACAACCATCAACCCTCATTACATATGTGGTCTCGGTATATATAGAGTTTGTTTACAAAAAATGCTCTGCTATTCTATGCGTGGAGGGGTCAAAATTGACCACCAACCACATTAACTTGTCTAAAATGGGCCTCTGCTACGATCTGCTGCTTCAATGAATAAATTTAACATTCTCTGGTACTTTGTTGTCCTTTCAGGTAACTGGAGTGTGGTATAAAAGACATTCCATGACTGATAAATGCTTGTAACTGCTTGAGGCACGTCCTTTTCCTCTCGGCCATCCTTTCTTGCTAAATGCAGTTATTGTGGATTAACTGCTCAAGGTACTGGTAGATGGCCGCTTCTGTCCTTCGGGTGCACGGCATGGCCAGGGGTGAGGATTGCATGGCGGGTGAATGATCTGGTCAGCGGAGCAGGATCAGCCGTTGAATCGTGCAGATCGACGGTGGAGATGGTTTTGCAGGAGGAATCGGGCGGCAGCGGGAGCGGGCGGTCGTGAGCCGTTAGATCTGGACGTGGCGGATCCAACGGTCATCGCGCGGGAAAGGTGCATGGGGGTTAACGCGTGGGGAAGGTACGACGGGCGGTAAGCAGTATATATCGCACCGCTTTTGGAGGTGAGTGGTAAACGTACAATGGGCGCGCGATTCCATTCAAGTGATGACGCGTGGCGGATGTGACAGGCGGGAAACCGCTTTCCCCGCTGGCTATTGCACGTGCATGTTTCAGTGGCGGGAGGTGCGAATGTCGTCCAATCGCGGCGGGGTTTGATCAGACGGCGCGGAAGCGATCACATGGATTTACGTGGATGTGACGGGAAAGGGCGGTACTAAGCGCGTGGTCAGGTGATCGGGGTCACATGACGCTTAAAATTTGTGCCCAGGGAGCTAAAGAAATACAGTTTTATGCTAAATGATGGAGTAAAGCAAGGATAGCGGGGGTTATGGAGTTATAAAGAAAATGAAGGAGAAGAGGAAACAAACTGCTGCGAGCCCCTTGTAACATAACCAACACTACCAGACCTGCTTTTTATCCATTGAATGTTGTAGAATATAGCAGAGCTAACAGTTGTTATGAAATAAATAGATATAAAATGTTATTTTTATTTTTTTAATTGCCGATTTATATACTATATAATGTTATTCGTTAGAGGATGACTTATTCCCAAAAAGTGTATTTAGTTGAAAACTAATTATTGGGATTAACTCAATTTTAAAATGTTTAATTATAATATTACTTATAATATATTTAATTTTAATTATATTAATTATAATATTATTTTAATAATTAGAAATAGAGCGATTTCAAATTATAAAGAAACAAAGAAATAGGTTTAAAAAAAACAATAAAAAAAAATAAAGATGAGATTCTAACTAGAACAATTGCAACAAATATATTAAGAAAGAGGAAGGTTAAAAGGAAGAATAAGAACTAAAATCTAAGGGGATTCAAAAAATAGAAAAAGGAGAAAAGAGAAATAAAGAGAGAGGCTACTAAAAGATATATACCAAAAAGGTTAAACACAATAACTTAAAGAAAGGAAACTAGGGGGAAGAATTGAAGAAACCCGAAGGAGATAAAGGTAAAAAGAAAGAGAAAGGATAAAAAGGAGAAAGGGGAAAAAGGGGAGGTACAATCATGAAGAGAGAGCTGGAATCCAACTCTTACTCAATTTCCAACCATCATCCCTATTGAGATAATTAATTAAATAATTTAAAATATATTATAATTAAATATTTTAAAATTGAATTAATCACAATAATTAGTTTTCAACTAAATATATATTTTGGGAATAAGTCATCCCCTAACAAATAACACTATATAGTTTATAAATCGACAATTTAAAAAATAAAAAATAACATTTTATATATATATATATATATATATATATATATATATTGCATAACAACTAGTATTTAACTAATTAATTAATATTCTAACAAATATCTCTCTTTCACATTTCTTTAATATTTTTTAACTAACCTACCAACGACTAGTTTTCAATGGCTGGCGCTGGGCAATGATGCATCCATGCTATTTATACATTCTGATCGATTGATTTCTCACCTTGTCCTAATGATGAACCACATTAGTAGGTTCGAAACGTCGACCAAATCCTAACTATGTGATTAATCCGAAAGACTTCTATCTACATCATCGATCACAAAAGTCTTAGATCTAACTGTAATAATATTTTGACTTTGTAACTGGTAGGAGACTCTAAGTAGTTAGGTCAATAATCAAAGACATTTGTGTAAAATATTTACTTGAATGGAAAAAAGAACATCGACGCACATTCTCCTCTCTGCATAGACTTTAACTCATTGATTCATTAGCTTTGCACACGTATTTTTGCGTAGATCCCTTACTTTCACCAATGTTAGTGCTAATAAGCTTATTTTCTAGTGAAGGCACTTGCAACATAGGTCCATAGACATTAGTAAATGAGAAAGAATATCATTATTCATTTTGTTTATATGTGAATGGCATTGGAAATCTAAATATAACCATCTGTAGACATTTTCGCCTCCACACACTTGTTGCATAAGTTTATATGCCATTTTTCTTTTTCCATGTTTGATCAGATCCAATGCTAGAAGTTTTTTGTGAAAGGTGAAAATATCTCTTTCACATGTTCCTCATTCAATATATGAGTAGTTAGATAAGTATAGAGATAAACCTCCAATCACCGTCTGCAAAAGTGAATTTGAAGATAATTCTAACATATGTGAGTTTGTGTGGCGAGCCACAATTAATTCTACGACTAACAAAAGATACATTGTCCGTAAATGTAAATATACTTCTTAAATGTATATAGAGGTAATACAAGGGATATGATAATGCAAGTAGTACTTAATCAACATGTAATCAAGGTATCATTCAAGTTCTTAATAGCATTTATTTTGACACATTGTCTAATGATTATTGATTGTAAACAAAGCAAGAAGGCGCAAAGGACTCTGCACCCAGTATTAAAAAATTAAATAAGTATTAGTCTTGCTATTAAAAAAGACTCCACTATCGGAAAATGTAAAATGTTTTGGCATTTTTTTCAGCGAATTGACACATAATTAGTCCACCGTGTGCTCCACACTGAGTATCTATTAAAGTAGATTGCAATAACGGGAGGTGGTGCCACATACAATAGGTCATTTTTATCAAATAGAATGTACCAACATCAACATACTGATGGATACTAACTCAACCATCAAGTCATTCTGTAATTAGATAAATTTTGAGGTCTAAAATGGGCCTCCTAAGGAATATTATAAAATAATATTGGAAATAATAAACTAAAATTAGATTACATCATCAAATTTTAGAGGGAAAAGAGAAAAAAAAACTATTTTTTCAACTTGTATGTTCAACTTATCTTCCTATGATTTTACTCAAATTTTGAGTGGGAGCACTCGTTGGATGCAGAACTTGATTCCTCATCCAAGGAGTACCCATTTTGCATACTTTTGATAGAACTCGTTACATGAAAATGAGAAATACATAAGAAACATGATTGCAATCACGTTTTTTTCATGTATTTCTCATTTTTTGTGTAGCAGGGTCCATCGAAAGTATGCAGCATGGGTACTCCTTGGATGACGAATTAAATTCTGCATCCATCGAGTGCTCCTGCTCGAAATTTTAGTAAAATGGTAGGGAGATAAGTTGAAAATGCAAGTTGAAAAACTAGTTTTTTTTTTATATTTTTACTTTTTTAGTCCAAAAATGGTGAATCATCCCCCGTGGTTGAGATCATCATCTTAAATCTTATTGTGTTTTATAAGTTTATTTTAGTTGTACATTTTTGTTTTGAGACCCATTTTTTCCCTCAAAATTTCTCTAATGTAGAGCTAGTGGACTACATCTTTGCACAATATTTCATTGTGGTTGTCCTTGAACGCGTTTCGACTTTGATTTATTATTGACAACCTATATGCTAACTGTCATGACCACAAATTATTCATATTTATTTAAGTTTGTAAATTTTTTTCACTTAGTAGACGTATATCGATGATATTAAAATAATAGCAAAGTGTGTAGTAAATGGACAAGATGGTTTTGGAATTTTGAGATTTATTTCCACTACTTCCCATAAATGTTGGCTTTGGTATTTTCAAATGATATTTATTTAGAGTGTCATGTGTAACAAATTTCACATGCCCAATAGTAACAATTGGTGATTATATAGCATACCAAAAATCTATATTTAAACGACATTGAGAATGTTCTTGATTGGGAGAGAATTCTTAATTACAAAGCGAAAATGGCTAGCAAAGGAACGAAAGAAGCTATTTTCACTGATATGATTAACTTACTTGCTCTTATCCATGGGAATGTCCAATGGTTGACTACATATAAGAAATATGTGAATCTATCAACATAAGAGAAGAATAGAATTAACAATTGGAGTAACTTAGCGAATTGGTGAATGCAACATGTATTCCAGAAGACTTTGATATCAGACAAATCAATTATTTGTGTGCAAAAAATTTTAATTCAAGTACAAGAACAAATATGTTAGTAATGAATAAGTTCTTAATTCTTTTTGAAGATAGTTTTGTGAAGTCAGAAGTATGCGAGGTTAACATTATTCGAGAATTCATTTCCCCAAATTCTGAGGTTCCTTCCGATCTTTCTCTCTTAGATATTTCTTTGTTTACACAGTCGTTTAGAGATTTTTTTTGGCTCTTTGCCTGCCTGATGGGTTGAGTAACTACAACAAATGTCCCAAAATACATTCTCTATCTACCTTATCACTCATACAAAAAATATTATATATCTTACTAGGTTGATTTGATTTCCAATTAATTAGCTTTTCAATTAGTCAATTTATCTAGAAATAATAGATTCTTTATGATGGTGTACCTAATAACAGTTCTCATCTCGAGCCATGTCTTTGACGACTTACCCTATAAACCTAAATTGAATCCCAATGAAGAACCAATGCAATTCTCATATCCCATAATGTGGAAGCATATTTTTTCTTTAAATATTTGTCTAATCCAAGATGTCTTTGTAAAGTAGATCATTTACATGATAACTGGACAAGAGCCACAACGAATATCGGCACAAGCCCAATTTCCTATGGGGCAAAGGAATGCACGAAGAAAGATAAAATAATATGGTTATTCGAATTTATGTATTTAAATATAAGCCAATAATGCAGCCAAAACCTTTTATAGATACGTAATTTGTTGCTGAAGTCTATAGGAAATATCATAACTAGATAATTATATTTGAACGCAAAAACAAAAACAAAAAAACGAAAAAAAACTTTGCCATTTACTATTTGACAAGTCACTGGGAAGAATGCATCTTACATTATAGAGCTTGCAAAGTCTTTGGATACTTTTAACTTAAGAGAAGTTGAATACCGTCAAGGCTTTGATCCTAGGGGCCTATTTACCATACACTTAGGTAATGTTAAATATGGAAACTTGTTTACAAGGGCTACAGAGGAAATTGACGAGACTTAGTGCTCCAATCAAAAATCAAGAACCGGTAATGGATACTGAAAAATTGCTGAAGAAACCAGCGTTAACAAAGAAATAAAATACAAGCAAAGATTCATAAATCCTACACAAAAATCTATAGCTTCCACACCTGATACTAGTGCGACTTCATCCTCCAGTCAAAGGAAGAGAAAGGCTACTTTGACTGGAAAATTGGTTCACAAAGAGCTATCAGGCAATAGAGATGATGAAGATCCTCCTTAGAGATTCACTCTAGATGCAGTGCATATGCTTTAATCAACCAAATCCAAAAGCCCTCCCAAAAGAGAAAGCATTGAATAAGCTATAGACATGGAAGTTAACATCACTATACCACATGATTAGGTTAGTTCTTGTTTAGCATAAAATCATAAAATAATGGAGAAAATTACAAATGAATTCACTATTTTCAATGAGCGCTCTGTCGCATTGCAAAATAAAAATTATGACAAGGACAGTAAAAAATTGAAAATTGAAAAAGTAAAAGTTCATAATAAAAGGATTATTGATCAAGAACAAATGGATATTGATGTGTCCAACATTAGAGCCATGAGGTTCATGATATTACATCAATATACTGGTGAGGCACTTGCAAGCCTGTTGAAAAACGGGAAGTAAAGAATCTGAGACTAAAAAAAAGGAATAAAAGAGCAAGAAGACACTCTGAATCTAGGTCCTTTGTTAATGATTCCACTGGAAATACAGGCACTATCATTGCCAATTTCTACCCCTACCACACAACATAGATCTAATAAAGCTACCAATCTCCTTAATGCAGTGAAATCATATATCATTAGTAACATGTACTAAATATTAGAAACTATTGATCATGCATGTAAAGCAACTTTCGATTTACTGTGTTTAGCACATGAAATTAAGTCATTTCTCAATTTGGTTAAAAGTAATCTTAAGTTAAATAGCCAATTAAAGTGACAATAAATTACTTACTTTTAGTTAGAGGCTTGAATTACTCTGTGATCTAGAGAAAGAAAACAAAGGACTTCCAGATGCTAAGCAAACGAAACAAGTGGAAGTTGGATGGTCTAAGAGAACACTATTTCTGAATGTGAAAGCATGGACACTAGAAGAGGTAATGCCTTTCTCAAAGCAGTAAAGATTATTCAATACTTAAATGGCTCGTGCGTCATACACAATTCTAAATTAATTTCGAGAGACATGTTAATGATTGAATTGGACAAGCGAAAATATTGAAAGGAAACATAGCTTGACGACATAATTTATTTTATTGTAGAATAAATTAGCAAATGGCTAATCACTTTTGTTAGTATCAATGAACAAAATTCTATCTTGACTGTGAAATTGCAAGAAGAAGCTAGGAAATTGAGAAGGAAATACTCAATGTTGAAAATAGCAACAAGAAATGCTAAATATAGAAGTGTTAAATTTAGTATTGCTATAAATAGCATTTTGGGATACCTTCCTATTTTAGTCGGTCCCTGAACTAAAATAGAGAAGTAAAATTTGAATTTGATCTTAGCATTTGTTTGTAAAATAATTAATTAATTCACCATGAGTTAATTAGTTGTGGAAAATCAAACATGAAGTCTATGTGGGGACATGCAACAGTTTCTCCATTAATTGAGGAATTTATCCATCAGTTAAAGAGATAAGGATGAGTTGTAATTAGTTGGCTCAGTTAACTTAGTCAAGTCTAGTTAGATTAATTCAAACAGTTTGTTGAATTAATTATGAGTTCAGTTAGTTAATGCATGCATGCATGTAACTACCGCACTTAAGATAACTGAATATTCTCTCATAAATAAATCATGCATGTCAGTTCAGATAGAGACCTAGTTGAAATCAGATGGAGGGGCAGTGTACTATCAGTTGCTAGAATATTCCATTGTGAATATCTCTTGCATGCAAAAGGAATTCTTTCCTTGAGGATTGTGTAGTTACTTCTTCAGGTTTTGTGAATGTGATGAGGCCAATTCACACATGTGGCTTCATTGGACCCCAAGAAAAACTGCACAAGGAAATAGGAGGCTTGGAGGGCTTGAGGAGGACATATATAGTGTCGATTCAGTCCGTGAGCTGTATTGTTTGATTGCAGAGAGAGCAGGATAGCTTGAGATCTGATTCTTTTTGTAACTTGAACAAGATTTCCACTTGTATGATAATACAGAGATTGGGGTTTTAAGCTGAGGCTTTTCCCGAGTTATTTCTTTTGTGTTATGTGTGATTGATTTCTCATTCTCAGTTATATGTGTTCTCATTGATCATGCTCAATTTAATTAAGCTTCTACAAGGTTTGATGTAGAAGTAGATCTTGTATTTTTCCTTAGTACATTGCATAATCTGTTGATCTACAGTGAGAATTTCTACATGGTATCAGAGCAAAGGTGATCAAAGGAGAAGAACGGTATACGAGAAGGGAGAATTTCGAAGGTTGTGGTTCCTAAATATAGACATCGAGTTCTTATCACATCTCAATTTCAACAATGGCGTTCAGTGGTTTAAGACTCGAGTATGCCCTTGATGGCAACTTGAATTATATAGCCTAGAAGGATCGCATGGAAGCAGTATTAGAGGATAATGGTCTAAAGGAATTCATTGATCAAGAAGTCCCCAAGCTGACTGATGCTACTCAATTGGCAGAATGGAACAAATGTGTGGCTAGAGCAAGGAGAATCCTCCTGGAGGGAGTTCGAGACCACATTATCTCGAGCCTCCATGGGAAGGAGACACCGTTTTCGATGTGGAAAACAATGAAAGATCTATATCAGAATAGCAGCAATCAAAGGAAGCTAGCGCTGAAAGACAAGCTTCGAAAGATCAAGTGTGAAAAGGGTGACATGATCTCTACATATCTGAACAAGCTCACCACCTGCACGGATGAGCTTGGAAGTGTAGGGATCATGACTGCTGATGATGACATGGTGAGTATTGCACTCCTCGATCTTCCTAAGAGCTGGCATAGCTACCAAGACTCGGTTAATGGAAGAGAAAAACTGCCAGATTGGGAACGACTTTGGTTGGATCTATTGCAGGAGGAAATAAGAAGAAGCATCAGATATGGATCCTCATCAAAGAAAGATGATGAGGAAAAACTAGCCTTAGCGAGTAAGGCAAGGAAAGGGAAAGGGAAGGCATCCCATCCCAAATCTGGTTCTTCCCATGGTGGGAAGAAGATTGAAAAATCGAAAGTGTGATGCTTTCATTGTCATGAAGTGGGCCATTATGCTACGAATTGTCCATAGAATAAATCCAAGAAGGGTTCCTCGAAGGGATTTGATGGTGAGGCACTAGCCTCACAATTTGAGCTGGATTTCTCGCTTATCGTATGCATAGTTTCATCCATGGTGGGATGTGTGTGGTACCTAGACAATGGAGCTTCATTCCACATGTCAAGTGACAAGAATATTTTCAGTACCTTGGAGGAGAAGGATCTCCAGATGCGGATCGAGATGGGTGATGATGGAAAGTACCATGTTTCGGGTGAAGGTACGGTTGTGTTTCAGAGGGAGCATGGAGCTCCCCTCACCTTGACTGATGTAAAGTACGTACCAGGTCTGAAGAAGAATCTTGTGTCTGTCGCTATGCTAGAAGATAAAAGCTATGATGTATTCTTTAGTAAAGGAAAGGTATTCCTAAGGCATATCGGTACTGGACAGACAAAGCGAATAGGGATTCGAGTTAAGAATCTCTACAAGCTGGAGGTAGATGAGTGTGCTGCATTGAGTTCCAAAGCTGAGATGGTGCAGAGCTAGGATGTTGGCAAGCTATGGCATAGAAGACTGGGCCACTTGCATCATGGAGCCCTGAAGATCATGCAACAGATTTCTACTGGATTACCCAAGGGAAAACTTGAGTAGACGAATGCATGCAAAGGTTGTACCTTAGGTAAGTATGCGAAATCTTCCTTTCCGAATCGAGACAGTAGAGTTGGAGCAATCCTGGAGCAAGTTTACTTAGATTATTGTGGACCATTCTCTACAGCCTCCACCGCTCAATAAAGGTACTATGTTATTTTTACTGATGATTTTTCTCGTAGATGTTGGATCTACTTTATGAAAAAGAAGTATCAGACCCTCTTGAGGTTTTGTGAGTTTAAAGCCTTGGCAGAGAAAGAATCTAGAAAGAAAATAAAAGCCTTGAGTAGTGACAACAGTGGAGAGTATGTCTCCCAACAGTTTAAAGACTTCTGCGCTGCAAAAGTAATTAAACGGGAGTTGACGGCACCCCATAACCCACAGCAGAATGGGGTGGCCGAAAGGAAGAACAGATCGATTATGGGAGCAGCTCAAGCGACGTTGCATGACAAAAGCCTACCACTGCACTTGTGTGCTGAGGCATGCAATATAGCAGTATACTTTTAGAACAGAAGCCCGCACCATATACTAGGGATGAAGACACCTATGGAGGCATTTTCTAGGAAGCGACCTGATGTAAGTCACTCCTGAATCTTTGGATCATCAGTTTACTATCATGTGACCAAAGATTCTAGGAAGAATCTAGATCCAACAGCTGAGTTGGGAATACTTGTGGGGTACACGGATACACCCCACAAATATCAAGTGTACCTACCTACCACTGAAAGGACAGTGGTACGCAGGGATCTGAAGTTCAACGAGCAGAAAGCCATGCTATTATCACTTGAGAGGGAGCTCAAGTTGCATGTAGAGGAGGAACTTTCAGTTCCTAAGGAGGAGGAGCCTCATATTGATGCAGAGCAGCCACATGCAAAGGATCTAGGAGTGGAGACATCCACTCATGTTGATACTTCTAGAGATGGGAGGAAAAGCTCAAGGGAAGCTGACAGGTTGATGCTGGATGCATGGGAGAATGTGGGACAACCATCTTCTCAACGCAGACAAAGGAGGTCGCCCGAGCGGTACACTAGATAGATGGCCCTGGTTGGGGAGTGTGTAGATACCAAACCTTCTTCATTCGAGGAGGCAATGTAGCAACCAGTCTGGGTTGATGCAATGGTAGAGGAGTACGACTCTATCATTCGAAATAGTGTGTGGAATGTTGTCCCTAGACCTCGGGGTAATTCAGTGGTGAGTTCCAGATGGCTTTACAAGGTAAAGCAGGCAGCTGATGGTAGTGTTGAGAAACATAAGGCAAGGTTTGTTTCCTGAGGTCTCTCACAGGTCGAGGGGATCAAATACGATGATACTTTTGCTCCCGTAGTAAGGTACTCATCAATTAGATCAATGTTGGCACTATCAACTTAGATGGGGTGGAAGACCCACCAGATGGATGTGAAGACAACATTCCTCAATGGGAAGATTGAGGAGGAGGTGTACATTGTGCAGCCAGAGGGTTTCAAGACCTTCGATCATGAGTCGCATGTGTGCCAACTCAAGAGGGCTTTGTATGGGCTGAAGCAAGCACCCCGTGCTTGGTACACCAAGATCAATAGTTATTTCACCAGGTTGGGCTTCACCAAGATTGAAGCAGATGCGAACCTTTACCACATCATGGTAGAAGGTAAACCATTGATCATTTTTCTTTATGTCGATGATCTGATTTTGACAGGTGATGATCAGTTGATACAGTCTTGCAAGGAGGACCTTGCAAGAGAGTTCAAAATGAAAGACATGGGTCTTATGCACTACTTTCTAGGCATGGAGATGTGGCAGAAAGATGGTGAAGTATTTGTGTCTCAAGGAAAGTATGCTAATGAGATACTCAGGCACTTTCACATGGAGAAGTGCAAGCCCATGCAGACTCCTCTAGCTGGGAACTAGAGGAAGGAGGACACCACTTCAGGTGAGGTAGTAGTTGCTACTGTTTATTGACAGCTAGTGGGTTCACTTATGTATCTAGTGAAAACACGACCCGACTTATGCTTTGCGGTGAACCAGCTGAGTCAATGTATGGTTTAGCCTACCAAGCTGTTTTGGAAGGCAGCAAAGTATGTCCTGAGATACCTCAGAGGCACATCTCAGTTCAGATTATGGTACAAATAGAAAGAGGGAGTGAAGCTTTATGGCTTCACAGATGTGGATTGGGCACGGATTCCATTAGACCGGAAGAGCACTTCTGGAGGAATCTTCAACCTTGGTTCAGCTACAACTTCCTGGTACAACAGGAAATAGAGATTAGTTGCACTTAGCTCAGCAAAGGCTGAATACATGGCTTCTAGTCAGGCTGCATGTGAGGCCATTTGGATGCGGAAGATTCTAGTGGGATTGTTTGGTTAGAGGATGGATCCTGCAGTGATCTACTATGATAATTGGAGTTGCATCAAACTCTCTAAGAATCCAGTTTTTCATGACAGGTCCAAGCACATTGATATCTGGTATCACCATCTTCAAGATTGTGTGGTCAAGAGGATCATGTTGTTGCTGTATGTTTCGACCGAGGAACAGGATGCAGATATTTTGACGAAGGCATTGTCAAAATGCAAGTTCGAGTTCCATAGAGACAGGATTGGGGTTACTGATAATCCCTTTCTTGTTGAGAGGGAGTGTTGAAAATAGCAACAAGAAATGCTAAATATAGAAGTGCTAAATTTAGTACTACTATAAATAGCATTTCGGGATACCTTCCTATTTTAGTCAGTCCCTGAACTAAAATAGATAAGTAAAATTCGAATTTGATCTTAGTAGTTGTTTTTAAATTAATTAATTAATTCACCATGAGTTAATTGGTTGTAGAAAATCAAACATGAAGTCTATGTGGGGACATGCAACAGTTTCTCCATTAATTGAGGAATTTATCCATCAGTTAAAGAGATAAGGATGAGTTGTAATATTGAGTTGTAATTATTTGGCTCAGTTAACTAAGTAAAGTCCAGTTAGATTAATTCAAACAATTTGTTGAATTAATTGTGAGATCAGTTAGTTAATGCATGCATGCATGTAACTACTGCACTTCAGATAACTAAATATTCTCTCATAAATAACTCATGCATGTCAGTTCAGACAGAGACCCAGTTGAGATCAGATGGAGGGGTAGTGTACTATCAGTTGCTAGAATATTCCATTGTGAATATCTCTTGCGTGCAGAAGGAATTCTTTCCTTGAGGATTGTGCAGTTACTTCTTTGGGTTTTGTGAGTGTGATGAGGCCAATTCACACATGTGCCTTCACTAGACCCCAAGAAAAACTGTGCAAGGAAATAGGAGGCTTGGAGGGCTTGAGGAGGACATATACAGTCTCTATTCAGTCTGTGAGCTGTATTGTTTGATTACAAAGAGAGCAGGATAGCTTGACAGCTGATTCTTTTTGTAACTTGAACAAGATTTCCACTTGTATGATAATACAAAGATTGGGGTTTTAGGCTGAGGCTTTCCCCGAGTTATTTCTTCTGTGTTATGTGTGATTGATTTCTCATTCTCAGTTATATGTGTTCTCATTGATCGTGCTCAATTTGATTAAGCTTCCACAAAGTTTGATGTAGAAGTAGATCTTGTATTTTTCCTTAGTACATTGCATAATCTATTGATCTACAATGAGAATTTCTACACTCAATGCAAATTTCAAAATGGAGATTACAATCACTATGATCAAAGATTTGATTAAAACTATGGTGGAAAAAATTCTTCAAGAAATCATGAATCCGATATACGACTAACAGATAGATCATCATGACCTATTCTTTCACATACTGTGAATGTTCTTAAATCCTTCAACGTTAGTTTTTTTATTTACTAGTGTTTGATTATTCAACTTTGTTGATTGTATTATCATGACCTAAGCTAATTCCTATATATAGTTTCTTGTTTTCCCTTGCAGATAAATTTTTCATGTTACAATTCATGAGAATCCAATCCTAGTCCCCATTGGGACAAATACATTTACTTTTGCGATTAGGTATTGAAATTTTCAATTATGGCTCCAATTTTGATTAATCTATTCTAGTTCTAAATCTGTTCCCCAATTTTTTGAAGAATATTGACATAAAGTTTTGAATATGATCTTGTATATATATGAATTATAATTACAATGATTGGTATTTGAATCTGTGTATAGTTCTTATTATTGTAATTTTGTTTCTTACTGCATGACTTTTCAAGCACAAAGACCACTTATTGTGTTCCAATTCTTTGTTAATGTTTTGTATAAGTTTTTGAAGATATTCTTTGATATTTTATATTACATCTAATGTTGTGTGATTGATTAAAATGAAAATGAACATTTGACAACATTTTTGTATCTCAGACATACATCTCAAAAGAACATGACACTAACACGGTAAATATGTTATTTGTTTTAATCTTTTAAATTTTGAAATATGTTATATGTTTAGTATTGAGTTAATTTCATTGTGTGAAGTACAAAAGTGTGGAGGAAGCTTTCATTGTGCTTCCTCCACACTCTTTCACTCTGTACAATGAAAGATTCCTCCACCGTACATGATGCTAATTTGAAATTTTGTGCATCAACATTTCTATTGTCGAGTTAATTTGTACTTCGTTCAACCTTGAAATTCATACTTTTGAAATCAGGTTTTTGATTTAAAAAATGTAGACAGGTTTTCTCACATATATTATTACATTAATACATCCAATCCTCGATCTATCTGGCTCTCTACAAAGATTATCCATGAGTCAATATCATAATTACTTTTCAGTGATCTAGATTGTCGATTTGCATTGTACTTCCTCTAGATTCTGTACAATGAAAACTTCCTCCGTGCTTCCTTAATGATGTTAACTGAAACACTCTAGCTTAATGTTATTTCAACTATAGATTTTAGAAACATTATATTAAGTGTATTTCCATTAGTATCACATAGGAATGTATTTTCCAAGAACAACATTTCCTCAACTTCGCAACAAACAAAGCATATCGTTTCTATAAAATTCTTCTACCATGGATGAACACAATCCATGATCTTGTTCTGAAATTTTTGGTTTCCAACAAGAAATATACATATACTAAAATAGATAGAATTACTTTTTGCCTTTGACAATTATCAATAGTTCTCTAGTTTAGTGACCGACAAATCTAGTAAATGAAGTTACGGAATAAAAGACAGATCAATCAATTGATATAGTAACACTGGCAGTTGGACAATTAGAGTATAGTTCATAGTAGATTAACACATGTTCTTGTGAGATCTTCATGGTTAAAATATCACCTGCCGAACAATCTAATAAACAAAACCCTAGAAATATATTGAAAAAGATCCATAGTTTATGCTCCATGTCGATATTTACACATATGTGTTTTATTACTTTGGTAAGGATTCTATAAAATATATTCCATAAGTAATACAAAATATATTTCCTCAGAGTGCGAAGGTGCAGAGGAAGCTTTCATTGTGCTTCTTGTGCACTTCTACTGATCCAGGTAGCTCCGGAAAAGCTCAAATTTCAAAGTTCATGAATATCAACAACATTGGCATCAAGTTGTGGAGCTTGTCATTACGACCCCAATGTCATGAACAATACCTCAACTGGACTCTGTATGACCATTTTATGACCATCACAAGTTTTCAAGTCATAAGGGGATGTGGGACCCACTTTGCTAATGTGGCAACTGATTGGCCAATAGATTACCGACACATGGCACTCCAACATTGGCCTCCTAAACCTACACAAAAGAAGAAAAAAAAATATTATAAAAAACAACACCAATTAAAAAATATAAAAACACAGTTAATAAAATAACCATATAAAATCACATAGTTATATAAAATCCAAAATAAAAACATGGAAAAATAAAAAGTTGTTCTTTGTTACAACGGTTATGGGCAAAAAAGACGGATGTATATATTTTTATATAAAATCAAATGAACATGGGATTTGACTCCGAATCATTGGCAATACCAATGTTCCAACACAGTTGGGCCAACTAATTTGCCAGCAAGTCCAGCTAGATTTTTCGATTGACTTACCAATACATAAACTTATTCCCTCATGCAATGAGAGGTGGAGAACAATGTCGTGAAGGAAGCTCGAACATCAATTGTTTGAACAGGAGCACTGGAACCATGAAGCTTGGGGTGGAACCATGATTGAAGGAATATTGGAGGAATCTTTAAGATTCCCTTGGAGGCTGAGTTTTTACAGAGTCATAATTATTCTAAATTTATACTAAGATTAACCAGAATTTCACTAGGAGTCTGATGGCATGATCAGTTTTCTGATTTGAGCGGTAGATTTTTCAGAGGAAGAATGTTGAGGGCGGAACCATGAAGGTGGAACCTTGATGCAGGAATTTGCATGGAATCTAAAATATCCCTTAGAGTCTTGAAAATGATAGTTTCATAATTGGGCCAACTTTATACTCATTTTTCTCAGTGTCTTACAAGAAACATGATGGTGAGATCAGTTTCTTTATCTGAGCAAATGAATTTCATTAAGCCAGCAAAAGAGAATCTTTGAAATTCTCGGGGAGCCCAAATTTCGCCAAGTCAGAAAGGGGTCATGTTTACAGTCAGATTTCACAATTTTTCACCAGGAATTCAACCGTGTAGTCTGTTTCTTCAGTAGAGGTGTGCATTTTCAAGCTATCCACAGAAGTGGAGGTATAAGATGCACTGATGCCATGTCTTCTTTTGATTTTTGGCTGAGATGATGATTCGATTTTGTGATCCTTTTTATCCATTTTGTTGGAGGATCCTTGTATGCCACTTCATGTGAGAGTTTGACATTTTTTCATGCTGAAGGAGAGATTTATGAGTGAGAGTTCTTATAGAAGAGTGTCTCATAGAGAGGCATGCCACTCTAGTTAAGGGAGTTCTTCCTTGTATTGAAAAAAAACACATCATGTGTAATGTCCATTCCTAAATTATTTTGAAACAAGATTTATTTCTACATTTTAGGGGCCAATTTTGGTGAAGACGAGGCCCATTTGATTTTTTATATAAGACTTAGGAGTTAGAGGAAAATTAATTTTATTTTGCTTTGTTTTGTTAATGATATGTGGGGAGCATCCACATAAGAAATACGCACTCCCTAAGCCAATGATTCAAAATGCATGAGAGGGGAGAAAAGGCAGGAAGAAAGGCTCAACAAAAGTTATAAAAGGAAGGAAACACACTTCAGTTGGCATTCTTGGCTTATAGAATTTGGTTCTGTTGCTCGAGTTGTTTAGCTGGGTCACTTGCTATTAAGCAAGAGTTTTCCAAGCTGAGAACTCACCCTTTCTTCTGGGGACTTCGAGTGTCACCCTAGAGAGGTTCATCCACTATCATTCGAAGGAGATTTGTAGAGATATTTCTAGCATTGTATTCAATTCGCCCTAGTCATGTGTATTTCTGGAGGACGCAGTAGTCGATCTAGTGTGTCCATTGCAACATTCTTTCAGAGGGATATTTCTAGTATAAATTAGGAGAAGAAGGCTCAATAGATTTGTTGGCTATTGGGTGAGTTTGAGGGCTAGAAGTGGTAGCCATATTCAGGAGTGATTTTGCAGATTATGTGGCCAATGCAGAAGAGAGAACTAGGCATATGTGGGAGATAGAGTTTCAACCATTGGGGCTATTTCTTGCCGAGATAAATAAGGGAATTATTGGTGGAGTTGATTGCTAAATTTCAGGAGTGTTTGGGGAGGAGTTTGCTGGTGGTTTGACAGATAACGTGCTTCAACAGCTATTAGAAAGCATAGGGCTTTTGGGGGTTGATTTTGGAAGGTCAAACTTTGGCCAAACCATTTCTTGGTTTTTGTGGGTTTTTCCTAAGGAGCCTAGATATCAAGTTTCATAATTTTTTTAGCACTAGAGGTGGGGTTTTTAACCATATATTTGTAGCAGACATTGTAGAATTGCTAGGGACTGCACAGTGCCTTTGGGGGTCGATTTTGGGAGATCAAAATCAGGCCAGACCATTTCTAGTTTTTTTGGGTTTTTCCTGAAGAGCCTAGATATAAATTTTCAGAATTTTCTAGGCTCCAGAGGTGGGGTTTTCAACCATATCTTTGCATCAAATAATGTAGAATTGCTGAGGACAGCACAATGCAGTATTTGGTCAGTTGATTATAGCTCTAGGTTGTCATTTCTTCTCCCAGGCTTTTCTCTACTTGCCTTTGAGGAAACCCTAGGTGCATTCCTTCCATATTTTGTACTTTTACACCAGTTTATAATAAAATGGCTCAACTACTTCCATATTTCTGATTGTTTTGGGTGTTTACTAAATTGTTTTAAAATTTATATGGTGAAAATTGTTTTTTGCTTGCATATCACTATTTTTCCTATTTTGGAATACTACAATGGTATCAGAGCATCATATTGGCTCATCTTTGGGTAACCAGTACGATCATGCAAATTTAGGTATGTAGGCACAATAACGGGTGAAACCATAGACAAACCCATGGCTCAAGAGAAATTCATTGTGCAAAAATTCTGGGGTGGAATCCATTGGGACAATGAGAGGTTGGCCCAATTGAGGAGGGTGACAGACCAAACCCATCCTCATCCTTACAGAAGAGACACTAGAGGTACACAGATCATGGGGGTGCAACCATCTACACCATGTGGGGTAAATCGACAGACTCGGGACACCAGATCTCCTCGAAAGGAGTAGACATGACATGAAAAGTTAGAGGGTGAGAGAAGGAGGCACTTCTGTTGGTGGAGATCTGGCTTTAGATATGAGGGGCCTAAGGAGGATATTGATCATGAGACAGAGGACACGCGGGAATGTGAGGAGCACATTCGTATACCTAGTATGGCACAAGAGTCACCATTGTTGGAGGCCTGTTTGACAGCATCAGTTGACACCTTGGGGCATACACCCATAGGGCCATCCATTGATGAGGTGCCAGGAGACACAAACATGCACACCATTGAGGAGGTGGCATTCATTGTTGATGTATCCATTGATGATGTATCCAGGGTCGTGGCCGAGTTTTCAGGTGATAGCAACACACGACAGGATGATGAGGTGTCGAGAGACATCACCACCCTTGATGAGGAGCCAATAGGTACATAGGCACCCAGATCTACGACAAAGTTACGAGATGACAGTCACCTACAACAACATGGAGAGCACATAGAGGGGCGTGAGCTAGTCATGGAGGGGCATTTTGTGACTCATGTTGAGCCCATGGTGGAGGAGGAAAAGCAGTCTTCTTTGGGGCCAACCACTGAATTAGAGCAGATAGATGGATAGACCGTCAACAGAGTTACATTACTTCCAAATAGTAGCTCTCTCTAGCCTTATATAGATGGAGCTTGCAAGAATGCTATACTACCTTTGAACCAAAAGAGATCCAAAGACTCCCTGAAAATTTTATGTGTTGACAAGGATGGTGAGTTGAGGCGACATGAGTTGCGCAAGGTGCACCACTCGCAAGATGGAGGGCTTGTGCTATGTGTTGGAGTTTGTGCATTCGATCCCTATCTTTGGGTTGGATGGTGAGAGATTCTGAGTTTGTACCCGGTGGAATGGGTAAGCCTCATGGAGATGGTCGTAGTTCAGAGTGAAGCTCAGTGGGAGCTCTCAAACATTGAGGGTACTGGAGGCCCAGGTTGGCATTACGATCCAGGCGAGGCTTCCTATCTGATATTAGACATGCGGGATGACTATGGCATTGATGAGGTAGTCAACCTAGTGCCTGAGCGCATGCACTCCTTAAGGGATTTCTAGTCAGCGCTAGTGGCCAGGTGGTTTGTAAGCAAACTCTATTGGTTGTTTTGGCATGTTGGTTGCGCATGGGGGATTAGGATGATTAACATTCTCTGACAAGAGCTAGTTGGAGGAGGTGGCATGGGTAGGCCACCAAATTGGATATCGTATGGAGATGATGCTCTCCCATTGAGGTTTAGGACTCAGGGGTCACAAAGTACTGACATAGCAGAGATATCCCCTCTAGCAGGAGTGGAGTTAGGGAGCTTAGATCTACTAGGATGGACGAGGGGAAATGATGCGTGTCATGGTGGGGTCACTAGAAAAGTGGAGGACACTTTGGCACATGCGGGATACCATATGTTACAGGGTGGTATGCTAGTAGGCATTAGTACACAAGACTGCACAAAGTTAGTTTGTAGCATCCATTGGTATATAGAGGGATGTGGCCTGATGCATACAGACCCAATTCTAGGCCATAGCACCCAATGGTATGCAGGGCTATGTAGCGAGGAGCAGTGGCCTGTAGAGGAGAAGGGAGATGCATGGTGGTATACCAAAACATGTCAGTTTACACTATGGGGTAGGAGGGGTGACTCACATCACATTGAGGACATGCATGGAGTGGCGGTGCAGTGACACAGGCAAGACACAGGATGGTACATGATGGTATAGCCATAGTTGGGGGTATCTATTGGTGTACAGGGACAGGTTGTGGCATATAGTGGCATGTTGAGGGGTGCAGTGGTACTTGGTGGTATGCAGTGACACATGATGTGGCACAACAGGCCCTTGGAGTGTTGCCTCCATGGAGAATTACGAAAAGTGACGGTATGTGTACCAATGGACACAACTCACCTAAGCTCGATGAGGACACTGTTGAGCATCTGGGGACACCATGTTTAGTGGAGGCAAGGCCTCGAGGGGATTATTAGCAGATCTAAGGTGAAGAGAGGGTCGTCCGTAGGATTACTCTTGAGCATTCCGGCAGACTCTTAATCATACTCTTTGGGACATACCCACCCATCATCCTCTAGTGTTTCTTACAATCACAGAGGGTTTGGTTGTTTCCCTTTGAAACTCTCCATTTAGGAAGTAGGGCATGGGATGCTCACCCTAGGCAGTTGGATGCAACACCATGTGTCATGGGCCGAGAGGAGACTCTCTAGTTGAGACACTTGGTATGTGCACGAATTGATGGTTACAAGCTTAGGGATGGTGTGGTTGATTGTCGACGTAGCATATGTTCTACCCCTAGGCTCACACTTGGGGAGGTGTCCGAGAGGGAGTTACATGGCGCTTTTTCAGATGGATAGCTTAAGGCGTTAGGTGAGCATTAGATGTGGAGGACGATAGTCCTTGTTGGCAGGATGATGCCTAGGCTTCCGGCAGTACCCGGGCACATCATCAGGATTTGGGATAGCAGATCTCGTTGTGTGATTTGGTAGCACAGAGCAGCTAGATATGCACGACACAGGTTCTTGATGTTCGATGCCTACCCAATGGATACCTATAGGAGGTAGAGACGGGGCACAAAGGGGTTCCAACAACTAGCAACATATCACACTCATAGGTAGAGAGGATTGGGGGTTATGGATCTCCAATATGGTTATGGGATCCAGGGATCCAATGGATTGGTGGGGTACTCTACTCCTCAGTGAGCATGGTCGGGATAACAAGTGGATTGATTCATTCACAGACGAACACATGGGGGATCATCGAAGCCCTCACCATTGGAAGAGGCAATTTGTTGCTCAGGAATGGGGCTAGCTATGGAGTGATAGGCGTTGTCATTATTCAGTCGCTTTAGCAAGATTGACCTAGCCTCAATCATCACATAGATTATGGCAGAGAGTTATGGGAGAGGAGGCTCTGGTATGAGCATGCTAGGTAGTCAGTCATGACTAGAGTGTCATGATGTCATCAGGATAGGTTCGTTCTATGACAGACAGGGGATTCTAGCATAATAGGGTTGATCAGTTCAACTACCCATAGAGGTGAGATTGTCTCTACAGGGGAGGGTCATCGAGATCTTCCATTTGGTTTTAGTGGTTCATTAATGGTGTGGGGAACTTCACCAGTGTGGCAGGGTGAACGATAAGAGGAGATCAGGGGAGGCTCGGGTATGTGAGGGTTCGATCCCACCAAGATTGGATTGCATCTTCAACAGTTTACTCTTGTAGTGCATGAGATGGACTACTCAGTAGGAAAATTTCATGGGGAGTTGGGTAGAGTCCTACATTATCATGATGCTCTACTTATTTCTAGTATGCAGAGGGCTTCTAGTACCTATATCTAGTTGGATAGCGAGTGGAGCAAGGTGTGCTTCACATTGATTAGGATGAATTGGGATCCTGGTATCAAGGGATTCCTTCATGTCGGGATAGTGTTGAGATTGGGGATGACTCAATGGTACATTTGGGACCTTGGTATTATTGGTGGTTACAGTGGTGATCAATAGTCAGAGAGGGCACTTGTTTAGGCATTGCTTGAGGACAAGCAATTTTTGGTGAGGAGGATTGGAACAAGATTTATTTCTACAGTTTGGGGGCCAATTTTGGTGAAAACGAGGCCCATTTGATTTTTTATAGAATACTTAGGAGTTAGAGGCAAGTTAATTTTATTTTATTTTGTTTTGTTAATGATATGTGGGGACCACCCACATAAGAAATATGTACTCCCTAAGCCAATGATTCGAAACGCATGCGAGGGAAGAAAGACTCTACGAAATTTAGAAAAGGAAGGCAACAAACTTCATTTAGCATTCTTGGCTTATCGAATTTGATTATGCTTCTCGAGTTTTTTAGCCGGGTCACTTGTTGTTTAGCAAGAGTTTTCCAAGAGAATATCTCACCCTTTCTTCGGGGGACTTCGAGTGCCTCCATATAAAGGTTCATCCATTATCATCCAAAGGATATTTGTAGAGATATTTTAAGCATTTGTATTCAATTTTCCCCAGCAGTGCGTATTTCTGGAAGACGCAGTAGTGGATCTAGTGTGGCCATTGCAACATTCTTCCAAAGGGCTATTGTCAGGAGAATTTAGGAGAAGAATTCTTAATAGATTTATTGGCTATTGTGTGATTTTGAAGGCTAGAAGTGGTAGCAATATTCAGGAGTGATTTTGTAGACTCTGTGGCCAAAGCATAAGAGAGAAACAAGGCATACATGGGAGATAGAGTTTCAGACATTGGGGCTATTGCTTGCCTAGAGAAATAAGAGAGGTATTGGTGGAGTTGATTTCTACATTTCAAGAGTGTCTAGGGAGGATTTTGATGGTGGTTTTACAGACAGCGTGCTTCAATAGCTATTAGAAAGCGTAGGGCTTTTGGGGCTCGATTTTGGAAGGTCAAAATCAGGCCAAAACATTTCTGGGTTTTTGTGGGTTTTTCCTGAGAAGCCTAGATATAAATTTGTATAATTTTATGAGTACCAAAGGTGGGGTTTTCAGCCATATATTTTCAATAGACAATGTAGAATGTTCGGGGACTGCATAGTGCCTTCAGGGTCGATTTTGTCAGGCCAAAATCAGGCCAAACCATTTCTGGGTTTTTTTCGGTTTTCCTGAGGACCCTAGATATAAATTTTCATATTTGTTCTAAGCACCAGAGGTGGGGTTTCAACCATATATTTGTAGCAGACAATGTAGAATTGTTGGCGCTGCATAGTGCAGTAGTTGGTCAGTTGATTTTAGCTTTGGGTTGTCATTGATTCACCTGAGCTTTGCTCCGCTTTCCTTTGAGGCAAGCCCAAGTGCACTCTTTCCATATTTTGTACTCTTGCACCAGTTTATAATAAAATTTCTCAACTGCTTCCATATTTCTGATTGTTTTGGGTGTTTACTAAATTGTTTTAAAATTTCTTTGGTGAAAATGGTTGTTTTCTTGCATAAAATTGTTTTTCCTATTTTGGAACATTACATCATGTATTCATCATCATCTTACAACAATTAATGAAGCGGCCTTCCCACTCTTGACATCGGGCCCGGACACGTAACCCACATTGGGTGAACTTAGTTATCAAGTTGTGTGTGTTCTTTGATTTGATGGTTTCCTTTATGTTTCCTCTTCTTTAAGGTATGAACATGTGGTTTCTTCATATTCTTTCACATGCAATTTTGCTAACATCACAGAAGCAAAAAATCTTGGTTAATTCTGGTTGTTAAAGAATTTGAATCATCTACACTCTCGCACCTCCACACTCCATATAATGAAAGCTTCTTTCGTATCTCATAATGGAATCAATATATTAATTTTGTCGTTCCAGATATGCAATTGCTTAGTATATAATATTTTCAAGTGTTTGCTTTGCATCCATTCTATGTTTACTTGATAAATTTAGAAAGAAGTTATATGTTTTAATCTTTTATTTTTCAAGAAATCATGAATTCGAAAAATAGCTAATAGCCAAAGAATAACGGTCTCTACTTTTGCATACTGTAAGTGTTCATAAATATTGGAACATTTGTTTTCGTGTTTAGTAATGTTTAATTATTTTGGCTTCTTGGATATGCTATCATCAAAGTTCTATAAATCAAATTTATTAAAACAGAGTACTTAAAGAAAACAATGCTCATAGAGATGTAGAATGCGGAGAAGCGGATGAAGCTTTCATGATATGTTGAGCAGAGGAATAGATGAAGCTTTCATTGTACAAAGTTCAGATGTGCGGAAGAAGATTTCATTATCCAGAGTGTGGAGATGTGTGAATGCATATAAATCTTTCATTGTTTGGATTGTGGATATGCAAATGAAGCTTTCATTATGTGGATGAAGTTTTCATTGTGCAAACAATGCTTTCATTGCCTAGAGTGTAGATATGCGCGAATACAGAGATGTGGAAGAACTAATATATAATATTGTTGAATGTTTCACTTGCCTCCATTTAATCCGACTGCTTAATATGAATTTTTGGGCATGCACTTGTTTTTGACAATTTCTCTATATATTTAACACTTCGGGGCAACGCATACCTTGGAGTTTATATTTCATTGTACGAAGTGTCGAGGTGCCAAGGTGTAGAGGAAGCTTTCAATATGCCTAGTGTGTAGGCGCGGAGGAGGCTTTCATTGTCCGGAGTGTGGAGATGCAGAGAAATATTTCATTATGCAAGGTGTGGATATGTGGAGGAATTGTGTGGAGGAATATTCCATTGTGTGAACAAAGTTTTCATTGTCAGGAGGGCGAAAATACATGAATACGGAGTTGCGGAGGAAGCCAATATATAATAACTTGCATCCATTTAATCTAGTTGCTTAATATGAATTTCTAAGTATGTGCTTGCTTTGGACAATTTCTCTTATATCTTCATCACTTCGGGGCAACCACATATCTCAAAGTTTAGCTTTCATTGTGTTGACAATGGAGATGCAAAGGTACATTTCATTGTGACGTATGCATAGGTGGGGAGAAAGCTTTCATTGTGTAGAGGAAGATTTCCTTGCGAGCACAAAGTTTTCATTGTGAAGAGTGCAGAAGAAACTGAAATATAATATTGCTCAGTATTTGCTTGATATGAATTTTCGCGATGTATTAATCCACACGTCTTCACTTCGCCCAATAATATTCAAATCTTAATATTGTTGACTATTCAAATCTTCATCATGTGCTTTGCATTACATGAAGTTCGAACTAGAATTTTATTCATGCTCTCAGAGAATTTATATGGTTATGACCTGATCATCTATTGCAATATTCAACTATATAATATATGGTAGCTTTAGGTGCTACAATTACCTTTGATATTGAGTGTGAATAACGTGTTGGAAACGCTCTTTGGAAGTGTGGTGGTCTGGATCCTAGACACAGATTCAGGTGTAGATCGAGATGCAAAGATATCAGTTTGAGATTCTCCAATTCCACCAGCATTAGGAAAGGGAGCAGAGAGGGGCTCAAAACACTGATGTAAGTCTAGGGAGGGTAAGTCGGTTCATTATCTCTCGTTTGTTGGGAATGATGGGAAACATAGAAGCCATTCACTACATGGGAGGATATAAAGAAGGGAGACTTTGTTTTCCAGCATATTATTGGATTAAGTGAGGGGCAGTGGCTCCTCAACCTAAGGAAGCAACACGTCAAGATTTTCGAAGGATTTCCGAAGGGAGGGATGGTGTTGGGTTAGAGTAGCGAGGCAAGGACACCACTGCTTTCTTGTAGTTTTGATTTCTTTTAAAATGGTTGTGAAAATGACAATTTTCTTTACAGCTTTAGAGATTTAGAATTTTTTACACCCATTGTGCGCTTTTTCTCGGTTGATTATTTAAATGTTGAAGAAACACAAAGGTTTTCATTGTGCAAAGTGTGGTATGTGAAAGAATTTTTTATTGTGCGAAGATGCGTGAATATGGAGGTGTGAAAGAAATTGATATATAATATTGTTGAATGTTTCACTTACCTCCATTTAATCCAACTACTTAAATGAATTTCTGGGTATTCACTTGCTTTAGACAATTTCTCTATATCTTTAGCACTTTGGGGTAGCCACATATCTTAGAGTTAAACTTTCATTGTGCTGAAGCGGAGGTACAAAGAAAGCTTACATTGTGTGGAATGTGGATATGTGAAAGAAACTTTGATTGCGTGAAGGAAGGTTTCATTGTGGGTAGGAAGTTTTCAACATGTGGAGTGTAGACATGTACGAGTGCAGAGGTGCGGAAGAAACTGATATATAATATTACTCTATAACTTAATATGAATTTCTGGGCTCCACACAATCTATGAATCTGCAACTCTGCACTTCACATAATGTATCAACATTGGGAGTGGGCAGAGATAATAAGCAACTCTTAATATTCCAATGAAATGTGTGGAGTTGGGAATAATAGTTGATTGCATAAACGATTGTGGAAAAGGAGCTTCTTGCACTGTCTTAATCGCGTTAGCATATCAATAGCCACCAAAAGAAGAAACAAATTGCGAAAATGATTACAGAAACGAAGCATTCTCAAATAACGATAAAGAAGCAGGGACTATACAATTATACAACTATAACCCTTGTTTGTTATGTATTTACTATTGCGATGATTTTCATGTCTAATTTAACTTTGTAGTTTTAAAAAAATTAAAAATAAATATAAATCACTTGTTATTACTTTGTAATATAGCTTTTCACCCAACACTGGTATACCTTTGTATTTTGGATTATTAACCTATCATTATATTTATAACAAATTAATAATAAATTTAAAAATAACTTTATTTTTTTTTAATATTTTATTTAATTTTATAAAAGAAAGAATATAAATTTTTATTATAGTATATATTTAGTTATTTTTTAAAACTTACAAAATTTTATTAATATAAACTAGAGCCACTGGGTATCATGTCACCGTTTTTCGTTCTTTTATATCAATTTATGCTTGCTTGAAAATTGGGGAGCAGGCCACGTCAGAAGAGAAGTACATGTAACAACTGTTGAATTTATATGGTGAAGTTGACAACATAAGTTAAAGCTAATAGTAGAAAAGCAAAAATATGAAAATGAGATGAAAGCAATGATGTGTTCAATCTCCCATTTAGATTATGATTTTGTTATATGACTTTTTTTGCTCTTTTATATCAATTTATACTTGCTTGAAGAATTGGTAGCAGGCAGGTCACACGTACAGGTAACAATTGTTGAATTTATACGCTTTCAGAATATGATGGCTGACGAATTATCTAAGAAAGCACTACTCTCCCAGTGTGATGGATGGAATCTGTGCATCTTATATGGCCAGAAAAATATAGTTTTTTATTTTCCTTATAACACATTATAATTATATATAATATATATAGCTTTTTTTTGTATGTTATATATTTTTTCCAAGCGCGGTAGAGCTGGATATAGAATTTTTTTTTTTCAAATTATTTAATATATTCATGTCATGAGATTAAAATTGGGATAGAGATTATCATTAAACGGAGTAGTCTACCGATGTGGAGGAATTGCTTGGATTGCCAAACTATCGAGGTGGAGGAATTGCCTGGACTGCCAAAGTGGTCAAAATTTAGGTAAAAAAATTCAAAAAATCTTGTAGAGGCATTGTTTGAATAGTGTTTTTGATGGTGGAAATGGATTCAACACCATCAAAAAGGTTTAGGACACCTAAAATTTTGAAGTATAACAACTATAACTTCGATTTACAAAAATCCTTCCCAAATTTCTTCTAAATATGATCGAAATTTCCATAATTTTCTGAATAATATTTTGACTAATTAAACTAAGACTCATTAAATCTTCCCAACCACCATAACTATATATCATTGACAATTTTTTTATTATATCTATATACCCGACCACCAAAACCATATATCATTGACAATTTTTTTTATTATATCTATATATATCTGAGAAAAGCATATTGATAATGCATGATGTGATGAGTCCAAAAACGTCAAAGAAAAACCAATATCTAGTTATGGTTGCTTGTACATATAAATATATTAGCGACTTACGTCATAATCATTTTTAGGCTTCCACTATCATTTTTTTTTCTTTAATATAATAATTAACAAACAGATCGATCGGAGGGAAGGATTATATAAAACATTTTATGATTTTCTCATCTGGATATGGATGCTACTGTTTTAATGTCGAATTAGCCAAGGAATCTATATGGTGAGTTGAATTGGACACAAGGTGATCTTACACATATTTATTTGGAATTTGGATTTTTTTTTTTTTTATTTAAAAACAAGTGTTTAATGAAATCAAAACTTGTAACTTTATAGATTGATTTATTGCATTATTCAAAGATTCAAAGTTCACTTTACCAAAGGGGGTTTTTATTTTTTTTCAAACTAAGTAATGATAACAGTGAGATAATTATGATTAAAATTTATAATAAATAATGGTTGAAAATTTCAAAGTATTAATAGCTATTACAAATTTAAAATAATTAACAATAATTTTTTGGATAAATAGTGAGTTAATGTGCACTGAGATCAAACGTTGGTCTATCAGACCTGTCAAAACCAATTATTTAGTTTGATTTAAGATTTTATTTATGTTCAAAAAGCTTGGAGAGAAGCCTCCAGAGCTCACTGTAATTTTGACAACCTAAAAGCCTAGGAAGGTCAATATTGCAACAAAGATTTTGAAACTGAGATTTAATGTGGTTGTACGCGGGGCATTCTAAGAAGAAGTGATTTTCATCCTTGATGTTCATATTCTCACAGAGATGGCAGAACCTTTCCATCCATGGTATTTCAGGAACTGCCCAACAACCCGTTTGGCTATGGAGTTCATGAGAGTTTGTTCTAATCTTGGCTATATTAATTTTTTTCGTTGAGCTAGTTAAAACAGAGAAATATTTTTGATCTTCTAGGTTGGGGTTGATGACCTCCTTATAATATCTTAATTTTCTTTTAGCTACTAAATCTTTCTCATACCACATTTTTTCTTTAACTTAGAAGTAACAATACTTTTAATGTTATTAATGTTTTGCAATGGAATATTCTCTTCGATCTCCCAATGGTTTAACCAAGCCTTCGTGTCTTTATACCAACCTCGTTTGAGCCTTAGGTGGTTTTGGCTGGAATTTAAAAGCTAGCTTAGGAAGTCTATGGTCTCCCATGTTATTGAGTTTGTGCTTGTACAACAGAAACCTAGTCATAGCTAGGCTCTCGATAAGGGAAATACCCACTTCTATAAGGAGAATAGGATAGAGTGTGTTGCTTTTAATTTTGAGGTTATACGTTATAAAACGCTTATGGATTTGTTCAATCTTTCTCTAGGATTCTCTACAGATGCTACAATCCCAAACCTCACATCCATATAAGATAACTGGAGTGACTAAAGTTTCAAAAAGGAACTTCTTTCTGTCCCACATTACGAGGTTTGTCGTTTTACAATTATTTTCACGACCAAAATAAGCTTTCCATCCCCCATTAATCATTTTCTCAATGCTATAGTTCCAATTGAGCTTGTGATGAATATCAATTCCTAGGTACTTGTAGGAAGACACTTCCTCCAAGTTACTATTGTCATACATAAAATTAGCCTAAGTGTCCTTCTTGGATTTGATAATCATAACTTTTGTTTTGTCAGTGTTAACAATCATACCCATGGTAGAGCAGAAATCCTTAAGAAGTATAAGTTGCTTATCAAGAAGTAATACCAAAAAAAACCATTTTAAAGGTTTTGTTCATATACATGTAAATTTGATGCGTGCGAAAGTTCAAACAAACTCTAGTTTATTGGAAATTGAGAAATATATATTGTTTTTATTTTTATTTTTATTTTATAAAGTATTAATTAATGTAAAATATTATATCATAATTTGTTTGAAATCTTTTATAAATCTATAATTTTGAGAATTTTTTGAGTTCAAATATTTCCACTCAAAGTAAGTATTTGCATAATAAAATTGCTTTTAGAATAAATGCTTTAAATTTAAAATTTTAATGGTATTTAGTTAGGATTTATAGGCAGTAAATTTAAAATAATGAACGTATTTTCTATGTGAATTGTTTTTAGATTTTTTGGAAGCTTTTTTTGGTACATTTGTCTATTCTAATTTCTTTAAAATCTGACAAAAATTCATTGAAATCACAAGTTTGATAAATAACTGGTGCACAATAAAAATGTCTTAAAATTTTTCAGGATGTTAAATTTATATATAATAAAAAAACTAATTTAAATAACACAAATCGAAATTTCACCACAATTTTTTTTCTCTAAATTCCAACCCAAAAAACTCTAAAAAATGACACTAAACACACCTCCTTTTTAAATTGAAATTACACCAAAAATAAACATGGCAATTGAGTGAAACTTGTTATTTTAAAATCAGCGGAAGTTTAAGAATGGTTGATCCCATCAGGGTTGGAATTTGGATTCTTTTGTACCCGTCACACAATTTTTTTTTTACGTTTTGGGTCTTTATACTTCCCATCAAAAAACGTTATGTTTAAAATTTTACCCTTCGAGAATGATGTTTTAATAATAAATTAACCCTTTACCAATAAAGTTTGATTAAAAAATTACCCTTCAATAACACAATGATGTTATTTTTTTTACATATTTATCATAATAACAAAATGACCCTAACATAGAAATGACTTATTGAATCCTGAGAAAACTCACAACAAAATCTTCATAACCCATAAATCAAATTGTTTGTATGTGTTTGTTAGTACAACAACAATATTAGTATTACTCTCATCCATGTGTTTATATTTTCATGCACATTTTTTTTCAATGGTTGTTTACCTAGAATTTCACCCAAAAAAAATCAATAGACCTCCCAACCATATTTTATTTACAAACCAACTCTAGCCATCACTATTGGGAAATATCAATCCATCAAAGGAATATCCTCATCATCTCCATGGAATGTAACTTATTTGTGGAAAATAAAGAGAGAGAGGTTCATGTCAAGTAGTGGCCCCTACAGAGGACAGTCAAGACCTGAGGAAAGGAGATTTAAAACTTGGTTAAGAGCAAGGGAGGTGACTTAAGATTTGGTTAAGAATGATATAACTATCCAATGGAAAGACCCTTCAAGGAGAAGATCAAATAAAGTAAAGTTGTTGGATTTCATTTTATTCAATTATGTTTCCATAATAAATATTCTACCTTCTAATACAACATGATATAACTTATTTCACCGCTTGAACTTGAGGACTCTACATTAAGCCGAGTGTGAATCATAGGAAAGTAATTTTAATGATGCATAAAATATTATTAAACAAATGAACTAAAATAAACACAAACATAATTATTTATTAAAATAAAACCCAAAAGTAACAATGCATACATCTTTTACCTACTGCACATAATGTGGAATGTACAAAAACCACCACTATAGGATTTAACTAGTGAAATTATCACCTCCCCTCTCATAGGATACCAAATGTAAACAATAAAAAAACTTTAAAAACACCAATATCAAAGTAAAACAAAAAACCCAAATTCCACAAAAACATACAAGTAAGAACAAGAACAGAGAAATAACCATTGACATAGCAAAAGCATCAACAAAAGAAAGAAGCATAATAAGAAAAGGAAAGACAAATCAGTAATGTACAATGGAATTGAACTCAACTCAACAACTGACGACCCTCTATGCCTTGCTCTATAATAATGTTCCTTTCTACTCTGCTATGTTTAAATGGAGAAGGGATTAGCAGTATACAAAATGGAAGAAGATAAGAAAATGTGAATTTTCAATAATAGATTTAAACATTACATATAATGAACAAAGGTAATCAGTATATATACCTATGATGAAAAAAGGGTATTTACATAAATTAAATCTAGTAGCCTCTTCTCAACAACTCCCATCTTGTGACTCCCATCACTTGAGGGACTAAGCCACTACATCCTCCTGCTCCCACTACCACCACAATTATTCTCTAATGTTTATTGAGAAATGCATGTCGCTGCCTATTGTAGATAAGAAGGTTAGTGATGGTTCCTTTGGCTTCTCTCCAAATGATTGGTCCTCTCTCTACGCTTATCCCTTGAAGATATTCAGAGTTTGTCGAGCCCATTTCACATTTGGTGGTACCCATGAGGGTTAGAAGATTAAAGGGTCGAATTACCCAAAACCTTTTTGATGTGAAGGGTTCAAATTTCCCTTGCACAGTGCACGCACCTTCTATTAGTTGAGGTGTTGAGGAATCTTGTACAATGTCTATTCACTTGGTCTTGTAGAGTATTGATGGCCTATTGCACTTCATGGTTGGAACCACCAGGTTTAGCTCTACAATGACAACTGGAGAACTACCATCTCGCCCTTGATCTCCTAGAGGAAATGAACTAGCATCACCATGCTCCCACCCCCACATAGTAAGTGTGGTGTTCCACAACATATGGTTTACGAAAATTTCCATGGGCTTATAGTTCACCTCTTGGAAAACATCTTCATTGACATTTTGTACCTTCACATTTGGAAACTCGAGGATCTTCACTTTTGGTAGCTATGGTGTGCATGGCTTTGCATTCTCCTTCTCATTTAAGCCCCATCGCTTAGTCTGTGGTGCACCAATGAGCCTTTCTCTAGCTCATCTTGGTTTTGGTGGGTCGCAGGGGGACAAATTAGGCAGCAATCAAAACAAATGAAGAAATTTCAACTTTCATCTATTAATATTCGTGTCGTATTGCTAATTTGCTCCTAACTTCTATTTCAGTAATCTGCATTTAGTTTTGGTGTGATGTTAGTGACTTTGAATTAATAGTGTGATAGATAGATCCATTTAATTCAAGATCTACTGAGAACCTAGAGGAATCAAATCTCTTTGAAGTGAAAATCTTTCCTCAAGTTTTACACTTGCATTTTAAGAGATTTGAACCACCTCAGTGCTTGGTGATCAGGAGTTAAAATGGGTCTATGCTAGTTATAAGCCAATTTTGAACTATGAGTAAATCATAAATCTAGAATTGATTATTGGCAAAATTGAATAACAATGAAAAATTAGATAACAAAATTGGTTGTTTAAACTATAAACAAATTTTCAATTTTTTAACTATAAAATAAATTAAAAAAAATAAATATCACTTATTAATTATTAACAAAATTAGATAAAACACAAACTTTGACTTTTTTAACTATAAGTAAATTTCTAAAAAAATCATATATTTCAAATTAATTATTAATAAAATTGAATAAAGTTTATAAGTAAATATCATATATTTCAAATTGATTATTAGTGAAATTGAATAAAGCCTATAAGTAAATTTCTAATACAATCATATGTTTCACTTAATTATTACTAAAATTGAAAAAAGCTTAAGCACAAACGGTATATCTAGTTATTCAACAGCTTAATATAAAGTCTTAAGAACGTTTTGGGTAAAAAACAAACCATCAAAACAACGTTTTATAAACTTTAACGCACGTCACAAAAGACGGTCACTTCAATTTTTCAAACGTTAAATACGGCTAAAATAGCTCGTGACGGGCAAATTGCCCGTCAAATTCCATCATTGGATCCCATGACAAAGTTACGTCTGACAACTCTCGTGCGTGCATAAAAACTAGAAACTCAATGTGAGTAGGTAGACGGTGACTGCAACTAACAGATATGGACGAATGAATGGTTGAAAGACAAATCAACGCTATAGAGGGTCACGTGGAAGCCTGTGCGGGTGTCAAGGAGTCCAATTCGCTTCGGTCGTTTGCCGCGTGCTCCACGGATAAGTTGATTACTGCCGCACTCGGATAATGTCAGATATAAGTTGATTACTACCGCTCTGGATAATGTCAGATAGTTATTCACTTCTCTACGTTTTCTGTTTTGTAGCCGACTCTATCCAAAATTTGTTAATGTATCCATATTCAACCTGGTGAGTTTCAAATTTTCTTTGAAAAGTATAGAATTTTAGTAAGATTTTGATAAAAATTTATGGAAATTTAGTTATCAAATTTCAAAAATACTATTATCAAATTTTTGAAAACAATTTTATCAGATTTTAACATTTTTAACTTAAACAAATTTGCTGTCTCCATGAATGATGCCCATGTTAAATGGCTAATGTCATGCTAAAGACGAGACTTGCTGCCCACATCAACTATCACATAAAACTTTAAAATTAGAGTAACTTTTTTTTTTCTTTTTTTTTTTTAAATTTGAAATTACAAAAACATATACTCACTAATAAAATAATAATAATAATAATAAAATAATAATAATAATAATAAACTGTAACACCAAAATAATAATAATAATAAAAGAACTTTAATATTATAAGAAACATCATTTCAGTATGCCAAAGGATTTTGGAAATTAATGTAATCAGTTTATATTTATAATAAAAATAAAATTTATTTTTACCCTGACAACATTATTTTAAGTTTCCATGGTAGTTTAGTGTACATGGTGATATTTTTTGAAACAGGTATATACACAACGAAAATGAGCTATACACGACTGAATGCGGAGAACTAACAGCGAATTGAACAACGTTGGTTTCCTCATTCAATGTTAAGTTACGGCTCTTTCCAATGTGAGGGCTTTATGATGGAAAAGAGTGGGAACACATGTCATTTTATTTGTCAAATTCTAATTTTGTTAGATTATGGTTGACTATATTTGATGTTAGTTATCTATGGTTGATTGTGTGTCACTGTGATAGTGATTGATTTTGGTCAACCATGCTCTGGTATAATTGAATTTGGTTGACTATGTTGAATGATCATTGGCCATGGTTTATTATGATTGACCATGGTTGATAGACTATGCTTTGTCATAGTTGACTATGGTTAAGCATGTTGGGTTACGTTTGATCATGTTTGACCATAACTGACTTTAGTTAGCCATGGTTGCTTGTGTGTGCCTATTGTAGATTATGATTGTCTTTGGTCAACCACGGTCATTTATGGTTGGATTTAGCAAACTATGGTTGACTATGTTGAACTATTATTGGCCATGGTTGATTTTGCTGAGGATGTTTGAATATGGTTGATTTTAGTTGGCCATGGTGAGCATGTTGACTATGGTCCACTATGGATGACAATGATTAACCATGTTTTACCATGTTTTACCATGCTTATCTTTGGTTGACCATCTTCGTCTATGTTTGACTTTCATTTTACTATGGTTGAGCATAGTGGACCATTCTTAACTTTGCTTGACCATAATTGTCCATTGTTAACTTTAGTTAAATTTGGTTTACTATGCTTAACTTATGGTTAAATTTGATTTATGTTTGTGTTGTAGCAACTACAACCACCCTCCAAAATTTTTCCTTCACTTTGTTTTGGTGCCTCCCTACTAAATCTTCGCAGCTTGTCTTACATTGCCTTGGTACTTGTGCTTTCATTGAGTTTTATCTTTTGCTTTATAGCTTGTGTTCGCTTGCTTGCTTTGTTGTCTAACCACAAGCTGACCTCTTCACTTGGTTGCAATCCGGTTCTAACACTGCCTTGATGATCTACACAATCCTAGAAGGCAACCAACCTTGCTCTCAGGAAATGTGCAATTCAAGCCAACAATGAACTTCGGCACCAGAATTGCACAGACCCAGCTGACTGTGTGTCTTCAGCTGGGAAACTATGTAGAGCATGAGAGGCAACTAGAGCCTCTCAGCTCTAGAATTGCGTAGAGCCAGCTGGCAACCTGCCTTCAGTTGGGAAACTGCGTAGAGCATGAGTGGCAGTTAGAGCCACTTAGCCCAGAAATTGCGCAGAACCTACTGAGCTTAGAAACTGCTCAGTGCATGAACCAGAAAGTTGCTCGGTCCTTCCCAGAACTGTGCAATCTTTCCATGCAGTGCATGGAAATTTTCCCTAAAAATAAGAAGCTAAGAGAAAAAACATCCCTAGGAAGTAGGGATCCATTATTAGTTTCCATATCTAGAAGTTTCTCCAACTGTCATTGTTGTCCTTGATCTCAAGCATATGCGTCATGAACTCCACTTTGCTTAAATCTATGTAATGGATGCCTCTAGAGCTCACTTATACATTCAATCATCAATATCTAGCTTCCCCAGGAGATCAAGGAGCCTTTGAAATATTGCCATTGCTTTTCGGGGTGAGTTTTGCTTTAATCGTCTTTTGTTGCTTTTTCTATCGCTTTTGTTTGTTTAGCTGTTGAGAGGGTTGTTTCACTCATTTTGTTGAACGACGACATGTGTTTTAACTTGGTTTAGCTTGAAGAAGTGTTGTTTCAAGTTATACATTGCCTTCCCCAAATGTCGCATGATTTTTCCCATTTTTGCACCAACAGTTGTCGTGCGGCGACTCCCTTCACATGCCTCCTATTCCTTTAGTTTGATCCATTGTTACACTTGTTTTACATGCATACATCTATACTTAGTCAAATATGCACTCATCCTTACATCATCCTTCAAATCTACTTGTTTTCCCACTCCCCATTAACATATTTGGGCTCCCCTTGCCCGAATCTCACACTTCACTGCATGCACTGTGCAATCTGGGAGCTCAAGGCCTCTGCCTTGGCTTCTAGAATTGCGCAGAGCCTGTCCTGGGCTGGCTCCAACTACACACTGCGCAGTTCCAGGAGCCAGTCTCCCAACTTGGTCACTAAGACTACATAATGTGCAGTCTATCCCAGGCCCTGACCCAGGCTAAACTGCTTATTGCGCAGTCCCAGTCGTCAAGCTTCCACACTGACTGTTGGGACTGCGCAGTGCGCAGTTCCCATAGTCAGTCAGTCACCCTTGTCAGTCAAAATTGTGCAATTCCTCTCATTAGATGCCCTGGTTGTTGCTTGATCATGTTGTGAAGTTAGATTTGTAAGAGCTAATGTTTGTTTGCCATGAATGTTCTTTCTATCCTACAGGTACTCATGAAGCACATCACTCTAGTAGCCATTATAACATGGCACTAAAGAGAGCTTCTTCAAGAGAGACCAGTGAAAGTAGTATTGGAGAATCAACTGAGCAAGTGCCAATTTACTTGCCAATATGTGTAGATACCCAATTGTTTACATAAAAGGAATCAACCCCAACATGGCAGCAAGACCAACAGTAGTGGCAAAAGGCAGCAAATTTAGTACAAGATCAAGGAAAGAGGAAATTGTTGACATAATAAAGGGAGAACAAAGCCGCAGAGCAAAAGCACATTCAATCTTCATGCAAGTAGCTTTGACAGCAAAAGAAAAAAAGAAGCAAAGGACACATATAACAAAGTAGAGGAATAGAGAAGAGTAGATCTTACAGGTAGCATAACTGAGATCGCAACAAGTAGAACAAGAGACGAAGGAAGAATAGGAGCCGAGAAGGAAAGAATATGAAAAGAATTAGAAGCAGGAAGAAGAACAAAGGCAAGGCGCAATGACATAGAAAACAACACCAATACAGGTTGATGAGACAGAAAAGCCAGCAGCTGAGGAAGAGAGTCAACAGAGACAAGTTCCCTCACCAAAGTTAAGCACAAGAGCCAAGTTCGGTTAGAGGTCGATAGGTACATGGAGTAGCTAAGGGGAGAGACCACTAGGGATGACTTGGAGCTGAGCGCACCAAACATGCAAAAACGCATTGTAGTTTTGTCATGGTCTACACCATGTTGCACATGCTTCAAGACAAGATGGATAGAGGTTCCAAGACCATATACCCAGAAGCTATGGAGGCAAGAGTCCTCTATCAGGATGACACCATCAAGTAGTTTGGGACACCATAGCATAGTACCAAGCTTGGCATCGAGATGTGACCAAGAATCATCAAATGGAGGTTTCTGAGTTGGTCTTGCACCAAAATTTGGAGTCATAGTGTTGTGTCTTGTTAGGTTGTCTCTATCCTATTTTGTCTCACATGGGTACATGTGGAAAATGTATATTATTTGTAAATATGTTGTAAGTGAAATTCCAAGTGTCATTAGTGGAATGTGAACAATCGCTATGTAATGTAAAGAGTTATTTGTAAAGAAGTTGAAGAGTCATGAGGGTAGTCGAAGAGTCACAAAGGGGAATGTCAAGGGTCACCCCACCCTTTGTTATAAATAGAACCTCATAACTCATAGGCCAGGCTTTTGGGAGCCAAGCTTTTGGCTAGGCATTTCTTAGAGAAGGCTTGGAGAGTATTGTGACGAGCCCTAACTTCTCCACATCGTAGAGTGAGTACATATCTTTGGAGGAGCAGGAGGTATTAACTGTAATGGTCCACTATTGGGGCTAGTGGCTGTCAATGGTGTATGTATGGATGGAAATTTCACTTAATAATATAGCTAAGCCAACATGTTTTCATGCATACGTTGTTATTATAGTTGGACTATTCTGGTTTCTTTAGTAATGTATGTTATTTCACTTATGCATTTGTGTATGAAATTGTATGAATCTTATTGAAGACATGTTGTTGTATTAACCCGTCACTTTGGTTTGTGGACTATTCTTCTTTCCATCTTGTGATGACATTCCACTCGTGTGTTCCTTTCAAATTGTGTACTATGACAAGATTCTAAGGGGCACACTTCATTTTTCCCTTTGTGTGTTAGAACCCCCATGCATCTCACTTGACTCGTTGCAAAGTCACACACTTGCTTCCGACAAAGTTATCATACTTATCTCTGCACGCTACCGCAATCAAGGCACTACTTTACTACCAACTCGTGGGACTCCTACTCCAAACAGTGTAAGGTCTAGTGGGGACCTCTTACCGAGGAGATCCCTTGACATGTTAGCGGGTCCAACACCGTCAACATTTCTGGTGCTAAAATGAGGGCCAGTTGACAAGATGAGCCCTCAAAGTCTGTTTTGAATCTTTTCACATCATTCATGACTTATATTACAATCTCAACTCTGGCATGTTGTTCTCATGCACATGATTTTTAAGCATTGGAGGATGTCATCGATGACTTGTCACAACTCACATACAACAATTAAGGTGCAATAGCCCTGTTGAGATAAGGAGTTGGCTTCTTAGGTTTTTGTGAAAGGAATGAAGTCCCCTCGAACGAAATTGCCTGTGGGCTATTCGCTCACACGTTCGGATGGCGCGTTCAACAATGGTGTCTCACATTGCCCGCGGCCTCTATTCACTATTTTAATCAAATGATCAGAGATTTAGGTAATGTTTTCTTTCGTTATGACCGTAAAGCACTTAATAAACAAATTCTGGAATTATGGAAAGCACCTATTGAATCTGTTGCACAATTTTGGGATTGCTTTCATAATCTTGCTTTTCAAATCTTGGAAGATGAAGCTGATTGGAAATTTTGCAAAGAAAGATTTTGGTATCTTCTTCATGTATCTGAAAATCCACATGAGTTAGAATCATTCAAACCCCCCCCAACATACCTCAGTGTTAAAGCATCCAAATATAAGATGGACAAGGTCATTGTCACATGTGACCCTCTGTCCTCTTCTCATCAAACACCTCTAGCTCTGCAGGACGAGGTGGGAGAAGTTGCGAACCAATTTGTTGAACTATCACCTCCTCCCACCCCACCTCTCTGGATGTCTGTACAGAGTTGTACTGCAACCTTGATGGTTGTCATGTGATCTCGTTTTCTCAACCTCTGTCCTCTAGTTCTTATGATCCTCCAAATTTTATTATGTTGTGTTCATCCATTCCACACTCCACATTTGATGTTCACGAGGATCAAGTTTTCAACAAATTTGGTGATGAGTAGCCAAACTGCGCTATCATTTTTTACGAGTATGTGTGGGAATATAAAGAAGAACCTGTGGTGAAGGATGACATCCTTACGTCCGCACGTCATCAACATATCCTGACATCTTCTATGAGTGTGTTATTTCTGATTTTCCTTATGAAAATTCATCCCTAGATATTTATACTTCTGATCATTCAGAGACACATAGGATGTTAGTTTGTCGTTTGATTGTGGAGAGGACAAATATTTCTTTCCAAATCTACCCAATTTGTCGTCTTTCATTGTTTAAAATTCAGAGGGTCAAAATTTTTGTTTGTCATCAACCCCTCTATATGATTCGTCAGATCATGAGGATGACGATGCACATCTTGAATCTTTTGATCGTGGTTGTAATGATATTTTCACTCATTCATTTGATCACAATTCTGATTCACTTACTGTTGATCTTTCTAAGCCACCAGTCTTTGATGATACACCTTCTGATGAAGTGGAAGACCCTCAAGTTGTCGAAGCACTTCATCTTGAGCTGATGGTTATGTCAGGTCCTCACAACCCTGAGCTAAATTCCATTTCCGATAAAAAAATATGTTGAATCACCTCAGGCTCCTCATTACTTTCTTGTGCACATTGAAAATAAACCTGATCTACATATTTCACATCCTCCTCTAGAATCTCACGATCCTATTGCTCATGCATTGGAGGAGTAATACATAGCAAGTCATGTTATGAAATGAAAGTTTTCTTCTTTCTTCATGTTTTCTCATTTGTCAAGGTCAAAAGAGTGTACATGTTTGTTGTCTGTGTTGATGCCACACCATGGTATGTCTACAAAGTGTCTCTCATGTGTTTTAACTCTTTTCTTTTCTGTGGACGCATTCAAACTTTGAGTGTGTTTGTTTCATTGTTTATCTCTCTTTCTTGATAGTTTACCTAAATATCTTCTTGTCAACCACACCTTCACTTACATGGGCCAACCAATGCACCGTGGCTGCATTGGAAATATCACTTCACGTGAGAAGGCCCATGCATGGTTTAGCATAAGAGTAGGAGTAGTGTTTTCTTTTGCTTTCTTGTTTTTCTTTCGCTTAATTATTTTTCTTTCATTTTTACTGCTCTCCTTTGCTTATTTGTTTGTTTATGCACCCGTAGGATTAGTTTCCCATGAAACCGTGTTTGGCTTCTTGGACAAGCGAGGTGAAATACAAGAGAACTTGTGCAACTACCAACATTTGGCTGTCTATTTATTCCCTATCCTTATGAAGATCTTGTGTTTATTTTATTTGATGATACCTTGACGGAAAATGTGTTCCTTTCATAGTGAGTCTTGGTGAAAACACAACGCTTGCACTTTTAACTAGTACCACCTACTCTAGTCGGTTTTCTATTTTCGATTAACCCTTGTCAATTCAGTCAAGTAGAGTAAGGTGAGGGGGGAACCTTAACAAGTATGTAAGAGGTATATATAACATCCTTCTCTGAAGGGACAACACCTTCTGCTCTTAATAAGTTGGGATCCCTCTTCCGCCTCATGAAAATAAATAAGTGCCTATGCACAGTGCTTTAAAAAATGAAAAAATGAAAAAATAAAGGAAAAAGAAGAGAAAGGCTTCTTAAGCAGGGTGGTGAAGCAAGTAACTCCACCGAGGTACTGTGCAAGTTCGTTGGTAGCGGATCAATTCTTGTGTTCCTGAAGTGACTCCGTTGGGGTATTGTCCAGGCCTACTGGCAGCGGAGCAACACCAGAGATGGAACTTAAACTCCGACAATATTTATTACTTGTGCATAAATATACCCCTCATCCCCAATCGAAAAAACTCAATTAACTTGGCTTGATATGTGTGCTGATTGATCAAGAGAATGGTAGGGACTATATCTCTAACGCAAGCTAGTGAAGAAGCCATGATGATCAAAGAATCAAACAATACTTTCGGAAGAGTTAGACTCGCTTTACATGAGACAAGGTCCATATAGAGAGCTCGAGTTCTACCAGTGTGTCTGATCTGGATTTAAATAGGAACGCAATAAATTACAGATATAACCATAAACATAGAGATGCAGTGGAAATAACACTTCATTTCATTAATGTAAAATACTGAAATATGCTTACAAACAGAAATGGAAATAAACCAGCTAGGGCGATGGTAGCTTATCTCTGAAAAGAGATGTGGCGGCTACATGCCTTTGAATTATGTTACATTGAGGCTCAAAGGCCTATTTATTGTTGAGAAACAATGGAAAACCCTTAACATCCCAAAACCTAACCCTAGAAGATGAAACACCAAATTGTGGGCCCCATTTTGGGTAAGTTGGTACATCAACTTCCCGGGGTCATAACTTTGGCGCCTGATCTCCGTTTGATGCGTACAATAGCTTGTTAGAAAGATCTACCCGAGAACTATAACTTTGGGAAGAGAAACATCGATTCATGGACCCATGTTGCTCCCAGATTTCCCAAAAAACATTGTTTAGGGCCTCAAAATGGCTCCGGAAGTTCAGGACTCGAAAAACTGCTAAAAATAGTAAATTGTGCTACAATTACGAAAACTGAAAGAGACAGTTGTGGGGGTCCAAGTGGGATAGGTGGGTGGCCACCAACAACCACCTGGATATTCCTCCCACGTTAGGAAGTAATGGTCCCCATTGCTTCGAGTTCCTCCATCTACTGAGCTTGGTCCCTAGTGAGTTGTTCTGCAATCTCTGATGTGTCTAGTAATGGTGGGAAGCATGGTCAAGGGCATTCCACATTGAACACTTGACGCAGGCAGAGGAATGGAGGAATGTTGTGCTCCAAAGCATTATTTCCCACAACCTTGGTAATGGTGTAAGGACCATGTCGGTGTGGTCGGAACTTCTGATGGGCTCTTGTAAGGTGTTCTTTCTGCAGATGCAACTAGACTATGTTGCCCACCTGAAGCTTGTGTGGTACCCCTGTGGGTGAGGAGAAGTTGTTCTTGTGTTCTTTCATGACCGTATCCCTCTGTTGTTGCTACTGCGTGGAGGAACCCTTCACAAGGGTCATGGATGTGGTGACGATCTTCCCCTTACTTTAGGAGCAAACCAGACAAAAAATGAATTTCCTAGTCTGGGAGACGAGCTTGCTGCATTTCTTAGTAGAGATCAAAGAGGTGGTGGTAGGTGGGGCTACCTACGGTATCCTGTATAATGAATTACCCAAAGAAATAATGAAAACACGAGGCCTTGACTCATACATAGCCTGTCGCCTCCACAAGTATGGTTGGCCTAATAGTATATCACAAACATCCAGAGGTGTAACATCACACAATACCTCGTTTATGAAGGGCTTTATGCTATAGGGAAGGCGACACTGTTGGCAAACTTTGAGATCTTGTCCTTCATGAAGACACCTGATACTGTATGACTGCAAGTGTGGTGTAGTTGGTAGACCCAACCGTTTCACGACCTCTGCTGAAATGAGGTTCTTTTGGCTGTCATTGTCGACAATGAATTGCAGCGACGAACCCTTCACCGACATCTGTGAGTGGAAAAGACGCTCCCCCTCCTCTAGGTCTTCGGGCTCATTCTTCTGGATCTTGGCAGGGGCAATAGTGATGTTGGGCTCCTCATCAATGATCTGCTTCCCTTTTCCATTCCCCTTATCAGGTTCTGACTCAGGGTCAGAACATGCATCTAATTCTGAAGCCTTCAACTCAACCACCAACGACTGCTTGGTCCGGCACTCACTTGTGTTATGAGTGGGACTCTTGTGGAACTCACACCACTTTTCTGTGTCCTTCTTCGACTTCGGGGTGTCGTTCTTTTCTTGCGGCTCCGACGGGTTGTCTTGGGTCACCCCGCCTTAGCTTTGTCCTTTGGTCTTCGGATTTCCAGATCCAAAGTCTCACTTTTTCTGTTTAAACTTTTGCTTGACCTTGACGGCATATTAGTATGTCATGCCGAGCGAGGAGATGTTCAAGAATTCTATTTCTTCCTGGATGTAATTGTGCAAGCAGCCGTGGTATTTGAGTATCAAATGCTGCTTCGAATCCTTGATACCCAACTTTGTGCGAAGGGTATGGAAAATATTGGTAAACTCTGACACATCTTGGTCCCTTCCCTACTGCAGCATGGTCCACTTTATGTATTAATCCTCATAGCTTCCGACAAGGTAGTACTACTCCTTGATGGCATCTTGGAATGAATTCTAGGTGGGTGCGGCTGAAAATAGTGAGCCTGTATTTTCATCCTTCTACTCGCAGTAGGTTTCCCACCAGTCCTTGACGTGGGGGGCTACTTTGAGAAGGGCGAAAACAATCTTTTACCGAATCAAAAATTCATGAACAGAAAAATAACCCTTTAGCAGATTTAACCATTCATCTATGGCATCTGCATCTATCTGACCCTCAAATATGGGGATTTCAAAATTAACTTGTACCTTAAAGGGCGTGGCATTTCTAGAGTAGCTGCTGGAAGCCGATGCATCGCCTCTGGGTAGCCATTGAAGGATCTGGGCAAAGTTGTCCATCATCGCGTTCCTTTGTCATTCGAGGGCTTCTTTGAGCAAGATTTTGATAGGATCTCCTACCCCCTCATCTTTCTTCTGATCCGCCATGGGAGGCTGTCGGGATTTGCAAGGCTTGTCTTGCAAAGGTTCGACCCATTCAAGCCCTAACTCCTTATATCCCGACCTTGTTGGGGACATGCAAAGAAAAACAGAGAAAAAGCAGACCGCTCTGATACCACTGATCTGGATTTAAACAGGGACGTAATAAATTATAGAGATAACCATAAACATAGAGATCTCTATGCAACAGAAATAACACTTCATTTCATTAATGTAAAATACTAAAATATGCTTACAAACAACAATGGAAATAAACCAGCTAGGGTGATGGTAGCTTATCTATGAGAAGAGATGTGGCAACTACATGCCTCTGAACTATGTTACATTAAGGCTTGAAGGCCTATTTATTATTGAGAAACAATGAAAAACCCTTAACATCCCAAAACCTAACCCTAGAAGATGAAACACCAAATTGTGGGCCCCGTTTTGGGTAAGTTGGTACATCAACTTCCCGAGGTCATAACTTTGGCGCCTGATCTCCATTTGACACGTACAATAGCTCGTTAGAAAGATCTATCTGAGAACTATAATTTTGGGAAGAGAAAAATCAATCCATGGACCCATGTTGCTCCCAGATTTCCCAAGAAACGTCGTTTAGGGCCTCAAAATGGCTCCGGAAGTTCAGGACCCAAAAAACTGCTAAAAATAGTAAATTGTGCTATAGTTACGAAAACTGAAAAACTGAAAGAGACAGTTGTGGGGGTCCAAGTGGGATAGGTGGTTGGCCACCAACATCCACCTGGATCAGTGTTGCCAATGTTCTAGCGGCTACAACCACCCTCTAAAATTTTGCATTTGCTTCGTTTTGGAGCCTCCCAACTAAAACTCAACAGTTTGTCTTACTCTACCCAAGTACTTGTGCTTTCATTGAGTTTCATCTTTTTGCTTTAAAGCTTGTGTTCGCTTACTTCCTTTGATATCTAAAAATACACTGACCTATTCATTTGGTTGCAATCTGGTTCTAACATTGCCTTGCTGATCTGCGCAATCCTAGAAGGCAACCAACCTTGCTCTTAGGAAATGCGTGGTTCAAGCCAACAATGAGCTTCAGCTCTAGAATTGCATAGACCCATAACTAGCTAGTTAGCTAGTGACACATGATGCGGCACGACAAGCTCTTAGAGCGTTGCCTCCAAGGAGAATTATGGAAAGTGACAGTACGTGTACCATTGGACGCTTACCCTAGGCAGTTGGATGAGACACTATGTGTCATGGGCTGAGAGGAGGCTCTCTAGTTGAGACACTTGGTAGGTGAACGAGTTGACGGTTACAGGCTTAGGGATGGCGTGGTTGATTGCCGAGGTAGCATATGTTCTACCCCTAGGCTCACACTTTGGTAGGTGATTAAGAGGGAGTTACATGGTGCTTTTTCAGTTGGACAACTCGAGGTGTTAGGTGAGCATGAGGTTCGGAGGATGGTAGTCCTTGTTGGCAAGATGATGCCTAAGCTTCCGGCAATACCAGGGCACATCATCAGGAGTTGGGATAGCAGATCTCATTATGTGATTTGGCAGACAGAGAGCAACTGGATATTTGCTTAACAGGTTCTTGATGCTTGTTTCTTACCTATTGGATACCTATAGGAGGTAGAGTTGGGGCATAAAGGGGTCCCAACAGCTAGCAACATATCACAACAGTAGGCAGAGAGGATTGGGGGTTGTGGATCTCCAATATGGTTATGGGATCCAGGGATCCAGTGGATTGGTGGGATACTCTACTCCTCAGTGAACATGGTCAGGATAACAAGTAGATTGATTCATTCATAGGCAAACACATGGGGGGTTATCGAAGCCCTCACCATTGGATGAGGTAGATTTTTTCTTAGGAATGGGGCTAGCTATGGGGTGATAGGCATTGGCATTATTTAGTCGCTTTGGCAAGATTGACCTAGCCTCGATCATCACATAGATTATGGGAGAGGAGGCTCTGGTACGAGAATGCTAGGAAGTCAGTCATGAACAGAGTGTCAAGATGTCAGCAGGATAGGTTCCTTCTACGACAGGTAGGGGATTCTGACATAACATGGCTGAGCAGTTCAACTACCCGTAGAGGTGAGATGGTTTCTACAGGGGAGGGTCATCCGTATCTTCCAGTTGGTTTTAGTGATTCATTGATGGTGTGGGGAACTTCATCGATGTGACAGGATGGTCGATAGGAGGAGATCAGGGGAGGCTCAGGTAGACGAGGGTTCAATCCCACTAGGATTGGATTGCATCTTCAACAGTTTACTCTTGTAGTGCATGAGATGGACTGCTCAGTAGGGAAATTTCATGGGGAGTTGGGTAGAGTCCTACATTATCATGATGCTCTACTTATTGCTAGTATGCAAAGGGCTTCTAGTACCTATATCTAGTTGGATAGCGAGTGGAGAAAGGTGTGCTTCACATTGATTAGGATGGCTTGGGATCCTGGTATCGAGGGATTCCTTCATGTCAAGATAGTGTTGAGATTGGGGATGACACAATGGTACATTTGGGACCTTGGTATTATTGGTGGTTACAATGGTGATCAATGTTCAGAAAGGGCACTTGTTCAGGCATTGCTTGAGGACAAGTAATTTTTGGTGAGGAGGATTGTAATGTCCCTTCCTAAATTATTTTGGAACAAGATTTATATCTACATTTTGGGGTCCAATTTTGGTGAAAACAGGGTCCATTTGATTTTTGATAGAAGACTTAGGAGTTAGAGGCAAGTTAATTTAATTTAATTTATTTTGTTAATGATATGCGGGGACCACCCACATAAGAAATATGTACTCCCTAAGCCAATGATTCGAGATGCATGAGAGGGAAGAAAATGCAGGAAGAAAGACTCCACGAAAGTTAGAAAAGGAAGGCAACACACTTCATTTGGCATTCTTGGCTTGTCGAATTTGATTTTCTTGCTCAAGTTGTTTAATCGGGTCACTTTTTGTTTAGCAAGAGTTTTCCAAGCAGAGATCTCACCCTTTCTTTGGGGGACTTCAAGTTTTTCCCTATAGAGGTTAATCCATTATCATCCAAAGGAGACTTGTAGAGAAATTTCTAGAATTTGTATTCAATTCACCCTAGCAGTGCGTATTTCGGGAGGAAACAGTGGTGGATCTAGTGTGGCCATTGCAACATTCTTCCGGAGGGCTATTTCCAGGAGAAATTAGGAGAAGAAGTCTTAATAGATTTATTAGCTATTTGTGTGAGTTTGAGGGCTGGAAGTGGTAGCAATATTCAAGAGTGATTTTGCAGACTTTGTGGCCAACGCATAAGAGAGTAACTAGGCATACATGGGAGATAGAGTTTCATTCACTGGGGCTATTGCTTGTCTAGAGAAATAAGAGAATTATTGGTGGAGTTGATTTTTACATTTTAGGGGTGTCTAGCGAGGATTTTGATGGTGGTTTGACAGACAACGTGCTTCAACAACTATTAGAAAGTGTAGGGCTTTTGGGGGTCGATTTTGGAAGGTCAAAATCAAGCCAAACCATTTCTGGGTTTTTGTGGGTTTTTCCTAAGGAGCCTAGATATACATTTGCAGAATTTTTGGAGCACCGAAGGTGGGGTTTTCAGCCATATGTTTTCAATAGACAATGTAGAATTGTCGAGGACTCCACAGTGCCTTCAGGGGTCGATTTCGGGAGGCCAAAATCAGGCCAAACCATTTTTGGGTTCTTGTGGGTTTTTCTTGAGGAGCCTAGATATAAATTTTCATAATTTGTTTGAGCACCGGAGGTGGGGTTTTCAACCATATATTTGCAACAAATAATGTAGAATTGTTGGGGCTACACAGTGCAATAGTTGGTCAGTTGATTTTAGCTCCGGGTTTTCATTAATTCACCTGGCCTTTGCTCCACTTGCCTTTGAGGCAGCCCAGGTGCACTCCTTCCATATTTTTTACTCTTGCACCAGTTTATAATAAAATTACTCAAATGCTTCCATATTTCTGATTGTGTTTGGCTGTTTACTAAATTGTTTTAAAATTTCTGTGGTGAAAATTGTTATTTTCTTGCATATAATTGTTTTTCCCATTTTGGAACATTACATTATGTATTCATCATCATCTTGCAACAATTAATGAAGCGACCTCCCCACTCTTGACATCGGGTCCGGAGACGTAACCCACACTGGGTGAACTTCGTTATCAAGTTGTGTGTGTTCTTTGATTTGATGGTTTCCTTTATGTTTCCTCTTCTTTAAAGTATGAACATGTGGTTTCTTCATATTCTTTCACATGAAATTTTTCTAACATCATAGAAGTAAAAGATCTTGGTTAATTATAGTTGTGAGAGAATTTGAATCATCTACACTCTCGCACCTCCACACTCCATATAATGAAAGCTTCTTTTGTATCTCACAATGGAATCGATATATTAATTTTGTCATTCCAAATATGTAGTTTCTTGGTATATAATATTGCTGAGTGTTTTCTTGGCATCCATTCTATGTTTACTTGATAAATTTAGAAAGAAGTAATATGTTTTAATCTTTTATTTTTCAATAAATCGTGAATTCGAAAAATAGCTAACAGTCAAAGAATAACGTTCTCTACTTTTGCATATTGTAAGTGTTCATAAATATCAGAACATTTTTTTCGTGTTTAGTAATGTTTAATTATTTAGGCTTCTTAGATATGCTATCATCAAAGTTCTATAAATCAAATTTATTAAAACAATGTACTTAAAGAAAGAAATGCTCACAGAGATGCAGAATGCAGAGAAGTGGATGAAAGTTTCATGATATGTTGTGCAGAGGAACAGATGAAGCTTTCATTGTATGAAGTTCAGATGTGCGGAAGAAGATTTCATTATCCAAAGTGCGGAGATGTGTGAATGTAGATAAATCTTTCATTTTGTGACTATGGATATGCAAATGAAGATTTCATTATCCAGATGAAGTTTTCATTGTGCAGATGATGATTTCATTGCCCAGAGTGTAGATATGTGTGAATACAGAGATGTGGAAGAAACTAATATATAATATTGCTGAATGTTTCACTCGCCTCCATTTAATTCAGTTGCTTAATATGAATTTTTTGGCATGCACTTGTTTTTGACAATTTCTCTATATATTTAACACTTCGGGGCAACCACATACCTTGGAGTTTAGATTTCATTGTACGAAGTGTAGAGGTGCAAAGGTGTAGAGGAAGCTTTCATTATGCCTAGTGTGCAGGTGTAGAGGAAGATTTCATTTTCTGGAGTGTGGAGATGCAGAGAAATATTTCATTATGCAGGGTGTGGATATGTGGAGGAATTGTGCGGAGGAATATTCCATTGTGTGTACGAAGTTTTCATTGTTAGGAGGGCGAAAATGCGTGAATACGGAGTTGCGGAGGAAGCTGATATATAATAACTCGCCTCCATTTAATCTAGTTACTTAATATGAATTTCTAAGTATGCGCTTGCTTTGGGCAATTTCTCTTATATCTTCATCACTTTGGGGCAACCACATATCTCAAAGATTAGCTTTCATTGTGTTGACAATGGATATGTGGAGGTACCTTTCATTGTGGCGTACGCCCAGGTGGGGAGAAATATTTCATTGTGCAGAGGAAGATTTCCTTGCGAGCACAAAGTTTTCATTGTGAGGAGTGCAGAAGAAACTGAAATATAATATTTCTTAGTATTTGCTTGATATGAATTTTCAGGCTCCGCAAAATGTATTAATTCGCAGCTTTGCACTTCGCACAATAATATTCAAATCTTAATATTGTTGACTATTCAAATTTTCATGATGTGCTTTTCATTACATGAGGTTTGAACTAGAATTTTATTCATGCTCTTAGAGAATTTATATGTTTACGACTTGATCATCTATTGCAATATTAATCTATATAATATATGGTAGCTTTAGGTGTCGCAATTACCTTTGATATTGAGTATGAATAGTGCATTGGAAATGCTCTTTGGAAGTGTGGTGGTCTGGATCCTAGACACAGATACAAGTGTAAATCGAGATGCAAAGCTATCAGTTTTAGATTCTCTAGTTCCACCAACATTAGGAAAGGGAGAAGAGAGTGGCTCAGAACACTGATGGAAGTCCAGGGAGGGTAATTCAGTTCATTATCTCTCGTATGTTGGGAATGATGGGAAACATAGAAGCCATTCACTGCATGGGAGGATATAAAGAAGAGAGACTTTCTTTTCCAGCATATTATTGGATTAAGTGAGGGGTAGCGGCTCCTCAACCTAAGGAAGCAACACTTCAATATTTCCGAAGGGAGGGATGGCGTTGGGTTAGAGTAGCGAGGCAAGGACGTCACTGCTTGCTTGTAGTTTTGATTTCTTTTAGAATGGTTGTGAAAATGTCAATTTTCTTTACAACTTTAGAGATTTAGAATTTTTTGCACTCATTGTGCGCTTTTTCTTGGTTGATCATTTAAATGTTGAAGAAACATAAAGGTTTTCACTGTGCAAAGCGCAGATATGTAAAAGATTCTTTATTGTGCGGAGATGCGTGAATGTGGAGGTGTGAAAGAAATTGATATATAATATTGCTAAATGTTTCACTTAACTCCATTTAATCCAACTAATGAATATGAATTTCTTGGTAATCACTTGCTTTAGACAATTTCTCTATATCTTTAGCACTTTGGGGTAGCCACATATCTTAGAGTTAAACTTTCATTGTGCTAAATGCGGAGGTACGAAGAAAGCTTACATTGTGTGGATATGTGAAAGAAACTTTGATTGTGTGAAGGAATGTTTCATTGTGGGTAGGAAGTTTTCAACATGTAGAGTGCAGACATGGGCGAGTGCAGAGGTGCGGAAGACACTGATATATAATATTGCTCTATATTTACTTCATATGAATTTCTAGGCTCCACACAATCTATGAATCTACACCTTTGCACTTCGCATAATGTATCAACACTGGGAGTGGGCAGGTGGGCAGAGATAATAAACAAATTTAAATATTCCCATGAAGTGTGTGGAGGTGGGAATAATAGTTGATTGCAGAAATGATTGTGGAAAAGGGGCTTCCTGCATTGCCTTAATCGCGTTAGCATATCAATAGCCACCAAAAGAGGCAACAAATTACGAAAATGATTACGAAAACTAAGCATTCTCGAATAACAATAAATAGGCAAGAACTATGCAACTATAACCCTTGTTTGTTATGTTATTACTATTACAATGATTTTCATGTCTCGTTTAACTTTGTAGTTTTACAAAAGTTGAAAATAAATATAAATCACTTGTTACTATTTTATAATATAACTTTTCACCAAATACTTATATGTCTTTGTGTTTTGGGTTATTAACCTGTCATTAAATTTATAAAAAAATAATAATAAATTTAAAAATAACCCTTTTTTAATATTTTATTTAATTTTATAAAACAAATAACACAAATTTTTATTATAATATATATTTAATTATTTTTTAAAACTTACAAAATTTTATTAATATAAACAATTAAAACTTATAAAATTTTATTAATATAAACTAAAGCCACTTGGTGCCATGTCACCGTTTTTTTTGTTATTTAATATCCATTTATACTTGCTTGAAGATTTGGGAGCAGGCCAGGTCACAAGTACATGTAACAACGGCTGAATTTATATGGTGAAGTTGACAACATAAATTAAAGCTAATGGTAGAAAAACAAAAATATGAAAATGAGATAAAAGCAAGGATGTGTTCAATGTCCCATTTAGATTATGATTTTGTTATATATCTATATATATGTATCATATAAATATATTAGCGAATTATATCATAATTACATCATAATCATTTTTAGGCTTCCACTATCATTTTTTTTTAATATAATAATTAACAAACAAATAAATCCGAGGGAAGGATTATATAAAACATTTTATGACTTTCTCATCTGGATATGGATGCTACTGTTTTAATGTCGAATTAGCGAAGGAATCTATATTGGATTTGTCACGGAGGTGATCTTCCATATATTTATTTAGAATTTGGATTTTTTTTGCAAAGACAAGTGTTTAATAAAATCAAAACTTGTACCTTTAAAGATTGATTTATTGCATTATTCAAAGCTTATACTTATACCTTTAACCCCGCCAGCAACCATGAACTCAAAGTTCACTTTGCAAAGGGGGATTTTTATTTATTTACAAATTGAGTAATGATAACAGTGACATAATTATGATTAAATTTTTAAATAAATAATGGTTGAAAATTCCAAAGCATTAAATATAAATAATGATTACAAATTGAGAATAATTAATAATAATGTTTCGGATAAATATTAATTAAAACTCACCGTAAATATGGACAGCGATTTTTTCGGAAATTTAAAAAAAATAAATTAAATTATTGGAAATTGATATAAATATATATTGTTTTTTATTTTTATTTTGTAAAGTATTAATTAATGTAAAGTATTATATCAGAATTTGTTGGAAAATTTTTATAAACTTATAACTTTGGGAATTTTTTGAGTTTAAATAAGTATTTGTATAATAAAAGTCGCTTTTGGAATAAATGCTTCAAATTTAAAGTTTTAATGGTAATTAATTAGGATTCAGGGATTTTTTTTATGCGAGTTGTTTTTAGATTTTTTAAGAAGTTTTTGTTATGGATTTTTCTAGACTAATTTCTTTGAAATCTAGCAGGAATCTATGGAAATTATAAGTTTGATAGATAACCTCTGGTCAATAGAAATGTCTTAGAGTTTTTCAAGGTATTGAATCTATATATATAGTCAAAAAAACTAGTTTAAATAACACAACTGAAAACACAAATGGCAACTGAAATTACAACTGAAAACAAAAATAGTAGTTGACTAAAACTTGTTATTTTAAAATCAGTCGAAGCTTAAAACGTTGTTGTCTTTAGTGTGATTTTTTGGACTTTTGGGGACGGGAATACTGAGAAAAAATTTGAGGTGAAATATTGATTTGTGTTATTTAAATTATGCAAGAGTTATCCATCAAATTTATGATTTTGAAAAAAACAAAAATCACACTAAAACTAGCTCTATTTAAAACTAATTAAAACTAATTAATACCATGACAAAATTAAGTCTGACAACTCTCGTGCGTGCATAAGGCGAGACCAAACGATAAAAACTAGAAACTCAATGTGAGGAGGTAGACGGTGACTGCAGCCACCAGATATGGACGACTGGTTTGTTGAAAGACAAATCAACGCTATAGAGGGTCACGTGGAAGCCTCTGCATGTGACTGCGGGTGTCAAGGAGTCCAATTCGCTTCGGTCATTTGCCGCGTGCTCCACGGATAAGTTGATTACTGCCGCGCTCGGATAATGTCAGATATAAGTTGATTACTACCGCTCTGGATAATGTCAGATATTTATTCACTTCTTTACCTTTTGCTGTTTTGTAGCTTACTCTATCCAAGATTTGTTAATGTTTCAAATTTTCTCTGAAAATTATAGAAACGAGGTAAAATTTTGTCGAAATTTTTGTAAATCTAAATTATAATAAGTAAATTTTAAAAATATTATTTAAAATATTTTTATTAAATTTTTTAAAATCAATTTTATTAAATTTTAATTATTTTTAATCCAAACAAATTTGTTACTTCCATAAATGATATTCATGTTAAATGGCTAATATTTATACTAGATGATATTCATGTTAAATGGCTAATATTTATACTAGAGAAAAATTGCTACCCACAACAACAATTATATACCCATTTAAATTAAAATACACTTTTAATTTTTTTGATTTGAAATTACAAAAACATACGCTCACAAATAAATAATAATAATAATAAAACTTTGCCACATGACAAATTGCATTTCAGTACCCAAACGGATTTTCCATGGATGCTCATCAACACTGAATTAATGTAATCAGTTTATGTTAATAATAAAAAATAAAATTTATTTTTACCATAACAACATTATTTGAAGTTAATAAATAAATTTTATTTTAACATAACAACATTATTTGAAGTTTCGATAGTAGTTTAGTGTACATGGTGATATTTTTGGAAAGGTATATACAGTGAAAATGAGATATACACGACTGAATGCAGAGAACTAACAGCGGATTGAACATCGTTGGTTTCCTCATTCAATGTTAAGTTGGGCTTCCTTCGAATGTGAGGGCCGAACCACTGTTGCCATTTTGTTCGTCAAATTCCAACTTTGCTGGCCGCTCTTTCGAATGGGAGGGGTTTTATAATGGAAGAGAATAGGAAACCGCCCTGTGCTCACTGGGTGTCCTGAGTTGCAAAAGGAATTTATATATAAAATAGATTTATTCACTAATAAAATTATTTCAAAAAATAATGAAATTTTTTTGGTTTAAAATGTATAAATAGATTTAGCGATTTAAAAATTGGGAGGCATTTAAATTTTATAGATTAAATAATTTAAATTTTAAATTTTAAAAATTCCTATCTGATTTTGATTAAATTAAATCTTTATGCTTGTCATCATAAATTTTGATGTTAATTTTTAGCATTCATATCCATGCTTCAACCTTGTAGAAGTAAATGGATCACAAAAGAGATCAATTTATTTATCTAGTTGTTTTTAGTGTGATTTTTTGGAAGTTTTTTCTGGTGGATTTTTCTGGTCTAATTTTTCTAAAATCCCACAGGAATTTATTGAATTTTTCTAAAATCCCACGGGAATTTATTGAAATCACAAGCTCGATGGATAACCCCTATACCATCAAAGTACCCTAGGGTTTTTGAAAGTGACATAGTCAAAAAACTAATTTAAATAACACAAATCAAGATTTGAGCTTAATTTTTTCCACCAAATTTTAACAGTAAAAAATCCAAAAATCACACTAAAAATGAATTATTTATTGCATAAAACAAGTTTCACCCTAAGGAAAAAGTTTTTATTTTAAGAGATTTAATTATTTTTGTTTAAAAAGTTTCTTCATAAACACAAAAGTTAGTTCTTATCGATATTCTTCGTGCTTCACACAACAGTTAGTTCTTTTAAACTCTTCATGCTTTAGCTTTTTGTGGTGGCAGGAGTCGCTTCTGGCCCGCTGCATTTATAAATTAAAGTAGATATTTATGACATTGAAAAGAAAAGGAGATTGCAGGGACGGTCGCTTGTTTTTTTTTCGAGTTCACTAATCCTTTAATCCTTTAATGATGGAGACAATATCTTGGTGTGCCATTTGTTTATCTTTATTTTTTAAATCTTCCCCTTTCATTAGTCATTTTCTTTTTCCCTCCCCATTGCAGCGAATTTAATATCTTTGAAAGTTGGTGACCTCCGGTCTTGGAATACAAAACGAAATAAGGACGCAATAACGCTCACCAAGGCCTACAAACTAATGCTATCTCGCACCCTAACGATTACTATAGTCCCTGCCGAATGCCAGATGGCAGGGACTAATAATAGGAAATTCCGCACCCCATATAAGTCTCATGAATAAAGCAAGTGTAGAAACTTGCAGATCCATTATGCTTTTTAGGTGCGACTATTTCTGTGTTTGGTTAAGTGTGATATGTTTAAAGTATTATGATTTTGCGTGTAGCATGTTTTTGTTGGTTATTAAATTAGTATAATCATATAATTAAAAATAGCTGGTATAGTTTAATTGGTATTATTTCTAATTTGTTTAATTAATGGTGCAATTGACTATATATTAACCACCTTGTACTGGTTATGTAGACATGTATAGGGATAATGAGGAAAAAAAATGTCAATTTAATTTTAATATTGAAATATCTATAATATTTTAGTATAGTTCATTATGTTAAACTATGGTTTTTTATGGTTTAGTGTGATGGATCACGGTTGACTATATTTGATGTTAGTTATTTGTAGTTGATTGTGTGTGACTATGATTGTGAATGACTTTGGTCAATCATGGTCTGGTATAATTGAATTTGGTTGAATATGTTGAATGATCATTGGCCATGGTTTATTACGATTGACCATGGTTGATTGACTATGCTTTGCCATAGTTGACTATGGTTAAGCATGTTTAGTTACGTTTGACCATGTTTGACCATAGCTGACTTTAGTTAGCCATGGTTGCTTGTGTGTGGCTATTGTACATTATGATTGCTTTCAGACAACCACGATCATTTATGGTTGAATTTAGCAAACCATGGTTGAGTATGTTGAACTATTATTGGCCATGGTTGATTTTGGTGACGATGTTTGAATATGGTTGATTTTGGTTGACCATGGTGAGCATGTTGACTATGGTCCACTATGGATGACAATGATTAACCATGTTTTACCATGTTTATCTTTGGTTAACCATTGTCGTCTATGGTTGACTTTCATTTTACTATGGTTGAGCATAGTTGACCATTCTTAACTTTGCTTGACCATAACTGTCCATTGTTAACTTTGGTTAAGTTTGGTTTACTATGCTTAACTTATGGTTAAAATTGATTTATGTTTGGTCTATTATAGTTATTCCTGCTTGACTTTGGTTGACTATGAGCTCATTGTAAGGTTAAAAATGTTCAACCATTTTTCACTATGGTTGACTTAGGTTGACTATCATTCAATACTGGGTGACCATGGTTGGAAATAGTTAACATGGTCGATTATGGTTGACTATACTGATTATGTTAAACCATTATTTACTATGTTAATACAATCTACATCATAATTGAATTATGTTGAATTACTACATTCATCAATAATTGCATCACAATGTGATGTCCATCAAGGGTTATGTCACATTACAATGTTCTTGTACACTGTGTAATGTCACATCGCTATGTTCCTCAATGCTAACATCACATTATGACGTTCATAAATGGTTATGTCTCCTTATGACATTCCTCAAGGGTTTATTTCAATGCAATGTTCCTGAATGATCATTATTATTGGTGTGATATTCATCTTGGTTGGCTCATATGAAATTGTTATGTTTCTCATTAGTATTGATGCACACATATTTATTAAGGGTTATGTCACGTTTGTGATGTTCCTTAATGGTTCTGTCACACTTCACCTTAGTAGAATTATGTCAAATTGTAATGTATTTGAAGGGTTATGTCACATTGTGATGGCCATGAAAGGATATGTTGGATCATTATGTTTGTCAATGGTTATCTCACAATCAGATGTTCCTCTAGGGTTAGGTTATTGTGATAGCCCCAGTCATTTCCTAACTATTATAAATATTGTAAATATCTTTTCATAAAAAAAAGATATATGGGCTGAGTCAAGGGATACAAATTCTAGAGTTAAGTGGGGAAAATTGCTTGGGATTGCTTTTAATTTGTTATGACAGCCAAGAGGTTATTAGGTGTGCATTTTCAATGGGTTGGAATTATTCCATTAAGAGGAGTTGTACGACAAGATAAGGTCCATTCTCTCTGAAGAAAACCGCAAGCAAGAAGAGGGCACAAAATTAATGCAAGGATGACAATGTTGTTGAGTTGTGAAGGACAAAGCACGCAAGAGGAAGTGAGTCTTTGGTTGGATGTAACAACCAATAAACAAGGATACTTTGAAGAGGAAGAGGTGGAATCACCCCACAAGCTATGTGATTCTTCCAAAACAGATAAAACACGACATTGGGGAGGTGATTGGACAAGTAGCAAAAATGTGCATTGAAAGAAACAAAAAGCACAAATAGAGAGATGGGAGAAAATAATTAGAAGAGAATGGAGGAGGGTCAACTCATTGTGATCTATAAGGTAAAGAACAAAGAATGCAGACGATCTAGAGGAAGTTATAGAGAACAATGGTGGAAGCAGGAGGCAAGTCATGTATTACTTCAGTGAAAGGAAACAAGGAAAATACTCAGATTAAGCATGAGGGGACTGCAAGTTTTCCTCCCAAATTAGGGATAATGCTCTATGGATTCCCCATTGCGCAGGATGGTGTAGATGGCTTTCTTTGGATTCCCTTGATGGCTGGTGTGGAGATTTGTTGCCTTGGATTCCCGATAAGGAGAAATTTTGAGGTCTCCTCTGCTTGTTTCTTGGTTTTCTACAGCGAGTTATGGATTCCCTTAATTGGGTGGAACCACTATGTTTATATGATTGAGGGTGGAGGTTTAGCCTCTAGATTCCCTTGCTTTATTTGAGGGTGGAGGTTTAGTGTCTATATCCTCTTTCTTGATTTCAAAGTGGAGGTTCAGCCTCTGGATTCCCTTTTCATGAACTGAGGGTGGATGTAAAGTATTTAGTTTCCCTTGCTTCATTCGGGGTGGAGACCTATATCTCTAAATTCCCATTTAACATTAGGGGTGGAGGTGGAGAACCTCTAGATTCTCTGGTTTAGCATCATCGTTAAGAGATACTGGCCTCTTGATTTGTTGGAGGGTGGAGGTGGTGGATCTCTAGAGTCCCCGTTGAAGATTGACTGCAATGAACTAAACTAATGGGTGGAGGTAGTTGGTCCTCCGGAGCCCCTATTTTAGCGTGTAGATTTGGTTTGTCCCTTGATCAATCCATCTCAGACTTTGGAATCTGGATTGGGGGTGACAATTGCAAGAAGGATTTGGCTACAACTCGTCTATGGTTGGGTAGATAGTCGAAGTCCCAAATTCAGTTTCCAAGCTCATAATATAAGACAAGTGTCTTTGTAATTAACATGTGCAAGTACCTCTTGTGTTTATCTTGTTGTACAAATATGTATGCTTTGAATACATAAGATGTGACTTAATGAGCAAATGGATTGTTTATGTTCTGATGGATTTCAAAATGGTAATAGTGGAATAATGGATAACTTATGATTATGAATGCTTGCACTAGAGCTCTGCATGAGATAGATGGTTGTATAAGACACTTGCATCTTTATGTTTTACCCTAAAAAGCTTAATTGTATAGTAATGCTTATTTACGCTTAATAGAAATCTATTGTTGCATGTTGGTCATCATGTAGCTGAGGGGATCATAACATCAACGGGGATTATTCTCCTTGGAATAATAATGTGTTGAATGGTTCCTAGAATTCTTTCTAAGCAAGAGGCTAAGTTTGTAATTGTCAAGGGTGTGACTATGGGGGACAAGCAAGTCTCTATTAACTCATATGATGGGATAATCGATAACAACCAACCATTGATCCGTAATTCTTAGATTATAAGATAGAAGAGATAGCAGTATGTTCATACATTTACATGCAATGATTCATGTACATAATTATATGTGTATAGCGATTCATGGCCACGGTCGAGTCTCAAAAAGCTCAGGAGGGTTAACTACAAGGGGGTTTCTTATCTATTGTCTATGCATAATTGTATGCATGGTTGTAAATGTTGAGGGCTTATGCATATGCGTTATGGATTGGGTCGCGTCATTGTATAGTGGGGTATTACGTGACTACTATGAACATGTCAACAATTATGGTAACACTTCCAAGTGGCAGTGAGAAGGATAGTTAGAATAGCCATGTGGGCACCACATGGGGAACATGTGGGCACCATTGGAAGCTTGGTGATATGGCACTAATTGGGTGACTAATATTTGGATGGCCATATCTTTGGATATAGGGGTTGGATCAGAGTAAAATTTATATTGTCAGAATCATCTCAATGAGATGAACGTGATGGTATCATTTGTCTTAAGTTTCTCAACGGTAAAAGAAAGAAAAAAATTTGGACCCCATTTCCATAATTGGACCTTGGGGATTGGGTCAACATAGTAATTTCCTCCTTCTACCATTAGTCAGTGCTAGCGATAGTAGGGGGTATGCTACAAAGTGGTATAGAGCTTCCAAGTTCAACACTTGGACTGAATGGGATTTATCACAAAAGTAACCAAGTGAAGGTTCAACACTTGATGTTTCAAGAACCAATGAGGCCTTAAAGCCTCGTGATAAGCCTTATGAACCTGTTACACAAAATATTGTCACCATGACTATTTGCAGTCAGTATGGGTCTATCATCATTCATATTGTCCTCCTAAGCAAGTCTCAAACCTCAGCTCTTCATGTCAAGCTTTGAAAATGAGAGAAAGACCTTAAAAATCAATAAAGCTCTGGTTCTGCACTTTCTCTCACTGTTGCCTGCAGTCCCGCACCCCCTGTACATGTTACCTGCGGACCTTCCCACTCTGTCTCTAAAGGAGTGGGTGCGGACCCCTGTGAAAGTAAAAAAGGCGCAAGTTTATTCTTAAAAACTCACTTTGGGTTAATTCTAGATGATTCTAGAAGGAATCTTGATGTGGATGGTTCACTCCTAGGTGGTTCATGCATCCCAAAAGTGAAGGAGCTAATCCCTTGATGAGAGGAGCTTATCCCTTTGAAGGAGGGCTTTATCCCTTTGAAGGAGGACCTAGTAACTTCCCTCCATTGCACTATAAATTAAGGCATTGGGCTGGTTGCTAGGGAGGTTAGAAGTTGAACATTTTTTAGGGTAAATGTTGTTGGAATTGAGACTTCCTAGTTAAGCTTGAGAGGACAGATCACATACCTTTTGGCTTCATTAGGAAGAGAGTGAAACTTATCAAAGTAGAGGAGACTTCTTGATGGACCGTGGGAGGAGCTTGTACAACATCAAGGCAAAAGTTTTACAGTTCTTCTTTGATTTAAATTAATACAATCAGATTCATTTTTCTCAGCAAATTGTCTTATGTGATTTGTTTCATGAATTCCTTGATCATCATGATATGTATGCTTTATTATATTGGCTTTTCAGGTGCTATTTAATTTGTGTGCTTGTTTGTGTTTGCAGATTCTCTACAAGGGAGCTCATTTGGATCAACGGAGCGAGGCTTCCACAAACTTGCATTGGACCCAAGGTAGGTCTAAAACACTTGTTTGCCTTTATTTATAAATTGCATGCTTAGAGAAAGATAGAAGTTGATTGGTTTGTTTGTCGTTAGATATCATTAGATACTAGGGAGGTCAGTCTTGTCCGCAAGAACGACTCATTCCGTGTGACAAAAATGGCGACTCCACTGGGGACTTGATTTTTTGATTTAATTTTACTTTGACTTGAGAAATTGTGTTTTTGTTTCTGTTTTTTGCTTTATGTGTGTGGGATTGGGTAGGTTTAGTTAATCTTCAATTTTTTTTGTTTTTCATACTTTTGGGAGAGAACCGCACCCTCTGCTTGTAACACAGTGCGGACCTATTCGAACTTTTGCTTTACACACAGAGCGGTACAGCACCTGTGTGGACTGCGGGCCTGCGGACCCTGTCAAAGTTTTGACAAACTTAAGATTTTCTCTTTCAGTCAGCTTAGGATTTGTTTAGGTGTTTTTATCCTCTGCCTAGATCTGCACGTGACTTGTCAGGAACTTTTCTTAGGTTAATTCCATTGGCATTAGGGTTTTAGGTGAAATTCCTAGAAGTTTTGGTTGTCGGGCTTGATTTTCATTTCGATCTTGTAGTAGCTCAGAGCTTAGAAGCCTTCGAAGCCTCAAATCACCTTGGTTTTTACTGGCCTTCTTATGAGTCTGACCGTTTGCAAAATCTGCCTTTGTTGAGGAATCCATTTTGTTTTTTCTCTTTGTGAAACTTCGAAAGGACTTGTGATTAAAAGTTTTGGATTTCATTTTTAGAAAAGAAAACAAAATTTGGTTGTTTTTTTTGACTGATTTGTGATTATGGACAAATAGTCCTTAGTTTTCTTATAGCTAAGTAAAACATCCTTGAAAAGAAATATTGTAAGCTTTTACTTCAAATAGTTTTTAGAATTTATAGATCTCAAGATTAGATTTTTCCATAGTTTTGAGAGTTTTATAAAAAATAATAAAAAATCTCTTTTGAAAAAGTTTGTTTTTGTAGTATTTGAGTGTTTGAAAGAAAAAGGAAATTTTCGTGAGCATAACTAGTTGTCTCGTTTTTGATTGTATTGGAAAAGACAAAAAGCTCTTCTTTTGATTTGTTTGTTAAGAAAAGATTTGTTTTTACAAGCATTTGCATTCTCAACTCTTTCCTAGCTAGAAATTCGTTGAAGGGAAAAGATTGCTTATCATCTTAAGTGCATTTTTTAGTGATTTGGAGTCGAGTCTTCATACCATAAGTTTCATCTCCGCACCTTTTGACTTAAGGAAAAACCAATAAAAATAATGCTTAAAGTAAAATCTATCTAGTAATCTTTTTATTTCTAGGGCTCTATATCACCAACATAGCTTAGGCTAGTATCTTGGAGTAGGGAGTAATTAACTCTCCAAGATAGTAAAACAAACAAGTAGCTGTATCTTGCGGTAGGAGATAAAATCCAATTGTTACATCTATGCTCTGGGAAAGTTCCTCTTAAAGGAGAAGCATGAGATCATATCTGAACTAGTGTGGGAATCAATCCTTCCTCATTGGGGACAATAGAAGATATTCACGTATTAAAAACGGTAAACCTCGGATTAACCATTGTCGAGGAGCCTAGGGTCACTTGTTGGTAAACCTTGGATTATGTCAAGGAGCCTTCAAGGGGATTGAGCTTGTTTTCTGCCCTTGCGTGCGTATCGGATCGTAGACTATTCCCCCAGGTATATTTGTTTCCGTTGGTAACCATAGTGACCATATTCTATAGGATTCTTTCCTAAGGTGACGGTGGAGGGAAGATCCCACTGTACCTGGAGCAGACGTCGGCTAGAATCACTTGGATTTTCTGGGGGGTTCTCTTCACTCGAGACGGTTTAGTGGATAAACTTGTGCCAGTCTATTCATTAAGCAGGTTGTTGGGGTAACTTTTCCAACCGCCATTTCTGTATTAAACTCTGCAACGTTGGATTTCATCACCAACTAGTGTTTTCAGTACGGAAAGTTACTGTTTGTGTGTGGTTTGATCTCCTAGATTCTTTAGGCGTGTGATTCAAAATTGTTTGGTTCTTTAGAGGCTTTAGGTGGTTTTCATTGAGATTTTTCTTTGTTTGCATGTGAAGTAGTTAAAATATTTAATCATGGCTGAATTACCGAGGAAGTCCCGTAGACTTCGGGGCCAACCTCCTGAGTTTTCACCGAGCTAGCCTGAAGGGTTATGAGCCTTTGTAACTCCTAGAGACAGTAGAGTTGGGTCACCTGAAGAAGGAGAGTCTTCATTGGTTGTACATCCTAATTATCAAGCTCTAGTAATAGATTATAATCCGCAATCTATTTCATTTTCCGAAATTACTGGTAGTTTTTCATCTACTAGTGATTTAGGTGAGGAACCTGAAATATCTGAACCTAAAATTGAATTTGCTGCTACTCCAACATCAGGATTTGCCTCTCCAACTTCTAGTGGTCCTGGTTCACCCATGGTAGAAAGAGTAATTACCCAAAATCTTCCTTCTGGACTTATAACTATTGAAGAACTTGCTACTCCAGAAGAAGGTATCCCTATCCCTGAAAATCAACCAACTATAGAACTTAGGGAGCGTGAATCAATCTTTTACAGTCCACCTAGGAGCAACACTTGGTATCTTTCATTGACCAATTTTTTGGAAAACTTGGGACTAAGTTTTTCACCACCTCGCATTCCTTTTCACCCAACACCTAGGGGTTATTATCCTCCGTTAAATATGTCAAGACAGTCGTCCATGTTTTCTCAATCTCCAGAAACCTTTTTATATGGCGGTCCTTCTGTTCCCTCTGGGTATCAATCACTTACTGGTACTTTTTCGGGAGCATCTCCTCAACCTATTGAACAAGGGTTATTAATTGGAAATAATGGAACTAAGCCGTTGAGTGTAGAAGATATTCTTATGATGTCAGGTACTATTCCTAATCCTCAACCTCAAGGTGGCCAGTTACCACCTGGGGGGTAGCCTCAAAGTCCTCAAGTATTTTCTGGGGGGCAACCTCAAGGACAGTACATACCTACGGGACAGTACGTTCCTCAAGGTCAACCCCAGACTCAGTATGTACCTCAAGGTCAACCCCAGTATCAATATGTACCTCAAGGTCAACCCCAGTATCAGTACGTGCCTCAAGGTTATCAACCTCAAGGTCAGTACCCAACCCAAGGTTTCCAACCACCTTCCGATCAATCATTTGTCCAAGGAGCTGGAAATGTACCTTTGAATTATCAACCCTACCCTCAACCCGATTATGGTCCTCAATATTCTCAACCTGTTATGGTTCTGTACCCCAGAATGAATTTAGTGTGGGATCCATCTCAATCTCAACAGATCTTGCAACCGAATGTGCAGTTGTCATCTCAATCTGGACAACCCTTGGTTTCTGGTTCACCCCAGCAACCTGTCCAGTCTACTATTCAAACTTCTGCACCTTCTGTAGTTTCTCAGCCTGGGCCTAGTATGCCTCGTACTCCGCCTCAAACGACTGCTGCAACATCTGTTCAATCTACCCCACCTACTTCTGGAGTATCGACAGCTCCGGTTTCTACTGTTCCTGTATCAACTCCTCAGACATCTTTACCTCAGTCTGGATCCACAATTCAGACTTCGGTTCAAATGCCTGTAGGACAACCTGGTCCAAGTACGGTTGTCACAAGTCAACCTCAATTTACTTATCAACCGTACCAGGGACAGTACCAATTCGGTCCTGTTGTGCAGTAGCCAGTCTATCAGTATCAACCATACCCTGGATATACATATCAGCAACCTCAACAACCCTAGTATGGTCCGGTTAATCTTGGTTTTCCAAGAGGATATAATATCCCGAATGCAATTTCAATTCCTAGTTATCCTGGATATCCTCCTTTGGGGCTGGTCTCATGACCCAGGGTTTCAGGGACCCTAATCGTCAGTTACCATTTATTGCAACTTTGGACTTGCCTGACTTGTTGTGCCTTACGAATGATCCAATTAACTATCTTCCGTTTTGGCCGCCAATGCTGAATAAGTTGTTAGTGATATTCCTAAATTTGAAGGCAAATAAGGAGAGGACCCGTCGAACCATGTGATGACTTATCACCTCTGGTGTGCATCTAACTCCATTTCAGATGATTCAATCTGTTTAAGGCTTTTTCAACGCACTCTAATTGGTCTTGCGGCCAAGTGGTACATTGAGTTACCGCCAGCCACTTTTTATAACTTTAGTCAATTAGCTACTTCGCTTTTAACTCATTTTCAGTTGCCAGTCAGATATGACAATGGCACGGAATTATTAACTTCATTAAAACAATCAACGTCCACTTACATTTCAGATCACATTCATGAATGGAGACGTCGAAGGCGTTTAGTGAAGGTTTTTATTTTGGATCAGATCTTAGCTGAATGGTTTGTAAAATCGTTATTACCGAAGATCACTGAGGATGTAGCTAAGGCAGGAGTCGTTACTGAAGAGCAAGTAATTGCTCAAGCTTAGTACCTTGAATTAGTTTATACGCAGTCAAGTACGTTACACGAGAAAATCCCCGATCTTCCTAAACAAAATCAAATAACTACAGCTCCTTCAGGGTCTCATGCCGCTGATGGTATGATTGATATGGTTAATACCAAAAGTAAGAATAAATCTTCCAAGAATTCTTCTACTATCATAACTTTGTTAGATTCCCCGACAAGGATTCTTCCGTGGAAATTTCCGCCGATATTCATGTTGTAGAGTCATCTATAGCCAAATCAAAATCCGGCGGTAAAAAGAAAAGGAAGAAGAAAAATAAAACGGATAAAAATTCAAAAGAGAAACCAGAAAAAACATAGTCAACTGATGAGAAACGCAAACCTCGTTATCCTTGTCTCATTTTTGACGAAGAGAATTTTACAAGAGACTGCCCTCATCGTGCAGAGGTTGCAAAAATCGTCAAAGGTTCCCAAACGCCTGCTGTTTTGAAGGATCCTTTTCCTAGTCAAGAGAGTAAGATGATAGGTTCTTCCTCCAAATGCCTCTGAAGAACCCATTATGATGATGTCCCATGTTACATGCTTCCATTTAGTGTTTTAATTTCATGTTTTAAGTTTTCTTCATCAAACTAACTTAAGTAAACACACGTAAAATTCATGTTTTTACTTACTATTTTGGATTACAAACCTTAAGCACATTTTTATATTCTAAATGGGGAATTAGCACATCATTACCAATCTACTCCATTACAGATCACCATGGTTCCCTTTAGTTAGCTAAAATTAATTATGGTTGACTTTGGTTGACATTGTTGATTATGGTTAACCATATTGAGTATGTTTAACTAGGGTTTTAATATGATAATGTTGTATCCTAATGTTCATCTTGGTTAAATTATGTCAAATTGCTATGTTCCTCGATTGTTGTGTGACATCACAACATTCATAATGAGTTGTCACATTATGACATAAAGAAAGCATTATGTTCAATTGTGATGCTCCATAAGCCTCCATTGTGACATACATCTTCATTGGCTTATGTCAAATTGCTCCATTCCTAAATGGTTATGTAACATGGTGATATTCATTTAGGGTTATGTCACAAATTCCTTAAGGGTTATGTTCAATGCAATGTTCCACAATGATCATGATGCATTGTGATATTCATCTTGATCGATTCATATGGAATTGTTATGTTTCTCATTAGTATTGGTGCACACATAATAATTTTGGATTATGTTAAATTTGTGATGTTCATTAACGGTTATGTTTCATCTTGACATTCATCTTGGTGGACTTATGTCAAAATGCATATTTTTTAATGGTTAAGTGGCATTGTGGTGTTCATGAAAGGATATGTTGGATTGCAATGTTCCTCAATGGTTATCTACCATTGTAACATTTATCTTTGTTGACTTGGGCCAAATTTCTATGTTCCTCAATTATTATGTCGCAATCTAATGTTCCTTAAAGTGGGGCTAAATTTTCATCTTTCTTAAAAAAATTCACATCGTAATGTTTATCATGGTTGACTTACATTGACCATAATTGTCTATAGTTGGCCATGGTTCACTATGCTTGACCACATTGATTATGGTTAGTAATGGTTGATTATGATTGACCATGTTGATTATATTTAACCATGGTTTAGTATGGTAATGTCACATGATGTTTATCTTGGTTGAATTATGTCAAATTTCTATATTCCTCAATTATTTTGTTGCATTGCAATATCCATAAAGGGTTATGTTACGTTGTGATGTAACTCAGGGGTTATGTTGGATTGTCATGTTCCCTAATAATTATATTGAATTCCCACATTCTTGAATCGTTTTTTTGCACTATGATGTTTATCAATATTTATGGTGCATTGTGATGACCTTGAAGGATTATGTTGAATTGCAATGTTCATTAATGGTTATGTTGCATTGTGATGTTCTCAAAACATTAATTTGGATTCGAATGTTCATTAATGGTTATGTTGCAATTTGATGTTTATATTTGTTGATTTATGTTGAATTGCAATATTATTGAATAACTATGTGATATCATGACATTAATCAAAGGTTATGTTACATATTTCTTTATTGTATTTTCAAGGAAGTAAGAATAATCTAGTTTATTGAAAATAATTTTAAAATTTTCAGACCTCTTAAAATATTCATTTCTCTTAAATTGAATTTTATTTATATTATTATATGATATGATATAATTGCAACTTGTAAATATAAATTATAACTATTTAAATTTTAAGAAATAAAAAAAAAAAATCTTTAGTAAAAAATAAAAATAAAAAAATTACATACAATTAATAGTTTGAACAAAATGTATCAAATATAATTTAACATAAACCAACTATTCACCCTATATGGGGTGGGGAGGGGCATTGGGGAAGGGGAAGGGTTGGAGAGTGGGACACTTGTTGTCACCCCAAGTAAAGGAGGAGAGCAACGCAGTTACCACCCTCCCCCACAGGGCAACTACATTGTAAGAACTTTATTTCAGCTTTCATTCGAATTCAATTCAGGTGTAAATGCATCAATGTTATGGAAAGAAAATGGTATTTGTTTTGATTGTAGTTGGTTTATCAAGGTATGGTTAATGATGAATATGAGTACCATGAAGTTAACAAATGATTTACTATTGTTGCCATGCCTCTGATTTTCCATTCCTACAACTTGCTTTCTTTCAGTTGGGGAATGATTTCTTTTGGTTTCTCGATGTGATTTTGGATCTACATTCTATTAGGTCAACTTGCCTTTATAAGAAGGAACAAGTCCTCCTAGCATGGTTTCTCCATCCCCTTGGTTAGATAAATTTTATAGTGGTTCACTGGGTGCATACAATGTCTATTGGAACTTCCTTGGTTGCATGTCCACTCTTTGGGTGAATCTCCTCTTTTTTCTTGGATCTCACCTCATTAGCACTGGTGAGGTATAGTCTTTGTTCTCAAGAGTGGAAATCTACTTCAGATTCCTTTGTGACATGTCTACATTAGGCTTCTTGGGGCATCTTATTTCTCGGGTACTTCTTTTGGTTTTATATATTGAGTAGTCTAATTTTTGTTGTCATTGGTTTATTCCCTGGGCAATACCTGGATACAATAGCTGTCTCCCCTATCGAGTCATTTCCTTTAGCATTTCTTCCATGTTTTGTTGGTCCTGGATTTGGCATTTTTTTGTTTAGGGCGGGGGGTGGGGGGGGGGGGGGAGGACTTTCTTTGCCTCTAGCACTAATGTTCCTTTATATATTTTGTTCCAAAATGTTGTTGGTATTCCTTCCTAACCTTAGTCAAAGTTCTTTAAAACACTCTTCTCTCCTCTAGTTGGATTTTTCTCATGTTTTCCTATGCCCAAAAAAAGGCTCACTCCCATAGAGGAGCAGGTGACAAGTGAGATTTCAATGGAACTATAGCATGTAATAGAGAAAAATCCTCTACTAGGTTTTACCCTCAACGAAATCCCCAAAAATCCAAAAATAAATTCATGTTGTCAAGGAGGAAATCATTCATGACAGGGGACACCACTCTGATTCTACAGTCCTTTCTATAATCATTGATTGCGTCCATAACACAAGCAACACTAGAGGCAGACAAAACTAATATCTTCACATTATTAACCTTTACTCGCACACGAAATCTCCACTTGGAAAAGTATTTCTTGCCATGAATGACACTCAAGATGAGCTCCTCCTCATAGTGGAGGAACCACAATTTATCTTCCAGGACTTGGATGATTCCATGGCATGCATGGAGGTTGTTATTTTGCGAGGAAAGGGACCAGTTACCTCAAATAGTCTAGGGAACTCGGTGCCCAATGATGTCTCCACTTCATCATGACTTCCTACTTGAGTCAAGTTATGATATTAGTTATTACTTCTCTTTGTTATGATATTAGTTTTGTTTATTTGGATACTAGTTTTAGGTTAGTTACTTCCACTCTGTAGATGGTTGATAGTCCATGGTTCTGTAGGTCGATATGTTATTTTGTAGAATATGTTGATGCACATTTGACTTTGTGGACCAAAGCTCTACAATTTTACCTATGGTTTAGCTTCTAATGTGGTAGGCTTAGGTAGGCTATGGAACGATACAATATGTACTCGATTTTGTGATCAATAGAAGGATTTAACTTATTTAAAAAAAAAAAGAACCCAAAACCATTCATCATAAATCTCTAGTAACATCCTTATTCAAATATTATTTACCTCGATAAGCGTGTTTGTTTTGGAATAAGGAAAGAGCTAACCAGCCATATATTGGGTATTTAATGCTGAAATAGGAGCACGCAAGTTAACGTGATAACACGGGAGCGGGCAATTTCGACATTAAATAACATTTGCCCGCTCCCGTGTTATCGGGCTAACTTGCGTGCTCCTATTTCGGCATTAAATACCCAATATATGGCTGGTTAGCTCTTTCCTTGGAATAAGGCTTTGAGAATTTTAATTTAAATATAAACAATTATTAGGTAGATTGTAGGAATTTATACTCCATGGAATATTCTAAAATATTCTTACAGATTAAAGGTTAAGATTTATCTTAAAAGTAGTTATGTTCTTTCTGCCATTTTAGTTAAATTGATTAATTAAAAAGAAAATGTCATATAAACATAAGCTATGGTTTTTTGGGCATGTGGTATTAGTAAACCATGATATTGTAACCAAACTTATTTACAAGTTAGGAATCTCCAATGTAAAGTAGGTATGAATCTCCATGATTAAGAATCTTGTTACATAATGTTTTAAATGTATATACGTTTAACTCATATATAAATAATAATAATAAAATTTTAATTTAATTAATTTTTATTAAAAAAATAATTAATTAATTAGATAATATAAAATGTCAGACTAGGAGGTAACTCCTCAAGTCAAATCATATTATTCATTCAGGCTGTTCATTATTATATACAAGAGGGAGAGACTATTCAGTTCATCTCCCGATGACTCTTCATCTTCTCTACTATTTATTTACACTAATTACAGTTGTTCACCCAATCCCTATGAATAGGTGTCAACATTCCCCCCCTTAATTTGAAGGCATGTTGGTGAGTCCAAGCATTGTTCTGAATCTTTCAAGATTTTCTCTTCCAAGCACTTTGGTGAAGATGTCTACAATTTGCTCATTAGTGGAACAATGGCGGAGATGGATTGTTTTGGCCTCAACCTGATGTCAAATCAGATGATATTTAGTATTGATGTGCTTTGTTCGATCATAGAACTCTGGGTTCTTGGCAAACTTTATTGCTGAGGTATTATCAATCATGAGTGGAGTCGATTGTACTTGTTTTACCTGCAAATCTTCAAGAATTTTCCTGAGCCACACAATTTCTTTTGTTGCCTCAGCTGCTGCCACATATTCTGCCTCTGTTGTGGAATCTACTGGAACTGATTGTTTGTGTGATCTCCAGGAGACAGCTCCTGATCTAAGACTCATAGCATAACCTAAAGTAGATACCCCAGTTTCTTTGTCTCCATTGAAGTCTGAATCAGAGTATCCAATCAAGTTGAAGTCACCCACCTATGTATACTTGATTCCAAAGTCTTAAGTTCCCTTCAAGTACTTTAGAACTCTTTTTGTAGCAGACCAATGTCCCTCACAAGGCTTTTACATAAACCTGGAGAGGATTCCAACAACAAACGAAATGTCTAGTCTGGTAGTAGTTAGGTAGTTGAGACTTCCTACAAGCTGTCTATACTTTGTTGCATCCTCAAATTCTTTTCCTTCAATGGACGTGAGCTTTAAGTTTTGTTCCATTGGAGTAGTTAAAGGATTTCATTCTGTCATGCCAAACCTGTTCAATAGATCTCCAATGTACTTCTTTTGAGAAAGGAATATGGACTTCGAATGTTGAGTTACTTCAATACCAAGATAGTAATGAACATAGCCCAAATCAGTCATTTCAAAACCTTTCCTCAATTCCTTCTTTATGGGTGCAATGTAGCTCTCATTGTTCCCTGTCATCAAAAGATCATCTACATATACAACAAGATATACAACTGTTTTTCCAACCTTCTTGACAAACAAAGTTAAATCATCAAGATCATAATGTTTGAAATTGAGTTTCAGAAGATGCTCAGTTAGTTTTTCATACCAGGCTCGCGGTGCTTGTTTGAGGCCATACAAGGATTTCACAAGTTTGAATACTTTATGTTCATGTCCTTTTGCAAAAAATCCTTCCGGCTGGGACATAAAAACATTCTCTTTTAGATCTCCATTCAAGAAAGCAATTTTTACATCCATTTGATGGACTTTCCAACCATTCTGAGCTGCTAGGGCAAATAGTGTCCAGATGGTAGCCCATTTTGCTGTGGGGGAAAAAGTCTCCTCATAATCGACCCCTTCCTTCTGTGAAAAACCTTTTTCCAGAAGCCTGGATTTGTGCTTTTCAAGTGAGCTATTAACTTTATACTTGTTCTTGTAGACCCACTTGCAGCCAATTGGTTTGGTTCCCAATGGAGGATCGACCAGCTTCCAAGTGCCATTCTTTATCAGCACATCATACTCCTTTTGCATCGCTTATTTCCATTCATCATGAGAAGCAACTTCTTTGAAGGAAGTTGGTTTGAAATCTGTAGACAAATTCAATTCACAATCATAAAAAACATCCATATCAGCAAGTGAATTAGAGTCATCTACATCACCTCCATTTTGCCGGTTTGAATTTCTAGTTCCTGTCTTTCCAACCTCATCAAGATGAACACTTTCAAGTGTATTTGTGAGCCACTTTGGGGGACCTTTCTCAGATGGTCCAAGCTACTCCATTGATTGAGTTGGGACTGAATCAAGATTGAGTCTCCCAATTCTGTCAATCACATCACTCAAATTATCATCCATTGTTGGAGTTTCATGTGGGGGAGAGAGTGCTTCAAAAGAAGATTCCATAGGTTGATCTAGTATAGGAATCCCCCCTTCGAGATGTGGAATCTGATTATCAAATTTTTGAAATGATTTTGCATTTGCGATCTATCCAAGCAATCAAGTTGCCGCTCAACAACATTGTCAATTTTGGATGATTCAAGAAAGATCACATCTCTAGATACAAAAAACTTTTTAATGACTTCATCATAGAGACATTATGCTTTGGAGGTGTTTGAATACCCCAGGAAGATACACTTACGACTTCTTGCACCAAGTTTGTTTCTATGTACCTTTGGTATCAAGGCATAACATGTGGAACCAAAGACCCTAATATGCTTTACCGAAGGAATGTGCCCATACCACATTTCATAAGGAGTCTTGTTTCTAATAGTGTTAGATGGACATCTATTCTTTACATATAGAACACATAGCTACATCAGCCCAAAACATCAATTTTACATTTTTGAAAAATATCATGGAGCGTACCATATTTAAGATTGTCATATTCATTCTTTAAGCTACTCTGTTCTGTTGGGGATTTGAGTAAGTGGAATAAAGTGCCTTGAGAAAAGCTATCAAAGGAATATCCAGTTCAACATTAGTGACCTTGATATCATGCATTATAGATTTTACTTCTGATGCAAGAGCAAGAGGATCATTATTTTTTAATTCAAGGGTGCAGAGTTTAATCATGAGTTGAACAACTTAAAGTGCAGAGTGTGATTCATAGAGTTCCTTCAATTTTGGTAAGGCTTAAAAAGCATTTGAAAATGGCGAAATATGTCAACTCACCTCTTCATTTACTGATGCTACAATCAATGCATAGGCCTTGCTATTCTTATTTTCCCAAATGGAAAACTCCTTGTCTAAGGTAGGCTGTTTTGGCTCTTTATCTACGTCTCCAACACACACTCCTTTCCACAACTCATTGAAAATGAGGGTGTGTTTTAACTTCCAGGACCACTCAGGATAGTTCTCCTTGCGAGTGAGAACTACTCCCACAATAGATATGATTGAATGCATTGTAAAATCTATGTACTGTGGAAAAAAAATTGCTCTTCTACTGGTAAAACAATTTGCACTTGCTGTGTAAAAGAAAAAAAATTGCACTATAGTAAAATATAGTTATGATATGTATATATCAGAGGTATATTTGGTTATATTCAACAACACATAAACTGAAGTAGATTTACCAGATAGTGATGGGGAGTAATGGGATAATAGTATTAATGCGATATTAATGGGCCAATGTAATGGGAGAGCAGTAAGGCAATGATATATGGTATGCGGGTTGTGGAATTGTATTAAAACAAATATATTAACAAAACCACATATATTAACGCATATATCACCATTAAAAAAAATGGGAGCAGATTCAAACCATGGAAGCGTATCACCAAACCATGGCAGCATATCACCAAACAACGGTATGGCCTGCGGGGAATGTATTAAAAAGCAACGTAAACTGATGTGGAGAGGCGTGATGTCGCAGGGAAACAATGGTATGATACCGGTGGTATGCAGTGGGAGGTATGACACCAGCGATATACATTTAATTCAATGGTAAAAAAACAAAGTGTGGTATGCAGCGTATCCAAGGTCAATATGTGCAGTGGGCAGAGCAGTGTTATATATGACAGAAGGAGGTGAATACATGTATATGCAAAAAACACATGTATATATATGACATCGGAATATATGGTATGGGCAACGGTGGAATATTAAAACGCATATGACAGTGGATATGGTATGGAGGTGTTTCAACATAGCATTTCAGTACATCCATTCACGCAACATGGAGGAGGCTCACCGCACTATATCATTTCCAGGCAACACAGACTCGATCCTCTAGCAAGGTTATCTGAGTGGGCCGCGAGGTTTAGAAGGCCTATGGACCTGGTAGGCTTGATGGTTGTGGAGGGTGCCAGAATCAACAGAATAATAGTGAGTCGCAGGTGATATGAGAGAGATGTCAGTCTGCAAAGGATTCAGAACATAGGCAGAATAGGTAGAGTAGGCAGAATAGGAGTTACAAATTAAAGAGGGAAGCCAAAAATGGCGTTGGCTCTGATACCATGTCAGACCAGGAGGTAACTCCTCAAATCAAATCATATTATTTATCCAGGCTGTTTATTATTATATACAAGAGGGAGAGACTATTCAGTTCATCTCCCGATAACTATTCATCTTCTCTATTATTTATTTACACTAATTACAATTGTTCACTCAATCCCTATGATTAGCTGTCAACATAAAATGTGCCATAAAATAATTGTTTTAATATTTTTCAATGGTTTTAATATTTTTCAATGTTCATCAACCATTTAACTTACACACGATAATATCATTTAAAAACATAAATATAAAATACCATATTATTCATAACAAAATTAATTAAAAAACACCTTCACAATCATTCCTAATTAAATCCTATTTTAAATTTATTAAAAAAAAACAAATAAAAAACTAATCAACACTAAAGATCAACAGATTTACTAAATTGCAACGATGTCTTGCATTTACTTCGTTTTGAAAATGATAATTAGTAAATTTATATCGCTGAAGGCTTGCATTCTACTTCGTTTTGAAAAAGATAATTTGTAAATTTATATCCCTGAAGAGTCCCTGCTTTGCATGGAATATAACGATTGATTCGTGTTAAAATTGCTTTGGCTTTATATTTAAAAAAATAACTTTTTTATACTATTGATTGATAGATTAAATTTAGAGGTGGGTATTTGCCAGCTCCCCCTATTTTGCTTTTTTTCCTCAACATTTTCATTTCACCAACCTTATTTGTTATGTTATGGATTGAGAAGACTATGGTGGAGAGATCAGTTGAAAGAAAGATAAAGGTAATCTCCCAAAGCTTTTGAGTATATGATAACATAGATCCTCCTGTGTGTTTCTTTATGTTTTAAAATTTATTATTATATATTGTTTATTCAATCAAATGGCTTAGGTTTTAGGTAGCTCGTAAACAGGTTGGGCAGACTTTGTTGAATGCAGAAGTACTAGATCTCATCAAATTTGTAAGATTGGTCTGTATTTGCTTCCTTTCACCTTAACTAAAATAAACAGTTTCCGCTGTCATGTCTTTGATTATCTGATTTTCTTGAAAACATGAACACAAGAGAACACTACAAGACTCTAGGTGAAAAACATGCCCACACGACCTTGAGCTCTTTTATTACAAGTTTGGCATCCTAACAAATATTCCATTCATATGAATTTTTGAGCCTTGTTGATCTAGCATGGAATGAGGGCCCATCTCAATCACTTTCAGGAGTTATATAGATTGCCTTATTAGGACTTATAATGTTTCTTAGATAGAGATCATGACCTGGACTTGTAATGTTTCTTGGATAGAGATCATGACCTGAATCCTCTGGTCTTTTAATAGTTCAGTAATTTGATGGTATGGAAGTGTATCAAATTTTACTTTATTTTGAATTGTACATGCTTTCTATGTTTATGTTATATGATAAAATGTTAAATTCTTTTACCACAAGCATTAGCATAGGCCAAATAGACACCATGGATTTTGCACAGCTTTGGGTATGGTTGCATAAATGCAAATGAATTATAATATTAGAGTAGTCTAATGAAGTCACAATTTTGTTTTGAAAATAGTGGAATTCTAGCATGATTTTTACAAAAAAAAATTAGGGAAATTTGGGTTACAGCTATCAAATCTCAGACTTTTGGGTGACAGAAGAATTTTTTATGGAGTTGTCTTTAAATAAACTTTTTGGAAGCTTTTGGGTTTTTATGGTCAAAATAAATTCGGCAGCAATTTATTGAAATCGCAAGTTTGATAGCTAATTTCTGCATAATGAAAGCGTCCCATGGTTTTTTCAGGGTGTTGAATCCAAATATGTAGTTACAAAACCATTTTAAATAATACAAATCAAGATTTAATCTCAATTTTTTTCGGCCGGATTCCATCACCGGAATCTCCAAAAAATCACACTAAAAACAATTCCATTTTTTATGGTGGTGAATCCATTTCCCAAAAAAAATCAAATTCATATGATCAGATTTTTTTGGAAAAAAAATCATCACTGGACAACCCAAATAACATTGGCCTCTCTGAAGTTACTAATCCAGAAATTGATAACGATAAATGCGTGAAGTCAGCAACTAATTAAATGGTGACAGAAGATCATTTATTTCTGTGGAGTTAATAAATGCTTTGATAACTTCCCAGACGCAATTTCATCTCAATAATTGTATCGTTGTACTAACGAATGGTTACCATGTTCATTGTACTGACGAATGGTTACCATGTGTTTTTCTAGAGGATCTGTAATCTTAGAATCTGAGCACAGTCATGGGATTCGTACTAAACAAAAATAATTTTGCAAATTAACCATATCCCTTGTACTTGTGGTTGTCAAAGAACCCCATACCACACAAAATAAATCACATGTTTGTCTCCACATAAAATACACGTTAAGATTCGAACCGGTAAACATTGGTTTTTGGTATTTTTTCCACGTCTGGATAATTTCCGGTTAATATTCGTTTCACTGATAAATATATGATTGTAGCTTTTGTTAAATCCACTCATAAATATTGATATTTTTAACAAAAGAAGAAAAGAATAAATAATGCAAAATTAAACATAAAATTGAATTCATAAATAGACACATAAGATATATCTAGTAAATTTGGGAAAGTGTGTCAACGAAATTTCCATGGATAAACAATTGGACCTACACATTTGGTTATGATACCACTTGTTACGTTACCACATAAACAATTATAATAATCAAACAACAATACACAAACCATATACACCATGATTTACCCTGGTAAATCCCATTTGGTGTAGATTTATTATTGTCTTTGGCTAAAAGGCATCCAAGTGGGACAACATTCTAACTACTGTCTCCTAACTGCTGCACAACATTCTAACTATGGTCTCCTCACTGTTAGGGTGTGAGCGTTTACCCCTCTACTCCGCTCAATACAATGGAGAATACATAAGCCTTATTACATGTATTACCATAGGCTCAATACCATGAATGCCAATACCAAGTACCCAAAACCATCATAAGTCGCCAATATCAAAGGCCCAAAACCACAATTGTGAACACAATCTCAATTCCACCACTAATTCAAATTTATCTAAGTATAAAAATCTAGTTACAATTACTTATAACTTAGTAAATTCCGGTCAATATATTACTCACAAAGATACCATTATTCTTGTTAGATCATATTTTACTAATATATTTAATATCTAATCTAGTGATATACATTTATTTTAGCAAAAAATTGTGTTTGACCATATCAAAAACTGAATACCCTAAATTTAAAATCTAGTTAGTTATAATTATGAATAGCATGAAACTCGGCAAAACCGCAATTTACCAATCAGAAATTTTGCTAATCCAAGCTTTGCCATTTTCATATTTTTTTTGCACGGTGATTCCTAAATTGAATTAATAGTTAAAGTCTGGAAAAATACTTCATAAGATATTAAATGAAGCACAATGGCAGTGGCAATAATTTCGATGGTGGTAAGACAGATTGACGTCGCTGCCATTTCATATTATATCGAGAATATATATACTTTGTATTGAGAATCTTTTACAAGGAAGTATATGTTGTTAATTATTAATTATATAGACTGTTCCTCCATTTAATAACAACGATCTTTACTCCTTCCTCCATAAATCTGGATGATGATCCATTTACACCACCATAAAGATTGAGCAATTTATGAAGTAAGGCCTTTGTTAAAAGTATCTAGATTGCTTATAATTTCTAGTTCAGAACGTTTTCTAAATTTGATTTGTAATTTTGACTATAGGTAAAGTTGATTCATTTCATGAGTCATTAAAAGGATCAATTTCTATATTTTGGTGGTGAATCCTTTGAACAAGTTATTGGAGAAAAACTTTGGATTCACAAGTTATTGGAGAAAAATTTTGAAAAAAATGTAATGTAATTTGAATATACAATAAGCAATTGTTAAAGTTGTAATTGTAAAATAAGCAATTGCTAAAGTTAAAATTGTAAAATTAGGAGCATCCTACTTTATCTTCAACAAAGCTAGCATAAATTGCAGCCTTGAATTATAATGTTTAAGTTTAAAACTATAATTTTGAATATAAATGTTTAAATTTAATTAATAAATGTTTAAGTATTTTTTATTATTGTTTTAGTTAATTTTGTATGATATTTTGGAAATATTTTTTTTTAATTATAAATTTAAATTGTATAATCTGTAAAAATCTAAAATATTATAAAAAAATTTAAAATATTAAATTCATTTATATATTCAAAATCACAGTTTAAATAATAAAAAATTATAACATTATCAAACATTATATATAAACTTTAACAAAAATAACAAAATATCTAAATTTTACTTAAAAATTAAATTGCACCATCAAATTATTAATTAAATTTTAGTTCAATAATTAATTTGCACAATAAATTTTTCATTATAACTTAATGTTGAAAATTTTCTTTTAAAAAATTATATATATATATATATATAGAACCAAATTTGTTATATTAAATATTTTTGAAATATTATAATGATAATATTTTTCACCCTACTAAAATATTTAATGTGATATTAAAATGTTATATAATATTTTTATAATAATGAATATTTAAAATTGATAAAATATTTAATGTGGTATTAAAATGTTATATGATATTTTTATAATAATGAATATTTAAAATTGATAAAATAAAATATTATAATTTTTACATAGTAAATTAAATCATAATTCCTCTTTGCTTTCCATGTTGTTGTCGTGATTCATGTAAAGAATGGATTGCGATTAATTAATATATAGACAAATCAGTGGTATTATATTATTATTTTTTAATTTATTATTTAATTTTGTTTTTATATATATATATATATATATATATATATTAAGTTTAAATGGTTTAGAATTTAATAGGAATTTATTAGAATCACAAGTTTGAGTTGTAAGTTTAGATTTATTAGAATCACAAGTTTGAGCTGCAAGTTCTCTACAACCCAAGGGTATCACGCCTCTACACTGATGGTAATCTTCCAACCGTACTATAGTGAGGTGCGACACCACCAAACACTTTCTCTTCACCAATACTTATGTTCATGGACTACGTCTAACATTCCATATTTAGTTTATTTTTTCATTACCAAGTATTATCTTTGTCCTTTATACAAATGAAAACCCACACATGTTCATCATCAACAGCAATTAACACATATACAGTTGCACAATAGTATAAAGGGAGAGGCAACTCCCTACAATATGAGTCTGCCCGATATCAATATACATAATTTTCCACTTTTACAAAGTATAAGCTAAATCTTGGGAAACCCCAAATTTACACTTAGCCAAATTTCCAACTTTCGGCAAACTCGGTTGCCCAACTTGTCGGTGCCTCTGCACGGTCGCCGCACGACTCACCAACCCTTCGTTCACCTCGTCGCACGTCTTCACCCAACTCGCTCTCCGTTTGGTCAGCAAACGCCCAATCCGTGTTTACACACACACACAGTCCCATTTGTCCGACTCTCGGCAAATGCCCAAATCGTGTGGAGCTGCACGTAATACCGCCTGCCCGACTCTTTGTTCTCGACCTCCCGTTCCAACCTTCGTTTCGGTGTGCACGATGCGCCCTCGCCCGGCCGTCCGTCCGCACGTGCACCCGTGCCTTCGCACGACTCACCCACGTTGCCTTCACATGACTCACCTAAGTCTGCCCGAATGCCTTCACCCAAACTCGTTCAACCAGAAACTTCACTCGGGTCGCCCGACGACCTCACCCGGCTCGACCAAACGACTTCACCCGAGTCGCCCGACGACCTCACCCGGTTCACCCAAATGACTTCACCCGAGTCACCCGACGACCTCACCCGAGTTCGCCCGGACAACCTCGCCCGAGTTTTCTGCCTGACAACCTCGCCCGAGTTCTGCCTGAACGACTTCGCCCGAGTTCTCTGCACGAGTTTCTTACACGATTTTTTTCACCCGACTTTCCTGCATGAGTTTCTCATTCGAGTTCTGCCCATCGTGCGAGCTCATCCACACACCGCAGAACTCCTCTAATCGAACTCATGTTGATTGAATGATGATCTTCGTCCAACGATCCGCCCGCCTATACATACGGTTGGCTGGCAGGTCGTGCCACCCGACGAACCTTCGTTTCATCCGCCCAGCTGACTTGTTTACTTGTGATGTCTTGCCCAAGAGGTGGGTCGGCCCGCCCAACTCGTGGGACCGCCCCCTCAATGCTCGCCCATCTCATATATAAACTCGTCCAAGGCTTCCACTTCACATTTCGCACAAGCTCCTCGCTCGTCCTTCGCACGGTGAAGGTGACCCAGATCGCAGGTCCTTACATCCTCCCCCCCCTGAAGTCATTGTCGTCCTCAACAATATCTCATCCCGACAACCATCTGTCACCGAAATATCCATACCAAGGCATATACTCCACTGGTATGTCATACATCGGAAAATCATCTCAATCCATGATCATCAACCACCTCATCACAATCTCCACATGTTGTTCTCCATCGTGGAAGATTGGTCCCTCCATCTCAGGCTACATGCTTCCTACAACATATCGTGTCGACCTCATCAAGTATCGTCATTGTGTGAACTGCTGGCATGATACTCCAACATAATGCTAACACATCTCTGTACATGCTATAGCCCCCATGTTTGAACTAGTCGGGTGATCAGTCCACCTGTCACGCTCAAACCATGAGAATGCACATCCTCATGCCACCATCAATGGTTTCTCTGAACATCCCGTCAAATCCTCAACTGGATCAAGAATCCATCTCCATATAAGTGTAAGCCATGCTCAGGTCCATGAAGTAGTTTCCATCTCATCTGCAACATGTTGTCCATGATGTTTGGTGTCAATGTGCTGCATGAAATCAGCCACATCTCTCCCACATCATCATCCATATGCAAAACATCCATCTCCTCAAAGTGAAGAGATCATCTCATCAAACCCGACTCTCGATGTGCCACATCCAGGTTCATGAAGTAACCTCCATCATCTCTGTTATGTGCCATCCCTCAAGCCTGCCATAGAAACAAGTATACACTTGTCTCATCTCCCATGTGTTGCCCATGATCATAGATCAATCAACTCCCATGTGTCAAAAGTGGTTAAGTCTCGGCTCAACCCATGCCCAAGTGTTGCCATAAAGGCATCATCATCGTCGTAACTCCATCACTCCAAAGTGTCTCATATCGATCCTCCTCATCAAGTCACTCTTCCAAGCCACACCCATACATGTACTCGAAAGTATGCACCCCATCCTGCATCAAAGTCTCTGACCTCAGCTCCTCAATGCATCGGATCCTCCAAGTCCACTATACATGCAGTCTCCCTAAAAGTCACAACAAACTCATGTCATCATGAGCTCCATGAGTCATCCCAACCAACACTCTAGCAAGCATACAAGTCTCAGCCCAAAGGTCTTTGCAAGATGCCTCAGCTCTCCATGTAGTAGGAATGCTCCATAGTCTGCTCACAACTCCATCCAAGTCCATGACCTTGTTGTACAAGAGTGCACAACATCTCCATCGGCTCATAAATAATAAGTCTCCATGTCACACGAGCAAATCCACCTGCACAACATCCCTACCTTGGCACTCCTCATTTGATGCCCATAAGTGACACCTCTACAATTGCTCCAGCATAATGTCCCTGCATATAACTGCCATGCTCCATGTCTCCAACCTGATGTCTATGACTAAGTTTCCCATGTGTTCCAACTAAGTAGACCCATCACAACAATCGGTCATCCCCATCCAAGCCTGTATATTCGGTCTAGTGAACTCGATCACCCAACCATATCATCATCACATGAGTCTCTCCATCATAGCTCCCCCACTAAAGATTCCACCAAGACTTCCTCTTGGTCTCGGCCATGAGAAGTCCACCCAAGCATCATCATACTCAAGTGTGTTCCCTTTGTTCATGAGTCATGCCGGGTAGTTAGCCAAATCTCCATGTGGCTAAAGAATGACCCAATCCTCCGCAATGATCATCATGTTCCTCCCTTGTCACAGACCTTTGTGCCTTCTATCGTAAGGTCACAAACAACCCCAACAAGTCCTGCAACAATCAACAATCGTTGTTGCTCCATACAAGGTCTCATCGTAGACATCCATGGTAAGATGCTCCCTTGCATTGACAAACTAACTTTGCCCTTCCCTGCATACTGTCCATCTACTAAATGCTCAAATGAAACACAAGTATCAATAGTACTTACATCATCATGAGGCTCCTCCATGTGAGTATCCTCATATGTCCGTGTCTGCAAACCGCACGATCCTGGCCCAACTTGATCAATCTCAAGTTCATCCTCCATCGTTTTCACATTTGCAACATCCCCGTATTGGTCCTTGAGTTCTTCAAGTTCTTTTTTGATCTTCAAACAACCCTCCTGAATCATCATGTTCTCGGCCTTCATCGAAGCCGATTCAAAACTCCATCTGCTCGTCAGTTCCAATACCTTGTATCGGAAAGCTTCACCTGCATTATGGCTAGATTCACCTGCCATAGGTTCTTCCACCATCTCGGCCATCCACTTTCCTGCAATCTGAATCACTTTTTCAGATTTCTTCACCATTCACTAGTTTCTCGGCAAAGCTGAACCAACTCTTGATTCCACCTATTGGTGAGATCTGCTTCCTTCACTTGCACTCCACCTGAATCAGCTCTGATACCACCTGTCATGAAGTGACAATGGGATCAGCTCCTTTCGCTAATCCCCTTTGCACTTCACTAGCTTTGATACCACTTGTCATGCCCCTACAATGGCGATAATCTTCCAACCGCACTATAGCGAGGTGCGACACCACCGAACACTTTCTTTTCACCAATACTTATGTTCATGGACTATGCCTAACATTCCATACTTAGCTTATTTTTCGTTACCAAGTATCATCTTTGTCCTTTATACAAATGAAAACCCACACATATTCATCATCAACAGCAATTAACACATATACAATTGCACAACAGTATAAAGGGAGGGGAAACTCCCTGCAATATGAGTCTGCCCGATATCAATATATATAATTTTCGACTTTTACAAAGTATAAGCTAAATCTTGGGAAACCCAAAATTTACACTTAGCCAAATTTCCAACTTTCGGCAAACTCGGTTGCCCAGCTTATCATCGCCTCTGCACAGTCGCCGCACGACTCACCAACCCTTCGTTCACCTCGTCGCACGTCTTCACCCGACTTGCTCTCCATTTGGTCAGCCAACGTCCAAAACTTGTTTACCCACCCACACACAGTCCTGCTTGCCCAACTCTCGGCAAACGCCCAAATCGTGTGGAGCTGCACATAGTACCGCCTACCCGACTCTTCGTTCATGACCTCCGGTTCCAACCTTCGTTTCAGCGTGCATGATGCGCCCTCACCCCGCTGCCCGTCTACACGTTCACCCATGCCTTCACTCGACTCATCCCAGTCACTTTCGCACGACTCACCCGAGTCTGCCCGAATACCTTCACCCGAACTCATTCAACCAGACAACTTCACCCAGGTCGCCCGACGACCTCACCCGGCTCGCTTGAACGACTTCATCCGGGTCACCCGACAACCTCACCCGAGTCCTGACGATGAACCACACTGGTTGGTTCGAAACATGTCGACAAATGGTATTTCATGTGATTTTCGACGAAAAATCTCTCGTAGATCTCACCCGAGTCCACCCAAACGACCTCGCCCGGTTCGCCCGAACGGCCTCACTCGAGTTTTCTGCCCAACAACCTCGCCCGAGTTTTCTGCCCGACGACCTCGCTTGAGTTCTGCCTGAATGACCTCACCCAAGTTCTCTGCACGAGTTTTTTCACTCGACTTTCTTGCATGAGTTTCTCACTCGAGTTCTGCCCATCGTGCGAGCTCATCCACTCACCGCAGAACTCCTCTAATCAAACTCGTGTTGATCGAATGATGATCTTTGTCCAACCATCTGCCCGCCTATACATACGGTTGGCTGGCAGGTCGTGCCACCCAACCAACCTTCGTTTCATCCGCCCAGTCGACTCGTTTACTTGTGATGTCTTGCACAAGAGGTGGGTTGGCCTGCCCAACTCGTGGGACCGCCCCCTCAACACTCGCCCATCGCATATATAAACTCGTCCAAGGCTTCCACTTCACATTTCGCACGAGCTTCTCGCCCGTCCTTTGAACGGTGAAGGTGACCCGACGGTAGGTCCTTACAAAGGGCATCAAGGAGATTTAACACCGTGACCTTTTAATTGGCAAGGTACTTAGCAATGGGAACTCGACCAACAGAGTTAACCCTTGAGACTTAACACCTATAATTTATTATTTAATTAATAAAATAATTAAAATAGATGTAGTCTAACTAATAGATACGAAGTGACCGTTTTCACAACATTTGTTAAGTTTAACCAAAATTTGTTAATTTTTTTTTTAAACTTGAGTTTAAACTGTTTAATTTATAAAATTGAAATATTATCAAAGACATCTTTCAGAAAAAATCACATAAGATATATTCTTATCGAGGCCTTTCGAACCAGCCAGTGTGGTTCATCTTCAGGATAAGATGAGGAACCAAATCCGGGCAATGAAATAAATAGATGTAGAGAGCTGCTAACTAACCGCTAGTGAATAACACCTAGTTTGACGAAGGTCAGAGAAAAGATTTGAATAAAAAAGGGTTAACCTAAATAAATAATTTAAAATTTTATTATTTTGATAAAAATATTATAAGAAGTTATAATAAAATAATTAATTTATTTAACCCTTTATAACCCTAATAAATCTTAATTTATATAATATTAAAATCTTATTTCAATCCCCAAATATTAACTAATAAAATTAAATTAACAGAGTGGCTTAATAATAATAGAAGGTGGATTAATAATATTATAAAAATATATAAATAATATTAAAATGAAATATTAATATCGTCTAAAGGAATATGGATATATGTGTGTGTGTGTGTGTGTGTGGGTGGGTGTGTGTGTGTGTATGTAATAATAGTAATAATTTTTTGAGATATCATGGGGAGCCAAATGAAAGAAGTAAATCAGGGAATTGAAAAAAAAATGAAAAAAATAAATAGTTAATTAATTTTTTTACCTTTTTTTGACAATTTAGGAAGAAAGCGCAGGAATCTATCATTTGTTGATGCTCCAACCATCATCCCTATTTAGATTAATATGAATTTGTTCAATTTATAGGGCCTTCCTAAATTTACGATGATGAAAATGGTCGATCCTCGCAATGACCTGAGCTTCTTCGATGCAGATGTGATGATTGGTTTTTTCTGCATGCTCTACCAAAGCATAGGAGGGAGACCTTCTATGCTTGATGTCTACATCATGTTCACAAATCCTTTGGTTAATAGATCGACTGGTCTCCCATATATAAGGAGTTCCACAAGAACAGGGAATGATGTAAACACCCTTCCCATCCTTAAGGTTAATTGGGTCTTTAACAGAATGAAAAGAACTCCGAGTAGTGTTAAGGGGTCTAAAAGAGGAATGAATCTTATTTTTTTTCAATACCCTAGCAATTTTATCCGTAGTCTCTTGAATAAAAGGAAGATGAACCCCAGAAGACCAATCCTTGGGGTCAATCTTATTCTTAGGACCTTTTTCAACATTTAGAAAAGCCCTAAGACCTTGAGACCTCCTATAACCATTTTTATTAAAGACTTTAAGGAGGTGGTTCTTCTCATCTTCAAGGTGATTTTCTTCAGAAACCCGCAATTCCCGAGTGGCTAAGGTGTTGAGAACGCCTAGCTTTTGAGGAGGAAAATGATGGGAACCAGCATGAAGATATTGCTTTGTGTGAGTTTTCTTCGGAAAAACTTGATGAGAAAAAGAACCGTCATCCTTCTTTGAGATAAGGACGTCAAGAAAGGGAAGGCTAGGTCGATCTATTAACCAAAGGATTTGTGAACATGCTGTAGACATCAAGCATGTAAGGTCTCGCTCCTCCGCTTTGGCAGAGCATGCAGAAAAAACTAATCATCACATCTACATCGAAGAGGCTAGGGTCATTGCGAGGATCGACCATTTTCATCATCGTAAATTTAGGGAGGCCCTAGGAATTGAACAACGTCCTGTTAATATAAATAGAGATGATGGTTGGAGCATCAGCAGATGCTGGATTCCTGCGCTTTCTTCCTAAATTGTAAAAAAAAATGAAAATAAATAAATAGTTAATTAAAAAAAAATTGCCAATTTAGGAAGAAAGTACAGGAATCCAACATCTGCTGATGCTCCAACCATCATCCCTATTTAGATTAACAGGAAGTTGTTAAATTTATAGGGCCTCCCTAAATTTACAATAATGAAAATGGTCGATCCTCGCAATGACCCTAGCCTCTTCGATGCAAATGTGATCATTGGTTTTTTCTGCATGCTCTACCAAAGCAGAGGAGCGAGACCTTCCATGCTTGATGTTTGGAGCATATTCACAAATCCTTTGGTTAATAGATTGACCAGTCTCCCCTATATAAGGAGTTCCACAAGAACAGGGAATGATGTAAACACCCTTCCCATCCTTAGGATTAATCGGGTCTTTAACAAAACGAAGAGAACTCTTAATAGTGTTAAGGGGTCTAAAAGAGGAATGAATCTTATGTTTTTTCAAGACCCTGGTGATTTTATTCGTAGTTTCTTGAATAAAAGGAAGATGAACCCCAGAAGACCAATCCTTGGGGTCAATCTTATTCTTAGGACCTTTTTCAGCATTTAGAAAAGCCCTAAGACCTTGAGACCTGCTATAACCATTTTTATTAAAGACTTTAAGGAGGTGGTTCTTCTCATCTTCAAGGTGATTTTCGTCAGAAACCTGCAACGCCCGAGTGGCTAAGGTGTTGAGAACGCCTAGCTTTTGAGCAGGAAAATGATGGGAACTAGCATGAAGATATTGCTCTGTGTGAGTTTTCTTCTGAAAAACTTGATGAGAAAAAGAACTGTCATCCTTCTTCGAGATAAGGACGTCAAGAAAGGGAAGGCTAGGTCGATATATTAACCAAAGGATTTGTGAACATGCTACAGACATCAAGCATGGAAGGTTTCGCTCCTTCGCTTTAGCAGAGCATGCAGAAAAAAAATACAATCATCACATCTGCATCGAAGAGGCTAGGGTCATTGCGAGGATCGACCATTTTCATCATCGTAAATTTAGGGAGGCCCTAGAAATTGAACAACGTCCTGTTAATATAGATAGGGATGATGGTTGGAGCATCAACAAATGCTGGATTCCTACGCTTTCTTCCTTCATCTCCTCTCTTATTTACGCGGGTGCATCACGTTCCCAAAAGCTTCTTGTCGAATCGACTCTTATTTCAATCCATGTTGCACAGAGTTCTCCTATCATAATCTCATATAGCACTCTGTAGCCGCCCGCTTCATGCTGTTAATGTGGCATCTACAGTGCATGTATGCTTCAGTAGCCGGAGTTCCATTGAAAAAAGGGAATGGATTAATCCAAACATGGAATTGCTACCTCTCCCTTTTACCGCCCGGTAGTTCGAAGGATCAAAGATGGATGGCTGGAAGGTGTTTTCCACTCCCTCCAAAAGGTGTAATTGGAAGCGCACCTACCTGTCAAAATTGGCTTTCCCCCACCCAATCCTTATGTAAGTTGACCCTCACCCTCCCTTCAGAGAGGCGAGAAGTAAAAAAAACAAAAACCTTTTTTTTTTGTCAATTCCCTAATTTACTTCTTTCATTTTACTCCCCGTGATATCTCAAAAAATTATATATATATATATATAATATATATATATATTATATATATATATATATTATATATATATATATATCATATCAATATCCCTAGACAATATTAATATTTCTTTTGATATTATTTATATTTTTTTATAATATTATTAATCCATCTATTATTTTTAATTGACTCTCTTAATTTAATTTTATTAGTTAATATTTGGGGATTGAAACAAGATTTTAATATTTATTAGGGTTATAAAGGGTTAAATAAATAAATTATTTTATTATAACTTTTTATAATATTTTTATCAAAATAATAAAATTTTAAATTATTTATTTACCTTAATTTTCTTTGATTCAAATCTTTTCTCCGCCTTTAGTTAAACTAGTTATTACTCACTAACGACTAGTTAGCAGCTCTGTACATCTATTTATTTCATTGCCTAGATTTGGTTCCTCATCTTATCAGGAAGATGAAGCACATTAACTGGTGCGAAAGGCGTCGATAAGAATATATCTTATGTGATTTTTCCCAAAAACACTATTAATAATATTATAGATCACAAAAATTTTAACTCAAAAATTGAAATACCCAAAAAAAAAAATCAACAATCTCATTAATAAAAACAAACTCTATATTTAATATTTAAATTTATTAATTATTATACATATTAATATTAAATATTTTAATTTAAAATTTGTTTCTAGATATTTTGATTTTGTTATTCCCTATATTATTTTATAAATAATTTAATTTACATTATCAATAATGATAATAATAATAAAAATATTATTATTATTATTATTATTATTATTATAAAAAAAAAAATAATCATAGTTAAATAAAATGTGATGATTCAAACCTGCCAAAAAGGGAAATGCGTGATAAAGTTTGAAGTTAATTCCCTTTTGACTTTAATAATTTCTGATTATTAAAAATAATATATTCATAATCTTTAATAAATGTGATGATTCAAACCTGCCAAAAGGAAAAGTTCAATGCGAGATAAAGCTAGAAGTTAATTCCCTTTGAATTTAATAATTTCGGATGATATAAATTTTTTAATATATTTTCTAATGATAAAATATTAGTAAATTTTAATATTATATTTTATATTTAAATGAATAAAAAATAGTGTTATTTTTTATTTTAATATATTTATTTATTTATATAGTTTTATTAAAAAAGATACCATAGGTTTGGATATTGAGAGTATTTTTTATAGACTATAGAGTTGGGAATTAGAACTAAATATTTATTTATGTGAGAGTATTTTTTTTTAGACTATATAGAGTTGTGAATTTGAGAATAAGAGATTTATATGTTTATTTAATATTTAATTTAAGTATTAATTTAATTATATTATTATTTATATTGAAATTTAATTTTAAATTATTTTTTTAATAAAAGTTAATAATAATAATAATTTAAAAATTAGATGCAAAAATCAATCTGAATATTCAATAGAATAGGATTGATGCGGAGAAAAGCTAGGGTTGGAGTTGAGGACAGGGTTTTGGACTCAGAGTACTATGGCAGGGAGCACAGGGGGAGTGCTGCTCCCTCCTACAGCCGGGCGATCATAGGAGGAAGTCAAGACGCGGGAAAGAAACATTTCAAAAAACCACTGGACAAGATCTCAGAAGCACGAAGTCAGGGGACATCTGGAAGAAGCGGAGATCAGGATCAGGAAGGGAATCAACAGGAAACTAGCAAAGAAAAGGAGAATGGAGGCAGTAGTGAAAGACCGGCTTCTAGAAAGACAACTGGAGTCTGCAAGGCCAAGTCGGGCATTATTCCACGGGTCGTATTGAGTGACCCAATGATACAAGCTCATAGAGATCATATGACAGAGCATGCAATCATATGCAAGTTCATGGGGTTATGGCCGACGGAGAGGGCGTTACATGTCTGGATAAGGAGCCATTGGAAGCCAAAGGGAGAAATACATTTACATCTGGGTTCTAAGGGCTTTTTCACAGTAGTGTTCACAAGCCTAGAGGACAAAGATAGAGTGTTTGAAGGGGGCCCTATTTCTATGCTGTGGCAGGACTCTACATGTGGCCATGGATGATGAACTTTGTCTCGGAACATGAAACATTCACATCAGTACCGGTTTGGATCAGACTATATTCCCTTCCTCTGGATTATTGGCTACCAGAATCTTTGAAAACCATAGGCAACAAGCTGGGGCATTTTCTAAAGATCTCAGAGGAAACTCTGAAAGAAGGTATACCTCCTTTGCCCAAATATGTGTAGAAATGGATCTATCTGGAGCCCTTTCGGAAGTGATAATTTTAGAAGTATATGGTGAAGAATGGGTGCAGACAATGGACTATGAGCACATACCATTTAGATGCCGCAAATGCCATGAAGATGGGCATCTATATAGAGACAGCCCCACAATCAAAAGGGAAGGTAACCAGAAAACCACTATGGAGAGGGATCACGAGGGTTTCACCAAGTCGGAAGCAAAGAAAAGGGGGGAAGCGTCCACACAAGAAGGAAAATGAGACAGACATACAAGACAAAACAAACTTCAAAGATCCTATACGAAGAAGAGGGGAACAAGGAGACAATCTAGGACATGGAGAATGCAATAAAGGAACAGGATAAGGTAGCTGACATGGAGGATATCACAGTAGGAAACCAGAAAAAGGATGATCTACCAAGCCTGATGGAGATCAGTAGGGACCAGGAGATGACTCCAAGTGAAGCAGGAACAAAGGACCATGAGTTATAGGAGATTCTAGATAAGGAAAATCTAGATCTAGGGAAATTTCTGGAAGAAGGAAAAAACATAGGGTGGACTCCCTGCCAAAAGAGGACTATGATAGAGTACAATAGCTCTTTCTCTAGAGGTCACAAGCGAAGGGATCTAGATTCAAAAGAAATCATGAAAGCTAGGAGCCAAGTGGGGTCAAGATGATGGAAAATTCTCAGGCACAATCTCCAAAGAACTTAGGTAGGAAAAGAGGAAGAAAGAGACAAAATGAACTATTGAATGAATGTGGAAAACTGTTAATCAACTCAGGTAAGATGAAATATCTTACCACTTATTCCTTTACTAACCTTTCTTAATGAAGTTCACAACCTGGAACATTAGAGGCATAGGGAGTAGGAGGAAACAAAGAAATCTTAGTAACAGAACGAAAGAAGAAAAACCAGACACAGTTTTTATTCAGGAGAAAAAATGTTCAATGGAAAAGATAAGAGATATTCACAATAAGTGGTTATTCAAATATGAGTATTTAAAGGTTAAGGCAAATAACTCGGCGGGGGGGGATTCTCACTTTGTGGGACCCACAATTGGAATTCTGGATGTTGAAACATCCAGGAACTATCTCTCCTTGATATGTCAACCTGTAGGGGACAAGGAGATATACATGATTACAAATGTAATGACCTCAAAAGAAAGCAGACAAACTCAACCTCCTCACCTCCCTAGAGGAACTAAGAGCGAGACATCCCATTTTTCCCTGGATTGTTGCAGGAGATTTCAACATGATAAGATCTCTTTTAGAAAAAAAAGGAGGCACTAGACAGTTGGGCAAAGACTCCATGGCCTTCCAGAACGTCATTTAACATGGGGCTAGTGGATATTGAAACAATTAATGGAACCTTTACTTGGAACAACAAAAGGGAGGGCTCATCAAGTTGCTTCCAAACTTGATAGGTTCATGATTTTAGAAGACCTCTTTCTCTCAAGGCTTGCCATGACAGCATCCATTCTGCCCTTTGGAGGATCAGATCATCGGCCTGTATAGCTGGAACCACCTTTATGGAACTCTGAGAAATAGACCTTTCAGGTTTGAGAATGCCTAGCTCTCACACCCTAATTTCACTGATAACGTTGATAAATGGTGGAGAGAGGAGTTGAATATTCAGGGCACAAAAATGTACATGATCCAACAGAAAGATAAACATATCAAAGCCCATCTTAAAGTTTGGAACAAAAATGAATTTGGAGATATATTCAGAGCCAAAAGAGAAACTGAACAGAAGCTCCAGGAGATCAATCAGATCAACATCACAGGTGGCTTCACCGAAGAGCGGCAAAAATTAACTGACTCTCTGCAGGAGAATGGGAGGATCGATGCTTACAAGAAGAAATTTTTTGAGGCAGAAATCAAGGATATAATGGATTAAAGAGGGAGAAAGAAACACAAAATTCTTCCACAAATCCACTATAGCTCACAAGGCACATAACAGAATCACAAAGATCAAAGTTTCTCAAGCATTGAGCTTGTTTCTCACAATGATATGGAATCGGTCCTTGTTCAACACTTCTGCAATATTGGAAAGGAGCCACTAGAGGATAGATCTAGGTTCATTGACCATTTCACTTAGTATATCCCTCAGCTGGTTACCAGAGAGGATAACGACAATCTCAACAGGCTAGTATCGGAAGAGGAGGTCAGTGAAGTGATTAATGAAATGCAGAATGGAAAAGCACTACGCCCGGATGGATTAAATGTAGGTTTCTTCAAAGCCTGCCAGGAAACTGTCAAATATGATATTCTTGAGATTTTTGGAAGACTCAATAAGATCCAATAAGGTACTGTAGGCTCTAAATGCATCCTTCATAGCTCTGATTCCAAAGCAGGAAAATGCCATGACTCCAGATGGTTTTTTAGCCCATAGCCTTATGTAATGTGGTGTATAAAATTATCTCCAAAGTAATAGCCAATCAACTCAAACCACTTCTACCCTCTCTCGTCTCGGAGGAGCAAACAGGCTATGTGGAAGGAAGAAAAATCCTCAACAATATCATCCAAGCTCATGAGGTGGTACACTCTCTCAAAAGCAACAAACAAGCTGGTATGATCATTCAGTTGGACCTAGTGAAAGCCTATGACAAATGAGCTGAGCATACATAAGAGCAATTCTAAAAGCCTATGGTTTTGACCAGAATTGGATAAGATGGGTGATGGCATTAGTTACCTCAACTAGTTTTTTCATACTGCTTAATGGAGCTCCATCAAGGACCTTCACTCCCTCCATAGGGCTCAGACAAGAAGATCCGCTTCATCACCGTTCCTCTTTGTCCTCATGATGGAAGGGCTAGGTAGAGTGATTAAAAAATGGAAAAAAGGACGAATTCTGGGTATCAAACTCACTGCAGATGGAGAGGGAAACACTCATCAACAATTTGTAGATGACACAATGTTGCAGGGCATACCTACAGTCAGGGAAGTCGGAGCAATCAAAAACATCTTAAATGACTTTGCTATGGCAGCAGGCATAGAGGTAAGCCTTAACAAGTCCAAAGTTTTTTCTTTAACACTAATATTGTTATTCAGAGAAACATTACCAGAATTCTTGGATTTCAAAGAGAACAACTACCTTCCAAATATCTTGGCATTCCTCTTACTAACAAACCGCTAAGCAAGAAAGTGTGGGAGCCAATTTTAAATAAACTTCAGGACAAGATTAGAAAATGGACATGCAAATCACTAAATCTGGTAGGATGCCTTGTGCTCACACAAGCGGTCTGTGTGAGCAGTCTTGCAAGCCATTCCCATTTTTATGTTTTCAGCTCTTCCTGCTCATCAAGGCATTAAGCAGCAAATAAGAAGCATACAAAGGACTTTCTGTGGGGCAGAGGGGAATAGAAAGAGAAGTGAGCCTTAGTAGCCTGGGACAAGATTTGCAAGCCCAAGAGCCATGGTGGATTAGGGATTCATGATCCTGAGACCCTCAACAGAGTCTCGGGAGCCAAGCTTTGGTGGAGATGGATTAAGGAACCGAATGCCCCCTAGGCTAAGCTTTGGAAACAAAAATATGCCAAGTACTGGCAAGAGAAGGATCACATTAAAATGTCAGGGAAAATCAGGGGATCCCATATTTGGAACCTGGCCTAGGATAATAAAATCATTGTTCAGCACCATTGTTTTTTGGAAATTTCGAGCAGGGGATCTTGCTTGATTTTGGGAGGATAACTGGCAACAGGAACCCAACCTTTATAGGATGAATTTGCTAACTCAAAATGACACAGACAACCAAGGTATGGTTCTGGTAAAAGACTTATGGGATCAGGGAAGGAATAATGGAAAATGGAGGAGTGGAAGGATCTAGAATACAATGATGAAAACCCAGCTGAAGACCAAGGCAGAAGCTCTCACCCAGGAGCTAGAGCGATAGAAGGATTCTTGTTTCTTCCTCAACGGATTAATTAAGATGGGGAAAGAACACTGAAGGCAACTTTAACCTCAAAGAGGCCAACCAAGAAGTCATAGGATTAACTTTGTGAACCCTGATCAGATCTGGAAGAAACTTTGGCAAAGTTCGCATTGGATGAAAATAAAGCTATTCATCTGGCTAGTGCATCAAAGGAAGATCCTAACTTGTGAGAATCTCCTCAAGAAAGGCTTCATTGGTCCTTCCAAGTGTTACCTTTGTGGCGCTCATGAGGAGACGATTTGAACACCTTCTCACCTCTGTCCTTTCACTTCAAAGGTGTGGGACTAGGTGCCGCTATTTTTAGACAAACTAATAGGGATAATATCACATATCCAACACTCTAAAGAACAGGAGGAAAGAAATTCTCAGGAATGAGATAGTTAATAAAGAATGGATTCTGGTTCATCTTGTTTGTCATCTAGAATGTGTGGAAAAAACGCAACAGGCAAATCTTCAAAACAAAACAAACAGGCCCCAACACATAATTGAGCAAATTCCAAGGTAGCTCAAAGACACAGTAAGAAGCTTGTTGAGGACCCTTCCTAAAGATCCTCCCCTGCCCCAGAGGAGAGTATTT